>JAGFMI010000013.1:0-600000 GCA_021030905.1 Pyrenula massariospora
CTCCCCCCCCCCCCCCCAACCCCCCCCCCCCCCCCCCCCCCCCTTCTTTGTCGATACAATAAGATCCTCCTAACCCGTCCCCCAGGCTCACCTCCACCTCCAACCCCAACCCCAACCACCACCCCTCTCAAACACCGCCCGAACGACCTCCATTGCCGATTCCGCCAACAGCATCCTCAAGCTGCCACCTGCTCACCCGTCAAGCCACAACATTCCCTCCGAGCGAACCAACCAAAAAAGCAGGGGGTTCCGACTCTGGAGGATATCAGAGAGCCCGCCCAAGATATTTCCTGTACGAATAGAACGGGCGAGATCTGACGCGCTGGGAGAACAAGCACATGGTCGTATATTGGCGGGCCAGGCTAGGAGAAGGTTGCTCGTGTCTGTTCGAGGGGAATTTGATGGTTGGCGTGTAATTGGAAGAGCTGGCTGGGGTTGATTTGAGGAGGGGTCTGGGGTGAAGAGATGCATGCTACATATATAGAGAGAGAGAGTACCTTGGAGACCCTCGGGATATTGCTGTTCACGGGTAGAACATTACCGTTGGCGTCAACGGATACTCTCCTGGAGGGGGACTAACCCCTTTCTCCACGGTCATCGGTTGATATACGCTACCTTGCTATAGGAAACGGGTACTATCCCCGAGGAAAAGAATTAAGAACGCGTTTTCGGAAGACAAGATTTAATATGAGTGCGATTTTCATCCCTAGGTCTTGACAGGGACTGTGACGGGGGCGAATTTCGAGGGCATGGTTGGACGTGACTTGCGTTGAGTTTCCACGTCTTAGTCCTGTTAGCGGCATGTGCGCTGCGTGAGTGGAAGGTAGGAGTATTCTTGACAGAATATAGTTGAAATGGGGCTCCTGACTCAGGGCACAGAGAGTCGGTATCCCCTTACCTATCCCCCTTGGCTATTTATCAACCCCACTGATCCACTCATCACTCACACATGACCCAATCCCATTCCGCCGCGCGCCTATCCTTGCTTCATTTTCAGTCCCTCCCCCATCCCCGCTACCTACTGCTACTACTCTTCCACCACCTCCCCACACCCCGCCTGCAAAACCACCGCCTGCTCCATATCCGGCATCCCCCCATCCCCATACTCAAGCACCCCACACTCCCCCCTCCCGGATTCCTCTAAAAACACATAACACCCCCCCGTCTCCGGGTGGCTCGCCGACGCCACACACCCCTCCGTCTCCTCGCACAGCTGGCAGCACGCGCTCGGATCCCCGATCTGCGCCAGGTCAAAGCCCCAGCCCGCCTGGCCGATGCCGGGCCCGTAGGTGTAGGTCTTGATGGAGAAGCCCGACCTCGCGGTGGAGACGAGGTTGGTGGGGGCGCAGGCGGCGGATTGAGTGACAGTTGTGGTTTCCGGGCAGGAGGCGGCGGAGAGGGTGGTGCTGGAGGCGGCGGCCGTGTAGCCGGTTTGGTGGATGGTGGAGGTGATGGTGGTGTCGGGGTTGTAGTAGGAGGTGATGCCGTTGCCCCAGGTGATGGTGGTCGTGGAGATGTAGGACGAGGTGGTGACGGTGGTCAAGGCGGTGATGGTGGTGGAGGATTCGGTCACGGTGGAGGTTTCGGGCCAGTCGAAGATGGTGGTGCAATCGACCTCGGCGGGGAAGACGTTAGACGCGGCAGAGGTACCGCGGTACAGGCCTGTATAAACCGTTGAGGTGGAAAGAGGGGCTGTAGGGCAGAGAGTGGAGGTGAAGACCGCGGTGCCGACGGTAGACCAGGTCAGATCGAAAGAGTCGACGGTGTTGGTCCATGTGACAGTCGGGCGTCCAGGTGTGAAAATGGTGGAAGTGGAGGTGGCGGAGGGGACAGTGATCGTGATGGTCTGGGTGGTTGTAGGGGTTATGGTGCTGGTTACGGTGGACGAAGGAATTGTGAAGAAAGTTGACGTTGGGATGGAAGAAAGGGGGCCGGTCATGGAGGCGTAAGAGGTAGTGCAAAGTGTAGTCCAGCCATTGCGGCGTTGGAGCGCCGGGTCTTGAGGAGAGGGAAGAGCGTGGGAGAAGACTGCAAAAAGCAGAAAGACGAGAGCCGAGAGCATAACGGTGAAAGAAAGGATGGAAGGAGATTTGCCAAACACAAGCATTTGCTGACTTATTTCAAGTGAAGAGCTCACCTTATTCACCTACTAGAAAGAATCAGTATTGCGGTTGCCTCCATATATGAATTGTTTGCCTGTTTATCATAGCGTCTTACCCGTAGAGAGAAAAGGGTCACCGCAGATTACCGACAGGCAGAAAAGGATCTTGCCGTTGAGAAAGGAAGTTGACTTTCCGTAATGAGAAGAGCGGTTGCTAGTTAAAGGCAACCCCAGCCTAGCATACCGTTCAGGGGCCCACTAAGGCAAATCAGCGCTGTTTTAGCGCCATCAAGACTCTGCCCTAGACCCCGCAAAGTCTTGAAAGCCCGAAATTAGCACGCTTGTATGCGGCTCAGGGCCAGGGAATAAAAATGTGCAGCAAATCAAGAGCCAGCTTGCAGCATCAAAAGATTCTTTGTCATGAGACATTCCAGGGACCTTGTGGTTCGCTTAGCTCCGCAAGTAAATTGTCTGCGCGGAAGAGTCAAGACTATTGCTTCCTCACAATCAATAACCTTACCAGGTAGGATTTGAACCTTGGTAGATTCGACGGTAGGATACGAGAATTCGGTAGAGAGCCCTGTATACGTGTCTGACTTGTGTAACGGGAATCTTAGTTGGCTGCAGCCTGACGGCAGCCTTGCCTTCGACGTTGACGATGTGAACACTAAGTCTTCTACCTTTGCGTGGACGCGAGGTATGCCGAAGTATGAAAGCTATCGATTCGGATATCAATAGCTCTGACTGCACTCAAGATATCAAATGCCCAAGTATTCTACGCTCGAGGTAGTAGGTCCGTGGTCGTTGAAGTGAGGAATATTATGTCAACACTCGACTGTTGGCAAATAGTTACGCGATTGAGCGGCGTCTCCACCAGCGACCTATTCAAACCAACCATGAGCTGCAGTAGTGACAAAAGGATCTGGTTTGGCGGACGCTAGAATATGAACGTTTGTTCATCTCCAACGAAGAGGGAGAAGTTAGTAGCAAAGAGGAGCCGCGGGAATAAATGGGACTTGCATGGGCCAGTACGAGTTTGAGGCACAGAACCAGATTTCGAGGTCTTAGGGGTTGGTTATGGTGCTATTGAGGACAGAAAAAGGTTTTCTTGTTCGGAAGTGATTAAAGGAGAGCAAGCTCTCCAGTCGCTTAACCTATCTTTCTCCGCGAGAGGGGAACTGTTCTTGAGCGCGTCGAAGGGATTTTGAAGCTTTCAGCATGAACAGCGCACACTGTCTTGCTGTCAAGTCCCGATGTCTCTGGCCAGAAGGGAAAGACTCAGACACCTCACTATCGGATCAAGAGAAAGCACGATTTCGGTAAAATCTCAACTTGGTACCATTACGTCGACTTTCGATACCCTTCATGGGCCACTCGCCCAAGGGATCTTCAACTTTTCGATGAGACCATCCATCCACAGCCGGGTGACGACCATGAGGCCAGCAGAGGCGCGGTGATAGCGGCGCTTTGGCGTCTCGTGGCTGCAGAACTACAGAAGGAGACGAAAACTCTCATCTCAGCCCCATGCTTGCTTCTTTCGTGTAACAGGTAGCTGTCCTCAAGCCGCTCAGGGAAGTGTATATGAGGTTGGCGTCTACCCTGCGTTGCGGCTCTGAGCTTCATCCGACGGAAGGTCTGCGCGATGTAGCATCAAGCCTGCGGATAAACGATGGCAAGTCCTACAAGAACTCCAAATGGTTCCTCGAACGCTACTTCGATTGAATTGGACCAGCTTAGCACAAATAGTTCATCAGATACCAGCAGCGAGCCCGACGACGGCGACCAAGGCACTTCGCCGGGCACTCTTCCTGGTAAGGAAATCTCGACGCCTCGCCATGCAGCAAGGCAGACACTCCTCGCACAAAGCTAAGAGGTTGACGAATGGGCATATCAGGGATACTTTCACCCACTCCTGTGCTGAATGCCCCGCCACCGACAGTGGCCCCGCTGCGGGGAACCGCAACGACTCTCTCAGGATCAGCCTCGACGAGAACGACCAGGTCCAGATCCTTTTCACTCTTGTCAGGAGACTCCTGGAAAGAATACAGTGCGCGCTATGAGCAGCTTAAGAAGGTCGTGCCAATCGCCAAGGTCCTGGCTATTTCACACATTCTTGCCTTCGCGGTCTCTATAATAGGAGTTGCAACTGGTTTCATCCAGATCCGACATCCAAGTTCATCAACATCTCAAAATTCGCCATTAGGCCCAGAAGAGTGTCAAGAGATGCAGAAGATTCTTCAAGAGTATCATGATAAGGCCGCTAACCAGAGCTCGGGACCTGAGTATGGTAATGATGTAGGATCTACGTCTTCTGCAGCAGAACGACGGGCTCTTTCGAAAGAGAGGGACTAGTTGCAAAGAGATTATGGAACTTTCGTGACTCTCCTTGAAAGTCTTGTCAATGATGCGGAGTTGTGTAGTGTGGAATTGGTAGGGTTTGAAATACTTCCAAAGTCAAAAGACAAACTAAGATTAACATACTATAGCCGAAGTCTGTTGCAAACCTCACGAGCTGTCAGAGAATGGTGGAATCTGTCCAGCAGGGTGCTTCCGTTATAACGCAAGGATCAAGTTCACTCGATTCTCATGGCGATTTCCCCATTAGCCCTGATTGGTCTCACACCTCACGCCAGCCGTCATCCAACCAGAGTATCATGCAACTTGTGACTCCTCCAAGCTTTACCACAGCATGGATAAGTCCGGTTTTCCTTTGCTTTGCCCTTGCAAGCCCCTTTATTACCCTTCTAGTCCTAGCTTACTACGTCTCCCGAGGAGGCAAATCACAAACATTCTTTCTGTGGCGACTCCTGCGGGGGAATAAAGATGGCGAACTGATGGCGGAGGATATCGGAGAGAAGTCAGTGCCAGAGGAGAATGTGAGCAGCATCAATGATAACCTTCATGCTGTCAAACCCTCAAAGCTTGTGCCTTCAGGCTTCAGACTACAAAAAGAAGGCAGCAAGCAATTGCGGGGAGGTAACATATGGAAAAGCGCCTACGCTGGAGATGCTCAAAGCTTGATCTGGTTTATCGACATACAAGAAGATGATATCAACGCTGTCCATCCGAGGTTTGGCACACCTTTGCAAGCCGCAGCTCAGAGCGGCGATCCCAATGTCGTGAGGATGTTGCTAGATCATAGCGCAGACCCGAACATTTTAGGCGGCCGGCTTAGAAATCCACTTCAGGCCGCTGCTTATTCCCAGAATCTCCCGGCTGTACGGTTGCTCCTGAAAAGCATGGCCGATCCCAATATTACCGGCGGCATGTGTGGCAGCGCCCTTCATGCTGCCGCTGAAAAAGGAAACGCCGGGATAGTGAAGTGTCTGCTCGATGCTGGTGCAGATGTGCATTATCAAGCTGGAGCTTATCACACCCCACTACAAGCTGCAGCGTTCCATGGCGATTTATCTACTGTTAGCATTTTGCTCGAGCGAGGGGCTGAAGTGGACGCTGAAGGTGGTTTGTACGGATCCGCACTACAAGCGGCTGCCCTGAAAGGCAAGACTGACATTGTAAATCGCCTACTGGAACGAAAGGCCAAGATCGACTGCAAAGCAGGCACTTTTGGTACAGCCATCCAAATCGCATGCCAAAATGGGTTCCCGAAGCTGGCGAAGCTTCTGATCCAGAATGGTGCTAATGTGGACGTACGCGACAGACAAGAGAGAACTCTCCTCCACGACGCTGCTGCTCAAGGTCACGTTTCGCTTTCTGAAATACTTCTAGATCATGGGGTTGATCCGGACATACAGGATGAGAACTTGTGCACTGCTCTCCACAATGCCTCGTTGAACGGACACACATCTGTCGTTGCGCTCTTGCTCAAGCGCGGTGCTAACCCAAGCATCCCGGATAAATTTGATGCCCAACCTCTCTTCCGAGCCGCAGGTATTGGCCATACCGACATAGTTCGCCTCCTCGTCGATGCCGGCGTCAATGTCAACGCCGTCGACAAATACGGCAACTCCGCCCTCCATGGCCCGTCAGAGACCAACAACGTCGATCTCCATCGCATTCTCCTCGACAGCGGCGCCGACATCAATCTCCGCAGCGATGCCGGCCCCACGCCACTCCTCCGCGCCGTCGACGTTGGCAACATGGCCAACGTCAAACTCCTGCTCGAATACGGCGCAGACGCCAACGTCGTCGACAACGACCAAAACACCGCCCTCTGCAAAGCCATCCAGCGCGACTTTGACGACATCGCCCTCACCCTCCTCGCCCAGCCACACGTCGACGTCAACCTCCGCTGCGCCAAGGCCCTCCAGGAAGCCGTGTCCCGCGCCAAAACCGACATCCTCCGCGCCATGCTCGCGCTCCCCTCCGTCAACGTCAACGCGCAGGGCGGCCAGTTCGGCAGCCCCGTCGGCGCCGCGGCCGCCAACGGCTCTCCCGACATTCTCACGCTCCTGCTCGACGCGGGCGCCGACGTCAACATCCAGGGCGGCGAGTTCGGCTCGGCGCTGCAGGCCGCCGCGTTCCACGGACACACGGAAACCCTACACATCCTGCTGGACCATGGGGCGTTGGTGAACACGCCGGGCGGGCGGTACGGGTGCGTGTGGCGCGCGGCACGGAAGAATAAGGATCTGCCGGCGGAGAAGAGGGGGGAGGTGTTGAGGCTGCTGGAGGGGACGGGCGTGATGGACTTGCCCTACGCCGGGCACCATGAGCATGAGAGGTGGGTGCTGACGCCGGGGGGCTGGATGTGGTTGCCGACGCCGGGGCATGATCAGACCTACCAGAACTGATGGGAGTTCGACGATGGAAAACGTCCTAGGGTCGCTGTATCGTATAGTTATGTGCGTGACACTTGCGTGAGGATGTGGTGTGTCTGCGATGATTGATGAGCCTATGGTTCAAAATTACGGTCTAAAATTCTGGGTAATGTAACGAGGATAGAGGGCACTCGGCGGCGTTGTTACAAATATCTCAAATATTTTTGTCTAACGAAATCAAACGGCGTCCTGTAAAGAAGGTGCGAGGTAAGTCAGACTCCAGCACAACGCCGTGCTTGGCATTTGGGCGGAGGGGACAGACTGAGATGGTGCAAAGATAAACATTTCCATTTTGCCGTGAAGAAGAGTCTTTCACATTGGAATCATTCTGTGTTATTGTACCCGGTAACAGATTTAGACATGTTAGTCTAGTTGATAAAGTCAAAGACTTTGAACGATGGTCACAAAGTAAGGAGACCCTGAGGCCGATAGGAGAAGATATAATTGATCTGTACTTGTTGCAGGAATGAGCTAATGCGGGGCACGAAGGCGTTTCCATCATAATGAGATCAAAGCACGGTGGTTGTTGGCGTTACAATTAAGACAGTGTCATAAAGAAGACAACGGTGTGGGTAAGTAGAAGGAAAATAGGAGAGCAAAAATACACAACAACAAAGCTTAAGACAGCATTCTTAAGTGAGAGGAATCGTGAACGGGATGCATAGTTTTGGACTTTTTAGCGATTAAGAATTAGACGGAAAGATTCCATGACATGCTAAGTACGTTGGCAGCAACTGTAGATGAACTTTCCCTACCATAGGAAGCCTACCAATCCAACCGGCCTGTATAGAAAAGTAAAATGGTTCAAGCAGATTGTTCATCTTGATACCCCAAGGAACGAGTCGGAGGAATAAAGCAAGGACATTGACCTGCGGTTGCTTATAAAAAGAAGAGTCGATAGACCGGATGCAGAGATAGCCGTGAAACATCTGGTAGAACGGAAATACGTTCCTCTCTTTTACCCATCAAGCACCAAATACCCACCACCGCGGCAGCCATTGGATTTGCCATATCCGGTCGTCGGTATCATCGTACGCTTGTTTGACTGTGCGCACTAATCTGTCCAGAAAAATCTTTATAGCGTCGTCATCGAATAGGACCCTCGGATCTTCAATCGTTTCGTGAAGGGCAAGTCGCTTCTTTTCAACTGCCAAGAGCGACTCACGCCAACGCGAGACTTTATCTTGAAGCGTGTGCGCCCTCAGGTCAGGCAGTTTGATTTCTCCCAACAAGGCCGCTACGCGACTGGAGTTGTCACATTTCTTAAAGGCTGAGGACATACTCGGCATGGGCCCGAAATTTTCATTTGGACGCTTCACGCGCATAAAGTTCCAATCGGCTAGCTTCCTTTCGTGAATCGTGCGCATGGTCTGATAATTGGATATTCTTCTCGTAAGAAGATGACCGGCTTTTGTAAAGTCTTCGCTAACCTTGAGGACGTCACGGTCAACAGTTTCAAGGTCCACGGCGACTGTGGCTATCATCTTCTTTTCAACCCGAGCTAGATGCTCTCGGAGATGATGCACAATCTTTTCACTTCGTGCCTTGAGACGTTCATAACCAAGCTTAGTATTTTTGTCTCCGATATCAGCCTCATCTTTGATTTTACTAATCTGGCGCTGAAGCTGGGTCAGAGATGAATGTAGCGAGTTTTTGGCTGTGAAAGCATGTTTCCCGGAGTAATCAGCGGTTTCATGTAGTTTGTATGCAAGGCTGGACAAGGTTTGAAAATTTGATGCCAGCACATGGAAACACCTATCACCCTCGGCGTACTCATAAATTTCTTCTGCTTTTCCTGCGATCTTTTTGAATGTCGAGACGGTTGGGTCAGTGGAAATGTCATGAGCTAGTGACTCTCGGAGGTCTCCTTGAAATTGAACGTAGCCTACTGCAATCTCTTTGTCTGATGGGAAGAAACGGCTGGGACCAGGCGATTCATCAGGTACTGTAAAAAGACCAGACAAGTACTTTAACACAGTTGTGCCCTCAGCAGGAGAATCAATCACAGGTTCATATAGGAGGAAACCCAGACTGAGAAATATAAACGTGCAGAATAGCACCGACAATGCATGTGCTCGGATTAGGCCGGGGATGGAGGCAAAGAAATCCACAACTAAGGTACAGGCGTCTTCCATGCTCGACAAGGATTCTGTCCCAACCTTATCGTAGAGTTTGCGGATTTCATCTTCAAGAGAGGACCGACGACGGTTAGCTAGGCTGCGGGACCGAGATGTCGATTTCGATCTTTGCTTCTTGTGTTTCTCAAAATTAGACATCATTTCATGTCGACCTCGACGGGATCTCGATCGATGCCTTGGAGATATATCGGGATTAGAGAACGATGTTCTTGGACTTCGAAATTCTCTCGACGACCCCGAAGGCGGTCCGGGACTCGACTGCTCGTTCCATTTCCATAAGTCCACTGGGGCCTTTACATCAGAATCCTTTTCAATTGACCTGGTCCGCATGATAGGTCGCAGGGCTACCCAGCGATTGGAGAACGCCGTTCGCAGAGGAAAATCGATTGATAGTTGGTAGGTAGTGGCTTGACTTCAGTTGTTCTGATATAAGCATCTGCAGCGTTTGCAAGTATTTTATGATCGTTCCAACAGACTTGAGAATACTGATAAGGAAGCTTGACGAGCCTCCAACTCGCATGCGGAGAAGACAAAGAAGATTTGTTGATGATATCCCAAACCAGCGTTCACGTTGACGGAGAGCTTTGTCTAGGGTGGATGCGGAAACGGCTTTGTCCTCAGAAGTATAAACGCGACGGAGAGGCAGGCGGCTCGAGATATGTGATCAAACCAGCGTAGCTTCAAGATGATCAATGCTCTATTGAGATGACTGGAAAATTAGACTCTTGAAGAACCATCGCAAGTCTTCTCAACAAGTTCGTTCGGTCACAAAATTCAAGGGCCACAAGATCGCCAGGGATGTGTAGCCGCTCTGCGAAAAAAAAGGGTCATCGCTTTTTTGTTTAGCAATATCCTGACTCGCTGCTCTACTTACTATTTCGCTTTCAAAATCTCTTGATAAATGGCGCTGTCTTTCGCGCTAGTCATTGGGAGCGGACCAGGCGTTCAGCCATCCTTCTTTTTTTCCTCCACAAACTCACGCATTATCTCAATAAGGCTTCTCACACCGCGTAATGCATTTCCATCTGGCCCTGTGCCCGGCGTCCAGCTTGCATGCGCGAAGTCGATCAATTTCACCTCACATGTTTTCGGCCGCTCCTCGTCGTCTTCATCCTCTTCTTCACCTTCACCCTCTACATTCTCCTCCTTTCCGCCGTATTTTGACATCCACTGCTCCTCCTCTTTCAGCCTCTGTTGAAGGATTTCGCCATCTCCCTCGTAGACAATTAAGACACTGGCTGAGTACATCCGGCTCTCCTGGTTTTTGAGCACATCCTCAATCTCCTCCAATTCTGCGAGTATTCTTCTTGCCAGGAGGACCTCATTGCGCTGTGCGCTGGAGAAAAAGTCCACAAATGCCTTCGTCACATCTTTCTCCTTAAACTCCCGTCCGTAGTACTTGTTGTAGGTTCGATACCCATTCTCTGTCTTCACATTTTCGCTTTTCCCGGATGTACCCTTGATTTCGCTATTGGTACCAATCCATACTTTCATCCCTGCAACGCGAAATCCAAGACTCGAACTTGTGCTTTCCTTACTCACATCATCAAGCTTCTTCCTCTTCTCCGTTGGCGCGGCATCGTCCCACAAGCGCGCCCCGAGCTTCAAGTCGATGACGTTTGGTTGCACAAATCCATGCGCCACATTCTCCAACGCAATCAAAATTTCACTGTCAATTTTGTGCCCACCACTTGGCGTCCACGTCTTGCCTTTCTTCTCAGAAGTATTCGTGACAGCAGCAACTTGCTGTAGTACTTCTGGGGTGATGGGCACCGCGTCTTGTGCTGGGCCGTGAGGGTCTGCCGATTGCGCGACTTTGGCGAGAAGTGCGTGGGCGTCAGGTTGGGCAGGAGTGGCAAGTGTGCCCATGAAGGTAGGCATCAGGGCCTGGAACCGAGGATGTTGGGCGGCGGACTCATAGAAGGATATCTCCGCAGGAGTGCACGGTTTGAAGATCAAGGAGCCGCTGGCATTGCTGAGGACGCCTTCGCTTTGGGGAGGAGTCCATTATGTCAGCTTGGTGAATGGTCTTTAGGTGATGATTGGTCAAAGCCAGAATGTAGGAAAGGGAATTCGGTTTTGAGGTTGTTGAATAGACAAAGCGTGCTAGGGTGAAGAAATCGAAGCCAAACATACTGTCCAGCAGCAGCGTTATTGTATGCGACTAAGTCGTCCGCCATGACGTTTGTCGCTGGCGCTGACTTAGCAGTAGGGTTACTCGCAGGCATGGTGTTCATGCAGGTATGTGGACCGATGAGTAAGAGACACCCAGCAGCTTTGGGGTATTCGTTGGAGGTATGTGGGTGAGGATGTGTACTGCTGCGGGCTTTTTAGATGCAGAACTAATCGGAGGTGATCGGAAGGTGTGGAGATTGACACTACAAATCTGTTGTTAGAATCTAAAACAAAGTTTTCTGGGTTGCCTACTAAGGGCATTGACATTAGGCACGGGTTGCGTGGAAGCAAGAGAGCGTGCCAATGGTGGACGCTTGATGAGTTTTAATAGGGTTAAAAAAGAAATGTTAGACAATTTCACGATTTTAAAATCCGACAAAGCAATTGCTTCATCATGGAACCAAATTTTACCTTTTGTTCGTTCTTTAACGAGGATCTTCAAGATAACGCAAATTAAAAACAGTACTTAAACACGAACGTCTGGTTGCAAAATCAGTATGTGTATTTCAGATCCCTGCCGAAATATCGAGCTTATCCATCTATCTAGACTCCAGTTCCAATACCACGAATCCTCGTTTAGACCATACCGACGACCTCTTCTGGCCAACCTCCCCAGACGATTGCTCTGTCCGGCACTTTCCCCGCTACCGGACTTAGCACACTGATCTTGGCCCTCTCCATGTCCACTTCGACGACATACAAAAACCCCATGACACTCGCTTCTTGGATCTCATCTTGCCTCGCTTCCCCATCCGCATTCATCACCATCAGCACACAATTCTGCATCGCCGGAGTCGGTCTTGTCATCCGTTCATAGATGCCCCGGTCTCCATCCCCGGTACTTAGGCCGGGCATTTTGATGTCTCCGTTAGCGTGGTCTTCAACATCGAGCGGATTCATTCCCCCCGGGAGAAACATATCCGCGCTCATATCCGCCCCGGTGTTCGTGGAGTCGTGAGCAGCGGCCAGGAGGCGATAGAGAGCGAGGGAGGCAAATTCAACGGTCAGGTGCTGAGGCGAGAGGGATATTCCAGCTGACAACTTCGGGTTGCCGAAGAAGTAAGCCCTGACCTGCGCCGCGCGAAATTGTTTCATGAAACTATCGCCACGGTCGACACAGCCTCCTGATTTAGAGAGCTTAAGTACAGAGATGGTCTCACCACGAGGAGTTTCCGAGCTGGCAGAGGTAGGCTGCCCGTGAAAGCGTTTTGTCATGTCAGAAGAAAGCCTTTCGGAGCCAAGAATTAGGATGACGGAGACGCGAAATTCAGTGATGACGTCGGAGAGCGTTGAGATGGAGGGACGGGGAGTGGATAACGAGCTTGGTGTATCAATGATGAGCCCAGCAGTGCGAGAAGGAAGATCGTAGTCAAGGCGATCGGAGTCAAGACGACCAAAACCAAGACGACCGGTGATTGAGAGAGCGAGCTTGCTGATGACTGGGCGGTAGAGCGCGCCATCTTGGGTGTTGGCATCGGACAGAGGATAGGAGTATACAAGGGGCAGCTTGACAGGATTCGCGCTCGGACCAGAGATGGGACTGCTTCCCCAGCCTTCTTCAATGTCGATCAGAGTTTTAAAGGCAGCAGAGCTTATTGTTCCAGGCATGGAAAGAAGTCCCTCATTCGGATCAAGGTTGACAGTGACTGGCTGGCGGCCAACTCTGGTTCCGTATCCTGTCAATAATTTGGCAAGACTTGTTTTTCCGGCATTGTCAGGACCTAGGATAAGGACCCTCGGGCCATATCCTCCTATCTGAATAGCCTCTTCTCGCAAAGCTTCGAGTGCAAAATGGACATTCGCATACTCTACCATCGGCGTCTCAAATGCAATGTATTCGCTTAGGAGGGTATCACCGCTGACCTGGATGGTACATCCTTCCCATGTGTAGATTGCGCCCTTCGTCCCGCTGAAAGTGTAACTTTGGCCAGGACATAGTTCGGTGCCAAAGATCTCAGCGGTGCCGGTGAGCAGCTATGATGGTCAGTAAGAGCACAGAAAATCGTGTACTTGAGTCCTTACCTTCACCTGCACGTAGGAGCCGGGGTCAACCTCGAAGCGCCATTCGCACTCCTTTGGTATCTCATGATCACTGGAAGATACTGTGTCTTGGGGCGCTTCTTCCTCGAGACTCAGACCTAGCCCCGGCAGTGACATGGCATGGCTGACAAGAGGTTCTGGAGTTGACCACCGTTCGCGGAAGGCCAAGGGCAAGGGAGCACGAAAGGACGAGGCTGTGGCCATTGTCTTTGTTGACGCTAAA
Organism: Pyrenula massariospora; assembly: GCA_021030905.1. Classification (NCBI taxonomy): domain Eukaryota; kingdom Fungi; phylum Ascomycota; class Eurotiomycetes; order Pyrenulales; family Pyrenulaceae; genus Pyrenula; species Pyrenula massariospora. The sequence continues at coordinate 13,459 of JAGFMI010000013.1, forward strand.
AATTCCTAGGGTCCGCTATGAGGCAGCGAATAGGGTGGATTTTCAGAGCATCGACTCCACAAATTTCCACTGCTGTCAAATGAGCACATTAACCAGTGGTCGGAGAGTAGGTAGAGCAGCAGATATTGAAGATGTTTGTTATAGTATCTGAAGTCGTAGTCGACTTATCGATTGACAATTGAAGTAGCTGCGGTGCAGAAGAATTTCAACCGTGGATGACGGTTGACGGAATCTACAAAATCGAGATTTCAATCTCTGGTGAACTTGACTACAAAATAGGCATTTGCCTTTGCACAGCTTTACAAATGTCAAGTAGGGTAGGAGTCATTCACAATTTAGTAGTCGCTTCTTAGCGCCGCGGCCACTTGCATCTCCTGAAGCTACTCCAACACAGGTCACCGACGTGGACATACTTGGTACTTATCGCCCACGTGTTTTAGTCCTCGACCATCTCCCAAGGTATCTCGATCCTGGTCTAAGAATCCCGAAACTCCCTCCTAAATCAAAGTATCTCGTTCAATCACATGAAGTACCAAGGTATCAAGCCACTGTGATCAATTCGTTAGACTGGGAATAGGTGAACGCGATGGGAACCTACGCTATAGCCACAGTAGCAGTGACGCCAATCAATGCCCGCGATCGAACCTTTTCCCGCTTCAGCTTCTCTTGTAGCACTTTTGCTTTCTTTGTGGGCTGAGTAGGCAGCTCTCCGTCAATATCCTCCTCGACATCATCTGCTTTGCGCTTCTTCGACTTGCGGCTGGAAGATTCCGCTTCATGATCGATAGCTGTCTCGACCATCTTCTTCGCTGTCGCGATTGCTGCTTCTGTGTTCTCGGGTAGAGGTAGCTCTGGAGACCCTGCAGGCATCTCCACCAAGATATTGGTATGAGTTGTCTCGGTCTCCCCATTCACGTCAACAGAAGATTCTACTTCCACTTTGACTTTATCACCTTTGTCAGCTTCGCTGACAACTGACTCCGATGGCGCCATGGACGCAGCATCATCAAGTTCAGCCTGTAACTTTGCGCTCGCGGCGTTGGCATTAGCAACAGCTGCTTCTTTCATTGCCTTGGTTTGCCGTGGCTTGCGGGGAGATCCATCTTTCTTAGTTGGTGAAGCGATCTTGCTGGGTGAGGTAGAACGCTTGCCTCGAGCGCGCGGCGTTGGCCCGTTAGTGAGCGGGGGTAATACAGGCTTGTCATTAGGCATGTCGAACTTGGGCGGCGGCGAGATATGCTTCTTCTTGCTGGCTGGACTTTGAGGAATTTCTTCAGGGTCAAGTAACGCTCTGACCCAGTTTGACATGTTATACTCTTCTGCCACCTCGAGCGCTAGGCTGATCAGCAATCAGTCTTGGTGATCTACGAGTGAAGCCTACCAAGCTTTGGTGAAATCCAGACGTTCCCCGCGACCTCGTCCTCGCTGGTTGACTCTTTGGACTTTAAATATTCTCTCTCGGCTTTTTCCTCTGCGTGCTTGGCCCAGGGAAAGGCAATTTTGAACATGCCTGTTGCGCTCACGTACCCATCCTTGCTCCGTCTCTGGACATCCGTTAGGTCCTACTTGAGGATCTTGAATAAGTTTTGCCCGTACCATTAAGAAGTATGTCTCGGGGTGTGGTTGATTCTGATGCGATCCGAAGATTTCCGACCCCTTGAGATCCTTGGGGAGCGGCGCTCGTAGGTGGGCGTACTCGAACATCCCAAGATTCTCAGGCTTGGTTGCATTCGACATGCCGACCTGACCAGGCTTGACAGATAGGTTGGTCTTTCCGAGGCGACGGCGCGAGAGGAGGTCTGCATCTGCATGTGCGCATTGAGCAAGTCAGCTTCTGTACAAGGCGCGAAGGTCATTGAGCTGTGCTGCCAGGGACTCACATTCTGGGCATTCCTCGGGGGCGATCAGAGGGTTATGCTTCTTAGGAAGAGATCGCATCGTGACGGTTCGCCGTATTGAGCGAGTCAATCGTAGTTGTCAGTGAAGATACGATCTAGAAATTAATGGAAGGCGCGTGCCAGCCAAAAGATAATTGAAGAGCGCGAAACCCCGATCGTCATCAAAGGCGAGCGCTATAGACCCAACACTTGGTGAGGGGAAAAAGTTGGGATTAAGAAAAGATAGAATCTGGTACAAAGCTACAGCGAGGTAGGAGGGTGTGTTGGATGTACAGCTATGCGACGCTTATGAGAAATACACCTCGACCACTCGGCAGCGGAGACGTGGCTGGGAACTCCCTGAGTCCCTGACGAGCAGACTAACGAGAGCTCCTGGGGGCCCGCTTCTTTAGGTTTAGCCGGTGCTAGGACGCTGGAGCGGTGGAGCTGCCGAGGCGGCGGGCCCTCCGATCCACGATTCGCGAGAGAGGCGGCTCCAGGAACGAGACTCGACTATCTAGAGAGTCAACGGGGAGATCATGGGAGAGCGCAAGTCATTATCATGAAGACCTGCGCAGCCTGCATGGAAGTGGCACGCTATGGGCGTTGTCCGATGCTGCTATCGTGACCCTTTTTGGAGATAGTGAGGGGTTCCAGGGCGTTACTCTCTACGCATGGCTGGAGAAGAGGCTGGCACCATTGGCGCTGTCGTAGCAACTTCCCCGTTAGAGCAATGACGCGCTCAGTCAACATTGAATACTCTCTCAATCTCAATGCGAAAGAGAGGCTATCGAGATTGAAGAAGGGCAAGTCTTCTCAGGCTTCACTGGCAAAAGCACATACCACAAACTACCATGCCTAACCTGTGACAACCCCTCGATTCAGGCCCCACCTCCAAGGCTGAATACAAAACACACACACCGCCCCCCCGCGATTTCCATCAATCAAGCCATTCCTACTACGCTCATACCCTTATCTAGTTGTTTCCTACGTAGCACTTAATTGTGGCCATGGCCGACCACCACGAGGAAGACCTCGCCCCCTCCAAGACTGAAGGCTTCAAAGTCGGCGAGAAGAAAACCGTCGAAGAATATCAACAACTAGGTTTTCTCCCTCTATTCCCTCATTCCACGCCCACCTCTCTCTAACCGAACCGCTTCAGATCAAAATGACGACTCCCTCAACCGCTGGAAAGCCTCCCTCGGCATCGGCACCGGCGACACCCTCTCTGATCCCTCTGACTCCCGCCTCTGCATCATCCAGTCCCTCGCCCTCGAAGTCGAGGGCCGGCCGGATATCACCATTGACCTCTCCGCGCCAGGCGCCCTGGAAACGCTCAAACAGAAGCCGTTCACAATTAAGGAAGGGGCGAGATATACGATGAAAGCGAATTTCAAGGTGCAACATCAAGTGCTAAGTGGGTTGAAATATCTGCAAGTGGTGAAGAGGAAAGGATTGAGGGTTGGAAAGGATGAGGAGATGATCGTATGTCGAGTTCACTTGAAGCGTCAGCAGATAAGCGCATATTGACCGGCGATATCTACAGGGAAGCTACTCGCCAAATACAAAGGACAAGCCAACCTACGAGAAGAAATGTGAGTCGAATCTTCAAATTCCGCGTTCGTCACTGATCAAGACGGGTGGGTAGTTGCTCAAGAAGAGGCCCCATCTGGGATGTTGGCTAGAGGTCATTATGACGCAGTCTCGAAATTCATTGATGATGATGATCACACACACCTAAAGTTTGAGTGGTCTTTCGACATTGCCAAGGATTGGAAATGAAGAGCGGATCTAGGAAGGGAAGATGTGCGGTATTTTGAGACTTTGAGAGACATCAGCCGTCGGTCAATGGAGACGTGCGTCAACAGAGAATACCTTACGAACAAGTCCTATTACACTAAACGGACGTGATGGAATGATACGAGGCGCGGCATAAAGGAGCGCAGAAGAGGCAACTAATAGACACGACATGCCAGAGCATAGGTGCCTCATTGGGTAGCAAATGGCAAAATAAAGCAAACAAAGAAACGCTTGAATGAGTATTCACAGGGTATCACAAAAAATATTCTATCACGGGTCCTTGCCCATCCTTTCCCCCTTGTTGCTGCTGTTGCTGTTCTGACCGATGGGCATCATTCTCCGGTGCCGCGTCAAAGATATTGAAATACCGCTGCACCGAGTCACTGACTTCCAGCACGCTGGCCATGTTGCCACAGCGATAGCAGTAATTGGGTGCGCTCCACACGGTGCTCAGCCGATCTCCGTAGAGTATTTGGTAGCCTTCTTGGCATAGTTGGTGGGCACGGAGAATGTGTGACATGCCGTTGACTTGAAGGAACTTTTTCACGACGTCTCCACCAAAGGTATATCCAGCTCCTCTTGGCGATAGAGAGAACTCGTCCCGGTCAGGGTCAGGGTCCGACCATACAAGGTCGGCCATTGGGCCTTCGTGTGGGATTTCTCGAAATCGGTCTATGATCTTGATCTGGTCGATAGAGTGAATGGAAGGCGAAAGACCGCCATGAACGCAGAATATTTGATCGTTGATGACAACACTTAACGTGAGGAAGTCAAACATGTCTGTGAAATAGTGCCACACATTGGCATTCCCATATTTTCGAGCGCACTCAGTGTAAAACCCGTACGACTGAGTGACGCCTCTTGACTCATGATTTCCGCGAATGAGATGAACTCGATGGGGGTATCTTAACTTCAGGCAAACTAGGAGAGAAATGGTCTCAACAGAGAAAAGGCCGCGGTCAACATAATCGCCTAAGCTTCGTGGTTAGAAAGCTCAGAGAGTTGGTGTTGCTTGGACAATTACCAAGGAAAAGATAATTTGTATTAGGACAGAAGCCTCCAATTTTAAAAATCTCGAGCATGTCGAAAAATTGTCCGTGGATATCTCCGACAACTGTAACTGGAGCAGCAATGTGAACGACATTGCTCTCCTTCATCAAGAGCTCTTTGGCTTTCGCGCATATTGCCTCTATCACCGGCTCCGCTAATAGCTCTTTTCTGTACAGGCGTTCAATACATTCGTCGAGGTTGATGCTCGCTGCGAGAGTTGGTTAGTAATTCAGATCAGGCGTTTTTGCTTAGTCTAAACATACATGGAAGGCCGGGCATCGCGCTGTTTCCTTGTATATGACTAAATTTCTAATTGTGAAAGCAAAAGGCATTAGGTGATCGAGGAACACCGAGTGGGCCGACAAGTGGCACAGAAGGTTGTGCTCATGCTGAGTGTTGAAGCGCTCCGGCTTTTCGAGCAGAAAATTTTGCCAGCTACTTGAGCCGGTATGGGTCATTGGATCATGAATATTGAGAGCGAAAGGACATTTTCGGGAGAATAACTCTAGCTGAAGGCGCAGTGAAAGTTAAAGATTAATTCTTTGCGAGTCTCATCGAAGGCGACGGCAACCTGCTACAGACTGACCGAGCAAAATTCACTGACAGATTAGGATTAGCGTTCGCTGCGGAGTTTCAAGCTCCAACTTCGCAGCTTTCGAGGGTTTCTCCCAGCCCTCTTCACCTGCCTAAGGCTTCCTACGATCGATGTTCAATCATTTTCGTTCATAATATGCAGCCCCCAATCGACAGCTATGAACTCATAAGGTGATGCCATTCCCAATTTTAGCCTTCTCATACATGCAGGTGTTCGAAAATCCTGGTTAGGCACGGCCATTGCAGGCAGTGGGGTCTAGAGCAGTACAGCTGAAGCCGCGCCACGATATGTGAAACACTTCTTCACTGCATTTCATTTTATTGCGATTGTCGCGGCACAGACCGTGCTGGAGATAAAAGACATCTTTCAATACCAGCGCTTTGGTCAATCCCACGGATGACCTACACATGTACCATTGTCTTCAGAGTCCGTTTCTCCGCCTGGCGGTAATTGTCTCATAGAGCCGTCAACATCGGAGCTATAACATTTGAATCATGTACCAAATCGGTGCTGCCGGTCAATCTGGGACTTCCCAGAACGCATGGCAACAGCAGCAAGCTCCTAATCAACACACTTCCCCGACATCTCAGTATCCTGGATACCAGACATCTTCTTCAGCAGCTACTCAGGCTCAGGCAGCTCAGTATTACGGCGCCCAAAATCAACAATATCACCAGTATCCAACGACCAATCAAGCATATCAAGGAAGTTACTATCAACTGCCCAACTATTCTCAAAGTACCGCGCAAGGATATCAACAGCCTCAAAATCAATGGTACGCCAATAATGGTCAAAACCAGGACGCGAGTAAAGTGAATCAGAACGCACAGTCTAACTCCCAGAACTGCTATAACTGTGGAAACCCTGACCATTGGGCGCAGAACTGCCCTGAACCTCGCCGAGCTGTTCCACAGTAGGTTATTCTAAGAGCCTTTTTCTTATTAGTTCTGACTTTTCTTTAACAGTGGAGCAATGAACAATCCTCGCCCCCCCAAGCGTCAGAAAACCACGGGTCCTGTAATTACGAGATATCCACCGCCTCCCCATTACAGTCAGCGAGCACCACAACGAGGCTACACTCATCCGCCTGTAGGTCAACCAAATTATAGTCAAGCACAACCCTATCCCGGTATGCCAACACCGGTTTCTGCCAATGACTCTACACCGAATCAATGGCAACAGCAGTCTCCAGCACAACAAAGCCCTTACTCTCAGCAGTCCGGCCCTACGACACCCTGGGCTCAAGCTGGCGCCCAAACACCAGTCTCGCAATTTTCAAGTCCTCTATCAGCCACCGGGAATCCACATCACAGCTCTTTCTCTGCCTCCTCCGGTAATAAATTCTCCACAGAGCAAAGTTTGAAGCGTAATTCCTATGATTCTTCCGCTCAACTGAACCACTACAATTTTCAAGCACTTGGGGGTAAGGGCCCTGATCAAATAAACCCAGAAGCAAATGATAGCCCTTTCGGCATGGTCGAGCAATTGGAACCGTGGATGGAGGAACTTCAGGCTCTTGATGTACCGGAAAATAAAACAGGCCCTAGTGCTATTGGTAAGCAATGTTCTAGATTCAAGTAATTTCTTGGCTAACAAAGCTGAAAGTCTGGCATCCTCCAAATCCCGTTGCTCAGCCACTAGCATCAACAGCTGATGCGGCGGACGCCATAGGCCGCCTACCAATTGCTGCTAAGCTTCCACCTGGCATGCCAGTATCACGATACCTGCAGAACAAGTCTGCCGATGATTTAAAGAAGAGCGTTCGAGAAAGTCCAGAATGGCTAGAGCTTCAAAACGATCCTGGCTTTACCGAAATGGATGCCAACGGACAGATCGTATCTTTTACGGATTTGATTGAGCGCCGAAAAGCTTTGACGATGGATATGGAAGGCGATCACTATGTCAGCAACGTCGATCTTAATCATGATCATAGCGGTATTGCTGTTGAATCCAATAGCCATGTTCATACAACTGAAGACAACGTATCCCTCCACCGGCGAGGACAATCTTCTCAAGGCCAGAAGGAAACTGAACATAGAGAGGTTGACGATGCAGACCATAATTCACAGCGAGAGCCACAGAGATCCAGCGTTGATGTCGCAGACTCAGGGAGATCGAGATCTAAAACTGGTGCTAAAGATACCACAGCCCAAATAACAAATACACTTATGGAAATCCCAGTCCCAAACGTGAGCGAACGTACCCCTTCGCCGGAAGAACGACTGACCCGATGGCCTGAAAAGGGAGAGGATGGGGTTCGTCACGGTACTAAATCGTCTAATTCCAAGCCGAGGCGAGAGCAGTCAGAGCAGATTCACCTCTACACCGAAGCTCAGGAAGCTCTCCAAGGCTTCGCGGATGACCATTTTGAGGACCAATCGCCACCCATATCCCCCAGAGATGGCAGTTCGGAAACCTCAGCCGCTGCTGAAATGAATGGTCACGGTACTAATGGGTACGTAGATACTGACAGATACAGCCGGCCTGAGGGCCAAACAAAAGCCTCGAGTTCAATAGAGCAATCTCCTTCACCGCTCCGCAGTCGGCACCACACCATTGACAATAAGAAACGTCCTAGGCATCCCTCTGAGGAGAGTGATGGGGGTGCTAAACGACAACTTGACGACAATAACTCTCGAATAAAGCGGCGCCAACCTCGGGTTGCCGAAGCCTATGGGTACGTTTAAGTATGCCTATTTTATTAAACTCCACCTAACCTGAGATCTTGCAGCCGTCGCTGGTAATGTCAAGTATCAGCTCCAGCATAATATCTACCTTTCCGGTATCGTGCCACTTCTTCATCACAGAACCAAACGTCCTCTAATTTTCTCGTTTCGCTTTGTTAAGAACAGTTGGTTGTCTCAGCTTGTGCACTAGAATTGGGTTTCGGACTGTTCATCAAGGTCTTTTGGATCGTGTCCGTTCGAAGAAGCATCTTGCATTGTCACGTTACAGAGAAAGATTCTCTTATATCGATCTCGTATAATATTTTCGGGGCATGCATTATACATTTTTCCGTCTAGCTTACCGTTGCGCTGCGTTATCAATCTGCTTTAGCTTCTCATGGTTTCCGCGCTTTCCTTAGGCCCTGTCAGATTGGCTCGGACATTTTCAATAGTACTGGGAGAGAATCTCCAACTTAAGCAATACCCCGTAGACAATCGGTAAGTTTGTAAAGTGGCACAATAAACCGTTTGCGTGTAATCAGTGCACTTGATTGGCCATCTACGCGTCCTGCCCATGGTCGTGCAGAGGAGTGAAGGGACGGCTATGCAGCCCTGTCACTTAGAGTCATTTCCGCAGTTTTGGTGGTGTCGCTCGCACGCTTCGATGCTTTGCTAGTTCCATACTAGCATCAGCATCACATTCTGTCATGTCGCTATTGGCGCTTACAGTACAGTGAACGCTTGGCTTGCCGTGATGTGCGTGGATCACGACAATTTAGGGATAAACTCAATTACCTCAGAAAGCGTACTAAGGTAGGTCCGAACCAAAGTTTTGCGTTTAGCAAGCCTCGCTTTACGTACTTCAAAGGTGATTCACGGCGAACCAAAAGTTATATCAGGTACGTATAGGTATAATAGAACGTTTCATATTATTGTCTACGCGCGTTCATGAGGGACATTGTCCTGCAAAAGCACCAAAACTCGGGAATTCGTTCAGCTTGCGAAGACAAAAACACCCAAGTATCAGGTTGGTCGGGATTGGAACATGATGAGCCGGAGCCCCTCGGCACTTTGAGTTGCTGTAGGTACTCGGCAGCTGAAGAGAGCTAATTACAACATGATGCCGTGCCATGTTTTCGCCGGCAAAAAGGCCGAGCCTTTGATGTTAATATTACGCTTGAATGCTCGTTGTCCATTAGATATCGTACTACAGTTGAGGTTGTGTAGACAAGTCCTTCAGACAGCTTTCTATAGGAAATGGAATTTCTCTTCAGCGCATATCATAGAAGTCTGTACATTGTGACCGTCAACAATTTCTAGATTTAATTAAGAATAGTTTTTAGACTGACATCGCATGGACGATGGGTGAAGAAGGCTGCCAAGACTCGAAACCCTCGAAAGGCTCGCCTGCGGGTATTCCTCGGCCTGAAGTCGCAGCTGCAGAGCCAATTTTAGATGCTTTTAGAGGTCTGCACTTAGTCAACAACATCCCCGAGACATGAAGCGTTCACTCAGCCCGTGCAAGCTTATATCGATGCTGTACAACTGCCTGATGTCTCAGCTTCATTGGAAGGCGTTGAATAAACGATCTCCAGCTGCCGTGGCTTTAGTCTGGTGACCCTGTGAGGAAGTTCACTTCAAGTCCTCACGCACAGGGTTTCTCGCCAATGTCTCGCATCATTACTGATTTTGAAGCGTTTTGGAAAATGCAGATTTATGCTTGCTCTAAGAATCGTGGCTCACTCCTTCAGCTTGCGGGCGAAAAAGTGCACGCTTGAAGAGATAATGGCCCCCAACGCTGATGACCAACAACGACATCGCCTCACTGTAATATTTGCTCCACTTCTGGAATGCGCTGAGCGTTGGAATTGGGCCAGGCTTGAAAAGCAATTGGATTAGAGAAGACTTTGGATTCTACAACAGCTCCAAACATCAACTGTACTCGGAAGCATAACGCAAAAATCGCCATCCTTCATCACCACCACTTGGAGAGAAGACTCGGAGTCTTAGATGAGAGCTGCTCCGACAACATACCCTGTCCTTGTTGGCCTAAAAACCCTCTAATAACGATCAGTGTCCAACAGTCATATTTTCACACATAGGACAAGAAATGTCTGCCCACGAATTTGACAATCCACAGTCCAGAAAATGCTCGAATTGCCGAAATCTGACCGTGTTGGTTCTTGCTTTCTATTGCTCCGTTTCTATTTGGGTGTCATTGGACCGCCTGTCCTACCTGTACTTTCCTATCATAGAATGACTGAGTCCTCTGGTGCTACTCCCGCAACTGGCTGACTTTTGCGACGTTGCCCTTGCCTTGCGAATACACGCATCCAACGAGTTTCAAACAAGGTTGACAATAACGCGACACCAGCCAGTCCCAGTGCAAAGCACCCAACTAGATAGTCGTCGTTGGCAGCGGGTCATACCCCTCTTCACCTTAGAGGTAAGATGTGCGCGTTTAATATGCCGACAAAATCGTGACCTTTTCTTCGCATTTCCTTTTGGGACTTTCGCTTCAATATTGTGACCATCAAAATGAAGGTCAGAAGCTCGACGTCTTCCTCGCATTCGCTCTGTGCTTTTGTTCCATACCTTCTCTGGTTCTCATCAATTTTGAACGTGGCAGCTGATGTTGATCCCGTGACCGGATTATCCTACAAGCGAGACAAATGTCCGACGGTCGTACCATACACTGACACTAATGGCGACGTTCCCAATAACGCACCGGACAAGCAGCAAGGTGTTCAGGGTAGCTCTTCCGTGAACTGGGCCGACTACAACACCTTTGTCGAAAAACTATTCACAGACTCGCAATACACTCAATTCATTGGAACTTGCATCGAGGATGATGCGCAACAGGGAGCCACTGTCATATTCACGGACTCCAGCAGCTACAATCAGGTCTATCTGATTGACGGCATCTCGATGGAGTTCTATATCTCGTACACCACGCACCTCACTGGGGATGCCTGCAAGGAGATCAACCAGTGGCATCCCGCCGGGAAAGACTACAAGTCCGGTAAACTGTACAAGCGCTTCTTGATGATCGCAAAAAGTATGTCCCATATTAAGAGACTCCAAAAACCCACCAACGGATCTAGCCCACTCGTCTCGTACAGATGACTCTGAGAAATTCCCGTAAGCTAACGTGAACAACCCAATCTCTCCAGGTACCCCCGGATTCGTAGGCCTGTTCGACGGCAACTCGCTCACGCCCAAGGACCCGAACAACGACAAGTTCAGTAAGAGCAGTAAGATCATCTTCGGCGGCTACCTCGAGGACTACGACGACAAAGGCAACAAGATGTGGGAGCTCAAGGTCTACTTTAAGAGACTGCCCGGCGGGCAGCCCTCCAAGGAGAAGAGGGACGATGTGGAAGTTAGCCGGATTCCGCACAAGTTCAGGCCGGCTTGAGCGGGACTGCGCTGTGGTGAAGTGTGCCCCGGAGAGATATCCGAAACAAGCGCTGGCAAATTCAGCCGTGGAGGAGCAGCGGCTCCTGTAATATTGGCTATCTGCCTACTTCGTTGACAGCGGAGCTGGCTCTTCCCAGTTTGGCTTGCGTATGTATATTTGACCTTGGTGGCTTCTTGGCTTAGTGGCATTGGTGTAAGGTAATGCATAGTTAAGTATTCGTTTGAACCAAATTTTCTTCCTTCTCGCAACTTATGTTTAAAGCTTTGGCTGCGCTGTTGATGGTCATCCATTGACCCTTCTTGGTTTTCACTCAGCTCCGAGCACAGTAGCCACTACCCCGTGTCGTCTTCCCATCCTCGCGATCTTTGTATTTCCTTTTTATTCCTCTACTCAGTAGGATTTTCATACCATCTGTTTGCATGGAAAAGCACAATGACAACGTCTCTTAAATCCCTCGTTCGTGACCGGAAAAACTACATTCACTCCATGTGCGCATGCGACCGCATTGCCCGCAGCCTCCGCAAATTTATCCCTCAGATCCAAATCGACATACCCTACCCACCTCGCCATTACTACTTCATCCCAGCGATTTCCCCACCTAGATATATTTCAGATATCACCCGAATTCCCGGCGCCTGACGGTCAACACACCCTCTCTAGTTGAAGGAATCTTCACACCAACATCTCCTTTTCCTCAACCTTCTCACGAGCCAACTTCAAACTCTTCTTTCCCGATCCCTTATCCAAACAGAGCTAGCATAATATAACGCATGATCCTCACTCTCCCAAACCCGCAATGAAAACCAACCGCCCTACGTACGGACTTGACCCAGCACCAACCACCCCAACTCCTCGCTAGCAAAGTTTCCAATTTCAGCAATTCCCCTGTTCTAGCGTAGTCGGTAAGACTTCTTATCGAGAGGGTGAGCCCGACCGGCTTCCAAGGAGAGCTAATTGATGCCCGAATGAAATCTCGGGTAGACTTGCCTCTCCAAAGATGATGGTAAGGAACGCCTTTCTACTGATCCGGAATGGACCTTATGCTCTATCTCCTCGCAATTTGGGGTATGAGCTTCTAGGCACAAGGCTGGCTCCATCTCGGTAGAAAGATGGCTCCTTGTCGTCACCGACTCTATGCAAAGTAGAGAGACGAAAAACGGCTCATTCTAAGGTAGAAGAGAAAGGGCAGTACGGCTTATGTATAACAGTCCATTTATACGTAGTCTACGTGAAGAAATCAACCTGAGGATGTGAGCGTTACATTATCTGAAAAACGTACGAGAAGAAATTCTCGCAAACACGACAGAAACTTGCACGCAGCGCCGCTTAAAAGTGGAACCAGACTACTATAAAAGACTATACAAACGAGAAGGCAACAAAACTCTCTCCGTACTCCAAGAACAAAGGCTCTGAACTCTTTCCAGAGGGCCAGTGAAATACTGACAAGCGCGAGCTCTCGGTCACGAGGATATCGCCCGACGCTCGACCCTTTCACCACGAGCAGGCAAGTGGATGGTATTTCGAGCACGGCACATCGGACATGTCGGCGCCTGCTCCTCGATCCACGCGCGGATACAATCATCATGCCAAGCACCGTTACGGCACACAGTGCAACGCGGTACCTTTCGTGTCCTCGGCGGGCCCAGTGCTGCATAACAGATCGTACACTCGTGTTCATCGTCAGTGCCACTGTCGTCTTCTTCTTCGTTCTCCTCAGTCGAGCTTGTAAGTTCACATCCAAAATCGAGTTCGAGATCTGATTCTTCGGGTTCTTGGCGGCACAGTTCAAGCCATTCATCCAGGTATGTTTCCCACGAGTCCTTGAGCTGACCATCCTCATCGTAGGGCGATGTCATTGCCCAATTGACCCATCTCTTAACGATATTCTTTGCCTCTGTGTCCCACAATCTGAACCACTCCTTATGTCGCTTTCCACAGATTCTTTCGTTGACGCAGCGCAAGTCATTGGACCGCCATTTCGCCAATTGTGTGAAGATCAATTGTTCAACTCGGTAAGCGTGTGGAATGCGAGGCGATTGATAAACTAGGACTGGCTTATATTTGCAATCTTGCTCCCATTCCCTCATTCTTCGTTTGACATTAGTTGAGTAGCCAATTTTGACATAGGCTGGGTCTGAGTCCCGGGTGAACATGTATATATGTCCATCTTTGTGTTCCTTGTCTCCAAAGGGCTTGCTGATTAAGTCAACGATAGCCTTAGGTGTGTCCTTCCGGGGCCATTTTCGCGGCTCAAAGCGTGGGAGCGGTGCCCGAGCTTTTAAAACGGGAGTCCTGTTGGCTGTCTGTGATCTCGTCACTGGTGGAGTGTATGATTGCGTTTGGTGGAAGTGTAGGTTGACATTGATGATCTGGATTTGAGGACGGGTTGCGGAAGGAGACCAGGAGTTTTGACATGGGATTTCCCGATGGGTGTGAGCGCGTGCTCTTTCTTTCCTCGAGCGGGTTGACCGATCAAGTTCACTAGTCCAACAGGAAACAGTCGCCTTAATTTGCTGAGGTGTGCGATGGTACCTGCGGCAATGGACTTTGTAAGCAAGCTCCTCGAGCTTTTCAGCAACCTTCCCGGGGGTCTGATATTTGTGATTGACAATATCTAATCGGATCTCCTCGGCGTCTACTCGCTCCTTAATCTTTCCAGCGTTGAACTTGCAATGACGATGTTCGTTGGGCAACCACCGATTGCATGTATCTTGGACCGGACTGAAAATACTCACGCAATACATATCGAGATTTGATCAAACGAGCTATCACGATGGGATATTCACAGCGTACATCACGTACCTTCCGCATCTTCATATACAACAGCTCTGTACCAGGCTACGCAGACTCCTAGGATTGCTCAGCCTAACTGCAGGCCAGCCTGAGGACCATGGGTGCATGAATCTGTGCCGCTGTACCGACCTATCCAAAGACACTGCATCCCCATTATGGTCAATCTCGAGGCTGCAGGCCCGTTGTCCGCTCCCCAATGCGACATTCCATGCATCTCGTAGCGCCAAACGACGGGCTGTGCTCTCTACACAAGCCACGGATGCGATGTTCTGAGGGAGTAGAGAAGTCAACGTGGATTGGCGCGGACTCATGCTGTGGTGGCTGCTCGTGATGCAAGCGGGAGCGGGCGAGTGGCTCAGCCGTCCTTCGACCAATGGAGGAAGAGTGCACGGCACAGGCTTTCGAGACGCGGTGTCCCAAAGCACGATGACCTTGTTTCGGCCCCCAAGGTGTGACGAGCACGAAGGAGGCTGGTGCGGCACATCAGGAACGGCCCTGTACATGGCAATCGGTCGTGGGTCGGTAGCCCAATCAAGCTATCAGCGTACCTTTATGTTTCCGCGTTCTAACTCAATACCAAGTTGCAACAGAATATCTTTCCTGTGCCTGGTCGAGCGGGTGTTCGAATCATCTTGCGGGTTGCATCGACTCGAAGTACGCTGGAAAATTTGTTTTGCATCGCTCGCGCTCTCGTTCACATTCTAGATTGCTTGATCGACCCATCTCCACAAGCCTACCGGCTGGAATACTTTTTGACAATCTCAAAGTACGACAATATTTCTGACGTGGTATGTTTGAGGGCTGCTCCGCGGCCAGAAGTGAGCCTCAAAGACGGCTACGCGGTCAAGCTTAAGTTCGCTTCGGGGTGGACATGCTGCCCCGGTACGGATGTCATGCCGTGCGTAGGCATTTCGATTAAATGGTAGCATTGCAGGTATAATAGATAACGAAGCGGAACAGCTATCCGCTGAATGGTGAATGATAAAAAATCAATCGAAAACGTGGTCATAACAAAGACCCATCGTGGACAAACAGCGGACCGTCGGACCTATGATAGGTAAGAAGATCGAGTAAACCATTGATCGGGATTCTTGGCATGCCGCGCTTGAATTTGCTCAGGTAAAGTAGGCGGGCAAGTAGGTATGACCATGGTTGAGCATGTCACTCTCCTGCCTACGTCTTCCAAGACCGCCCACCCATCTACTCCAATCTAATACTCTATTCCGATCCAGCCCCTAGTACTCTTGTCGCTACGCGACTTTATCAGCCACCAGTGCCCCCCTTCCCCTCCAGCCCCTGTTCCCCAGCCCACCGCACAAACCACGCCAAACATCCCTTGTTCACCACGCTCGCCCCAACTTTCTCCGGATCATATCTCCCAGAAACGATATCCCTAACCACCCCCTCCACCTTCTTCCCATTCCCCGTAACCGGCACCTCGGGACAGCCCGCCACCACAGCCGGCACATGCCGTCTGCTCAGACTCTCCCCGATCTGCCTCTTCACCCTCTCCCCCAACTCCTCGCTGAATGCCTTCCCTTCCTGCATCACTGCGAAGAGTATGACCTCTTCGTCGGTAGTATCAGGGAGGCGGCGGCCGACGGCGACGGCGTCGGAAATCTGAGAAGGAAAGTGGCGGAGGAGGACGGTGTAGAGCTCGCCGGTGCCGAAGCGGATGCCGGCGGGGTTGAGGACGGTGTCGCTGCGGCCGTGGATGGTGAGGCCGGAGGTGTGGGGGGAGAGAGTGAGGAAGTCGCCGTGGTGCCTGTGAGGAGCATACGGATTAGTGATTGGATTTTGGGAGGTTGGGGGTTTATACCAGATTGGGAGGTTTGGGTTGGAGGCGTGGGTGTAGGTTGTAAAGTAGGCAGAGCGGTATTTGGACATGCCGGTTTTGGAGGGGGGAGGAGGGTAGAAGGTGGTTGGTTGAGACGGAAAGGGGGTGGTGCAGACGAGGTCGCCGGGTTGGGAAGCGGGGAGGGCGGTGATGTCGAGGGAGCGAGGGGGATCGTTCGGGGAGGAAGAGGAATGGATGGTGTAGATGCGAACGTTCATCCCGAGACCGCGGCATTGGATTTCACCGGCGTGGACGGGGAGGGTTGGGGAGGGGGCCCCAAAGAGCGAGATTATGTCTGTGCCGCCGGTAATGGAGCAGAGGTGGACTGAGGGAGGGAAGTTGGCGTAGATGTAGTGGTATGTGGATGGAGCCAAAGGAGAGCCGGTGCTGAGGATCGTACGGAGAGAGATGAGCGTTGCAGAATTCGAGGTAGCGGTTGGGGAGAGGGGTTGAAGGTGGGCTTGTTCAAGGACGGAGAGATATTTCGCGCTGGTACCAAAGTGATTGATGTTGAGTTCGTCGATGAGGAGGGGCATGGTCATGTTTCCCCGTGGATAGAAAGGACTACCGTCGTAGAGGACGATTGTGGTTTTGCTTGCAAGGCCGGAGACGAGCCAGTGCCTGGAGATCTCGTTAATTTCACCGCTCTTTTTTAATGGCTAGAAACTTCAAAAGAACCCTGGAGTATCAGGAGTAGGTGATGTGCACAAACTCACCACATCATCCAGGTACAGGTTGTAAAATAAAAGAATCGGTCACCTGGTCGAAAATCGCAATGAAGGACGTGCTCTTTTTTGTGTTGAATCAAGGTCCCTAGGGCGCCATGAACGATCGCCTTGGGTGCTCCAGTTGTACCTGATGAATATAAAATGTAGACCGGATGATCTGGAGGAAGATGCGCAAAGTCGATTGATCTGTCTGGGGCAATGTCTTCCACAAATTTTGCGTAAGCCTCTACATTGCAATTCTCTAAGTTAGTCAAATTATTTGTATTAAAGGTATGAGCTGGCACTGTCTCGAATATGACCAGATTCTTCAAGCTTGGAAGACAGGAAGCAACTTTCGATATTTTCTGGCGAGTTTCATGGATTTTCCCATTGTATGTCACGGCATTGTCCGCAAACATCACGACGGGCTCGATTTGGATCAATCTATCAAGTATGGCTTCTACACCAGTATCAGGTGAAACGCCAGACCAAATCGCTCCAATGGAGGTAGCAGCAAGCATCGCGACGACGGTATTGGTGTGATTAGCCAGGAAGCCCGCAACACGATCATTGGGCTGGAGTCCATGAGAGCGCATCGCGGCGGCACAGATGCCAACGCGGATGCGCAGATCTGACCATGTCACGTACTCTCGAGCCGATTCTGTAGCAGCAATAATGGCCAATGATTGTGGATCTGGACTGCATGGTGGATAAAGGAGATTCTCGGCAAAGTTGAGAGTACAACCAGAAAAGAAATCAGGCCTAGGAAACATAGGAGAAGACTCATCGAAGACCTACCACGGCTTAGACTTGGAGTTCAACGTCACAGGTTCGGGGGTTTACTTCTGAATACGGCTCGTGCGCCACAATTCCAGTAAATGTCCATATCTCTTTCCAGAATGATGCAGGATGGTCGACGCTCCATTGCCACAAAGCCCAGTAATCAGGAAGAGATATTCCGTACGTCTTGCTGATTAGATCCTGAAAGGCGGCCATCTGGGTCGATGCCGGATTCGGATGTCTCCATAATTCTTCCCCTACTTTGGCAGGGACGGTACCAGACCCAGGGCCCGTTTCGGTCATATTGATAGCGAGAGCGAAGAGACGATCTGATACAAGTCACGCAGTTGCAAACGAAAAAGATTCTCATGGGAGCCTCCCCGCCAATTGGTGCCAATCAATTGTGGTTCTTGACGGACCCTGGCAAGCGGTCAAGGAGCGGAATTGCGGCGGAATCCGGAAGTAGGCACTCAGAACATCCGGATAGACGCAGCATTTGCAGTCTTTCATGGATATAAACTTTGCACCGACTTTGAAGGTTTCTCTCCACCATGGGTTTCTTTCCCTCGGCTTCCTCGGTCTTTGCTTGGTCTAGGCTAAAAATGCTGTAGAACGTGGGTCGGTCACCACCTCGTCCCGCTGAGTTTCTGGTCACCTACCTACCCACCAAGAAAAGAGCGATGCGCGGAATGTGGGAGAACGAGAATCTTGCCATAGTAAGGAGAGGTCGCTATCTCAAATGAAGGTATTGTATGGTCTGTGAAGATGCTGCTCAGGGGGATCGAGACCCTGAAGAGGATCGCAGACCCTGACAGTCCCCCGTTATCTGCTATCGGAGGCTGGCTTACCCCGGCCAGTATCCGCAAGGCTTTCTAAAGGGGCACACGTCGGCGGGGCGAGCCTTCAAGCTCGGCCCCAAGACGCGAGCCGCACACCGCGAACCTTAACCACAACTACGCCTCGCTAGTCGCTTGCCTTACCTCAGTCGAGAGTAGGCTCTGGGCAGCGATTGCCCCGAATCCTCGACTGCTTTAATTAAACGCAATCTCACCGGCCCCTAGCAAACTCTCACAATCACACCGACCCACGCTGACGATCCATAATGTAATAATTTTCGCTCGCAATCTTCTTCCCTTCTCATCCTCTGGTGGTCCTCGTTCTCTTCTACCCCTCTGTTTCCTGCATACTGGCATTGTTGCGTGGTCTTCCACTATACGCACGCTCAGGGTCGTCTTGCTGCGGCGCAGGGCTGAGCGTGCAGAGCGACAGCTGACGCTTACTCGCTACCAACGCTGCGCTGCTGCAAGGGACGCGCAAATCATACTCATCGCCCGGCGTGAGTCGGCCGTCCCACAACTTCCGGCCCTTCCGACTCTGGGGAAGAAGAAGATAATCTTCACATCATCACCAGCTTGCCCGCTGCCCTCCTCCACTCGCGTCATCCCGATATTTGTATTGGAGCATTTGAGTTGTTCTGGAATCTGATCAAGTCTCTACCTCGACCGGACTCTACGAAACCTCACCCAATTCCTCAGCCGCACCAGTCACGACCCCGGATTTTTTCAGACCCACCGTTTTTACGAAACCAACAACTGCCCCCGACGAACACTGTTACAAACGCTTGTCTGCGTCTTTTCCCAGCCTACGCTCGCATCCGCCACCTGTTCAAGTGCACAGTTCAGTTCATAGCCGCTGCGTTAAACCAGTTTAATCAGATAACAACTTCGCCTTCCAAGAGAGCAAAGGCCGAGGCTCGTAGCCTACCAATCTCTCACAGCAGTCACTCCTTTGCAAATCCCACATCCAGGACACAGTCCTTACCGCTCCTTACATTTGCGATGCCTCATCGATTATCTAATCCCTTTTCCAACAGCTCCCCACCTAACGTCTCGCCGTCCTTTTCGGCTGCAAACGAAAAGGGCGGCAGTGGCCGTACAACAACCACAAGAGCAAGTAAAATCGCACAGTTCTTTTCCACGTCACCAAAGACCAAGGAAGCCCAGTCTGCCGCCGCCGCATTACTGGCAGCGAGTAGGCAACAAGAACAGCTCTTTCTCGAGTCGAAAACGCCACCCATCAGCTCAGCATCACTGTCCTTACCGACCATTTCACTCTCAACCGCAACTGCAGACGCTGCGAACATGGACCAGCCTCCTACGACCCTATTTCAACCGCCTTCGCCCGGAGAAACACGTCGCTTAGCCAAGCAGCACGCTCAATTTGGACCGCTGAATTCCCAGACCCACCGCTATGTCAGTCGAAACCATGGTGGAGAATTGCCAGAGCCCATCATTGACGAGCCTCCCTATTATTTCGTCCTCACTACCTATATCAGCTACCTCATCCTTATAATATTCGGACACATTAGAGATTTCTTCGGGATGCGGTTCCGCGAAGACAAATATAGACATTTGAAGGCTAGGAATGGCTACGCGGCATTGAACAGTGACTTTGACAACTTCTATGTGCGTCGCTTACAGTATCGGATCAAGGATTGCTTCAGCCGACCGACGACCGGTGTTCCCGGACGATACATAACCTTGCTAGACAGGTTCAGTAACGATGGAAACTACCACTTCCAGTTGACTGGTACCACGACTGAGACTCTGAACATCAGCTCATACAACTATCTTGGCTTCGCTCAATCTGAAGGCGCATGCGCTGATTTAGTTGAAGAGACGATCAAGAAGCATGGCCTTAGTTTATTGAGTTCTCGAGGCGAGGTGGGCACTAATGAGTTGGCTTTGGAATGCGAAAACCTCATCGCCAATTTCGTGGGAAAGGAGTCTGCCAGTGTATTCTCAATGGGCTTTGGAACGAATGCCACAATCTTTCCTGCGTTGGTAGGGAAAGGTTGCCTTGTAATCTCTGACGAGCTCAACCATTCATCTATCCGATTCGGCTCGCGGTTGTCTGGAGCAATGATTGAAATGTTCAAGCATAATGACATGCGCGATCTTGAGAGGAAGTTGCGTGAAAGCATCTCGCAAGGACAACCACGGACTCACCGTCCTTGGAAGAAAATTCTAGTAGTGGTGGAAGGTCTGTACTCGATGGAAGGGACCATGTGCAACCTTCCAGGACTAGTCAAGTTGAGGAAGAAATACAAGTTCAACCTTTTTGTTGATGAAGCGCACTCTATTGGAGCCCTGGGACCAAAAGGGCGGGGCGTCTGCGACTTCTTTGGAGTTGACCCAGCCAATGTTGACATTTTGATGGGAACTCTGACAAAATCATTTGGCGCCAACGGAGGCTACATTGCTGCAGACAAAACCGTCATTGACAAGCTTCGGTCCACAAACGCAGGTGTCATTTACAGCGAAACGCCGTCACCCGCAGTACTGTCCCAGATCATGAGCGCTCTGCGAATCATTAATGGCGAGCTCATACCGGGCCAAGGGGAGGAGCGGTTGCAACGTCTAGCCTTCAATTCGCGCTACCTACGATTAGGTCTTAAACGTCTTGGTTTCATCGTCTACGGGCATGACGATTCGCCCATTATCCCCATTATGCTGTACCACCCAGCAAAAATTCCCGCATTTTCGCATGAGATGCTGAAGCGCAAGATCTCATGTGTGGTTGTTGGGTATCCAGCAACCCCTCTTATCTCCTCGCGGGCCCGGTTCTGTGTCTCTGCTGCACACAACAAGGATGACCTCGATCGGTTATTGTCGGCCTGTGACGAGATTGGCAACGTCCTGCAGCTCAAGTTCTCAAGCGGGATAGCTGGAGGAGCGCCGCCGCTGCCGGAGGGTGTGACGCCCGAGATGGAGCAGAAGTGGAAGACGCAACAAAAATACGACAGTAAGGCTGGAAAGGCAACCAAGGCGGTGGTGGTGCCGCCACGGTGGAAATTCGACGACTTGGTCAAGAGAGGGGTTCAAGATGTGAAAGTGCCGTTGAGATGAAAGAGGGGTTTGAAAGCCTTTTGTGCGACACAACATTGCGGATGCCGCCGGCTGATACATGGATCGAGTAATCCGACCCAATTGGCAATGGTCCGCTCTCGTGTTTGACGACCTCACTCGTTCAATTTCCAGAGCATACGGCGAGCATTCATCTGTTCCTTAGCTCATACAACAACAGCACTTCTTCCCACCTCCTGCCTGGGATTTGTTGGTGGAAGCTGTGCGCCTGTAGCTGGCATTGTACATAGATATTCTAGAAGGTTGTCTCTGAGAATCACTGTGCAGCGAGCTGGCAGATGACATCAGGACAGCTAGTGGGTCTTCGCGGACCTTATTACTAATGTTCATCCATAGACTATTAATACACGATGTAATGAACACGATGCTCTCGTTGCCTAATCTCCAAGTTCTCTGAATTCATCTACAGGAAACACGCAGTCAAACGTCTAGCAGTGACGTGCAGTAGTCTTGCGCCAACAGTCCTCTCAAGATGACGCGAGACAGAATGCCCATACATGCCGGGCGCTCGTCGATGGCGCTGAAACTTCCAGAAATGGGGATCTCTTCCTCAGTCCAGTGGCGAGACTCGTTTCTCAGCGCCCAACATCCAGAGGAATGGCACTCACGAGGTCCACTTACAAGGCAAAACCGTCGACTACACGTATGCATGAATATGCACGCCCTTTCCATTCCCCTGGGACCGCAACTTGATCCTACGGCCTAAGAATAAGGTATGAAAGCTCGAATGGGACCGGGCAGATTACCATCCAGCTCCACATGCGGCTCCCGTTGCTCTTTTTTTTGCCCGGATGCCTGGGCCACCCGGGCGGCCGACGCCAGGCAGGCAAAACGGGGCGAACGGATCGACAGCGAAGGACGGCGGGATACTGGTGCAGTTGTGTAACAGTAGACGTGGCTTCAGGGCATATCAATTCTGAGTAATCAGAAGCGACCAGGCTGTGTTTCATCTTGCCAAGCACAGAGCAGGGAGAAGACTTGAAGATGGAGCAGAGAGGGACGGCGGCGACAGTGCGGCGGCGCGTGCATAAGCTGTCTACAGGATTGATAAGCTCCAGGCCGAGAGGATGCAGAGGCAGAGAGAGAGAGAGAGACATGGCCGCAGGTACCATCGTATGTAAAATGGGTGTAGGAGGTACTTACGGAGAGGCGTTGAGGATTCGGTGGCCAACACGTCTGAGCTGACCAAACCCGACGCTGGTTGGCTGCACTGCGGGGTCTGCCTTGGGTTGCTCGCTAGCTGAGTCTCGCTCCCTCTGCGGCCAATTGACCCGATCTTCGCCCTGTCGCTTGCTGAAGAGCGCCCTGGCAGCAGTCATCATGAGACATGAGCCGAGACAGCAACGTGTACAGCGGCGTCAAAAAAAAAAGACACGAGATTGATAAAGCCCCGTCGGTGGAGAAAAGTTGCACAATCCAACAATCTGGAGACTCGACAGCGCACCAGACCGCCACTTTTCTCCATCGTCGCCCATTCGACCTTCGCCTGCATCTTAGCCTCGCATCGCATTAAGGAAGTCGGAACATCGACCAATCTCACCGCGAACTCCCCCACCTTGACCGGCTCTCTGCACAAGCCTTTCAGGCATCCAGGGCGATCGCCCTTGTACTGTGTTACTGGCTCTTCATCTCCCATCGACTACAGCACGAGTCGTTGATGACCTATCGCAAGGCAGCCGTCAAACACTTAACAATAGCTCGCAGCTAGAGGATCAGCCGGTTTATCTCCCCCGGACAAAGTTTAGAAATAAGATCGACTCCTTCAGGCTTCCACTCTTCCGTCCTCGATAAACGGGGAAACCAGGCTCGTCTCCACCGGAACTTCAATTGACTGCCTGCGTGCCCCACCTTCCTACAAGCGTCTGCCTTATTATCCCGTTTCTTAAAACGTTGTTCATTCTTACCTCTGTTCATTGCACCGTTCACTGCCTCAGTCTCTACGTGGACAACGACATCGATTGACTGCTCAGTCCGGCAGGAGATGAGCATTCTTACGTCTGTGCTCCGTGTATCCTGATCAACGGAAATCATGTCCTTTCCTCCAATTCCTCCGCACCATCCCGTGCCGCCACAGCAGCAACAGAGGCCCATGTTTCCACCACATATGTCCGGAGGCTTGGGTGGTCATGCACCTGCTCCTGGTGCCGGCCCGGTACCACCACCGGCTCATCATCCACCACAGCATGGGGCTGGTCCTGACTTCCTCGCCGGCCGGTTCGGCAACATGGGTCTCGGCGGTGGTATGCCGCTCAAGCAAGAACAACCCAAGGGTCCAAAGCCTCCGCCTGGTCTGAAACCTGGAGCTATCGTTGCGCACGAGGGATACACCTTTGACCGCCTCGATGGCTGGGAGATCGCCAGCAAGCGGCCAATTCGGGTGTCTCAGGATGATTTAGCAAAGAAGACCTCGGGCAGGAAGGGTCAGATAGATATAATCGACCAGATGAGGAAGATGAGCGCTGCTCGTCGGGCTCAGATTGATCGTTTGATTGAAGAGAAGAGGAGAGATGAGAAAGAACCCTGGTACGAATGGTCACCAGTGGCCGTGGAAGACGGAAGGAGCCGAGTGATTAAGAAAAACGGCAAAGAGATTCGGGAGGTGATGACCATGGATGTCTTTATCGTCAGGAAAACTAAAAAGGATATTCCCAAGGAAAAAGAGGAGAAGAAAGAGGTAAAGAAACCGGCACCCCGGATCCATGGCACTGTGGTCAATGTCAGGGAACCCCTCAAACCCAAAGAGCAGGGCTTCAGCGAGATGCCGAAGATGAAGGATCCCTTCCCAGCATATACAGGTGGAGGAATCTTCGGCAGACCACCAGGTCAACAAGGTGCGCCAGGTGGCGTTGGTCTTCCTCCTCAGCAAGGAGGTGGGCCACCACCACAATTCAACGGCGGAATATTTGGCCCTAATGGATTTGGTCCCAAAGCTGGTGGTGTGCCTGGTGGCGGTGTGCCTGGTGGCGGACCTAAAAAAGAGCCTGGCATCCATGTGATCAACGACCATTTCGACGAAGAACCTCAAATAATCGGCAAAGGTCCCAGGAAACCTAGCAAAGGTCACGCGGGCAACCCACTATTCGAACCCCTCGACCTCCCAAAAGCGCCGAAGAAGAAAAAGTCAATCCACAAGTTCTCCCTGGAAAGCGATGGCAGCTTCTCCGACGAGGACCACATTTCCTCCTTTGATGAAGACGAGCTCAGTTCCGCCACCTCTCTGCACAGCCTGGACTTTGAAAAGCACGTCCCCTCGCGTGGCAGCCTCAAATCTCCTCGTCGTCGCTCAAAGGGTCCCGAAGGACCCGTCTATCGCGAACACAAGCGCGAGAAGAGCTACGTCGACCCACCACCGCCGCCTCGCCGACGCGAATCCCGCTACGCGGGTGAAGCATTTGACATCTACCCCGAGCGTGCGCCGCGCCGTCCACCCCCGCTCGCCCGCCGGTCTACGGTGGCGTACTCGTCGGCGGGCCCAAGACGCCTGACGAATGGCGAGTCCCCTCCACTGTCGCCGCGGGCTCGTTCACCTCCGCGCAGGAGCTCCGGGCTCCCGTGGCCGGATGAGCTGGACAGGGGGCAGAGTCGGGAGAGGGATTTGGAGGCTTATCTCCGGGCGAAGGTGATGCAGGAAAGAGAGGATGAGCTGAGGAGGAGGGAGTTGGACGTGATTGAACTGGAGAGGGAGAGGAGAAGGAGGGATGATATGGATCGGTTGGATATTCTGGATCGGATGACGAGGCGGAGCGATCCGATTGAGCGATATGGCTTTGGGAGACGGTAAAATTGGGTCTGTCTGGTCTTGGCGTTCTTTGTCTTTGTTTTTGACCCTGGAGCGTCTTTTTGTCCGTTGGCGGCGGGCGGTGAAGACGGTCTACGGGCATTGACCATTAATGCTCCTTTTGCTGTCATCTATTTTTGATTTTGCTCTCGCTTGTGTTGTGCTTTCCGGCGAGCGTGCTGTCTTACTACCTTACCTCTTCCCATTCCTCTCTGTCTTCATTCACTTATGTGTTACGACACGATTTCCTGAACGGCCGTCTAACCTGCCGCCCACCCATCTTACTCATTTTTTGCTGGCTCGCTGGCTTGGACAGTGTCTCGCCAGCCTTTTCGTTTCTCTACTTCAATTCTATTCTGGGCGGGCAGAAATTTGTTCATGATACCATACCATTTCAACAGGAAGCTTATAAGGCTTGGGGGCTACTCAAAAGTTGGTGGTAGGTTTTGGGGGGAATACGTTACAATATTATATCGACAGACAGATAGTATAACATAACTCTAGTTTTGAGAAACGGCCTCAAAAATACAAACACATACGTATCTTTTGGATTACGGATTGTCTTCGCTCAAGGCTCTTTTTAGGTGAAGATAGGTTAGATGTTCGTTCGGTTCCATTCTACTCGCTTGGCGATCTTCATGCGATTGCTTTACTGGGGATGAAAGAAGGTCGCATACCAGTCATGACTCGATATAAGCAATTCTTTAGAAAGCAACAAAACCAGGAAATTGACCCTGTACACCTTTGGCAGTTTCTCATCGACGTCGGTCCAGGGTAGCTATGATGGTAAAGGCCGTTGCTACAAAAGAAGGGGAGCTAGGTTGCTGTGGAATGATTGCAATTGGATAAATCTCAGTTGCTTATATCGAGACTTAATTGCAATCACGACTTGATATAAACAATTCGTTAGAAGACCGTCACAATTCCGTTGATTGATTCTGTACACCTCTGACAGTAACTCATCGACCTTGGTCTGCTGTGACTGTGGCGGTGCAGCCCGCCTCTTCAAGAAGGAGCGAGCCGAATTGCTGTGAGAAGATTGCAATTCAATGAACATTGATTACTTATATCGAGGCTTGACTGATAGCCATTTCCTCTCGCGAGAATGGCAACGGCGGTCTGCGGGCAAGATTCCTGCCTTCCCGAGATACATCATTGACCAAACCTTCCACCTACCTTATTTTACAAAAACATTCTCGTCCGCATCAGCAAAGGTTCACTTTCGACCATACGTTATCTAACATCGATACACTGCTACAAAGCCAATCTTTAAGCCGCATTTTAGCCTCACCTACCCACCAATCTCTATGGAGTTCCAATTACCCACGACCAACAGGAGTGACGACGTGGCTTAGTATGCAAAATTGAGAGGTTATGGTACTCCGATGCTCATGATCTTGCAAGAGCTCGTGAAAAATGCAGACGAAACAACGGAAAAGGCAGTGCAACAGACGGTTGACCTAGCCCCGACCAACAAAATCATTGACCGTTGGAAAGCTCTCGACACATTCATCGGGATGCTATGGAGAGAGCTGTACGTGGTCGCTGGACAAACCGAACCTGAAAATCAATCGAAGCTCGTCCATTTCCTTCTCGAGCTGCGGACACATTCGATGAAGGACTGGATTGCCAACGAACCGTTGAAGCACAGCGGCAGCCAAGTCTGGACAGATCTTCCAGAATTCAAAAGCGTCACTCTGGACTTTTGGCATTGCGGTAAAAGACAGATAACTTCAAATTAGTGGGTTTTTAGGGCTAATAAGAGACACAGACCGTGTGCTAGCTTATGGATCAGTGAACAATAAGCAAACAGCAGGTTCCAAGAACAAGGCGGCATTCATGGCCCAAATTCTCGCTGCAGCAGGGATCAATTACGTCCATCCTGACTTTAACCCTCTCGATCTGTCGGACATCGTCCTTGCGGACTGCCGTACCCTTTTTGAGACCGAAAAACATCGCAGCACGGTTCCGGTCAAGTTGGTGCACCTGACGACTCCCTGGTTCATACATGCAGGGGACAGACTGTGGACAAACGTTCAGAAAGTGCTGACTTGTCAGGACGACAGAGGGGACCCTGGGGACAGGTTCCGAGGCAGGGAATGGAAAGGATATAATGTTGAGCGTTGGAATGCCTGGATGGAAGGTTTATCCTATATCGGCGGGACCTGCGAGGATGGGGAAGTACAGAGCGCCGTATACAAGGCAATGGCAGCCGCTCGGAAGGCGCAGCAGGACTGATATCTGTGCTGGAAGTGGCCTTCGGCGTATTATTGATAAGAAATTTGAACAGTGAGAAGTAGGAGTTAAGCAGACCCACGTATCGATATCAAATTACAGGAGCCAGCACCGTTTTTACACAATGCCATTGAAAACCCTTGATGCATATCACGCCACGCACGCCAGGCTCGGTCCTCGACATGGTAACGGCTATTCCTCGGCCCATGGAGGCTTGGCATTCTGTATCCCTTCCGAGGCAGGCCCTCCTTTAGGTGTTACAAATGTCGACGGTTTTTTGTCGCCCATAACCGCGTTGCCGTCCCCGGCGCTGATCACAACAAGGGGGTGGGCAATGCTATCATTGGACCTAAACAGCTATCGACATCTCTAACGCCTTAAGGAATAGCCCGCTTCAGCTGCTTTGGAGCACCACGGGATGACTCAGATGTTTCGTGTGGAAATGGCTCTGTATAAATCTTATAGCCATCGAAGACTTTACCATTGATCTATCTACACAGTTTCAAAAAAGATTTGTTGACTTGGACTCTCTTTTTGTGAGATATGCAGCGTTATTTTGCTACAAATATCCGTGTTTACGAAATCCTTTCGTTGGCCAACCGCAGTTTCTCTTTTCACAAATTGTAAGCGAAGCCTCCAACTTCTTTGATACTTCTTGCGCGAAAATTTTGCGGGTCTCTACCTTCTATCAGAGCCACGGGCAATACCGCATGGGGAATTAGAGCGGCAGTTGCATTAGGTAGACATTATCATTGGTTCCATGGTGGCTTGGATGATCAGCCCATTGTCGAGCTATCTAGAGTGAAAGGAAGAAGTGCATTGGGTGTAAGTGTTGCCGCTGTGCCTTCCCTATGCAGGTACGCACCTTCCTAATACCTTCATCCAAGATTCATTGTCGTCTGGGATTTCATTTCGCATTTTACACATTCTGCTCGATCCCACCATCAAATGGCGGCAACTATCGCCGAGCAGGTGTTGAGCCTATGCCTATCAACGCCCGTTCCCGAGTCTTATCCAAAAGTCAACCCTGTTGATGTGTACCGCGTCTATATCACCCAGCAATTGGCAACTATCACTGGTATAGATCCAAGTGTTATTTACCCTTCACTTCAATGGATGCAAACGTTAGAGAAAGGCGACCTCACACTTCCAGTGCCGCGGCTTCGTATCAAGGGTACGGCATCGGCAGATCTGGCGCAGGAATGGGCTAAAAAAGTGCGTTCTCTCTAAATTTGTGGTGACATGTTTGACACCTCTAGTTTCCTGAGAACGATTTTACTCTGCCACCAGTCGTCTCCGGTATCAACCTGAGCTTTACGTTCAATCCCAAAAGCGTAACTTCAATCGTCTTATCTATCATCTATGCCCTCGGCGCCGGCTACGGTTTCAATCGCGCCCTAGGAGAGCAGAAGCATGGCGACTCTTCCACACCACACACAAAAGTGATTGAATTCTCCTCTCCAAATATCGCAAAAGAATTTCACGCTGGTCATCTTCGGTCGACTATAATTGGAGGCTTTCTGGCGAAGCTATACGAGGGCAATGGTTTCAAGGTCATCCGTATAAATTACCTTGGCGACTGGGGGCGTGGGTATCCCAATCTGCTTAAGGAGGTTGCCGGCTGACACTAACTAGGGCAGTACGGACTGCTTGCCGTAGGATGGCAGAAATATGGATCTGAAGAGCTTCTTAGGTTTAACCCGACAGCACATCTCTTTAACATTTACGTCAAAATCTCTGCCGAGTTCAAGCCCGAAGAGGACCAATTCAAGGCCGCAGGAAAGCGAGGTGAAGATACAAGTCAGCTTGAAACAACCGGGCTATTTGGAGAGGTCAAGAACTACTTTAGACGAATGGAACAAGGCGATCAAGAAGCGTTGGCATTATGGAAGCGCTTTCGTGATATGAGCATTGAGAAATATAAGACAAGTTACTTTAGACTCAACATCGAATTTGATGACTATTCAGGAGAATCCACTGTGAAACCTGCAACAATGGAAAGGGCTGAAGCAGTACTAAAAGAGAAAGGCTTAACCGAGATCGATCAAGGGGCATTGGTCATCGATTTCAAGAAATATGGGGCAAAGAAGCTGGAAAAGGCTATCGTGCGCAATCGAAACGGGACCACAACTTATCTTCTCCGAGATATTGGCGCTGCAATCGAGAGGTACGAGCGGTACCACTTCGATTCTATGATCTATGTCGTCATGGCCGAACAAGATATTCATCTGCAGCGTTTCTTCAAAGTCCTGGATCTCATGGGCGGTGAGTACAAGGAAGTCAGTGCGCGCTGCCAGCATGTCAACTTCGGAAAAGTCATGGGCATGTCTACGCGTAAAGGAACTGTGAAATTCCTTGATGACATCCTTCGCGATGTTGGCGACCGTATGCATGAATTGATGCGAAAAAATCCCGAGAAGTATTCTCAGGTTGAAGAACCGGGGCAAGTTGCGGACATTCTCGGAATCTCTGCCGTTATGGTACAGGACATGAGTGGCAAAAGAATAAATAGCTACCCATTCGACATGGAGCGAATGTTCTCCTTCGAAGGGGACACCGGGCCATACCTACAATATGCTCATGCACGTCTATGTTCCGTCGCCAGAAAAGCTGGTTTTAGTCCCCAAGAACTCAAGCATGCCGACCCTTCTCTCTTGACAGAGAAGCATGCCGTTGATCTACTTCGACTGATGGCTCAATACCCGGATACAGTAGGACAAACACTCAAAACTCAAGAACCGACCACCATTTTGACGTATCTTTTCCGCCTGACTCACCAGCTTTCTTCAAGCTACGACGTCCTCCGCGTCGTCGGGGCTGCAGAAGGTCTAGCAACGTCCATCGCCCGAGCTTCACTATATGAAGCTGCTCGCCAAGTATTGAGTAATGGAATGCAACTCCTCGGATTGACACCGGTGGAACGGTGAGTTGCCCAAAACTAGGTCCACAAGTCTCTTTAAGCTAATGGCGATAGGATGTGATTGCGTTCCAACTAGAAAAGGGCGATGTATCACATTCTAAACAATTATCAAATTTGAGAAAACCCAAAGGTGAAGAAGCAGCTAGCTCCAATGATCGATTATGCAAGCTTTCAAGAGATATCAATTCTGTTTATAGCTAGACTAGCGTGTTCACTCTTAATTACTAGCTTCTACTGCTATCACCATTGTACGCCAGTCCAGAAAACCCTCTTGTACTGAGATGAAAACCAAAGCACTATAATGACAGGTTCGTAACCTTGCTCCAGTGCTATCTGTACAACCGTTGAGAGAATCCACGATTTTAGAAACGGAACATGGTCTAGATCATTACACATACGAGCCAGCAAGTGTACGCCTATCTGAAAAAGGAAACGAGCAGTTGTTAAAGTAATGCAGAAGATACTTTCAAAGAACAAGGTATCTCGTCACAAGTCAGATGCCCCTTAACGCGTCGCCGTCGAAGCCGAAGAAACTCAAGCGCATTAGGCGAGAACTCTCTCCAAAATTCACTCAAAACCGCCTCATTATCTGCTGTGGCTTAATCTACGCGGTTGCCAGACCGCGGTTTGGCAGAACAGTCAACATCACTGCAACCCAGCTAATTTACGGCGCACTTAAGGCACAACCCAGATCCCAGGCAGCAATTATGCTTTTCCCCAGTAGGAGCGTTCAATCGGCAAGATACCTCTAAAGCTCACCCTGATACTCGTCGTACTTGTGTGTGCCAACAATCTTTGGGCCGTCGTTTGGGCAGCAGCCTTTTCCCTGCACAAATTACAGCTCCAGGCTTTGATAAGACCTAGATGCCGGAACAAAGCACCTGTTTGGTCGCCTCACAAGCTGTCCAACTGAAGCATTACAAAGCTTGGAGCCCCCGTACTCGGAGCCTTCCAAGGCCCAACATCCTCAAAGCGTCAGGATTTGTTTTTGGCATTAAAACTGCTACACCGAAGGCCAGCTTAGCTGATAAGAACGCGTTGGTTTCCTTTCAACTGGCCAGAAATGAGCCCAGCTCAGTAAATATAATGGGACTTGGTCGACTGCAAAAGTGTTTCTTCCTCTAAAAGCAATCATGGACCACTTAATTCAGGCAAGCCGGGATGACTATGTTGAGGTGTCGGAGTTCTGTCCAGAAAGGCCGTCGGGGATCGCTGGCGTGATGAGAGCGTAATCGAATATACGTATACTCGGTCCGACGGTGAGATTTTCTTGACCCCCATTGGTTTATCTGGCTTATCCCTCTACAACAGGCGCACGCGGGGGGCCCGGTATGTATGTTTCAAGCTCCAAGACCCTGGTATGAAATGCCGCGATCTCGGAGGGCGTCTACGTATGTATTTAGGAGCATGATCTGACTGGCAATCTATGTTCGAATGCACATGGCAGTTCGAGTGGCTTGAAAACTGAAAATGCTAGGTCACTCTCTACCCACGCTCGGGGCCAAAAAGATCTCCCAATCTCGGCTGCCTGACATCGCTACTCGTGGTAAGAACACATCGTTTAAAAGCATATTCCTTCCCCCTGTCATCGCTATTTGCATATGCGCTTGCTTCAATCACACCCCACTGCAGAGGGAGCAGATGTGCTTCTTTGTCTGCTTTGGGCGGATGACAGCTTGCGCTGATTGCCGCACTGCATGTCGATACCAGCGGCATGTTGGATTTCATCCTCATGAAAAAGGAGAGGCAGAAGACGGCGATGACTGTCAAAGTCCCAACACAAATTGCTAGAGCAAACCTTTTAGTGTCTTTCCGAGCAGAGGGAGAGAAATGACCTACTGATCAGAATCGCATTGCAGCTAAACCCGGTCGTGATGAAACTCACAACGTCCATGGTCAGAGGCGTTACATCGGGACTGGTGCCAAAGTATGTCTTGGTATTCACGATGAACAGGCTCTGTGACATAAGCCAATGCAAGACCGTGCTTGCGAGCATGTAAGGTGCTCCGTACTTCATCGGCAAAGATAGGAAATACGAAGAGCGCTGCATTCCAACGGGGTGTGACACACGGAGAAAGTTTCGTTTTGTTGCGTACCGACTCCACTCATATGCGACGTGGTAATTTGTGAGAAGAACATTTCCGAGGAAGTAGAGGGTCGAGATGATGACTTGCCAGTAGTTAGCCCAAAGAACATTGGAAATGAAAGCTCGTGGGCCCTGCATTGAATTAGCGTAGTCTTGATAAAGCGTTGGGCTCAATACTGAGCGTGGAATGAATGACAAATAGACTAGCGACGAAGCTTCAGCTTTACCGAAGCCCATCTGAAGGACCTCTGCCGCTGTGCCGTATCGTCCCTGGCGAATGGTGCTCCGTATTTCCAGGCCTAGTAGAACGCTTCCAGCGATGATGGTGGCAATACAGCTAGGCCGAGTCAGCACTACTCTAGCCGCTATTGACACAACTACTTACGCTCCAAAAGTTCCGTAGAATCGAATTCTGCTCACTGACTGGCTCCATCTCTTACGGTCGAACGGCTGAGCAGTCCACTCAAAAGGCAGCTTTGACTCCCAAAAGCCATACTTTCCACGCTCCGCATCTGTCTTGGTGACGTTATGCATATGCTCTGTGTGGATGTCACGGTTTTCTAGGAAAGATGCAATTGCGTCACCCAGCGTTACAAGTGTCTTTTCTTTTCGCATCGACGAGTTTGCAAGTACATACCACATGCATGAGCATTTGACAACGTTACAGATACACACAACTACTAGATCCTTAGCATATCCCTAGAGAGAGTGCATGGAGAACGAAAGCTTACTTAGCATGATAGTGTATGAATAGTTGATCTCACAATACTCTTCACCCAATCTCAGTGACATGCAGTAAAGAACTTTGTGGCCAAATTTAGTCCAATTGTCCAGTCTCTCCTGGGAGAAGCCTCCTGTCGAACATTTCGGGCCCAGGATTTCGTCTTCATCGCACCAATCCCAGTCGTCGTGCGGTCCCGGATATGGACAAGAGTTGCTGTTACAAATCATACTCTCTTGCAAATGCATTTCATGTTCATCGAAGCCTGACCCAATCCACGCGTAACTCAAGATTGACGCATTTTCTGAGCCAGGAAAGTCCTCGACTACCACCAAGAGTGTGGAGTGGCTACCGAACATGTCGGAGTGTGTATTGAGACAATCGGATTTTGATAGTTTTTGATACCGAGCAGGGTCCAGTGCATACAACTGTGATGTGTTTGCATCGGT
Organism: Pyrenula massariospora; assembly: GCA_021030905.1. Classification (NCBI taxonomy): domain Eukaryota; kingdom Fungi; phylum Ascomycota; class Eurotiomycetes; order Pyrenulales; family Pyrenulaceae; genus Pyrenula; species Pyrenula massariospora. Next base: position 47,100 of record JAGFMI010000013.1, read on the forward strand.
AGGATTCATCCCAGCGACTGGCCCTGGAGGCGCCCCGTAGAGAAATCTCTCGCTGACAACGAATTCAGGGTATGAGAACTGTGGGATTGTTATCGAGATGACAGAGTTGTAGCTACACGAGGTCTCCGTCAGCATGACCCAATAGAAAATAATATGTACTCACACGAAGTGCAATGGGAAAGAGCTAATAAACAATAGCATACACACAGCCTTGTGACGCTTAGGAGCGCTTTTGAAATTCCTAAAGCTCAAGGTGCCGATCTCAAGCCACTTCTTCTTCTGATGTGCCTCGCTCACCTGCTTACGCGTAGGTGCGATGATAAGTTGCATACACATATTCGATGCTGCCAACAAAGCGGTGCTCAGTATGTTTACAAGAACATGGAGAGCCGTGTTAAGGGCCTTCGCGTACTCGCGGCTTCCTCGATGCAGAGCTGCTGATCCGTTCGATTTGGTAAAGGTCTTTCCATAGTATAGACGTAGTAAAGACGTGGCATTGACGAGAAGCACAATCAAGGCCATGATAGACGCGATAATCAGTATGGAAGATCTCCGTGACCGAAGTTCCGTGAAGCCCTGACTACGCTTATTCAATGGATCGATTTGAGGAAGCCACGGTTGAAACAATTCAATGTGAGCGTATACATCTGCTGTTCTCGAAAGTTCTCTGCTGAAGCTTGTGCCAGAGCTGAATATGGCCTGCGGTAGTAGATGATCAACGGGGGTTCGGACTTGATCAGTAGAACTGTTTCCGTCATCTGCTATGAGTGGCAGTCTGGCAACCTCACCATCACCTTCTTCTTCTTCTTCTTCTTCGTCTTCTTCTTCTTCGTCTTCTTCTTCAGAGCCATGTTTTGCTCCTTGTTCAGCAACAGATCGACGCAGCTCATGTCCAAAGCCTGTATCTGCCGCATCCGGCGAGAACGGAAGTTCCAGAAATCCTTGTGGGTGGACAGCCCCAGGTCTCGGACTCGCAGCCATTTCCGCATGGGAAGCGTACTAAGTAGTCATCTCATGTGATTGCGATAGTGGGGAGTGGCTCACAAACCAGGCTCTTTAGCCAGGCGAGGCCTTTTAACTTTCACTCTATTGCTAGTTCGAGAGCACCGGAGGTGGTGACCAAAAAGAGACCACAATAAGTTATAAATAGTAGGAAACAATTGCAGAAATACTCAGTTATTATTACTGGTGACATTTGTTAAGTGAAAAGTGTAATTGGAGAGCAAATCAAGGGTATGTATATGTTGAACAGAGGTGGTTAACGCGAGGTCTTGTATAATATTCCTTGTTGTTCTATCTATTTTGGGGAGCATACGAATTTTGCTCGCGCGCGCCAAAAACGGGCATTGTTTTGGTTTAGCGCGCTTTTATATTCCTAACTTCTTCAAGAGCTTTGAGACTCAATCTGATAGGTATGTATCATGTAAGATTGAAGATCTTCAAGGCAGGAAAGGGATTAAACAATCGTTGAAAGGGTTACTGGCTTCAAATAAACCAACGCGGAACATTCAATTCAGTCCTCAGGAGGCGGAGTAGGCCAAAGCCGCCCTTGCGTTGTCAATAACTTGGATGAGGTGTATCTTCTTAGGTGCGGTCACGGTTGGATGCCTTAAGCCCCCCATCCCTAACGGGGCCGGTATCCCTTATCCGGCTGCAAATGCCCCACCAACCTGATTAATCCCGCCTTGGCCCGTGCCGACCCACGCAAGCATGTCCGGGCAGCCAACCCCGCAGCCAGCTTGGCCGGGCGCAGCGTGTGATCGTGGGGCTTGTTGATCAGCTTCCATTTTTTTACTCCCCGAGCTCAGGACGTTTGCAAATTCCGTGTCTAACACAATTATACTGTACATGATCAGACCATCTTCTCAAGCCCTGTTTGACTTGGTCAGATTTTGCCTCTTACCGAGCATTCTTCGTCCTGTCGAAAAAGAGACGAATTCCTAAATCGTACTTCTCCCGCAAGGCTCATCCTCTGCCCCTCCAGAGCTTTCAAAAGACCATACCGGCAATATGGCCCGTAAATTCTTCGTTGGGGGCAACTTCAAAATGTAAGTAGCCTGGTATGAAGAGCTCAATTGAGCCTACCACATAACATCCTACTGTTGTGATCGGACAGACGTTAGCCTGCCTCCCACTACCCAACATGTCTAGGAAACTATTACGAGTTCGCTCTTCACCACTGCCCATAGAGTGCACAGCAGCACGAACATGTACTGACAAGGAATTAATTCTATAGGAATGGCTCGGTCAAAGCCATCAAAGACATCGTCCACAACATCTCCACCTCGAAGAAAGGTGCCTCCTCTACTTGCCAAGATAGTCGCTGCTCCCAGCGCTAATCTTTCCCTCGCCTCCTTTACAGACCCCAACGTCGAAGTTGTCATCGCTCCGCCAGCTCTCTACCTTCTCCTCACCCGCGAACACCTCTCGCCAGATATCGAAGTTGCGGCGCAAAACGTCTTTGACCGTCCCAATGGCGCCTTCACCGGAGAAATCTCTGTCGAGCAGCTGAAAGATAGCAATATTACATGGACGCTACTGGGGCATAGTGAGAGGAGGACGATTCTGAAGGAGAGTGATGATTTTGTGGCCAAGAAGACGGCATTCGCGTTGGAGGGGGGAATTGGAGTGATTCTGTGTATTGGGGAGAGTCTGGAGGAAAGGGAATCGGGGAAGACTATTGAGGTGGTGAGTACTCGACTAACATGGGGGCCTGTGTAGAAAGCATGGCTGACATTGTGTTTGTATATTCTAGGTGACAAAGCAGTTGAATGCGGTCCAGCAACAGGCACTCAAAGGAGGGTGGTCGAATATCGTCATCGCTTATGAGCCAATCTGGTAAGGTGTGCTTTTGGTCATGTATCATATTTCTCTTCTATCAATCCCAAAACCTCCGCCATGGAGCTGTGAGCTAATTTTGGTAGGGCTATCGGTACCGGCAAAGTCGCTACGACCGAGCAGGCTCAGGAAGCTCACGCAGCTATTCGGTCTTGGATGGCTAAGACCCTTTCCCCTGAGGTAGCTGAAGCCACACGTATCATCTACGGAGGTAGCGTGAGCGAGAAGAACTGTAGGGAGCTGGCCAAGCAGCCAGATGTTGACGGGTTCCTTGTTGGAGGGGCAAGTTTGAAGCCGGCATTCATTGATATCATCAACAGTCACGCGTGAGATATGGGAAAGTTTTGCAGCATGGAATAGCCACTGTGTAGCTGCAGATTAGGTGAGTGGACATGGCTTTGATTCTACTGGATTACTGAATGACGCCAGTTATTCAACTCCTCTTCCATAGCTTGGGACGAAAATGAGATATGAAACTGAACATGAAAACAAACATTCTTATCATCAACCAATGATCTTCACCGTGGGCTGAGAGTGCACTCTTGAGCATTTGATAACGAGTCTAATTTTGTGCACTTTAAGATGAGCCCTCAAGGAACCATAGAAGATGCTCTTGATCTTGGGATCAAGATCTATATGTCTTGGTGGATCAATTATTTATCTCGCCCTTGATCGAAATTGTCTCTCATAGCTGATTTCTACCTCTAGTACACGGCGGGCGGTAGCTACTAAGGTGTTCTGTTACTGGCGTTCGTCCTGTAGGACAACGGACAGCCGGTAAGAGGGAGGAGTAATCCACCAGCCAGACGTTCTCACCTTCCAACGAAAACGCCGATCGCTCCTGCTGATCGCCTATGGATAATGGAAAGTACAAGTACCTCTCCTAGTGATGTTTTCTCTCTTCCCGCTCCAATCTGAGCATCCATCCATTGCATCTCATTTCTCGTATTGCTTTCCCTGCATACGTTACGCACCGCTTGGTCAGGCCACCCCCCCTTTCATCATCGGTCAACCATCCTTCTCGTCAAGATGGCGCCGCACCTCCGCGTGAAATCCGCCTCACTTTACCTCCTACTCTGCCTGGCATCAATCACCATCGCCTCGCCAATCAACAACCACGCCCATGTCGAACCTCCATCCATCAACTCCGACCCTCGTATCATCCGCCAGCCAAGCAGCCCGCCTCGCATCATAACCACCCGGGACAATTCTGACGTACAAGAACTATCACAAGCACAAGACGACCCCCCCAAGTGCATCGTAACCGGCCTCGGAGGCATCGTCTGCATCCCAGAATCCAACGACAAGCATCCCAAACGCGAAAACCTCGGCGCAGACCATCTCACCGCGAAGCACCCACCCCCCAACGTCCACGACGCCCTCCCACACAGCGCCAGCGAAGCCCTCTACCCTCTGCCACCAGCCAGTCAGCACACCGCACGCCACAACCAACCCAAGAACCTGGATCCAGACCCTATAGAGCAAACACCAGCACACGCGCACGAGGCGCGAGCCGCACACGCAGACCAGGGCCCCGTCCACGGGGCACGTGACCAGCACGGGCTAGCGAAAGTCCCGGGCGAGGCCGGGGAGGGCGTGCGAGGTTTGGAGGAGCGGGAGCGCGGTGGGCATGGTGTTGGGGAGAGAGGTGGAAGGGGGGTTGAGAAGCGGCTTCTGGTGTGCGATGAGGAGTAGGTTTGCGAGCTTTCCCTGCCCAAGCTTTTCATATCCTGTTCCTTCTTGTTGACATGGCTGACCAACAACCAACCTAGCCCCGTGGAACAACACTGCTACTACCTTGACGGCAGACTGTGTCCGGATCAGGGTTGTGGGACTGTGCCGGCTCGCCCCTCGGGCGGGTCGGTTTGAGAGTGTGCATGGCGGGTTTGGGTGGGTGAGGAGGGTGAATTGGGCTGAATGGATTGGATTGGATGGTCTTTGGGGGAATGTGAGAGGCGTAGCAGTGGTGTGGATCAGATTGTCTTTTCGTGCTATGGACGGTAGGGGATGGGATGGATAGGTGGATGGACGGCAGACAGAGAGACAGAAGGATAGATAGATTGCTGCTAGGGCGGGCTATAGAATGGATGGATGGGTGGAGTAGGGTATCGATAGAAATGCCGAATCGTTTTTGAGGCATTGATGGAGAACCCCTGTACTTCTATCTCTACTTCTACCCTTGCCCCTATACCAGCTTTTGGGACTTTATCTATCGGATAGGGCAGCGTGATTTGACCTCTAGCCGGTGTCTGAGGGAGAAGAAGGAGGCGTTGAGGGGATCTAAAGGAGGGGAGCGAGTTCGACAGGGCTTGTTTTGTGGGCTTGGAGGAAGGGTACTTTGTGTGAGGTGGGGGGGAAGGTCACTCAGTTAGATGTGGATTCTTGTCGGGGTTGGGTTGTTGGCGGGAGTGGACGGGGAGAGAAAGTAAGGCTAGGTGTCCGTGAGAGCTCCCTGCGGCTGTGGAAGGGGGGTTGGGAGAGGATGGATGGCGTCCGGTCCGGTTCGGTCCATTTTGGTACAGGTAGGCGATGGGATGTGGTATGTTAGTACAGTAAAGTACAGAACAGAGCACGAAGGGTATGTAGACTGAGACTTGATGTCGGAGCGAGGTTGAGGTTGGATGAGGCCAGCGAAAAATTGGTACGTCGATACGCGACCAAACGGGCCGTAAGGGGGAGATGGGCGGGCGGTGTGTGATGTAGATACAGGATTTTGGGGGACGCGGAGAGGCCGATAACAAGGACAGAGTTCTCTAGAGGTCAAAGCAAGGAGAGCCAGTTAATAGTTAATCGTAGCATCAGCGGGAAATTTGGGCGACACGACATGTTGATGACAAGGTAGATAGAAAGTTGAGGAGCAGGTAATTGTTCATACAACAAGTCAGCTAATTATCAGAAGCAAGGACCAAGCAAGCTGTAGCCCTAGCCAGGATAGCTGAAAGAAATTCGTATGCAGAACACTTAAAGAGTAGGAAACCAGAGCGAAAGTTGCTACATGAATTAATGAAACGCATCCATCCCCTTTTGCCTCCACATTACTATTCCCACTCTTCTCTCTTATTTCCACCCTATTCCGTATCCTACCGCACTTTTGGGTATCGCGGGTATCTTTATCTTCGATGCCTTAACCTGAAGAACAAACGCAGAAAGCAAAATCGACGGTGCATGCAGTATTAAAATGGGTAACATCAGCTATCCTTCACCTTCATCACACAGCAATGTAGCTTCACGCCTTCCCGTCTGTGAGCCCTAGATCTTTCTGTTGAATCCCACCATCAAATGCCTGATCAACCTCGTTAGTAAAGCCATTGGTGTAAGACCCACTGTAGGCATTTGTAGAAGAAGATGGTTCCGTACCGGGTCCACGCACGGTGCCCTGGGCCGTGCTGTGTGGCTTGCGGCTGACTTCAGTCAGCTTGGGAATATCGGTTGACTCCTTGGCGCTGCCGATTGTGAAGACAGGAGAATCCCACTTCTCGCCCTTGGCAGCAAGGTCTTTGAATTCGGTGGCTTTGGTCGAGATACCGCCATCGAGCTTGATGTTTTTGAAGATCGAGTCGTGGGTTGTGACGGCCGCATTGACTAGCAACGAAATATCAGTACGCATGTATTTGATTGGATTGAGACCGCACCTTTGGTGTTGGAAGCAATCTGTTCAGCCTTCGCCTTCCTCTGTGTAATGTCTCGCTGTATTGCACTGACATACTGCTGGTAGATGCTGGGAGCGCTCTCAGGGTCTGCCTTAGCGGCTTCGACCGCCTTCTGCGCTTCTTGGTGAATAGCAAATGCTTGTGCATCAACCTTGCTGAAGGATTCTGCAATCTGCTTCTCGAGGATCTTTTGAATGGCAGGCCGCATGACTTTTAGGAGGATCGGCTTGGCGATACCGAACAGAAGTTTGTGGTTGGACTTCTTCACCTTGATGTTGAGGTTCTTGATAGTGACTGACACCTTGTCAACCTTTGCGAAATGCTGTCGATCTTTCTTATGAGCGGTGCTAGCAGCAATCTTGAAGCTGAACCCTTCGCCTCCGAGCATGACATCCATCACACCAGTGTCGGTGATAGATGGGAAGCCTTGCTTCTTCTTGACATAGTAAGAGACATCACGAAGATCGAGCTGTACCCCGGAGGCGGATATCATGATCGCGTTATGACGCTTATTGCTAATCTTCTTACGACCCCAACGGAAGTAGTTGTCACTACTAAATTCGAGTGCATTGGGCATGAGGTTGTCGCTCTCAATAACCAAGTTTTCCACCACAGCGTCGATCATGGGATCAGAGACTTCGATACGAGGAATAGGCACGTATCTAACATGCTCGAAGATGGCTGGGATGATGACCTGGCTGACATCTTTCAGAAGATGAGGTTTGAACGCTGATTTTCCACTTTCGTCATTACCCAGGTCCAGGAAAAGTTTCTGCACAGCGTCGGCGAAAGCCTTGTTCTGTGGATCTTGTTCGAATTGACTTGACAGGAATTTGAATTCGTCAAGAATGCGATTAGTGTGATCGCGGTATCGTTCACGCAAGAGGAAGCGGCCCTTGTCATACAAAGCGCGCCATTCCTCGTTTGCGGCATCCTGCATGATGAAACCTTGGTCTCGAAGACACTTCCGAATGTATGTGTCAATAGCCTTGAACCAGTTTTTGAGCTCGGGATCTTTTTCGGCATCGATGTAGATCTGTTTAAACGAATCGAAAAGATCTTCCGTACTGGTGGAGTTGGCGAATCGCTCGATGAGTGTCTTGAACTGAGTCAGCATGACCCGATTCTCGCCTGCGAAGCCTAGAATTCAAACGCACCTTAAGGTCAGTTTCTGCGCTATTAAGGCTTTCGTCAGTATGGGCACCTTTGACAGTCCCGGCTCCACCTTTGCCAAGATCGCGGCCATGGCCAGCATAGGTCTCTGCCAGACTCAACAAGGTCTCGATCGCTTGTTGATCTACGGAAAGTCAGCCCCGGGTTTACAACGTTGATTTGAGAAACGCACAGTCAGAGTGACCTTGAATCTCAACAACCATTTTCTTAAGTCGCCAGATCGTCTGCTCACGTCGATCTTGAGGCATTTTCTTAGTCAGATAATTCTTCGTAGATTCTCGGAATTGGTTGGCCTTCTCCTTAGCCTTTTCTTGGGTCTCATCCGGAACATTAGCTGTTGCCTGATCTTTGAGTTGATTTGCAGCCACAGCAGCTCCGGCACCAGCATCGAGATCCCCATTTGGTTGTCTATTTTGGTCTGCAGCATCTACAGCGTTGCCCGCAGCATCTGTGACATCGCCCTTGCCGAACGGCTTGTTCTTGTCGTATTGTGCTTTGATCTGTGAGCGGATATTATCCTTGGATAGATCAGGAACTTCATGCCAGGTATTGTCTTCGGCAGCATGGTCAATCTGCGCGAGCTGATCTTCGGAAGGCTTGACACGGCTGGCTGTATTGGTGGCAGCGTCGCCGGCCATATCTCGGATAAGGATCGACGCATCATTTACTAGATGACGACGTCAGTTGCAAAATGATCTGTGGATACCGAAGAGTCTCACAAAGCTTGCGGAATTGGCCATTCGACAAAATCAGCGTGCCCAATGTCCTTAGCCCTTCCAATGCTTGATCGCCGTGTTGTTTGGCTGTGGCCTTATCCACCGGAGCATTGGGGGCCTTTGCGTCACCACCAGAAATCTGCTGAGTCTGCCAGATGAAGTCTTGCAGCACTTCACCTTCGTTCTTCGTGAGGAGGAGGAGTTTGGCCTGCTGAATGACGTTGCGGAGATCTGCAACCAGTTTCTGGCCCTCTGCAAAAGTGTCAGCTACAGGCGAGCTCGAGAGATGTTACATACCTTCTGAAAGCTTTGGAGATGGAGACGCAAGAGGCTTTGAGGCCAAAGCGCTATTCAGAGCGATATCGATCTGCTTGTTTGAGGGAACCTTGCCCTTGGCGAAGGCTGAATAAATGCCGTACAGTTGGAGCTTGGTGTTGATGTCCTAGTATAGACATCAGCAATGAATTTGCAACGGCTCTGAGGAAGCATACCTTTTCTTTGATCTGCGTATTTGTGGGTCGATTGACGGCAGCCATGGTTGCTGTTGAGGTCTGTTTTCACAAGGTGGTGGGCTAGCAAAACGGAGGTGCGGAGATTCAAGAGTACAACAGATGGGGGTATCAAGAGCGCAATTGAGATACAACAAGCGACTTCGCCAATTGACGAAGATATGTGTTCAATAGTGGATAGTGGGAGGGTGCAATTGCAAAATTTTAGCGGACCTAAAAGTGTAGGTTGGTGAGAATGAAGAAGGGGAAGGCAGCAGAAGAAAGTGTCTGAGTTTTTCTAGGGCGTCACACGAAAAAGTGGCGTTGGGGAGGGGAGTCCAAAGAGTCTCGTGCGACGGCGAACCTGATTTTTGGGAGCTCTTCGCGTTGACACCGAAAAGGGCATGACGCTGGAGGTCGTCGGTCTCAGGGGGCCACACCATTACATCACTGCGACGAAGCAGCCGCTGGGAGCGAGGATGCTTTTACCGGCGCCAATCGCGGGGGGCTCTCGTTCCGTGGATGACAGAAATCAAGCTTCAATTGTTTCTGGGCTGATGGAGACACGGAAGCGGGCTGCTCTAACCACATCAGCCCTGACTCTGCTGAAATGAGCCTCTGTGTCGAGCAATCGGGCTGGAACTTGGAGCAGCTTGCCGGGCCAGCTCTCGACTACTGAATTGGATCGCTACACCCTTGCGACGATCGGCAGATCTAGACACCTCCTCCAGCCACACAAGCCCACTCCAATCTCAAGCATCGGCGGCCTTGCAACCAATCGCCCTCCTGGCGAGCGCGTCCCTCGCGGCTCGGGAGATAAATAGGCAAATGATTGTCATAGCGACTCCTATTGACCAACGCTTGCTAGCTCGCAGGCAATCAAGCCACCAAAGTTTTGTATATAAGACTATAGATTCTTGATTGAGTGGATGGCGTTGGAGCTGCCAAGGGGGACACGTCATGGGCATAACCGCGTTTTTTGACCCATAAGCTCTTCGGCAAGCTGTAATTATCCGTGGTTTCATTTTTTCCTTCTACTTAAGTAAATAGATCTTTAAAGTGGAAATTTTACCCTCACACAATAATGGTTCAAATCAGAAATGACAAAAAATCATTCAAGTCCCTGAACGAAGAGAGCTTGCTTTCTAAGTCACGTGATGTCGCGTCTTCACTTCACGTCATGACGCGTTTGGCGAAGGCTTCCGCCAAGGAGTCCGCATGCCATACTCATCAACTCCGCAAGAAGCTCCATACCAGAGAGTCCAAGAAGCTGTGCTAAAGAACAATGGTCAAGCCTGCGCATTAAATTCTACCCTTTATGGTGTCAGTGGTTTTAGTGTTGGTGATTATTTCGTCATTGTTATTCTCTCATATTGTGCACACATCGTGATCCAGTCACCCACCTATCCAAATACCTGCCGTACCGCCATGGCTCCTTTGACACAGCGACGGAAACAACCACGTCAGACCCGATTGACGTTCTCGCCGCCTTCAACCTCTTCAAAGTCCAAAAATGCATATGTGCGGTATGACAGCCCAAGAAAGAACACCTTGCCATCTTCGCCATTGTCGCACAAGGATCATACAAAGTCGGATGCTGCACTAGATACGAAAACGCAGCGAAACAAATTACCTACGCCAGAAAATTCCTCTCAGCCCGGCTTGGAGAATGATGTTTCAGGTATGGGACTTTCGCGAAACAATGAATAAGAGACATTATTAAAATTGTTAGACACAGCTACTGCTCCTCCCGCCGGACCCGCGGGTACTCTCTCAGTCTCGCCTCACCCTCAGCCGACCTCTGATGATGATGATGAGGATGACATAGTCACTTTCTCTAGCTCCAAGCGTCGCAAAACTACTTATGTTGAAAGCTCAGGTTCAGACTCTCCAAAGACTGCATCTCCCGGCTTGCCTTCAACAGACATGGCGAGAAGAAAGCAAATTAATAAGAAGAATACGCCGCGAAGTCGCAGGTCAAACAGATTGCTAGAACGAGATAACACACTGCAGAAATCTTCTCCAAGTTCAAGAACTTCTGTGGAGATTGTTTCACCAAAAAAACCAACAAGAACCCTCAGATCGAGCGACTTGAGTAGGCAGGGGGCGGAACCGAGCCACGTACAGAGCACAACGATCGGCCTCGACTGTGACTCCAGCGACTTAGGAAGCGCAGAAACGAGCGGGGACGATGAAGAAAAGCTATACACGAAACCAACTCCCCGACGGACTGCCCAAAAAGCTTCGCACCAGAGAGATGCTTTTATTGTGAATGACGGACTGATCGAGTTTGAGTCAAGTTCTGAAGAAGAAACACCGCGTCAGTTCCACAGGAATCGTACGAGGCACAATCATACTCTAGCAGAAAGCAATTCAAGTGATGGTGCCAACGATTCTGAGAGCAGTGACATTGTTGTTACACCCTCGAAGCGAAGTCGACACCCAGCAGATAACCCCAAATCCGAACCCCTCAAGAGGCGCAAATTAAAAAGCCGTCAAGAAGCGCTCGACTTAGCTGAAGATCTTGAAGACCTCCAAGATTCCGTTCAGCAAGAGACCAGAACCCGTGGTAGAGGAGTGACAACCGAGCGAGATCGTCAACTCAAGCTTTTGGACAAGCTCAAGCAGAAGCGGGCAGAGAAGACGATGCGCATTGAGTCCGATACTGATGGTGATGATCGCGGTGCTGAAGATGCTCCTAGCGATATTAATAGCAGTAGTGACTCCGTCGAAAATCTTGCTGGCTCTAGCCGAACTACTATTCCTTCCGATTCAGAAGTTCCATCCTCGGTAGCCTCCCATTCTAGGAGACAGCAACCCCAAGATTCCAGTTTCGATGTTCACGAGAACGATTTCGTCGTCTCCGATTCTGAGAACGACACACTCGGTGTGCCGACAGCTCTTCCCTTTGCATTCTCCCGTCACGCCACTGCCCGCCCTCGTGAACACTTCAAATACGTCATTGAATGGCTTGTGAAGAACAAAATGTCCCCAGCATTTGCCCGACAGGACGAAATCTTCTCCATCGCCTTTCGCAAAATTGACGACGAAGTCCAGGGCCATGCTGACAGCACGTACAAATCATCGGCCTGGAACAAGGATTTTGGCACCATCCTTACCGCACGGCCCGAACTTAAGATTGTCGAGATAGCCGGAAGCATCGTTCTACACGAGGTATGCGATGCATGTAACCGCACGAACCATCCAGCAACCTGGGACCTACAATTTACCGGCCACGCTTACGACAAGCATACTCTGGAGCCCATCGAGAAAGACGAAGAAGACTCAGACGAGGCTCCCGACGACGTCTTAGAAACGCAAAGCATCGACATGCAAGGCAACACGCTCCCCTCCGAGAACATGCACTTCTACCTCGGCCGTTTCTGCGCGTTCAACGCGGATATGGCGCACAAACTATCACACTGGAAATGGCACCTGAATGACTGGCTGATGGATTTCTTGGAGACGCAGGGGGTGTTGTTACCGGAGCGGATTGTCGCGAGGGAAAAGATGAGTCAGCGGAAGAGGGAGAAGGAGGCGGAGGCGATTGTGGATGGGATGGAGGAAAATGGGGAGATGGAGCGGTTGTGGGGGGATTTTAAGAGGGACAAGGAGAGTGCGAGGGAGGGGTTAGAGGATTTTGGGATTGGTAGGGGGAGTGGGAGGGGGAAGAGGAGGGGGTTTGCTAGGGGTTGAGTGAAGAAGTAGGAATTAATGATTTGGGGGAGCCGTTTTGAGTTAGCATACTTTACGAGATAGGTATTTTAGCTACCTGATTGAAACGAACTTTGATGATCTATCTACATAACCTCCACCTTGTTGATGTTATTCTGCAGTCTCCCTTATGCACCCCACTATGTCCCGCTCCTTCCCGCCATGCCCTCCTTATCGGGATTTATCGAGCAGTACAGCTGAGCTGGAGTTCATCGTGGTACGTTCAGGCCACCTTTCGAATGTGCGCTTTCTGTCGAGCAGAGTGGGCTGAATAGCCAGACCGGGGGGCTTTGGATGGGGCATGGTTTGGGTCAAGTTGCCAATATGTAGGGAGAAGTGGTCTGGGGAGGAGAGAAGGGTGGAGGAAGACGAAGGAGAAAGAGTTTTTGATAGATCCATGGATGTGTTTACAGGAATTACGGTCAGATGTGGAGGGATACTGACTCCTACCTCGCTTGTCATCGCAGTTGTGGAAAGGAGATAAAGTGGTGAATCTTGGGTCATGGTCATGACGGTCTTTTCGATTCCCCATCCAATTTCCTACTTTCCAACGCTTGTGCTGTGTTGTTTGGCTGTTTTAGGGCTTGTAATTACAGAGCGTTCTTAGAGTTTTGTATGTCGAGTTTCTTCGTTGGCTAGAGGTAGTCACTCACCGAAGCCAGCTCCTCCGCACTCTTGTTTCTCATGCGAGATTCGTGCTTCAATTACAGTGGTAAAAACACGGTCTTAAGGCCAACGGTCCTTAATCGCTATAGTCGCTGCTATCTTGCGAGCCTGGCTCCGGTATGTCCCATCGCACTATCCGTTCAAGGTAAACGTCATCACATCGGTACAGTCGCTCGGTCTGCAGGTCATCATGCTGATCCGGGAATTCGACCATGCCTAAAATTATCTCTTGTATTCCCAACAAGCACCAGCCCATGTCCCTGAGCCTCGCCACCAGCGCGAAAAATACGAGACTGTTCGGATTTCGGATCCGATCAAACGGCGAGTCAATATTTAGTACCGAGAGCCAGCTGATTGCGCCACCACCGTGGACGTTGGACGGTATGTCTCTGAGTTTCCACGGGGGGGACATGACGAAGTTGCGGAGGATGTTGGCGCTCGTTGTGTATAGCGTGAGATACGTGAGGATGCCCATCTCGATGGGGCGTTCGACCCAAAAGTCGATTGCGCTGATGTCGGCGCGTCTGTCGACGTCTTCTATGGTTTGAGCGGGGCCGCGCCGACCCCTGCCGGCACCGTTTGAGCCGCCGGGGAAGAGGGGTGGGTTCAGCAGTCTCTCGCAAAGGGTCGTGGTTGCCCAAATCAAGGAACGGGGGTACCCTGGAGTGGCAGCTCTTTGGGGTGTTGGGTCGTATGATTGAGATGTTTGGAACTTGTAAACACGTTGGCAGCCGATGGTGCCACCCATCATGACCCTATTTGTCGGATCCTGGTATTCTCGATACTGTCCATCTCGTAATTCCCAATTCCACGCATCTCGCCGAACCTGCAGTTCGTATCCTGGAGGCCGTTCAGGACGCGGTGGATCAGGACGAATTTGCCAACGCCCGGTGCCGTCAAGCCTGTCGTTGTCGCAGTAATAACGATAATTTCCTCGCGGCTGGTCTGCAGTTTCTGCCGGTACATAATCCGGCGGTGTTCTGTCTCGCATCTCTGCGAGAGCCGTATAAATCTCATCAAGGCGGTCTGAGAACGCTTCGAACCTGGCGTATTCGGTTGCGTCCTCTTGCATGTGCGGCCAGACATCGAAGATGAAGCCGAACACCTGGTTGCTGTACTCATCATATGCATCTTCTCCCTGCAAGCTGTGAAGCATTGATAATGCACTTCTAGCCATCTGCTGCGCTTCGGCCATACCAGCCGGGAAGAAATTTTGCGGTCTGTTCCAACAAGATCGATGGACCCAGTACTCAAACGGATCTAAACTCGAAGCAAACAATAACATAGTATGAAATATCAGGCTTATCGACTTCTTCATAACTCGCTATGGTGCATACAATGAAATAATCTTGGAAGAATCTAGAATATCATGAGTAGGAGATAAGAAGTCGATCCATTAAAAATGAACTTTATATTAGTCTAGGGCAGGACTCCGAGCTATCGAAGGTTAGTGTCGCCTATCCTGGCGCAAGTGGGCATTGGAAACTTTTGTGTCGTTATGGATTAATAGCGCTAAATGTTAAGAAATACTTGAAGCTCTTGAGAACACCATTCTTAGCTTGATCAGAAGCGAACTGTAGCCGTTACAAATTTCAAGCGTCCGTTTACGCATTGACAGCCAAAGTCAAATCGTGATCCGACGCCGGCCGTTGAAGACTTCAGACGGACCCGTGAGCCTTATCAGTGGCGGTGTTTGTTGTCTCTGTTTTGGGTGTTACCGATACTCGTCCTACTCATCCAGCAAGGTCAAGCCACTTTCAACAGCGCACAAAACGTAGATGGGTCTGTGTTGAGAGCTTTCTCGTCCCATTTCAAACATGCACCAGTTTGCCCATGCAGAGTCCGCTCACCCCATTTCAAGAGTTGGACACGATATTGACTGTGCCGAAATTTCGTAATATCTCACGGAGCCTCCTCTTTTCCCTCAAGACTGTAGGACCGATATAGAAAGTTAGCTCGCCGATTGAATTAAAACACGTTAGTGTTGAAAATTTCCAACAAGTTTGCCGAAAATTCTGCTGGCCATCCCAAGCCTCTTGCTTGCGCCTCTATCCGCCAAGACCTTCCGCGCCTACGGAAGCCGGTTATTTTGCCCCGCGCCACACCAAAACGATCGGCCACGATTTCTGTCATCCTGCCTTGCTAAGTTAGCATCCGGCTAATTAAATTTTTGATTTTCGGAAATAAATTTTACTGTGCACCGAAGGTGCATATTTTCGCAACTTCGCAACCACTCCTAAAAGTACCCTGAAATTACCCCTAAAGCATCCTCCCTAGGTGTCCCTAGGGGCACCCTTAGAGGCGCTCTCTAAAAGCCTTCCCCACCCCTAAAGACAAACCGCCAGAAGCACCGCCCAAAGACACCCTCGGAGGCACCCCTACAGGAAACATTTAGGGCAGGCTGGAAACCCCAGACGCCTCATGCATCCGCATTGTGATAAGCATTAACATTTTTAGTACTTACTTATAATGTTATAGTATGTGTCTGTATAAAGTGTGTGGTGTTTGACAGCCTGCTTCCAAAGCTTGTTCCTAAGGGCGCTTTTGGTGGTGTCTCTGGGGGTTTCTGGGGATTATAACTGGAGGCCGCCTCTTGGGGGGTGCGTCTGGCGGTGCCTGTAAAGACACACACCTTCAGCGCAAAAATTAAATCGGCCGGACGCCGCCTATCGGCTTTTGTACACTATGTCCTCTTCACCATGATCTGTCAAGCTGTACAGCTAAACTGGGGCTCGTCGTGACATGCTTAGGCTGTCTTTCGGATGTGCGGTTCCTCAATAGCTGGATTTAGGGGTGTTGAGGCATTACCGGTCGGTTAGGATGTTAGGAGATGTCTTAGGCGGGGACGCGCGAATAGAATGGGATTAATTAAATTGGTTGAGTTAGGTTGCTAATAGGTAGAGGGGAATGGTTTTGATAAAGAGAGAGTGTGGAGGCAGGAGGGAAGGGAAAGGTGGGAGGATGAGAAGGGAAGAGGAGGACTAAAAGGGAAGGGAAGTGTGGAAAAGGAAAGAGAAGACAAGAAAAGAAGGGAAGGACGAGAAGGAGAGGGCAAAGCTCGCAGCAGAGTATTTCTACAATACAGTGATAAAAATATGTGCTATTAAGGCTAAGAAAACCTGCAGCAAGCTCATGTTGCTCTCGGCGAATTGAGATTTTTTAGGGGAGGAGGTGGCTTGAGAGGCTGCTCGGCGTCTCGATTCTCTGTCTGTCAAGCGTGACTGCAATCTTGACTCCTTCAGCCTCGCCGCGGCCATTGAAAATGCGAATTCAACCGATCATGACTCTACTCGTGTCAAATTTTGCGCAAAAACTCTCATGATGATGGATCCTGCCACGGCTTTCCAGCTCGCCTGCGGCGTCATCCAGCTCGTTGACTACAGTATTAAGACTGTGAAAGCCCTGCAAGAAATACACAAAAGCAAAAACGCTCTTACCTCCGAAAATGAGGGGCTTGACCATGAGACTCAGCTGCTGAGCACGACGAGCAAGAGCATCACCTCTCACTTGAAAAGCCTCCCCAATGTCCAAACGAACCGGGAACAAGCTCATTTGCTTCGGATTGCCGAAGAATGCAATCAACATGCACACAATCTATTGCAAGAGATAAACAAGCTGAAGCTGGCGGGTCCGCACCGCAAGCGCGATGTCCCGAAACAGTGGATAAAGATCGTGGCTCGGAAGGGCAAGATTGAAGACATACAAGCACAGCTCGCACGCTGTCAGAAGCGCTTAGATACGCAGATGCTGTTTAATCTATGGTATGGCCTTCTCCCGCTGAGAGCTCATTGCGTCAGACACCTAACCCAGCAATAGCCATGATGTGGACATGAACAATGAAGAACAGCGGAAAATGTTACAACAGATCAACTTGAGCCAGATTAAGAGCACAGAAACCTTTGAACGACTAAATAGTGCTTTCAAGGGTCTCGTTAGCAACATAGAGACCAATCTTACGCAGAAGATCGCCGACGAGGGAAAAGTATGTCAACAATTTTCATTCTCTTTAGTCCAAAAATTTCTGCATTTGAACTTGTGCTCGTGAACAGCGCCTAGGAACGACAAGAAGCACTTCTGGAAGGATCTACTATAGTGAAGCCGCCCTATAAGCGTCCAAAGCTTCCCACGGATTGTGCTTCTCATAGGTCGAGTAAATGCTTTTCAACTCCCAACGGCCACCCCTTCAGAGTCTTATGTCTAAAATTACGTCTGTGAAGACCTTGTACTATAGAGATTGAAAGAGAACTTGAAGTTTGGGTGCTAAAGAATTGCTCATATCAAAGGTTTGCTGTAATTTGGGTTCTACCTTGACTTCTATTCAGACCGTCTAGAGCTTTATATTAAAGCTTATCTGTTTTGAGTGACTTAAGGACTGATGCCGTTTTAGGAAACCCGAGCGTTGGTCAAAGATCTTCATACTGAAGGTAAAAGTCGACAAGACTTTGAACGTCTACTCCAGGGTCTAGGATTTCCGACAATGCAAAGTCGCCAAGAGGATATTGCTGAGGCGTACCCTGAAACATTTCGATGGTTGTTTGAGCGAGGACCACAACCCAGTAAGCCTGGCAGTAATTTCATTGATTGGCTTGAGGTAGACAATGGCATGTACTGGGTCAGTGGCAAACCTGGGAGCGGCAAGTCTACAGTATGTTCCTTGCCGTAGTCATATCCCCTCTCGTGACTGCACCAAGCTAATACCCAAAAGCTCATGAACTTTTTGACAGAGCATTCAGATTTCAGGTGCGTCACTCTTCCTCGCCAGTGAATTCATCCCTTTACACAGTATGCGTTCATTTCATGAAGTTTTTATTACTACGTCTCTTCGGCCATCGAGCTTACATTGTCGTTGTAGAAATACCGCAAAAATCTGGGCTGGGGATCAAGAACTTGTTGTGGCGACCTTCTTCTTTTGGCGGGCCGGCACACAGGATCAGAAGTCGATCAATGGCCTTCTCCGATCTCTATTATATCAACTACTATCAAATCATCCTCCATTTGCTACATATGTCAGCAATTCAATCCTAACCGAGAGACAAGAATGGTCAAACAAACGCCTCCGAGCCGCGATCAATGCTATCGTCAAGCAATGTCAATTTGAGAAAGTCAAAATATTTCTATTAATCGATGGTCTAGATGAGTTTGAGGGCCATGAGTCTGAGCGAGACTCGCTTGTAGACACGATAGAAGAGCTACTCAAATGCGAGCATATCAAAGCCGTCGTTTCTAGTCGTCAAGAGCAACCGTTTATCGACCGATTTTCCTCTTGCAGAAGCCTACGGTTACAGGATCTTACTGAGAATGACATATATGAGTATGTGGAGGGTGAACTTCTTCAAAAAGAACAAATGTCAAGGTACAATGTAAGTTTAGCAGCCCATGCTACAGTTTTGTCTCATGATTTGTCTTGCTTTGGCGTAAAATTAGAAACTAGAAAGCTTTTAAACAGAGCAGCCGTTTTAGTTAGGCCTACCTGGCAGGATAGGTGTGTGGAACAGAGGTGAAAACATGGCCTGCTCCTTGCATTCGACTAAAACTATTATTGACGGGTACTTGGTTCCACTAATCAGCCTTACTCTAGGAACTCTACTCTTGGGAAGTCTCAGAATTTTTCAGAACTATTGTCAGAAAGGCAGATGGTGTATTCCTATGGGCTCGGCTGGCCGTGCAAGATCTCATCACCGGCCTCTGGAGAAGAAACTCCTTACAGGACCTCGAGAACCGCCTGAAGTATCTGGACAGCTCGCTCAACGGACTCTTCACGCAATTGCTGGCACAAGTCCATCCAGCAGATCAAGTGAACGCAGCAAATTATTTAAAATTCCAAGCGGAGTACATATCCTCGATTAAAGATGTGGATCTTACCATTATGGATGTAGCTTTTGGATGCGATGCGGACCTCGCGTCGAGTCTCCAAAAGCTAATAATCAAGGACCAGGATGATCTTACTTTGCAAGAAACTATCAATTCGTGCTCGAAAGGACTCGACGATCTTGCAATGAAACTAAGTGCTCAATGTGCAGGATTGCTAGACGTAAACACTTGTCGTCAAATTTGTGCAAGAAGGGGTTATTTCCCATACAATGGTTTGCGCTTTAATTTTTTATTAGGCCAACGTTTATCTCAGATCGGTCAAATGTTCTGTCAGTCTCAAGTAGGTCCTACCTCGCTGGCGGATTGGATTCACTTTCTTGCAGGTTCTGACCTTGTTGAGAAATATGCTCAGCGCTTCTGTAACTTGCGAGAACTGTAATTATCCTATGAATTCGACATACGGTATTCACCGTTGTTCTGAAGCATGTCATGTAAATTCATAAGATGACAATATTTCGTTGACGCAGGAACTCTCCATACTGTGTATTATTCTTTTTATCGGAAACCGAGCTGACTGTGCTGTGTAGTACTTTACCAGTGTAAAGCTTATCCACCGCAGCGTGTGGGACTTTCTCCACGACGATCAAAAAGGCTTATGTTTCCTCAACAAAGCATCAATGTCGCCCGAAGATCTCAGTCTTGGGGTGAATCGGGCAGCTGAAGGTGCAGCTAGTTGCGCATTCTATGTCATACAAGATCTAGTGGCTTCGGAGCCTACAATCATAGAACTGAATTCTTTGTTTCTAGAAGGACCACATGATAAAGAAGCTATCATGCCAGGACTTTGTGTACAGTCTTTTGACTATTTCTTTCATTTGACATTCATGTTGGAGGTCAAGACTGACAGGAGAAGAACATCTGAGAATAACAGCTATGAGAGACTGGAGGCAAGATGCCGTTGGCTTTCAGCTTGTCTTGCGCGCCTCACGCACACGAAGAAGAAGCAATGGTTAGCTCCTTTCCCAAAGAGATCGCCTAGATTCCTATGGGCTGAACGTCTCTGGTACCTTTTTTCCCTGCCTGGCTCTGTACCTGTCTCTCATCTAGTGCTTTGGCTGGTAGTTGCTTTTGGCACAGACACTGCCGCGGTACACGCGGTCGAACTGACCAGCGATGACCACAAACCTTTTGTCGGGCATCTCTTCGAAGCAGCGCTTTACTCTATCAAGCTTCTTGATTTTTATTCTCATTGGGAAGAGCAGCCGCAACAAATCCGAGATGCCACGAAATATATTTATAAATGTTTTGATCTTGGTCTAGATCCGAATGAGGAAACGCTACTAGGGAGCAATGGCATAGAACAGACGCATTGGCAACGGTATCTTGAAATTCTGGAGTCAGGACATTGGCCAGGACTTGCAGCGTGTGCTAGAGGAGCTTCTCGTGAGCTAATGGATATCGCAGAGATGTTCCTGGAAAATGGGGCCGACTGTCACGCATCGATCTTCTCCGCAGAGTATTTTGATGAACTGTACGACTTAAAACGTCTTACAGATGAGCTCAAATATGGATGGAGGGTACGTTTCACAGAATCAGCTTTTCAGGTGCTTGGCGAATTTGGCTCAAGGTTGCAATGCTTGAATAATGAGGTGATTGCAAAACTAGAAGCAAATGGCGCTGTCAAAGAATTGTCTGTTACTGAGATCGAATCACTTGGAGGTAACGTCACGCTCACGATATTCGCGGATGAGCAACAACAAAAGCTGAAGGATCTTATATTGCGCCGGCAGGAGTGCAGGTACGGTTACGACCATCATGAAAAGAGAAGCTATACTGAAGAGGAAGAAAGTGCCCGCAACCAGCTTAACGAAGCGGTGCAGGAGGTCTGGATGGCCAATAGTCAACTTCTAGACCATGAGCCTGAAGATTCCAGCGACGAATATGAAAGTGATGATTCTGAAGACGAGGACGGATGTGGTGTTTCTGGCGATGAATACGAGATTGATGATTCTGACGATGAAAATGAAGTGGATGGCTCTGACTACGGGGACGAGAATGACGTCTCTGGCGACAACGCGGCCGAGCAATAGAAGTCGGGATACCCCTCGCAAGATCAGATTCTAGTCCTGATCAACTACATATAATTTTCCCCGAAGAGTGAAGTCACTCTCTGTTTCTGAGCTTCCCGCAAGAATTTTCAGCGTGCAAGGTTTTGTCATGGTAGCGCTCGGCTACTTGTCAATTGTCTGTCGCTTCCAAACTTCAGCGTGAATCAAAGGACTTCAGCAAAGAAGGGAAGGGGAAAGGGGCGTGGAGATTTACAAAATGCTGAAGAGACTCGGAAGGATGTACAGGCTCTGATAGTGCTTAACATTATAGTACAAGGACGCCTACTGCTTACTGGTTCTAGCTTGACCTTCACCAGGAAATTCCTGTGGAAGACTATCGTATGATGGGATTGAGCTCGAAGAACTATTCGTCAAGGTGCATGAAGGGGTTTAGTGATTGTTCTGGTATCCATATGGGGCGCGTCAATTCAAGATAACGCAATCAGTCGGAACTTACGCTGCAGGATGATTCGACGTTGCTTGTTCATCCCTAAGATCTATACTTGCTTATCCTTTCGGTTTACATCCACTTTGAGATACGACCTTGTTAGTGTAGATTCTCAGACATTCAAGGAAACCGGGGTAGCGTTCCTTCTTCAGAAAGGTTGAAATAGCCAACACAACGCCAATTCATTTTGTATTCAAGACAAGATGCAGTGCTGCTCACCGAATATCTGCCAACATGTAAGGGTTGATAAAGATGCTTTCTCGCCATGTACGGGCCACACAGTTTCTGTACTCGACCTCCTCAAATGCGACGAGAATTTTAAAATGGTAACGGATACAGTGCCTGCACACTTGCTTCACTGAGTCATCCCACGTCGCTCTGCTTATAGTATAGATTTAGGGTGAATATCTTTCAACCTATTAGCACTAGCTATTGGGAAGGATCTTGCAGCGATGGATTCAAAGCTTGTCAACGTTCAACATGATATAATATACCTTCTGGGACTCCCGCCGGGTCTTCCAGCCCTCTAAATTATTACCTGAATAGGTCTAGGCATGAAGGCACAATCAATGCCATGACTCATAGATAGGCGAAACCCCTAGGTAGAAATCCTCGCTCTGAAATCACGGGTGCAGGGACTGAACGCGATTTGGCTCCAGAAAGTAGGATCGAGGTTATACCACGACGAAGTGTAAATTCATGCCGTGCAGCAGGAGGTATTATGGGCTATTTGACTGGGTAATTTCAAAATCATACTTTTTATCCGTTCTAGATTTATGGCATTAAGGCTTTCAAACTCTTAATGTGCTTTAGTGAGTGTATAAGCACCGATCTGCTCACTACACTTGCGACTTTCCAGCTCTCTGGCCGCTCTTCAAGTTGCATGAGCTCATCAATTTAGGCCCAGGTCAAGCAATCCTCGTATAGGTATGGAAGAACACCGGACAGCCTGGAAAGCGAACGTTCTTCTCGAGCAATGCCTTGATGAATCACAAGCACTCTTATTTAAAATCCGCGGTCTCCTTCTCACAGTACTCCAGAAACAACGCCGCGACTCCTGTACCCCCGTCCTCCTTTCCCTTCAAAGCATCTACCAAATCCGTCCGCGGACTAGGATTCAACCTACCCCACGGCACAACATACTTCCCTCCATCCTCAATCACCAATTCTCTTGACAAGCCCGCCCAGAGCTCGGTATAAGCACCCATCTTCGCAGGATACAACAACGGCGAAGTAACAAACCCCAGCAACCACGGCGCATGGCGCAGTAACGCAGTCTTCAGGTTTCCCGGGTTTTGAGTGACGCTGAGGATGCCCTTTGAGCCGACCTGATCTGCCAGCGCGCTGGCAAGGAACCAGTTGCCAGTCTTTGAGTTTAGGTAGTTTCTCTGCTGGTTGGAGGGAGGAGTTGTGAGCTCGGAGATGACCATTCCGCCTTTGGGGGCTGAGGCGTCGACGACGATTGAGGAGGTCCAGATTACGCGCACTTCGGCTGGGGATGCGGTCTCCGCGGTGCGGAGCAGAGTCGGGAGGAGAAGCTGGGTAAAGAGATAAGGGCCTAGGCAGTTTGTTGCCATTGTTAGCTCGTGGCCCTGAGCTGAGACAGAGCCGCGCGGTGGAAGCGAGACGCCTGCGTTGTTGAATAGGACGTCGAGTCGAGACTCTTTCGATGTGAACACTTCTACGGCCGGCTTGATAGTCTTCAGATCTTCGAGTGAGATCTGTAGGAACGCAAGCGAGCCGGGAGAAGAAGCTGTGGGACGCGCCTTGATCGCTGAGATTGCTGCCTCAGCGTTGGTTTCTGAGCGACCGGCTAGGTAGACTTTGCCGCCGGCTTGGTAGAGGATGGCGGAGAGCTCAAGTCCCACGCCTGAGGCGCCGCCTGTCACGATAAAGACCTTGCCATTTTGGCTGGGGAGGTTGGCTTCTGTCAGGCTCGGCCTGGGTGGGAAGAACTGCGAGTATGTAGCTCCCATAGTAACAGAATGTAGGATTCCGTTGATAGAAGAGCAATGATGGATCCGGGCAGCAAAAATAAGGGAAGGTGAGAAAAGTTTCTACGACTTGAAGTCGCGGAGGAGGTATAGAGGAAAATCAAAATCTAAGTAGTCAAGCAAGAAATCATACCGTGACGATGTGTATATTATTTATCTCCTGATTTCATAGCTATTCAAAGGAAAATTGAAATATGAGCACAACACTCTCAAGAGAGATAAAAGACAGATCCAGCCCCCAAGTCCTGGCGATGGAGAACCGTCAGGTACTCGCATTCCGACATCTCCTGTCTAGAGCACCACCATCCTGCCTACGCCGCAATTTGACCATCAATGAAGGTCAATTTTATTGTGCGTTTTCCCTTGACTCCATGAGCCTCCAGCTGTTCTTCTCAATCTGCTTGTCAGTGTTCCACAAAACACACGCCAGGATGTGTCGCGCTTCGCGGCAGCGGATGTCTCGTGCGGGAAGAGGTTCTCCTGCGGTATATGGACCATTGCTGTACTCCGGTGGACGCCTCGAAATTGTCGTTTGATTAAGCGTGCTAGTGAGTGATGATGAGTAGAAGGTGAACTCACGTTTCGTCAAATCATCATCCTTGAGAAACTAATGCCGATCAAGACTTGTGGGCAAGATACCAGGACCCGCACAGAACTATCAACGTCACAGCTAAATGTACGGAGATGCTCGAAGGGTCCGCCTGCTAGGTGCGCACAGTAAGAATATAAGCGAAAGACTTAGGAGTGGACCCTAGGTAAGCGAGAACGTGCAAACGATCTTTGACAGCCGGCACGTGGGACGATCATCGCTTGTGTAATTCTCCCGAGCGATGTCGTTATCAAAGAACCTTGGTTGGATTGGCCGAGGACCCTTTCTAAACCTCAAACTGCATGACGATGTGGGGTAATCAATATCAGAATTTGGAGAAGCCACAGATGGCCTCTAAAAGCGAGAGGGATCCAAAAAACCTGGATGGTTTTCAAGACAGGAGAAAACGTTGTTAAGCTGAAGCCCGAACGGACGTTGAGCAATCGCGGGTCACCTTCTCTTGTTCAATATGTCCCAAACCCAGACAGAGACGCAACCAGCGCCTTCGAAGATCACGCTTACGCAGGCTTTCGATGAGGGTGCGCATGGAGAAGTGAGCATGACAGCTTCATCTATTGAATTCTCGCGCTCAAGTGACTATAGTCGAAGTATAAGGAATACTTGCCCGTGTATGATACCACAACCAAGTTTCCGCCTACCGAGCCTTTTGAATTCAGGGACCGAGGTCTTGACGCGGATAAAGCAAAGCCAAATCTTCTCAAGACAAACGATCCTAAGGTCT
This sequence comes from Pyrenula massariospora, assembly GCA_021030905.1. NCBI lineage: Eukaryota > Fungi > Ascomycota > Eurotiomycetes > Pyrenulales > Pyrenulaceae > Pyrenula > Pyrenula massariospora. The sequence goes on from JAGFMI010000013.1 coordinate 72,037, forward strand.
CGATTACTCGGCTAACACCGCGGATCGGGACCGAGATCAAAGGGCTGCAATTGTCTCAATTGACAGATGCCCAGAAGAACGAACTTGCGCTATTGATTGCTGAGAGAGGCGTCGTCGTCTTCCGCGACCAGGATTTCAAAGAGATTGGTCCTCAGAAGCAGAAAGCGTTTGGAGAATATTTTGGTCGTCTTCATGTCCACGTGAGTCTGCTTTCATTTACAATTTCCCTGTGACGGTCAAACTGTGCCGAAAATGACCTGTATAGCCCGTGGGAGCCCACGTCAAAGACCACCTAGAATTCCACAATATCTACCTCGGTCCCGATAACTTGTACCGAGCGCAACTACGCTCTTCCAAGCTCTCGACCACCGGCTACCATTCCGATGTCTCATATGAGCACCAGCCCCCAGGTATAACCATGCTCACATTACTCGAGGTTCCTTCTACAGGAGGAGACACAGGGTGGGCATCCCAAGTCGTTGCGTACGAACGCCTCTCAGACCCTATCAAGAGACTCCTCGAAGGACTACGAGCTGAGCACAGCGGTTTCCCACAAGCCGAGAATGCGCGCCGCGACGGGAAGTTTGTCCGGAGGGAGCCAGTCAAGACGGACCATCCCATCGTTCGAGTTCATCCGGCGACGGGCCAGAAGGCGTTGTTTGTGAACCCGGGATTTACGAAGAAGATCATCGGGCTCAAGGATGAGGAGTCCGATGCTATTCTCAAGCTCCTTTTCAAGGTATGTCGTGTTCACATTGGTATTGGACAAGAAGCATTGCTTACGTCTTGGGTAGCATATCTCTGAGGGTCAGGATTTCCAGGTCCGGGTCAAATGGGATGACCGTACCGTGTCTCTGTGGGACAACAGGGTGACTGCGCATACTGCTATCTCCGATTATGATGTTCATAATCCTGAAGAGGGTTTGAGACATGGCTTTCGCATTACAACATTGGCTGAAAAACCGGTCGGTGTCAGCGGGATAGAGTCGGTGTGGTAATTTATTCCAACGTAACTCACACTATAATCATCGCCTGTCTCTATGGCGCAATTAATGCAGAATCATAACTAGTAAATTAAATGCAAATTCGTCTGTAGAAAGTCCACTGACAGCTCGCTGAATTCGGGAAAATGAGACATAACCTGACCGCCGCTCAAGTAACCTTTCGAGAGAGAATACTCATATCGATCATCCAAGGATGCATAAAAAAGTGTTGAGCTTTTCAAAGCGGCTGGGTGATCACTAGCTCCTGTCGCCACAGAATTTGACGCCATCCCGCACCTGAGCCATTCCTCCTTTTGGGGGGATAGAGCGGGGCTTATGACGCAGTTTAGGTGCTCCAAGCTCGCGCGACAAGCTGTCGCATATCCGTTGCTTTTCTCTGACCTGGTAGAAAACGCTTGGTAGATTGCGAAACTGGCGAGTAGTCGCCTAAAATGGGAGAAAGCAACTATCTTATGAATTCCGAAGTCGATGTAAGGGACTTCTTTCTACTTTCACTTCCAACTCATGCAGACTGCACTGACCTACAAGATTGACTATCTAGCAAATGTACATTGTAATCCGAATATCATTGGCAGAAATCACGCTTATTGATTATTACCCAAGTACTTCTTACTCTTTGTTACCTATTACTACACTGCTACTGCAATTTCTTCCCACTCTCCCCCATCGTGCTGATCAGCCTGTTCCTAATATGCTCCCCCACTTCAGTCTCTACCCCTGACCCATCCAAAGCCTTACTTTTGTACTTCAACTGGCCATTTAAGAAGAAGGGAACACTGTACCGGTGGTTCGCGCCGTAGCTGACCACCCTATGCCTTGCACTGCGGTAGAACCCGTTCGTGACCTTCTGCATCATATCCCCCATATTGATCACATACGCGGCCTCTTTGGGAGGGACCGGGATCCAACCTTGAGTCGGTGGGTACCAGACCTCCAGACCCTTGGAGCCCATCTCCTGGAGCAGAATCGTCACACAGCCAAAGTCCGTATGGTCGCCAACTGTGTGAAAGTCAGCGAATAGCTCGCGGCACGACGACAACAACGAGACATACCTCCAAATTGAAACGCATCCTCCACCGACTGCGGCGCGTAATGTAGCAATCGCATTGGAATCGACGGACGATTCTCCGCCAGCGGGTCCAGACAATCCGCCGGCTGATTCCACTCCTTGGGCAAGCCCCTCGCAAGAATCTTAAGTAAGATTTTGACAAGCTCGACCATCTTCGCCTGGTACTCCATGATCGGTGTCCGCAGCTCTTCGTCGGGGATCTGCTTCGGCCACAAATTCGGCCCCGTTGAGAACGTGCCGGACTCGGGATCGTCCGCGGGAACCTCAGCGCCGATGATGAGCGCCTACACGCACCAGAACCATCAGTCTCTTCTCCTCTCTCAAAAAATCACTCCACTTCACTCTATGGGAGAAACGGGAGGGGAATCTCACCTCCTTAGTATCCGGCTTCAACCCATCCTGATGCGTCTGAATCCCCGGCGGCTCGTACCCTCTCAAGCTCCTCCCCACCGCCTTCCCGATCCACACCTCCATCCTCTCCTCCGGCGTCAGCTCAAAGAACCTCTTGGCACACTTGAGCGCGGTGTTGCGGTCCTCCTCGCTCACCCCGTGGCCCACCAGCTGGAAGAACCCGTATGTGTGACAGGCATCGCTCATGGCGTCGACGACGGCTTGTTGGGCTTTGGGGGTGGACGAGGAGGAGAGATAGGGGGAGATGTCGACGGTGGGAAGGGTGAGGGGGGTGGCGGTTTCTAGGGAGCCCATTTTTGGGGATAGATTTGTTGAGGATTACTGGGCTGGTAGTAGTTGTGCTTCCTTCAAGTCTCTCTCCGTGAGATGTTGTGTCCTGCTGGTATGTAATTGGGGTTCTTTAGTCCTTTTCTGAATTTTATACAACCCCTCAAACTACGATGCGGGAGCCCCGCTTGACTTTTCGTTTGAAATGCACTACGCTCTCGATCGGTCCTCTGCCCCTCGAAAAGGCTCCCTTCACATGTCGACACAGCCGATCTGCCATCTTCCATCAAGAGATGGCCAGATGTTCGTGCCGCCAAGGCCATGCCTTCCCGTTTCGGCAGTGTGCGAGGAGAAACTCCGAGCCGAGGGCGCATACGGAAGACGGGGCTGGGGGAATGGAGTAACTCGGCGGAATTACTGTGCGTATTCGTAAATACGGATCGGAGCTGTGATGCTGTGATTGGGGTTTAGGGGCTTGAGGTGGGGATGGCAGCGGAGCGGAGTGGGGAGTGCTTTTCGGAGGAGGGAGGACGGGTAGGTTCAAAGGCTTGGGAACATCTTCTGGACAGCTTTTGCAGTGAACCTTTTTTAAAATCGATTCTCACTCATTTATCTTTTCCGTTCTTCTAGAGAACCTTACCACAAGTCTCATCATCACCGTCCTACGGTGCTATCATCCCGTTCCTCTCTCTCTCTCTTCTCAAAGAACGCAAGGCCATCCTCCAAACCCACCAACACACACCCCTCCCCATCCCCCACATACTCCCCAACCCCTCCCCAACACTCCGCACCGCAATCTCCACAATGTCCACCCCCCCACCACCAACAAACGACTACCTCCTCCACGCCCCCGACCACCCCGCCACCCTCCCCCTCCGCCTCGCCCACCTCCAATCCAACCTCTCCCACAACGCGCCCCTCATCGCCTCCGACCGCGTCGTCCTGTCCGGGCCCACCCTCGCCTCCCCGCCCACCGCCGACAAGCTCGACATGAACGGATCAGTCATGATTGTGCGGGCCGGGAACGAGGAGGAGGTGTGGGGCATGGTGCGGGAGGATCCGCTGGCGAAGGCGGGGGTGTGGGATTTGGGGGGGACGAGTGTGAGGTTGATGAGGTGTGCGGTTAGGAAGGGGCTGTGAATGAGTGGGTGGGTGGATGGGATGGTGCGGGGATTTTAATGTTCGAGGGATGCGTGGAAAAGGGAAATGTGGCTCTGTCTATCTAGAGAGGAACTGTCACAAGGGCGAGATCGAGGGTGAAGCGGGTTTGGGAGGGTGTGCTAGAGAATCCGCTAGAGAATCCGCTGTAATTCGAGATGGAACATGACTCGTCTTTCTACCTTCGTGTTGAGCACTGGCTCTAGACTGTCTTCGTCGCCTCAAAGAAGTGTGCTTTTGGAGCCTACTCGTCACGATCATTAGGGAAGGGTAGGGAGGTTGAATGTAAAATTCTTGACGGTTTCAAAGATTAGAGGGTAGCTTCTGGATTTGAAAACGCAACCTTAATGAAACATTCCCTCTCCGTGTGCCTTGAATTCGTTGTTAAGAGAGATTGAACATGTTGTCCATGGATTAGCGTGCGAATGAGCTGTTATATGGTCTAAATCCGGCGCAAAGAGCGTTCCTTGCTTCATATTACCGCCTTTATGCTATTCGATTATCTAAAAGTTGACCCCTCTGTCATGAGAGTTCTCTAAAGTGTACCTCTATCTGATTGTCGATGTGAACAGAACGCCAAATGATGCAAGTTGTCTTTGTCCGAATATCCGCCGCCCATGCTACATGTCGCGCACTGTATGCAAGGCGTGTTCGCGGTCGCAGTCGGCTTATAACCGTTTCCTGTCTCCGGCATACTAGTACATGCTTTCAATCTCAAGGTCTCCGATCAAAACCAAAGTATTGAAGCTCAACCTTTCACGAGAAGCTTGAAACCAGCCCGACTGACCCTCAAGTACCCGTACAAGATCGAAGACACCAGCGCGACAACGCCGCCAAAAGTCCACAAGCCATGCCACTGTAGATCGCCGTGCGTGCCGAGGATTTTCCCACCGCCCACTCCGCCAATGATCATGGAGAATGAAATAATGCCAAAGCCCATGCCAATTCTGGTCCCGATGAGCGATTTGTCTTTGGTCAAAATAGCCATGCACACGGGGGGCATGGCGACGTAAACACCGCTGAAGAAGCCGGAAAAGGCCGCGATGACGATAATTCCTGCGGCGTTCTTTACAGCCATCAAGCAAAAAATTAGTATTCCGGTCACAGCAGCGCAAGGCGCGATAATGTTGAAAGGGCCGACTATGTCGGAAAGTGCGTTGGGTACAGTCCTGCCAAAGCAAGAAGCGGCGTTGAATATCGGTACCAAATAGAACGATATTTCGTCGGTTGTGAGGTGTCTTGCTTGTCCGCAAAAGGATAAAAAGAAGGTAAGGATAGCCAGCCCGATAAAGCCGATGAGGGTTCCAAGGACAAATATTGAATAGTGAATGTCTTTGTAGGCGTTTGGATCGATGATCGCTCTTGCTTTAGCTGGCTTGAAGCGCATCTTCATGAACGAAATGGGAATAAGAAGAGTGCCGAGTGCGATGAAGCCAATAACGCGAACAGCCCAACCAAACCCAATTTGATTAACAAGTCGGTATAAGACAATTGGATAGATGACACCACCCATAGATGACCCCGATGATGCTAGGCCGACTGCCAAGCCGAGTCTCGTGCTGAAGTATGTTGGGAGAATTGATACACACGGTATAAAAAGGCATCCTGCGCCCATTCCAATGCAGAATCCCTGTGCAAGAAGTACCTGCCAGTATTCTTTGCAGATGCTCAACATCATGTGTCCAAAGACAACACCAAATGCACCGGTTATAAGCAATGGTCGCAAATAGCCTCTGTCATAGATCGGACCGGCAACAACTCCCACCATCAAGACAAAAAAGGCTTGTATAGACCCAATCCATGCGATGTCTGACGAGGACTTTTGGAATAGCGCGCCCGACTCATAGTATGTCTGGTAGACTCCAAAAGCGTTCAAGATTCCCCAGCTGTTGAAAAACAACATGTAACCGCTCACAACATGAAGCCATGCTCGAAAGCCGCCATTTGGTGGGGGACTTGCCTGAACGGAGGCGGGTTTGGCGGTTGCTTCCTTCTGAGGTTGTGCTGGAGCGCCTATACTCTTTTCTTGCGAGGCAGCATCAAGAGGTAGCCTGCCATTCTCGGGCTTTTCGATGCTGCTCGCGGACGGCGAGGTTGACGGCTGTGATCCTGCGGCCATATCGAGGAGTATTGCCGGCACAGTTGAAATTTTTACGATCAAGAGTCTACCAAAAGCTTTATGCGCGAGCAAGATCGAGGGTCAAGATGTTGTAGGTGTAAGTGGTGGTTGCCCTGTGGCTTCGGCCCGTAGCTCGGTCCTTGGCGTTTACGGTCGGGGATTTGATCACATTCCACGACAAAAAAAGGCTCATGTTTCACGCAATGCAGGAGCTTACATCCTCTTCAGCAGTGCTTCGACATTTAGCTTGGCCGATCTCGCCCAACTATCCCTAATATTAGTGCTGGTGAATAATCGGACGAACCCAGAAACTCCGACGCGAGACCGAAGTAGCGACAACGAATTGGATTCGCTCAATGCTTTCCCAACAACTACCGATGAATCATCACTTGAGCCCCGTGCATGAGTGATGGTAAACCGCTCGGGCAATTAGATAAGTGCAGGGTCCCCATAGAAGTCCCAAGAAAACGGTCAGGCCTCATCGTGCGGCTGAGCGCATTATCGTGAGATCAGATAGCTGCGAGACATAAGGCCGAATACGCAATACCGGCGGAATGCAATGTACTGAACCACTAATCAACCAGCCTTTCATGCAGCGTCCCCAGTGCCGTTCAAGGTCAGGGAGGCGACGACAAGGTCTGCTACCTGCACGGGCCATCCGCGCAACACTAACCAAACATGGCAATATCCTCTCAATGCCAAGCATTGTCAGAGACTTGCCGGGTAACACTAGTCGGCATGTTCTACCACACGAGTGTAACAATTTGATCCACCCCTCCCAGTAACCGAGAGATCCCCCCGAGCCGCATGCTCGTGGAGATCATTTCCTCAGAGGTAATGATGTGTCTCATGTGGGGGCTTTGAGAGATCCTGTCGACATCGTAGGATACGATGTTCGACTTTGAAATACATTCCTCCTTGCACAGAAATGAAAGTGACATCGCCGGCTGTCTCAATCAGCAATCCGTCATTCAACCCTATATTCCCACCACGCAAGCTGTAGCCCTACTACACATCGTAGCGGCTCTGGTAGAAACTATTTAGGACAACTGGACTGGGATGGGAGACAGAAATTCCCAGAGAAGCTGGACCAGCTATTCGATGAAATTGTACAATTACTGGAGCAACTAGTAAATGAGAATCTCGACAAAAAATGATCAAATAATTTGACGTCAATGTTTCATCCTGGTGATACTTGAGTGCAGATTGGTGACAATCTAATTTCGAAAACATACCTCACTTGTTTTTGAGGTCCAAATCCGTGACAAGAAACCTCTGACGAAAATTCAATGAGTCGGAATCACGATAATGTCCGGATTTGATGCACAGCTTACGTAACGTGTGAGGCTCAAACAATGAGGATTTGGTGGCCAAATCTGTTACTGTGAGCTGAGGGACATAATCATCGTGCCTCAACACCGCCGAGTGCAAGACATGTCGTATCTGATGCTCACGCCTCCGTGGCGTGCTTCAGAGCTACTTGCATGACGCTGTGCACGCAATCTTCGGCGCTCAAGGCTAGCCAAAGCCGGGAATCGCAACATGGTGAGTTTGTGGCGATCTGGAAAGTCGATGGATTGTGCGTTAGACGCAGCGCTAGAAGGCGGGCCGCGGTAGATCGACTCCGCCTATTCCGGTTAGTGTTGCGCGCAGAGTGACCCAGACCCGGATTCATCGAGCTTCACCAACGTGCAAACAAAGATGAAAACATTCGAGCGCTTCGGCTTTAAGCAGGACCCGAGCTTGAGAGCGATACAGTCGGTCGAGGAGGAAGCCGTTATAAATTTCTCGGTTATAAATTTCTCGATACGAATTCTCCAATTTCGATATCTGCCATCGTTCGATCTGCTCAGAGCTCTCCCGCAACTCCACGTATGAGTCGTATTCTGCAGCCCCTCTCGCGTCTCGGTAGAAGGTTCCAGACCAAGCCCGCATCTTCCACCGTCTCTTCGCCCAAACCCCTCACAGAAGCTCATTCCAGCCCAAAGAACACCCGCAATCTAACCATGGCCGCCAATAGCGCTGCCTGGCTCACTGAAGCCAAGAAGATCCCCTTCGAAGTCAAGTCTGCCGAGTTGTGGAAGCCTCAAGAGAACGAGATCCTTACCAAAAACCATGCTGTCGCCATCAACCCTGTCGACGGCAGCTTGCAAGCTCTGGCCTGGTGGCCCATGAACTATCCGACTATCCTTGGCCAAGATGTCGCAGGCGAGGTCGTAGACATTGGTCCAGGTGTCACGGGATTCGAAAAAGGTGACCGTGTGGTTGGACACGCCGTCGGTATGGCCACGAAGCGTAACCAAGACAATGCATTCCAAGCGTACACTATCTTACAGACAAACATGGTCAGCAAGCTCCCAGGCAGCGTCTCGTTTGAGAGCGCATCTGTTATTCCATTGGGATGCTCTACCGCCGCGTGTGGCCTTTTCCAAGACACACATCTCAAGCTACAATACCCTACCGAGCCAGCACAGAAGCCGACAGGTACGACACTGCTGGTCTGGGGAGGCTCATCGAGCGTGGGAAGCAACGCCATTCAGCTCGCCGCTGCAGCTGGCTACAAAATCATTACTACTGCGTCACCCAAAAACTTTGACTACGTCAAGAAGCTTGGCGCTAGCGAAGTCTTCGATTACAATAGTGCAACCGTTGGCACCGACCTCTTGGCTGCCTTCAAGGGAGAGACCATTGCCGGAGCAATCGACTGTGTTGGTGGTGAAACCGCCTGGAAGACTTGTCAGGATGTTGTACACAAGACGCCCGGTGCCAAATTTGTCGCAACGACCAAGCGTGGTTTCCCAGACCCGCCGGAAGGAGTTAATATGGCTGGTATTTTTGGCACAACGCTCAAGGATAACGCTGTCGGCAAAGCCATCTATTCGGACTTTTTGCCAAACGCGTTGAAGGAAGGGACGTTTGTACCAGCGCCTGAGCCGCTGATAGCGGGGGCTGGGCTGGAGAGCGTGCAGGGTGCCCTTGACCTCCACAAAAAGGGAGTCTCGGCGAAGAAGGTTGTGGTGATATTGTGATGGTCGTACCAGACATAGGTGGTGTTGAAAGTCCTCTCTGCCATGCTTGCGGATACCGAGGCCCTTGTATTCTATTATCTTCATCTTTGAACAGGCGGGCTCGATAGACCGGAGATAGTCTAATAATCACCATATACCCCATTGCTTGCCTTGATCATCCCCAAGCTGTTCAAGATCTTATCCTTTCACCCCCACCTTCAAGGGGAAAACGCGTAAGTTCCTCTGCGTCTGCGAGCAGGTTGCAACCCGGCAGCGGTAGCCGTAAGCGGCTCAGGCTTCCACTTTGGATACACACGTTGGTCGAGGTTTCGCGCAGAGTAGAGACAATAAGCAGACGAGCTCCACTTCTGTGAGAGCCTGGTATTTCTACGACTGGGAGCCGGAACGAGTTAGCGTACCCCGGAGCCGCAGTACCGTGTAAGGCGATAAGGAGCATTCCTTGGCATTCACCAAGTTTGCGTCTGAGCTCTTCAGTTCCGATGGCAATAACGTCAAAAGCCGATGCAGATCATGGTCAAGCTGGTCGAAGGAATCGCTCAATCGAAGCTAAATTGAGGCATGCGATCCACAACCTTGAATTACTCGTACCGGTACGGGCTGCAGAGAAGGACCATGCTGTGTCGCATGACTGACGTTTGGACAGGGCTTTCGTATCCGCCGCGATTAGTCCCAAGCTTGCGACGCAGTGCCGACGGAGCACTTGTCCCTGTACCAGTGTACTGACAGCCTGTTAGAAAATAGGCCGGTTCTTACCTGCACGAAATATTACTAATGGCATATGCCTCCCCTCGATCCCGCCGACACTACTCTATGGCCCGCTTCTTGCATCTCTTATCGTTACTGGCGTAGGAAAGCCGTTTACCGCCTTGCGCGATTCTCCCGTGTCAAAAAGGTGTGATGCAGCGTGATGTTTGCTATAAGACGTCTAAGTCTTTCAAGATCTTAAAAATGAAACGATGGAAAGCTCGGTCCTTGACGATCTCGGATCATGCCTAGGGCTCCGAATGGTTCCTTTTATCAAAGCTCAAAAGCGTTGTCTGTTTCAACTAGCAGGTCTAACTATTGACGCGAGGAGTTTCAATCCTGTTTCTGTGGTGACTATACCTGTCTACCTCTTCAAAGAATGAGTACGATAGTGGAGACTTGATAGCTAGATCCTCCTCCTAGTATGTCTCATTTAGTTGATCTCAGCGACACTGCAACTACTCCTCGGTCGCGCCAGGAGCCCGGTGCCGCTTGTGAAGAATGTCGACGGCGGAAGCTGCGATGCGATCGGCGGCAACCTCAGTGTGGACTGTGCGAAGCGTCTGGTGTTGAGTGTCAAGTCACTACCTCTCAACCCCGCCGTGGGCCAAAGCGTGGCCATCTCAAAGCTCTGCAAGCTCGGATCTGTAGGTGCTTTGCGATCATTTGTACTCAGCGACGTCCTAGCAGTGAGCTGATCTGACCTCTGGCTAATGGATCATCCTATGGTAGCCGCCCTCGAAGGTAGTCTGCTTCAGCAACAACAAACCAATACCGCAACAAAGCCGGCAGAAGACATGACTATCGAAAACTTGGCCTTCTCCGATCCGCCAAACTTGCAGTGGGACTTTCCGGTTACCACTGAAGAGACGTCTCTACTAGACACTTCCTCTGAGCCCAAAAACAGTAACTCATCAAACGGGATGATCGGCCTGTCGCTTGATGGAATTTCGGTGGATACATCCGCATACGGCTTTCCCGGCACGACGGATGATATGACGTTGACCGACCCATTTCCATGCTTAAAGATGCTTGACTCACCGGTCAGCTTTTACGAAATGAACATTTCTGATTTAATGCAGGCAGATCTGTAAGCACATCCTTTTCGTTTTTCAAAACGTTTGTCGATCATGTTTGGATCAGTGCAATTCCTTGATTGGGACTCACTGTCGTGTGGGTCCTGATACCCGTCAAGCTAACTTGGGGCAGAGATCAACTGTTTTTCGACAGGATACATCCCTTTACTCCAATTTTGCACCAACGTCGATATTGTTCATGGAGACGTCTCACAAACAAAACCGAGGCCCAAGCATGCCTACAGCATGCCATGTGGACCCTGGCGGCATCAGTTTCAGCACATTATCAAAACCTTGGCGATTCTTTATATCAAACTACCCGGAAAGGATTAGAATCTTTAAATATGAAAGACGCCAGTCTCACATCTATTGACATTGAACAAACACAAGCTTGGCTGCTACTAGCCATTCACGAGCTCATGTGTGTTGACCTTCGCCGCGGCTGGATCAGCGCCGGACGGGCATTCCGCCTGATTCAGCTGAATTGGCTCCACGATTCAGACGGCGCCGACCTGGCTCTTGGACAAACAAACTGGGTGGAAAACGAGCAGAAGAGGAGAACCTTTTGGATGGCCTACTGTCTGGATCGGTTCGTCAGTATCCGAACCTCCTCGCCATTAACTTTCAACGAGCAAGTCAGTCATATCCCGCATTCATCATGCGCCCAAACTGTAAAACTAATCCCCAGATCCTACCTACCTAGGTCACAATCCGCCTCCCCTCCCCAGAGAATAATTTCCAACACGAGCAACCCACCCCCACCACCAACCTCTCCAAGATCCTTACCGACCGCGACCCCACCAACCTCTCCCTCTTCACCGAATGCATCATCGCCGCCACCATCTGCGGCCGCGCCCTGTCCCACCGCCACTCTTCCCTCCTGTCCGCCGCCCCTTCCTCCTTCGGCGACCACCCTCCCCCGGACTTCTGGGACCGCCACCACTTCCTTAGCACCGTCATCACGCAACGTCTGGACCTACTGTCGTCGAAATACTCGCCTTCCCTGCAGCATACGGACCCGATACTGCTATTCATCGGCATGATGCTACGCACCGTCGTACTCTACCTTCACCAGACAATGGAGTGCGTGGTGCCCATTTCCGCCGCAGGAAATACTCGGAAGAGAGGTTCCGCCAGCGCCAGCGACCGCTCCACCGTGTTGTTGTCGGAGTGGACGCGGAGGAGCGCGACGACGGCGCAGGAAATTGTGGGATTGATGAAGGAGTTGAGCCTCGGAAATGTGTTGAAGGTAAGCAAGCAAACACGTCTGATTTTTTTTGGATTTCCCTTTCGTTAAAGCTCTAATGCTTATATTTCACTATCTCGCTACCATTTCTTTTCTTCTTATTCCCCATCCGCGCGCTGGTCCTCATTTCGACTTTGCTCCCGCCCATTCCTACCCTATCTATCGAAATCCTTTCTTTACCCTCTCATAATATTCTAGCACGAGACAAATGCTCGTCTCGTTTCCGTCTACACGCCCTCCCCCTTTTGCATGCTCACGAACACCGGAAAGGCAAAAACTCAATCTAATCTCATCTTCTCGTTCTCCCATAGGTGCATCCTCTCGTGTCGATCCCTCTATCCCTCTGCGCCGACTGGTTCTCCTCGTCCCACGAACTCGGCGACTCCTTCGCCCAGCAGCTCCAGGACTTTTCCGAGGCGATGCGCGGCCTCAGGCGCTTCCAGAATCTCGGCGAAGGAGGCGTTTGTGCGGTTCGGTGAGATCTTGATTCGGCAGAAATTAAGGCCCACCTGCTGCCTGGTGCGGCCACAATCCCCAGTTGGCTGGGATGAGGCGAGACTCGGAGGGTTTTTGGTGGTTGGGTACCTAGGAGTGGGAGGGCATGAGTTGCATACATGCATGCGTACGTTGTAAGATTTAATGCCTCGAGTTTGATTCGTGTGTTTTTCTCCCAGGGGAGCCGGGGACAGATGGATTACGGGATCATTCGCCCCCCCCCCCCCCCTTCTCGGCTTGCACGTGCCGAGAGCCGATAGCGAGAAGGTAGAGAAGAGAATAAATTAGACCGGATCTGATTGGGGGTTTTCTGCTCGGTTGGGGGTTGTTGGTGTTGTTTGCATCACACAAGAGCGAAAAGGTGGATATAGACTAGCGCAAGAGTTCTCGATAGACAAAGAGACGGATAGACTAGGCGAGACCAAACTACCTACACTTGGTGCATAGGCTGTTCCTGCGACAAGGCAGAAGAGCGAGATCGGAGGGACCGTCTTGCTCGGTGCGCGAAGGGGGCAGTCTGAACTTGAGGGCTGAAGGAGTTTGGTGTGCAGATAGACGGCACGCTTTTGCCGTCGTCGGTTGTGAACACACGTGGATGTGCCAAGGGAATTTATTGCTTTCAGCTCGAGGAATTGAGTGGTACACGGGACAGCAACGGCCTTACACGATTCGAGCTTTTGAGGGTGTTATGGAATCGTTCGACGTGGAAAGCCTGGAATGTTTAGTCAAATGGGCACATGATCAACAGAGAGTCCGTTCATATGAGAGAACAAGTCTTTCCCCACTTCTCAATGTTTCGATACCGAGGACATGGTCTTGTTCAAAAAAGGCGATAGGTCTTGAGAAAATTCATAGATACCACGCCGCGTCTGCTGTGTCGCGCGCGCGAGCAACGGCTCCTTAGTGGTCTTTGTGGTAAATCTTCTCTGCGTGGGGTTTTAGTACTGTGCATGCATCGGTCATCCCACGGTTGTCATGTCAACTCCGCCAACCGACGCGAGCACGTGTCGGGCGAGACCTGGAGGGGATGGTGGGACGAAGGATTCCCAGCTTGTGACTTGCGACTCCGATGCTTGCCCGAGAAGTGCATCTGTATGCAGGCCGCGCAGTGTTCGATCTTGGGTCTAGGCCCGTGAGCTAGCATTGATCTAAAACTTGTTTTAAGATGTAGATATCGACGCATATTGGTATTTTTCAGCCCTGCACTAGCGCCACGGTTAGACGAGAAACCCGCGCTTCGTAGGATGGGAAATAAGTTGCGGTCAGCCATGAATGATCATCACCCATTCCCCATCACCGTCATTTTGTGTAACACTTCTGCTGAAGATGCTAAGGTGAGAGGCGTTGCCAAGGAAGATGTGCGTGCTTGGGGAGGCTTGCAGAAAGATGTCCAAGAAGAAATTATGGATGCGAGATCAGACGGCTCGTGGCGTGTTGGGCGCCGTGCCGTGCCGTACCGTAGCCGTTTGTTAGGGGAGCCTGTAATGGCCGGATCATCTTGGCTCGATCTCGGGTGAGGCTGTGGAGCGTATGGAGGAGCTTTGATGGTACGGAGATGGAGTCCGAATGGTCTGCGATGCAAGCTATGGACACCGCTCGATTGAAGATCTTGATAACGGCGAGGATAATGCGTGGCAACTCGCATGAAGATGGCGGCTAAGTGCATGTCAATCTAAAGTCCGTATGGGTGATGATGCGCAGCGTAGGGTAGCCTTTGAGACTGAGCGGATTGTCGAGGTGACATCATGGTCGGAGGATGCTCGAGAGAGCGCACCGAGGATCAGAATCCGATCTCGGATCATGCTACGCACAATGAATTGAACGGCACAGCACGTGCAGTCAGGACCTGAAAAGGTCTCTGTGGGTGTCGTCAGCAAGCTCGTATGAGAATCCGCAGGACGGATCGAGCAGATGGCCCGTGCTTGTGCGCATTCTGAATATGACGTGGGTCTGGGATGGTTCGACATGGGAAACACGAGGTAGGGAGCCAGGATTTAGATTACCAACACGGTATCTGCCTTTCAGATCGGCTTCTAGAACGATTCGATAGCCGAGCCCTTGCGCTCTAGGTACCTGAGACAATTTTCTATTCCTTCGACCCACTACCTCAGCCTTTGCCACATGTTTCCTTCGGTTCCTATCTAACCGAGTATCCTTACCTAAACGAGTAAAGTGTGGGGGAGACCTATGCGAAGATTGAAGGGATTTCTTCCCCCAGGAACAGAAACTCCATTTATCCGACATTAGAATCTAAATCTCGACAAATAAGACCCATCTCTTGAACTAATTACAAAAGTGTTCCCGTCCCTTACGTACTTCAATTGCCCGACAGTCCGTCTTGCGCGCAGCATCATTGGCCTCGCCCTTCTCAGGATGCCAATTTCGCAATCTGCTGCAAATAGCTTGCCGTCTCATTCCACACCTGGCTACTCCCGACGACGAACAGAGCGCTCACATACCATGTGTTACGGTATCCTTGAAGCGCGTACAGATCACTATACACGCCGTTACTAATGCTCTTAGGGCTGGCCCTCGGATGAAACGGTGAGAAGTCTGCATAAGCAATGAATGCTGGGTTGGGTTTTGTAGGTGTCTTCAGAGATGTCTGGAGGCGCTTGATTTCGGCACTGACTTCAGCCTCAACTTGGGACTGAGATAGAGGTTTGAGGGAGGAGAACCAATAATAGAAATGATCCTTGACGGTTGAGGGATTGAAAGTGGTGATGCCAGGAAGGACGGGGATATGGTATTGAGTATCGAGGCCTTGATTATGGTAGGAGTCAGAGAAATTGAGGCCAGTATTCTTGACGACACCACCATAGTACGGGTCTGCGAAGAGCTGGGAAATAGCAGCAGATTCCTTGGTGTCGAGGTTGAAAGGGGAGAGATTATCGGGGAGGACAGGGATGCCGAGGACGAGCTGCTTGGCTTGGATCAATTTGTTGCCAGACGTGGTCTTAACAACAAGGCGAACACCATCAGCTGAGGTGTTCCCACGGTGAGCTGAAGTAACAGTAGAGCTAAGGAGCACATCCTTGCCGAGCTCGGCAAGAGCGTTAACGTAAAGTTGTGAATTGTCATGGTTGGCGTTGATGAGAGCGTCGCCAGCGATCTCATCAAGGACGACGTGATTAAGGTCGTTGAAGACGTAGAGCATCGGGATATCTAGTAGAGGGCCTGGAATAGCGGGTCGATTGAAAATGGCGATCGCCGAATCTTGCAGATTGTATTTCTTGATGTAATCTGCAGTTGAGAGAAGGAGATCCTGGGGGACATTTTTCGGCAGAAAGATTCCATTCTCAACGTACGGATACTTGGCCAGCTCCCGGAGGTAGTCATTGCCAAGTGGGGGAATGGTGTAGTTGGGCTCCAAAGTTCCAGTGCTGAAATCGGCAAAGACGGGAGGTGCGTTAGGAAACGATCCGGTGACGACAGGCGTCTTAAGACGCTTGAAAAAATTGCTCGAGATCTGATCATTATGGTATACTTGGACACCATAGTCGACGTAACCACCGGTAGCAGGATCTTGGTAAGTTTTCGCTTGACCTCCAAGTCTTCCAGTTTTCTCAACAAGCATGACGGTTTTACCCATATCACGCAGATTGATAGCGGCATAGGTCCCTGAGGCGCCGCCGCCAATGACGGCCACATCGCGTTCTATGACATTTTCTGGCGAGTATGAGGAGGGATCGAAAGGGTCTGGAGTTGCAGCGGAGAGGGCGAGGCAGAAAGTGCTGCCAAACGCGATAAGATGCCTCATCTGAAATAGCGAAAGCATGGCGAAAATGGTCGAATTCCTGGGTATCTCAGTGCAACATGCCGCAGAGATCAAATTCGCTGTAGTCCTCAATCATTGCAGTGAGCAGACCTCTCTATTTATACCTTTGATGATAGAAGTAACCTCATCCTCATCTCGCCCCAATCTCTTCTTGGACGATGCCAGAATTCTCCGCTCGGTCAATTTTTCCATACCAGTTGCCCGCATTAGAACGCTTGAGTCACTCTCTTCATGCTTAGCAAAAGCAATTTCTAATGGTGCCTGAAGCCTTTCCGTGTTTGTGCGACCGTAAGGGCGAAGTCAGTCATCTTTCAGGGCCATAATCCCGGCTATTGAACCCAAGACATCCTTTCGACTAAGAACCCCTTGAATATAACGGAGCTTCCCGTTTTCAAGAGAAATGGAGGAAACTGAAGTGGCGGGAATAGAACACGACCCATAGGAGCGGCCATAATCTCTGACACACCGGCCGTTTCTTCCCGACTAGTGTGCAAGGTCATTCCGAACGAAAGACTTCAGGGCTCCGCGAGGCTGTTGGTTCCTGAACAAAAACCTAGACCAGGTCATCAGGACAAGGCTTAGATAGAGTAGGCAGCCACGTGGGGGCGAATAATCCGCTGGGACGGTTGCCGCTGGCTGACTTACCGAATGATCCATTTCGGCGCGCCATGCCGTAAAGCAATCTTCTACTCGGGTGCACAGAGAGTTGCGCCCTGACATAGATCGTCCTGCAAGGGCCCGACATCTGAATTAAGTCGTTTCTTGCCTTTTGTCGTATTCGCATGACAGGGGAAATTTGCCTCTTCGGCCATGTCGGTCTACCGCATCATCCTTTAGCCGAAATGCGAGCCAGACAGGATCGAAGTGCCGCCTAATGAGAACGCTTAGTGTTTATTCCATAATTCAGCAGTTGAGCTCGAGTGAGAAATCCATCCAACTTACAGCTTCTGATCCCATGACTGAGTATTCGGATTCTGTACCGTCGCTTGCCCGTCTATGCTCTACACACACCATTGTGACCATTGGGATTCCGTGTGTGGATGTGATCGGTCTGGATCCTCGACGACAGGAAGTCGATGTGAATAACCACGCTAGTGCCTGGATAAGTCCCCGCGTCCTCACACGGGAGGAAAGGCCTTCTTTTAGTATCTTAGTGTGAAGCGGGACGAGTTAGGCTCGTTTCTCTGAAGTCTGCAGGGTGACAAAAGATGGCGTTAGTGTTGTGGAACGGTGCCAACGCTTTTCGTCTCGCGTTGCGCGCACTCATGCGATCGGCCGCTAACACGGATCAGGCGGATCACACAAGGCTCTTCGCATCTTATCTCCGACGTCCATTTCTAGCAGTGCGCAAGGTTGATCAGAATATCGCCGCCACCGAGCTCAGTGCCCTGTGGCTTTCGCACTGCTGCCCTTCGGAGGATCTCTACTAGACTGAAGGAAGTGGAGCGCCCCCTTCTCTTCTTCGACGAGACCCATATTCGAGAAAAAACCGCCTGGAGAAACCCCATCGATAAGCAAACCCGATCTTGAGCTGCGGGTGACCGGAACCAATGGTCTACTTTGGCCCTTCTCGAGGATGTGAGACGTGCAAGAGACGGAGGAAGAAGGTCCGTGTTCTCATTTGCGCTACCCTTTCAACAACTACATTTCAGCTCGCAGCGCCATAGAAACTGAGGCTGACACACATGGTCCGCGTATTTAGTGCGATGAGGCTCGTCCGGTACGTCCGCTATTGCTAATTCACAATTCCTATATATCGCACGAGCTACTTGTCCTCTCAACTTCGCTCATGCACATCGATGCCTAAGAGAGACATTGCTCCTGGATGCATGTTACATATTACATCACTGATAACTAACTAGTTAAGTACAGTCGTGCCAGAGATGTTTGGACGCAAACCGTACATGCGGCGGTTATGAGGATGGCACAAACCTTATTCTCCGACAATATCAAGGTAAAGATGGGAAAACATTGCCATTCAAATCAATGGCCCGTAAATGTAGTCTACCGCCTCGATTATCCTCCCCTGGGAACGACGTCATCCTCGAGGATAGTCTGCCAAAGGAGCTCCCTGACCAGAAAGTCGAAGAATACGCTCTTCGAGCTTTCTTCTACGACTACTATGTCGCTTCGATCAATCCGTCGATCTCTCGGGGCTTCCTTAATGGCCTTGAATTGATGCTTCATCGTCTGGGCCAGCAATCTGATCTTGCCAAAGCCTGCAAGGTAGTCGCCTTCGCGAATAATGGAAGAAAGTTATTCAGGCCCATACTTACGCAGAAAGCCGAAGCGATGTATCAAGATCTGCTTGGCTCTCTGGCAAGGGCCATTGAAATCCCGAATTCTGCAAATAGTGCCGAATTACTGATAATCACCATGCTATTGGGTCTTTACGAGGTTCTACTCTCCTGACGAGTGTAATATGTAGATTGTATGACTGATGCATGGTAGATGATCAAGGCTGGTGAGGCTGATCCCGGATTCCATAACGCCCATGCGAATGGCGTGGCTGCTATACTTCAAACTGGTCATTCGTCTCTAGACATATTGGGCGCCGTCCAGTATATTCGTTTCGTTCGATCTAGCCATCCATTGGTTTTAAATGGAATCATTCATGTAAGTACCCTCTGCCTCCCATCTTTTCTCATTGATTAAAATTCATGATCTCAGAATCATGGAGTATTCTCCACGCCATGCTCCCGGAACCTTGAACCGAGCCTTGACGATTTACTCCTGAAATTTGGTGCTGTCTGGGAGAGAGCAAGCTCTTTGTCAGGATCGGCAGCAACGGATGTGCATAGTTTGAGGAAGCTTAGGAATGAAGCCCTACATTTAGATGAAGAATTTGCTATGTGGCAGATGGTCCAGGTTGATGAATTCAAGCCGCGACAAGTCGGTAAAGTGACCAAAGAGCGCGCTGGATTATATCCAATGGTAGGACTTTGGCCGGGAAAGGTCGAGGCGTACTTTGACCTGTCTGTTGCAGCTATCTGGAATACGTCCCGAACAGCTCGAATTCTACTAATAAACTCGGTTCTCGAGATTTCAAAGACACTTAATGACGAGCAAAGCTACAATTACAAGCACCAAGAAGCTTTACTCCTCGTGGAAGACATTGTTGCATCGATACCGTACCACCTAACGGAAGATCTGCAGATCTTCTTACGGGACATGGGAAAGCATGTGGGGATAGAAGATCCCGGCAAGCCGCTCGGGGGCTTACTGCTCATGCACAACATCTATGTTGCCTCAATGCTGTCCCTTGTTCCCCCGCAGATGCAGGAGTACATGTGCCGTTGTCTTGCATGGATTGCCAGGTATATGGGAATCGGCCAAGCTTCCCTCTTTGCAAATGTAAGTTCTAAATTCAATTTCGCCATTACTATATTGGTGGTATTCGATCTGACTTAAATTGCAGGCTTCCGACCTCGACACACAGTATTTCGCCGGCGGATGCATGATTGTTTGGGCCGGGTTACTGGTTTAGGTCAGCATCTGCGATCACTGATCATGCCGAAACATCATACTTCGAGTCTTCGTGTCATTATTATAGAGGTCACTGCTTCAATGCGACTTAGAATTATTAGAGCATTCTATGAAATGTAATGACAGTTCGTTTTCTGATCCAGATCTTTCACTAAGCTTATCTCAACGGTAGACCATTTAGTACCTCGTTTTGCGCCTTTTTGGTTTCTCCCTGCCTTTCCCAATAACTCTGCATCGATTCTTCAAGCATAGCATCGTAGTCGAAATGCCATATTTTATACGACCTGTCCTTCAGCTCTTCGAAGCATGTCTCCGCCTTGACTCTCTTCGATGGGTCAGCCCACTCTGGCTGGTGGTAAAAGTCGCAGACTCTCCGGCTGCTATTCACGAGCCACTGGCTTCTCGCACGCCGCACGTGATTAAAAGTCTCAAAAGCCAAGGCCAAGGCTTCTGCTTTTCTTCCATCATTCTTTCGAATTGAAGCCTGGACCTGGCTCATCAGGGTGCAAAGACAAAGAGCATCCTCTATGCCGATGCAGGCACCCGCGCCGTGATGAGGACTTGAGGCATGTGCGGCATCACCAGCGAGGCAGATCTTGCCACGATTATAGTACGGCGCAGGATACTCCCAGAGGTCAAAAACTGCCCACTTGTCCAGCTTCTCGGGGAACAATTTGGCGAGATTTTGGACACAGATATTCCAGCCGGCATAAGCAGCCTCCAGGTCCTTACGATCACCTTCTGCAACCTGCTGAGCATCATCCGGCCAGTCGCTAGAATCAGTGATAAAAGCGGTGGTGTTCATCATAGCCTTGTTGATTGGGTAGTGAATGAGATGAGCATTAGGTCCCACATGATTGTGCTGGTTCCTTGCCTTGTACTCCCCTATTGCCGCAATTGCCTTCTCCATTGGTATCATGGTGCGGTAAGCCACCTTGTGGGTGTACACTGGGTAGGAGGCCGGGTTGCCCTTGCCAAGGATAATCTCCCTTACCCGAGACTTGATCCCGTCCGTTCCAATCACTGGAATTGAGTAGCAGGGGTCAGTCAAACTCATCCCGATAGACCGCAAATCTTCAGCCTATGCACGAACTTACCGGCATCTGCCTCCGCTGTGGTTCCGTCTACAAATGTGAGTCGGATCTTCTCTCCTTCCACTCCTTCTTCCAAGCTCTCGAGACGTTTTCTACATTCGATAGCATCTGCCGGGACCACTTTCACGAGCGCTTCTAGAAACATGTCTCGTCGGCATCCTTCAAAGCCTTTATACCCGGCATCTATCTTGTACAGCATGCTCTGGTACTGGAGATCATCATCGCGCCATGTGTTATATCCATCAATCCAACGCAGCCAATCGTTTGGATCCTTTTCTCTGCCTTCGGAGGTTGCGACTGATCCACCAGATCTCAGGGCCGCTGGGATTGCCGGGTCGATCAAGTCCATGCATCGTATTGCGTTTGCTGTAAAAGCAATCCCAGCGCCGACCTCGCGGAAGCCTCTAGCTTGTTCATAGACCTTGACCCGTACATTTCGCCGTATCAGACCAACTGCGAGTACCAGTCCAACAATCCCACCACCAACAATGGCAACTTCAAGAGGCTTCTCTTCGAGGATAGCAGCCGGCATAGCCAATTGACGGACAACGATGGCTTTGAGCTAGAGAGTATGGAAGGAAAGTAGAATGGACCTTCATAAATCGACAAATTTGAAAACCATAGCGGCAGGGACCAAATCGTAGAAAGCTTGGACTTACATGAATCGTTACAATTTGCCCCTGGCATCAAAGGAGCATTGGCTACGAGAAGCGGCGTAGGGTACCACAAGTCCGATATCAAAACACTACCATTGTAAGAGTACGATCCGGCGCTATTTGGCATTACTTGACCATCATTAGGAGGTATATTGCCGCCTATCCGTTGGTTTCAAAGGGAGGCTCAGTTTGAAAGGATGGAACCTTGTTCTGTCGGAACAACGTATTTCCGAATCCCTCCTGCGCGAGACCTCCGACGCGAATTTCTTACAGCTTTGTAGGTACCTACCTAAATATCAGCCATCACCATCGCGAACCCGACAGTTTTCTTGTTCTTCGGAGCATCTATCAAGCGTTTCGCTGAGCAATCATCCTCGGCACGAGAAATCGTGCCACGCGCGTGCAATGCGAATGCAAGATACGGAGTTATTCGGAGTTTCTTAGCCCCCGCAACCTTGAGTGCTATCTAGATCCCATTTCCTGACGCTTACCTAACTTCTGTAGAAAC
The DNA here is from genome assembly GCA_021030905.1 of Pyrenula massariospora. Classification (NCBI taxonomy): domain Eukaryota; kingdom Fungi; phylum Ascomycota; class Eurotiomycetes; order Pyrenulales; family Pyrenulaceae; genus Pyrenula; species Pyrenula massariospora. Next base: position 94,177 of record JAGFMI010000013.1, read on the forward strand.
ACCACGAGACCGATCGTCTCTAGCAAAATCTTCGGCAAGTATTTCTGACAGACTGATGTGCTGTGGATCATCATGAGGACACTCCGAGGTCTGGACGTGGTGGAGAAGGTACGCCTGGCAAGCGAAAAAGTTGCGCTTGTTGACGGGTGATCTGAAGAAGCAGCTGAATTTGCAGCACTGTCAATTGCCTCGGTGCTACTAGCACATCCGTTCTGTCTGTTCTGTCTTGGTCAGCTCCTGTTCTGTCGGAGCTCTCTGGTCACATCCGAAAGCCGCAGCCAGATCGCGAAGTTTTCATCATGTCAAGCAAGCGCCGTTTGGGACATGGGCATGGAGAGCATGGCAGGAGGTGGCAAAAACCTCCGCAGCGCGATTCCGTTAGTAGGCGTGAAAAGAATGAGTATCGTCCTTCTCTGTGTTGCTAGACCTCCCTATGGTCTTTCTCAATTCACCTTTCATCTTCAACATTCACTTGCTCATAGGTCCATGCTCTAGTCAGGCGCTGAAGTCCGCCGCATTCTAGACCATCCTAATAGACTCTAAGCTTTTGACGCTATCTTTGTCTTGACACTGCCTTGCCAAAGCCTACTCTCCATTAAAGCTTACTGTTCCCTATGCTCATTACTTGGAAGAAGCAACCAAAGTCTGGGGGAATCCAGGGGTTTTACCTCTCTTGATCTTTCCATGTCCTTATTGTAAAGCCGTCCCACTAACGAACAGACCTTCAACATCTGGTCTGTCAACTCTAGCTCAGCGGCTTTCTGTGGTTGATCCGAAGAGCCTCCGCCATGACTAGTCCAGGTAACCCCTCGGAGCAGTTGATGTATGGGTCTGCACTATATCTGTTTGGCCCGCTTTCGCTTTCATTCGACCAAAACACCTTCTTCCAAATCCGAAAAACCATTGTTGAAACCGATGCCTATCTTTGGATTCTCCAAGTCATTTCAGGGCTACCCAACGACTACAAAACGATCACTGCTGCGCTCCCAGGTCTCACAATCGATTCCACTCTCAATCAGCTGGAGGATCTCAAAAGCGCATTCCAGAACGGAACACCGCTTGAAACGCCGTTCCCGCTGCCAAATACGATTCTGATTCCTCTTGTCGTTGTTACACATCTTGTGCAATATGCGGCGTTTCTCAAACATACTACTGTCGAAGTCGATAGCCGCACGGACCTATTTGCTGCACCAAAAAAGGATAAAGAGACACTAGGTCTTTGCACTGGACTTTTGAGTGCCATCGTCGTGTCGAGCTCTGATAGCAAGGAGCAATTTTCGAAATACGGCGCTGTTGCTATACGCCTTGGCATGCTCATTGGTTCGGTCGTCGATGCCCAAGATTTTACTTCAAAGCTCAAATCTTCAACATCTATAAGTACAGCGTGGAACACCTTCGAGGGTCGTGAAGACATGCTACGCATTTTGAAGAAATTTCCCGAGGTAAAGAGACATTTCCTTGTCCCACGATTTGCATTTTCAACTTGTCTTACCTAATTTATCCTTAATCATGAGGCCTTCCTGACACAGCTCTCTATAGGGATACATTTCCGTGCATTATGACGAGAATAGAGCGACAGTAACTACAGCAGCTTCCACTTCCTCGCAATTGCAACATGAATTGAAGTCAGCCGGCATCATTGCATCAGAAGTCCATCTTCGCGGGCGTTTTCATGCTGAATGCCACCGTACAGAACTATCTTCGATTCTCAGCTTATGCCATGAACGCCCGGAATTTCAATTTCCAGATGCTTCTGAATTGTCCATCCCTACTCGGTCAAACGACGGGGGAACAATAATCGGAAAGGGCCCTCTCCATGAATATGCGCTCACATCGATCCTTGTCAACCCGCCACGATGGATTGAAAGCTTCGTCACAGCGTCTGAACGGACTTTTCGCGATACTGACGCACTCATCATCTCTTTCGGTGCGGAAAAGTGTGTCCCACCCTCTCTTCTCCGAGAGCTCAATCAAAAACTTGTGTATGCGGCTGATCTTGGCATGATAAGCATGCAGCCTGACACATTGCAAAAGCGAAACAGAGCTTATGCGGATAGCGATATTGCTATCGTTGGAATGTCTTGCAAGACGGCTGGCGCGCAGAATCTTGAAGAATTTTGGGATCTTCTATGTTCCGGGGAGTCGCAACATCGGGAAGTCCCTAAGGAGCGGTTTTCTTTCGAAACAGCCTTCCGTGAAGTTGACACTAAACGAAAATGGTTTGGTAACTTTATCGACGGCCACGATCATTTCGACCACAAGTTTTTCAAGAAGAGCCCTCGAGAAAGTGCTACCATGGATCCGCAGCAGCGCCATTTACTTCAAGTCGCTTATCAAGCGGTCGAGCAGTCTGGCTACTTCCACTCGACCAATCCAGATAAACGCGTCGGATGTTACATTGGCCTTTGCGCGAGCGACTACGAAAACAACATTGCGTGCCATCCTGCGAATGCCTTTTCCGCCACTGGAAACTTGCAGGGCTTTATTGCGGGTAAAGTGAGCCATCATTTTGGCTGGACTGGTCCCGGACTCACTATCGACACCGCTTGCTCCTCATCAACTGTTGCAATCCACCAAGCCTGCCGCGCAATTCTCAGTGGAGAGTGCAATGCTGCACTGGCTGGCGGAACTCATGTCATGACAAATCCTTTGTGGTTTCAAAATCTCTCTGGCGCCTCATTCTTAAGCACTACTGGCCAATGTAAGCCTTTTGACATTAATGCCGATGGCTATTGTCGGGGCGAAGGTGTTGCTACTGTGTTTTTGAAGAAATTATCTGCTGCCGTAGCGGACGGTGATCAGGTTTTAGGTGTCATTGCTGCTACAGCTGTACAGCAGAACCAAAATTGTACTCCAATATTTGTTCCCAACGAACCTTCCTTAGCAAATCTTTTCCGCGCCGTGACGAAAGAATCCCGTTTCCAGCCATCACAAATTTCCGTTGTTGAAGCTCACGGCACAGGGACCGCTGTTGGTGACCCGGCCGAGTACGAGAGCGTCCGACAAGTTCTTGGTGGATTCGCACGCACTGCGCCTTTAACTATTAGCTCCGTCAAAGGCGCTGTTGGTCATACTGAGTGTACTTCTGGAGTCATCTCCCTTATCAAAGTCCTCCTTATGATCCAAAAGGGTTTGATCCCGCCACAAGCGAGTTTCACCACCATAAACCCCGCCATCAAGGCGACGGCAGCAGACAAAATGGTAATCCCAACTAGTCTGCTCACTTGGGATGTTGAACCGAGAGCAGCTCTCATTAATAACTATGGGGCATCCGGATCCAACTCTTCAATCGTCCTCACACAGTCGCCATTCTCAAAACTCCACCCGATGCCAGAGAGCACCTACACATCCCAGCCTGGCGCTAAATACCCCTTCTGGCTCTGTGGCCTCGATGACAAAAGCCTTCATCGCTACTCGATGATTTTCCGTAAATTCATCTCCCAAAAGAGTGGACCGACCAGAGATCTTTCTTTGCCAAACATCTCTTTCAACTTGGCCAGACAGAGCAATCGTCTCCTCGATACTGCCCTCATATTCGCTGCTCGGTCCGTGGAAGAACTTGAGCAAAAGCTGACAGCATATGAGAAGGGTGATCCGAGTGTTTCATCCACACGGCGACCGTCATCCAAGCCTGTCGTGCTTTGTTTCGGTGGCCAGGTCTCTACATTTGTAGGATTAGACCGAAATGTCTATCACAACATGGCGCTACTTCGAAAACACCTTAATACTGTCGATGCGGTAGCTCGCTCTCTAGGAGCCGAAAGTATTTTTCCCGGCATCTTTGAACGCACGCCGATTCAAGATACAGTAGGCCTACAAACAATGCTTTTCGCGATCCAATATTCCTGTGCCCGTTGCTGGATTGATTCCGGAATCCAACCTGCAGCCGTTGTTGGCCATAGCTTTGGCGAGCTTACCGCGCTTTGCATCTCTCAGACATTGTCATTGCAAGATACTTTAAGAATGATTATCAACCGAGCTGCTCTTGTCCGAGATTCCTGGGGTAATGACAAGGGCGCCATGATGGCGATTGAAGCGGATTTTGATGATGTGGAAAAGCTCCTCGTGGAGTCAAACAGAGCTTGCCCTGCCGCATTGCCCGCGAGCATTGCATGTTACAATGGACCCAGGAGCTTCACTCTTGCAGGCTCTACCGTTGCTATCGAATCTGTCGCTGGTACAGTTATCAAGTCACCGAGCTTTTCGTCGATAAAAACGAAAAAACTGAATGTGACAAATGCCTACCACTGTGCATTGGTGGATCCTTTGTTACAGAATCTTGAGGGAGCGGCCAAAGGGCTGACTTTCCAGGATCCTACGATTCCCATCGAGAGAGCGAGCGCGACACCTACTGAGAAGCCAACTACCAAGTTCGTTGCGGACCACATGAGGTCTCCAGTTTACTTTTATCACGCTTTACAGCGACTAGCTAGTAAACACCCCTCATGCGTCCTCTTGGAGGCGGGATCGAATTCCACCATTACTTCTATGGCTAGCCGTGCTCTTGGTAATCCCAACGGAATGCACTTCCAAGCTGTCAATATCACCAATGACAATGGGTGGAATGGTCTTACTGATACGACAGTGAGCTTGTGGAAGGTCGGAGTCTGTGTCCACCACTGGGCACATCACGCTGCTCAGACAAAAGAATACAGCCCACTACTCCTACCACCATACCAATTTGATAAATCGCGTCATTGGCTTGAATTAAAGGCACCACCAAAAGCGAGTACAGTCACTGTCGAGCAAATAGTCAAACCAGACGCCGAGAAGGTCCCAGACGAGCTACTAACCTTCGTGGGGTATCAAGACAATCAAAAACTTGTCGCAAAGTTTCGTGTTAACACCATGATACCAAAGTACAAAAGGCTTATTTCCGGTCATGTGATTGCGCAAACGGCACCGATATGTCCTGCAACTGTGCAGCTCGACCTTGTCATTGAGGCAACGCGAGAAAGACTACCCGATCTCGCAGCTACAAAGTTGGAACCTCAGGTCCAGACGGTAGAGAATCAGTCGCCCATCTGCGTCGATCCATCACGCATGGTCTGGATAGAAATAGATCAGGCTGAAGGAGCGCAAACGCCTCTATGGAAGTTCCAGGTGTTTAGCACCAATACCCGAAACGGAGCTACCAAGACAATGCATACAACCGGCAAGGTCGTCTATCGATCGATCGAAGACTTGGCATTCAATCTAGAGTTCGCGCGATTCGAGAGGCTCATCAGCCATCAACGCTGCGTTGAGATGTTACAGAGCAGTGAAATTGACGACATTCTCCAGAACAGAAACATCTATCGTTTGTTTTCCGAGATCGTCGACTACGGTGAGGATTATCGTGGGCTTCAAAAAATAGTCGGCCTAGGAAGCTATTCCGCCGGTCGTGTTGTCAAGAAGTACAATCCTGAGACCTGGCTGGATGCTCATTTGGCCGACAGCTTCTGCCAAGTCGGTGGTATTTATGTCAACTGCATGACAGATCGTGACCCGACGGATATTTTAATTGCTAACGGAATCGAACAATGGGTTCGGTCACCTAAGCTTCGCCAGCAAGATGCCAGACCCGAGACTTTCCATGTATTGGCAACCCATCACCATCCCTCCGACAAGGGCTTCACTACAGACATTTTTGTCTTCAACCCCACAAGCGGGGCGCTAGTCGAAGTCATTCTTGGAATCAGCTATGTGAAGGTCTCTAAAGCATCTATGAGCAAATTGCTCTCGCGCCATACGGCAGGAGGTAGCCAAGAATCAATGCCTCAAGCTATTGCGCCTCCCGAGCCAGCTAAGATGGAGGCCAATTCCGCACCTCCGGTAACGCTACTAATACAACCCAACGGTTCAGTTGAAGCACCAAAGCTTTCAAAGCCAGCAAAAGCACCGAAGGTCAAGAAGCAGCCACCGAAGGACGACTTTGGTCCGAAAGTCAAGGCGATCATGGCCGAGCTCTCTGGTCTCGAGTTCGATGAGATTAAAGATGACAGCGAGCTGGCCGACCTCGGCATTGACTCTCTCATGGGTATGGAAATGGCTCACGAAATCGAAAAGGCATTCAAGATTAAGCTGCCTGAGAGCGAGTTGGGACAGGTCACTGATATGCCCGGGCTGATGAAATTGGTACGAAGCATTGAGAGCGGCGATGCTAGTGATAGCGATGATACAAGTGAAGAGAGCGAGACGAATGATTCTGAAGATAGCGACTCCACAAGGACCGATGATACGAGTGTCTTCACACCCTCTAACAATGAAACCGGCTTGAATACTCCTGCGGCAACGGCCGAATTAGATTTCGCAGAACCCGCGCATCAGGGGCTAAAGTTACCTTTCGAAACAGTCATGGAAGCCTTTAACGAGACCAAAAGTCTCACAGATGACCGTCTTGTTGAATATGGGCAAACGAATTACGCTGCCGAAGTCCTACCAATGCAGACGCAGATGTGTGTTGCGCTTACGCTTGAGGCGTTTGAGCAGCTTGGAGTTCCCCTCCGAGACGCGGCACCAGGTGAGAAGTTCCCTAGAATTTCTCACTCAAAGGAACACAGTCGCCTAGTTGGATACCTTTACGAGATGTTGGAAAAAGAGGCACAAATTATTAGTTTTGATAACGACGTGATCACTCGGACTGCTGCACATGCACCATCAAAATCCAGCCGAGATATCCTTGGAGAACTAACGTTGCGCTATCCGGACCAGAACACTGCTGATAAGCTCACTTTCTATACCGGGTCGAAGTTAGGAGAGGTTCTACGTGGTGAGACTGATGGGATCAAGCTAGTATTTGGCACTCCTGAAGGTCGCGAGATGGTTTCAGGACTGTATGGTGACTGGCCGCTGAATCGAGTATTCTACAGACAGATGGAAGACTTTTTGGAACGGCTTACATCAAAGCTGGACATGGGTGAGGGTCCACTTAAGATCCTCGAAATGGGTGCAGGTACTGGTGGGACGACAAAATGGCTTGTTCCGCTCTTGGCCAAACTGAATGTCCCAGTCGAGTATACGTTCACGGACCTTGGAGGTTCCTTTGTGGCTGCAGCGCGGAAAAAGTTCAAGCCGTACCCATTTATGAAATTTAGAACTCACGACATCGAGAAAGCTCCCGATGATAAACTTATTGGAACACAACACATTGTGATCGCCAGCAACGCCGTCCATGCTACCCATAGCTTATCTACATCCACCGGGAACATGCGCAAAGTATTACGTCCAGATGGATTCCTCATGATGTTGGAGATGACTGGCACTTTATATTGGGTGGATATGATCTTTGGTTTATTCGAAGGATGGTGGTTCTTTGACGACGGACGTACACATGCTGTGACGCATGAGTCAAGATGGGAGACTGACATGCAATCTGTCGGCTACGGCCACGTTGACTGGACCAACGGCAATAGGCCAGAGAATGAGTGCGAAAAAGTGATCATTGCGTTTGCATCAGGCTCGAGGTATGATCGGCCACCAATTTCTTCCACCAAGTCTGAGAAGACTCGATCAGCTGACTTGGTGGCACGACAAACAGTCGTCGATAGGTATGTGCGGGACTTGACTGGAGGCTTTGCTTCTGCTCTCAAAAATGCTTCTTCCGAAACCCTCTTGAAGAGCAATCCCAATGGCAACTGTGTCCTGGTCACAGGTGCAACCGGCAGCTTAGGAGCTCACCTAATTGCCCAATTCGCAATACGCTCGGGGGTGACGCGCGTGGTATGTCTTAATCGGCGGAGTCGGCAAAATGCTATGGATCGTCAACAACAATCTCTGTCTAATAAAGGCATTCTTCTCTCTGAAGAGGCTATGAAAAAAATCAGCGTATATGAAGCAGACTTGTACAAGCCTAATCTAGGTCTCTCGGCCTTTGATTATGAAGACCTTCTCGGCAGCGTTACTGATGTTGTTCACAATGCATGGCTCATGAATGCCAAATGGCCAATCGCAAAATTCGAACCTCAACTTCAAATAATGCGCAACCTTCTGGGACTCGCACGCGACATCTCCGTCCTACGACCGTGCGGCTCAAAAGTAACTTTTCAGTTTATCTCCTCTATCGCCACTGTTGGCCACCAGCCACTATGGACGGCCCGAAACAACGTCCCAGAAGACCGCATGACCATCGAATCCGTCCTCCCAACCGGCTACGGTGACGCCAAATACGCCTGTGAGCTGATGCTCGACGCAACGCTCCACCAGTATCCCGACCGTTTCAGGGCCATGGTCGTGCGCCCCGGTCAGGTTGCGGCCTCCACCACCAGCGGCTACTGGAACCCAATGGAACATCTCTCCTTCCTCATCAAGTCCTCCCAGACGCTGAACGCACTCCCTAGCTTCGAGGGCCTTTGTTCCTGGACGCCCGTCGACGCCGTCGCCAGCACGCTCGCGGACCTCCTCCTGCTCCCCGCGGCCCAGACCCCGTATCCCGTCTACCACATCGACAACCCCGTCCGCCAGCCCTGGAGCGACATGATCCCTCTCCTCGCCGACGCGCTTGAGATCCCCCGCGCGAACGTCATCCCATTTCCCGCCTGGGTGCAGCGCGTGCGCGACTACCCGGCGAAAATCGCGGGACCTCAGGGAGAGAACCCAGCGATGGTGCTGATCGAGTTTCTGGACGACAATTTTGTGCGCATGTCGTGTGGCGGGCTGCTGCTGGATACGGCGAAGGCGCGGGAGCATTCGCGGACACTGGCGAATGTTGGGCCAGTAGGGGGGGAGGTGGTCAGGCTGTTTGTCAAGAGGTGGAAGGAGACTGGATTTTTGGCCATGTAGGTTGGTGCTCGGTTGATTGCGGGCGTTAAGGGCTCATGGGAGTTTTCTCAATGATCGATGGGGGGGTTTCGATAGAATTTCGTTCTTTTATCGTTTGGCCGTACCCTCATCAGCCCCGTCTTTCACTATAAAATTATACAACATAGAGTATTAGAGCTGCGAAGAAATAGAAATCTTACTTCTTGTGCATGAAAGCTACACTCTACTTCATCCTTGAAAACCTTAATTTTTTTTATCTCACCAATACAGCCCCATCTCTAGCATAATGAAACTACAAGCACACACCTTGAACTCCCCTATCCTACGACTTTCCTCCTCCAACAGCTCATCCCTCTCCGCCTCCCACCGCCCCGCTACTTCTCCGCCCCGCCGCTTAATGTCAAAGCCAGCCCAAATCAACAACCGTCGCCGGAAAGAAAACTTGCCCTCCGCCCGCCAAGGCCGATGACGCTTCCAACAACTAAACAGATAAAAGGCAAACACTCGACCACACACAACCAACCCCCCGTGGTCGAGGATCGCTGCAGTCGTGCGCCAAAAGCCCCGTGAGCCTGCTCATAGCGAAGCGTTTTCCCCAATCATCTCACACGGCACAACAGTAAGTTAGAGCGCAGATCAATATTCGATCGCAGTAACGAGTCAACCCTCGGGATCGGGGTGCAAAGCAAATGCTATCTTGCTCCTACGAGTTTGAAGAGAGGTGGGCAGCCGCCGACCTTCACTGGCCTCCTCGTACCTTACCTGCGGTGTAAGCATACATTGCAAAGTCGCTCGAATGTAGGTGGTTTTTCAACAAGACGAAGGATTTCGGTGGCTGCATATCGCTGCTGAGTCATGGTGTCTCCGTTCCGCATCGCTGTTGATCACTCATAGACCACGGCAGAACGTCCTGCATATACGACACAGACAGCGCAGAGATAAAAACCCGAACAACGCCGATGTCAGTTAGGATGGCAATCTGTCAATCATATTGAACGTTTCGTCGCGTGTTGAACCCAAACAAAAGGCGGTATGTTATCAGAATCTAAAGGCCCGAAAAGACTCGTGGGAGCTTCACCGACGGAAGGGTTCTACCCGGGCCGCGCGTTCGGGGTTGAGGTTGCACAATGTGATTAGAGCCTCAGATGGTTATGGGGGAACGAGGACCGTGTTTGATCGTCGCCTTGGGGTGGTCCTGTTGTGCATAGTGGAGGCTTTTCGTGGCAAACCTTTTGCGTCATATATGTCGTGGATCTACCACCGCGAGAGCTTAGTAAGAACAACTGAGGAGCGCTTGGGCCCGCATTGTCGGTTAATCAGTACGATGCTATTCGAAAGCCGAAAGCGGATTACATTTCGAATATTCCTTATGAGTGAACGCCTAAACTACTCAGTAAGCTTGACAACAAGCTTCTCACCCGAAAGCACGCCGCTCTCCACCACCTTCAAGCCCTCTAGCACCATCTCCAACCCCCCTTCCAGCACCCTCAGCGGGTGATTCCTGATCTTCCCAGCATCCAAGAGCTCCTGCAAGCACGTAAAGTACCTCGACGCAAACTCCGCCAGCTCCGGCCGCCCCTTCTGGTTATACGGACCCGGCCATCCCACATCCTCTCCAAAAATCATGGGGCCGAGCGTCCATTTTGGTTTGACGACCTTGCGCGTGGCGACGTGCTCGTCAAAGGGGTCGAGAGCGACGTAGCGGCCGCCGGCTCGGCCGATCGCAGCGTAGCAGATTTTCGTAGAGTCGACCGTGGTGATGCAGTCGAGGGCGAAGGCGAGGTTGTCTTTGGTGTAGGCGCGCTAGAGATTTGGGTTTTAGTTCGAAATGAAAGGGGTTGCGAAACGCGGGAGGCTTACGATATCTTCGGCAACACGAGGATTTCGGTAATCAAAGGCTTCCTCCGCTCCGTAGTTTTTGACTAGCTCGAAGTTTCGCGGCGAGCAGGTCGCAATGGGGATGAGGTTGGACCTCCATAGCCTCGGGTTAGCCGAACATGTCCAGACTTAGCTTGATTGATTGAGTTGTCTTCTCACAATCTGAGTAACTGCATCGCCAGGGTACCAGTTGCGGTGCTCCCACCGTATACGAGCACCATGCGCGGCCTCACCGCAGGCTCGTACGGAGTCGGCAAGTCCAGGTACTTGAGCGCCAGGCTCGCTGTGCTCAGGCCCGCAGAAAGAGAAGCCCCAGCCTCGGTCGATATTGAAGCCGGGAGCTTGAGCCACACATCTCCATTCGTCACGTTGTACTCGCCAAACGCGCCCTTCTCGGGGATGAACTCGTTCATGCCGTGCGCAGCGCCACAGATGCGGTCGCCAACTTCGACTTTCCGCGTCACGTCAGAGCCAACCGCAATGACAGTGCCCGCATAGTCTATGCCGAGGATAGCTCGAGGCGTTTGAAATTCACCAACCATTTTGGTGTCGCTAGGATTGACGGCTACAGCTTCGGTTTTGACAAGAATCTCCTTTGGGCCGGGTTGGGGGCACGGCGCTTCTTTCCAGACAATCCATTGCGATTGTTCGTTGGCGATAATGGCAGCTTGCGATCTGGGTGCTGGATTGTTTCCCGAAGGAATGCCCATGATAACAGTCCGCCCTGCAACAGAGGAAGTAGGATGGGAGAAACTAAGTATCCAATTCGAAACAAACTTAGATGCTTATATGCGTGCCTCTTGTCACGCTTGTGGTTTTTAGAGTAAAGCCATGACTTCAACGCGCATATCTATGCCGGCCATTTGACTCTTTAAATCCTAAGAATGGAATCTCGGGCAGATGGACATGCCGGTGATCTTCGGGATTTCACTGGGGGACAGCGGCAGATGGAAGCATCAAGAAAGCTGTGCGCGATAGGTGATTCTTGGCACTGAGCGGCTGATAAAGGTCCAAAGATGCTCAAACACAGATATTAGACTACAACCTAGATTAGCAGGGATTAATGTAGAAGACGTACTCGGATAGCAGGGTTTCTCAGGTTTCAGATATCGCCTCCCCAATAACCCGAAACGCCATTTCGAGTGTCACTGCAAAGCTGAAAATTAATCTTGTGAAGCTCAACGAACACGGATCAAAGGGTTCGAACAAATCATACCGTCTCCTCGTCACAGATTAGCTAGACTAACAAACATCGATATCCAACGCACTAGAGGGCGCTATAGCTGAATAGAAAGATTGTTCATCAAATCTTCAACAGCTGAGATGCCCGAGCTTGCTGTTAAGATGAAGAAACCGACATTACTTTGTTTCCATGGCGCAGGATCATCAGCGACAATCACCAAGATCCAAATGGCCAGGCTCCGACGAGAGCTTCGCAACGATTTCGAGTTTCTGTTCGTTGATGCTCCCATCTCAACGATACCCGGGCCAGGCCTGCTTCCAACGTTCGCTGATGCAGGACCATTTTGGATGTGGTTTGGCCCGAACAAAAAGGAGAGATTGCAAGAGCTTGAGAGCATTCACCGCATTGTCAGGGGTGCAGTTGAGGAGAACGCGAGCGCAAACATTGTCGGCGTTCTAGCATTCTCACAAGGTGCAATTGCTTCGTCGTTGCTTATACTACAGCAGCAACACGGGGATGTACCGTGGCTACCGCCGTTGAATTTTGGAGTGTTTGTGTGCTCGAACTTCAGTGAAGAGTCGGCTCAGTTAACACGATATCCTCCAGTTGAGGAAAGTGAGAACGGCGTGGTTGTCCAGATCCCCTCGGTGCACCTCCACGGCACGCGAGACCCATTTTTGGACTCGAGCAGAAAGATGATGGCTACTCATTTCGACCAGAAAAAGACAGTCAAGATGGATTTTGATGGAGCGCATCATTTTCCAAACAGACCCCAGGATTGCGTGGAGGCTGCACATTTGATTCGCGACGCATATCAACGTTCCCTCGTGGCGTAACGAGGTATCCATGCATTCGTTACGAGGCTTGGAAAGAGCTGCCTCAAGTTGAGCAAGCTTGTTATACGATTCAAGACTTACATAGAAGCTTTATGTCCTTGTACTATGATAGAGATATTCGTAGAAGAAGAAACCTGAGGTGGAGCGGAATCGACGGCAGCGGGGAAGGAATGCCGAGACGCGCATCGTGAGAGCAACGCGACTTGGTAGTAATCCAATAGGTAGCTTGTCACTTACTCGGCAGGCAGTAAATCCCCCTGCCTGCTCACATCCGACTTTTTATTTGCAACATCCATCGATTGTATCAATGAGGCACTCCTTCGAAATGTTTCATGATCTTGTTGTTGATGTGAGTGAGATGAATATCAGGTATCTTACTACTACACTTGTGCTCTTATCAGAGCAAGTCTCAACGAGCATATCTCACCGTGTACTGCGGAACAATTCAAGTCGGCAACACGGACTGCTCTCCTCCCATCCTATAGGCTCATACCGCGCCTCACGCATGCCCACACCGCTCTAAATGGGTATTTGAATCAAGCTCGATAGCTTGCCGCGGGCCTCGTTATCAAGCAAAATGGCTATCGATCTTCCCGGCTTTTTTCGGTGCCAGATGCTCGGGCAGATGAGCTTGGCTTCGTGTAGCGGTCTGAAGTGTTCGAAGATACACCTCTAACCAGCTCCTTTGACCAGTCCTCTCTTCGATTAAGGAATTCAACCCTTTCTGATCCCAGTGCAAGTTGGGCGATCCCGCTGTCGTCTTCAACAGATTGACTTTGGTTTGTTCAACTAGTGGTAATCGATTATCAAGTATAAGCTCAGCTGTTTCTTGATCCTTGTATGTTGCGCCTTTGATATTTGGGTCTGAAATTCTTGCAGGCTGTTGCTTTGCCAAATTTCTATCAATCAATATGAGGCCTCCTGTGCAGAACGAGCCCATTGCGGTCATTGGCAGCGGGTGCCGATTTCCTGGCGACTCGAATTCACCGTCAAAGCTTTGGGACCTTCTAGAGAATCCCCGAGATCTTCTAACAAAAATCCCAACTGATCGTTTCAATGCAGCTGCTTTCTATCATCCCGATGGAGCACACCATGGGGCTACAAACGTCCAGCATTCTTACTTCCTGAGCGAAGACCCCAAAGCATTTGATGCATCGTTCTTTAATCTGACTCGTCTCGAAGCGGACTGTATCGATCCGCAACAGCGCTTGCTACTAGAAACGGTCTACGAGTCGCTGTCTGCAGCCGGTATCAGAATGGAACACCTACAGGGCTCCTCAACCGCGGTTTATGTTGGGCTCATGTGTGCTGATTATGCTGATTTGTTGGCTTACGACCTCAATTCTGCACCCACATACACTGCTACTGGCTCATCGAGGAGCATAATCTCGAACCGTATCTCTTATTTCTTCGATTGGCACGGGCCTAGTGTGAAGCTCCCTCTTGGCTCTGTTAGACATATTCGACTCTAACTTTGGCCAGATGACCATAGACACTGCGTGCAGTTCCAGCTTGGTGGCGGTTCACGAAGCTGCACAAACCCTTCGAAGCGGTGTTTCGAAGGTTGCGATTGCAGCTGGTGCAAACTTGATCTTTGGTCCCAGTAAGCGCAAGAAACCCAAACTTCATAATGCCCTCATACCTTACGATCATAGATCAATACGTCATCGAAAGCAAGCTTCAGATGCTCTCACCTGAAGGTAGATCCCGTATGTGGGATGCCGGAGCAAATGGTTACGCTCGTGGCGAGGGCATTGCGTCCGTCGTCCTTAAGACTTTGAAACAGGCCATAAGCGACGGCGATCACATTGAATGCATCATTCGCGAGGCCGGCGTCAACCAAGATGGAAGAACACCGGGCATAACAATGCCCAGTAGCGTTGCTCAGGAAGCATTGATCAGGGACACCTATACTCGGGCTGGGCTTGACGTTGACAACCCACATGAGCGCTGTCAATATTTCGAAGCTCACGGTAAGCGTGAAGACTTATGCAAGTGATTGATACTAACTCTTAATTCCGCTTTAGGCACTGGGACTCCCGCTGGCGATCCTCAGGAAGCGTATGTTTTCACTCAATGCTGTTCACATCCTAGCTCTGCCGCTAAAGAAGACTAGCTCGGCAATCAGCGCTGCTTTCTTTGGTCGTCATGCCAGGGGACCCGCAGAAGAGCCCCTCTTTGTTGGTAGCATTAAGACCGTGATAGGACACACAGAAGGATGTGCCGGACTCGCGGGATTGCTTAAAGCCTCCCTTGCTGTGCAAAAAGGCATCATACCTCCAAACATGTTGTTCGAAACCCTCAGTCCGAAAGTAGCCCCATACTATAAAGAGTTACAGATTCTTACAGAATCACAGACTTGGCCAAAACTACCAACAGGCGTTCCTCGTCGTGCTAGTGTGAACTCTTTTGGTAAGTGATAAAGGTTTAGATCTCTTTACCATAAGTCCTCACATCTTTTAGGGTTTGGTGGCACAAATGCTCATGCGATCATTGAGAGTTTCGATGGGTACGAAAGCTCAAGCGATATTGTGCTTGAAAGACTCATATCGCCAACGCCTCTAACCCTCTCTGCCCAGTCTGAACGTTCCCTTCGTGAGATGATGGCTTCTTTGGCAGAATATTTGACTCGCAGTCCCAATACAAACATTCAAGATTTAGCGTATACGCTGCAAGAACGACGCTCGACACTCCCTTTTCGTCGGGCAATTCCAGCCCAGACTGTCGCAGCTGCTTGTGCAGCTCTCGACGCAGCGCTTGAAGAGCCAACTGGATCTTTAGCAGTGAAGTCTGAAAACAGAAGGAAGCCTGAGATTCTCGGTATTTTCACTGGTCAAGGTGCGCTAAGCTTGGTGTTGGTTAATGGCCTCTTGGCTAATCGCGGTGTAGGTGCCCAATGGCCTGCTATGGGCAACAATTTACTCGCGCAATTTGAATATGCTCGTGAGATTGTGAATGAGCTTGATGAAGCTCTTTCTAGCTTACCTACAAGCGATCGCCCAACGTGGACCTTAGCTGAAGAGCTCGCAAAGGAAGGTTCGTTGTCCCGTGTCCGAGAAGCGGAGTTTTCTCAACCTCTCTGTGCCGCTGTTCAAATTGTCTTGGTCAAGCTCCTAAATGCTACTGGTATCACCTTCAAAGCTGTTGTGGGACACAGCTCTGGAGAAATTGGGTGCGCTTTTGCATCTGGCTGTATCACCGCAACGCAAGCTATCCGCGTTGCATATTATCGCGGGCTACTTTCTCGCCGTGCCAAAGGGTCCTCTGGTGCTGAGGGCGGTATGATGGCGGTCGGGACTACTCTAGACGACGGGCTGGCTCTCTGTCGGCTCGAGGCTTTCGATGGCCGGATTGTCGTCGCAGCTTGTAATGCCCCTGACAGTATCACTTTATCCGGCGACCTTGATGCCATCATGGAAGCGAAGGAAGTTCTTGACGATGAAGCAAAGTTTGCCCGTCTTCTCAAAGTGGACCAGGCCTATCACAGCCACCACATGGCCCCATGTGCCCGTCCTTATGTTCAGGCTTTGCTATCATGTGGCGCTGGAGCACCAAAGACCTCTCGCGAATGCAAAACTGTCTGGTTATCTTCGGTGCATGCTGGGAAACGCATGGACGTGGCTGATGCTACCGCCTCCTACTGGAAGGATAATCTTGTTTCTCCGGTGTTGTTTTCGCAAGCTCTAGAGGCAGCGTTAGAGACTTGTGGACCGTTTGACCTGGTCCTGGAGGTGGGACCCCATCCCGCGCTTAAGGGGCCGGGTCTGAGCACGATCCAAGCCGACATAGGCAACGAGCTGCCATATACTGGCTGCCTTGAACGTGGAAGCAATGACATTGATGCCATCAGTGCCTGTCTCGGCTTCATCTGGGAACGTTTCGGACCTCCAGCAGTAGAATTTTCGTCTTTTATTAATGTTATCGCTCCTTCTGCAAGCCCTAGACAGATCATTCAAAACCTTCCCAACTATCCTTGGGACCATCAAAGAAGCTACTGGAACGAACCACGCCTACTCACCTCATTTCTTAGAAGAGAGAAGCCTATGCACTCTCTTTTGGGTACATTGAGCGGCAACAGCACAACCAGCACAATGCAGTGGCGCAATCTCCTCCGCCCCCGGGAGATTGCCTGGCTTGATGGCCACCAGCTTCAAGGACAGACCGTCTTGCCCGCTGCTGCTTACGCGGTTATGGCCATAGAAGCCGCCAAAGTTTACGCTGGAGACCGCCCAATCCATCTCGTTGAAATCTTGGACCTGAGAATTGGCAAAGCCATTACTTTCGACAACGAAAGCGACACAGTTGAGATCAATCTGACGCTGGACATTCCTTCTACTAAAAATGGGGCTGACAACATCGTCGAATTTGCATTCAGCTGCGAATCATGCCTGCTAAATGAAACTCAATTGTCTCGGTCTGCAGGTGGTCGTATGATTCTGTCTATTGGTGAAGGCTCTTCATCGGCGCTACCGCCTGCACAGGAGGAGCCTCCAATGCTGACAAACGTTGACGTCGACCAATTTTACAAAGAGCTCGACATTCTAGGTTATGGCTATAGCAAGGATTTTCGAGGCTTGAATCGTATTAAGCGCTCAACTGATTGTTGTTATGGGAGCCTAAAAGTCGCAAAATATGACGATTATGAGACTCCATCGATGATCCATCCTGCCACACTTGATCTTGCTTTTCAAGCATTCATTGGCGCGTTTTGCTCGCCGGGAGATGACAGGCTTTGGACATTGCATGTTCCCGTTTCAATTGGTAGAATTGCTGTCAACCCTCATTTAAGTCACAAAGCTCAGAAAATTGGCAAAGATCTCTTCGTTCAGTCCACCACATCTCAAGACGGTACCAACGCCGTTACTGGAGACATTGGTATCTACTTTCCCGACGATAGCTCGACGATTGTCCAGGTAGAGCAAATTCGATTCCAGCCTTTCTCAGCTGCGACTGAAACCGACGACCGTCAACTCTTCTCCCATTGGAAGTGGGGCCCTTTCATGCCTGATATTGTTCTCGAGGACAACCATTCCGACCGTGCACTACCAGAAGAAGACCAGGATGCCGAAGTGATAGAACGCATGGTTTACTACTATGTCAAAAAGCTAATGGCCGCTCTGACAGATGAGGACAAGAGCTTGGCCGCGCCGCATTTCCAAAGCTTCTTTCGCTGGTGTGATCACGTGCTACATACTGTAGCATCCGGAAAACATCATTGGTATGATAAATCCTGGGAACAAGACAACGAAACTTCTATCGATCAAATGTGCGACAAATACTCTCGCCGCGCAGATGTCTTGATGACCCAACGTATTGGCCGAAATATCCTCGAGGTTATTCGAGAAGATGTTAGCTTGATTGATATCATGTCGGAGGATGGCTTGCTATATCGATTTTATGAGCAGGCTCTTGGACTTCGGCCGGCCTATCACCATTTGGGCCGACTTGTTGGCCAGATCGCCCACCGCTATCCCAATATAGAAGTTCTTGAAGTGGGTGCAGGAACTGGAAGCGCTACTGTTCACGTACTTGACAACTTAGCGCCCGTATTTAATGGGTATACCTTCACCGATATTTCACCTGGGTTTTTTGACCAGGCTAAGATCTCTTTTGGGAAATACGGCGATCAGTTTAATGTCAGAGCCCTCGATATTTCTAAGGACATTGTTCAACAAGGTTTCGCCGAACACTCTTACGATGTGATTGTTGCGTCAAATGTTTTACACGCAACCCCTAGTCTCGAGACTACAATGAAAAATTGTCATCGGCTGTTGAAGCCCGGTGGTTATGCGATTTTGCTGGAAATCACTAACCTGGACCAATATCGCCTTGGCTTCACCTTTGGAGGCCTTTCTGGTTGGTGGGAAGGCGTTGGGGATGAACGTACTCTTGAGCCATTTATTCCCGTGGATAGATGGGATACGCTGTTGAAGAATACTGGCTTCAACGGCGTCGAGTCGTGCACTACCGGGACGGACGGTGCCACGCTGCCTCTCAGTGTTTTCTCTTCGCGTGCTATGGATCCTAGTATGATTCATATCGAGAATGCCCTTGAACTTGGCTTGACTCGGCCGGCTTCGGAGCCTCTCATCATTATTGGTGGAATGTCGCCTAAATCCGCTATATTAGCCGAAGGTCTCAAAGACAAGCTGCCCGGTCGACACATTGATGTTTATTCTCGTCTTGTAGACCTAGTTCATGCGAAGGTTAGGAAGAAGAGCACCTTTGTCGTACTGTCTGACTTGGACTGTGAGTTCTTCTATCAACTGAATGATGGAAATTTTGAGGGCTTCCGTTCTATGCTGGCTTCTGCGAAGAATGTTCTCTGGCTCACTGAGGACTGCTACGAGAACAATCCCTATCAGCACATGATAATGGGTCTTTTCCGCACTCTCCGACTCGAATATATTGATATTCAGCAACAAACCCTTGATGTTGATGCAGTGCCAAACTTAAGCGCTCAGAGTCTCGCCAATATACTTCTGCAACTGGAGGCCAGTCACGGCTTTAAGCTTGGAGAAAGACTTTGGACTATGGAGCCAGAACTACGGTTGGTAGAGGGAAAAATGCAGATTGCTCGTTTGATTCCTGATCGCCACCGTAATGACCGGTATAACTCTACTCGGCGGACTATTGAGAACGTGGCCAATCCAAGTACAGCGGCTGTTTCATTGCGTCAGGATAAATCCGAGCATTACCTTCAAGTTGAGAGTACGCCTGCTATTACCATCCCAATCCGGGAGGGCCACTTCCGTCTTACGGTAAAATACTCGCTTTCTCATACTATCTGTATTGACACTGCTGGCTTCTTCTACTTGGTACTTGGGAATCTTGTTGGCACAGATCAGCTCCTGGTCGCCCTGACCCAATCTAACGCATCTTTAGTGGAAGTTCCCGGTCATTGGACTATGCCAATCGAAGAAATCGCGGCACCCGAAAGAATGCTCCCTGCCATAGAAGCGGAGCTGCTTGCTTGGGCTATTCTAGAATCCGTGCCTCGGGGAACTTCGATCATTGTCCATGAGGCTCCAGCAGTCCTCAATTCGGTCCTGCTGAAACAAGCGTCAAACAGCAAAGTCCACGTCAAACTCACAACTACCAAGAAACTGAAGGAGGAGGGCCCCAGTCACCTCGTCAATTTGCACAATCGTGCCACGAGCCGTACATTACGAGCCATGCTACCTAAAAAAATATCAGCATATTTCAATATGTCGGACGATACAAGTGTTGGCTGCCTTGCGCAACGCATTGCAGATCAGTTGCCAAATTCATGCCGCGTGTATGATTCTACTCGTCTTCTGCACAGTGAGCCGTGTTTAGTAAATGCCGAAAATGAGGCCCTCATCAGCGAGCGTCTCCACCAAGCAGTCCAAGCAGCCAGCATTGCGATCATAGCTCCCCAGAAAGCAACGATCTCTGAAATCACAAGGCGCGAAGCATCAGCACCCGACTGCTCCACCATCATCGACTGGACTCGAGATTCTGAGGTCTCAATCCGCGTCCGACCGATTGATGCCGTTGGACTCTTTGCAGATAACAAGACTTATCTGCTTATTGGACTAACGGGTGACCTGGGGCGCTCAATATGTCGCTGGATGATCAAACGAGGTGCTCGCTACGTGGTCCTTTGTAGCCGCAATCCAAAGGTGGATCCAAGGTGGCAGCAGAAGATGTTCGAGGACGATGGCGCAACAGTGGTTGTGCACGCGATGTATGCATCTGCGTATGACCTTTTTCCAAATGATTACTGACACTCAATCTAGGAATATCGCAAACAAAACATCCTTCCTATCTGTGATGGAAAATATTAGAAGCGCTCTTCCCCCAATCGCTGGCGTCGCTCACGGTCCTTTGGTTCTTCAGGATTCTTTATTCGAGAACATGGATCTAGAAACCATGGAAATGGTACTTGAAGCCAAAGTTCAAGGCACCATCCACCTTGACGAATACTTTTCCGACGACAGTCTTGACTGGATGGTTTTCTTCTCGTCCCAGGTATCCACCGGTGGTAATCGCGGGCAGAGTAATTATGCGGCTGCTAACATGTTCATGAATGGAACAGCGTATCAGCGTCGAAGACGAGGGCTTGCTGGCTCCACTATCAATATGGGCGCTATCTACGGGGTTGGTTTTGTTGCCAAGGCAGCGAGAGAAGAGAGCTACAGCCTAAGCAAGCTCATGTTCCTCCCTTTGTCTGAGCAGGATCTCCATCAGCAATTTGCGGAAGCAATTGTTGCTGGCAAGCCTGGATCTGATTACAGCCTCGAGGTCACGACTGGTATGGCTTGGAATGATCCTGCCAATCGTGACCACATTCCTTTCATGGATGATCCTCGTCTGACATGGTTCCGTTTGCCAGACCAGGCAAGCAAGACTCATGCGGGCACGAACTCTTCATCTGAGTCATTAAAAGAGCGTCTTGCTCATGCGACAAGCATCGATCAAGCGGGCTGTCTGCTTAAAGAAGCGATGATGGAAAAGCTCAGAATTGCTCTGCAGCTACCAGAAGAGGATTTCATTGATGCGGAGAGTCCTTTGATTGACCAGGGCGTAGATTCGTTGGTCGCTGTTTCGCTCCGAACTTGGTTTTCGAAACAACTTGATCTCGATCTTCCTGTGCTGAAGGTACTGGGTGGCGCTTCCGTGGTTGACCTGACAGAAGACGCCTTGCAGCGTCTTCCAACCGGTACAATACCCAATATTGGCGTAGCAGACGGTGAGAAAATGTCTTTGGCAGCAATTGAAACGATACTGACTGCAACTACAGACCAAGGCTTACAAAGTCCTCCCGCAAGGCCTTCATCTGCAGACCACGATATTGAATCTGAATCATCACCCCAGTCGACTACTCTAACCGATAACATATTTGGGAAAGATAATTCATTGGGTACTGCAACTCCCGCGACTTCCGTGTCTAGTGTTAGCGAGGAAGAGGTCAAAGATTCCTCTAATGAACAGATGTCAGAAGAGCTCGTACGCAAGGAGAAAATGGCTTTCAGTCAGCACCGCTTCTGGACGATGGAACAGCTCGTTCAGGACAGGAGTGCATCTAATGTCACCATTGCTTTGTGGATGGACGGTCCGCTTGTTGTTGAAACTCTTAGTCGGGCTGTTGACATCTTTGTCCAGCGACACGAAACTTTCCGTACTCGATTCTGGCAGGAAGATGATACCCCAATGCAAGGTGTAATGCCCCAGTCTCATACGAAGATGGAGTATATCCCATGCAAAGACAAAGAGGCCGCCCATCAGGGCTGGGAGGACCTGCAACACCACGTTTACGACCTGGTGAACGGTGACACTTGTCGAATGGTCCTTTTTGGATGGGAACCAACGGGTCATTGTCTCGTCATCGCTCATCATCATATTATATCTGACGCCTGGAGCTTTGAACTAATGCTCAACGAACTCGGCCAGATTTACGAGGGCAAACCACTTCCTAAGCCGCACCAGTTTACAGATTTTGCGGCAAGACAGTGCCGCGAAGCTGAAGACGGCCACATGGCGAAGGAGATTGCATATTGGACTAGTGAATACAAGTCCTTGCCTCCGACACTGCCTCTACTCCCTCTTGCCGGTACCTCCACTCGAGTGACGATACCTTGGGAATTTCATGAGTCAGGTCTCCGCCTACAGCCCATGATCGCAGCAAGAATCAAGGACCGTAGCCGCAAGCATAAGGCAAGCACAGTCCACTTCTACCTAGCAGCCTTTCAAGTTCTCCTTGCTCGACTTACCGGGAGCGATGATATTTGCATCGGTCTGAACGAGGCAAACCGCAGCGGTGAACATGATCTCGCAACCCTTGGCTTCTTCATGAATCTCCTGCCTGTGCGCTTGGCCTACTCCAACGACAAAACATTCGGTGAAGCCATCAGCCAAGCCCGATCCAAAGTACGAGAAGCCCTTGCCAACTCCCGTTTGCCTTTCGACCTTCTCCTCCAAAAATTAAACATCCAGCGGACGGCAACACACTCTCCCTTGTTCCAAGCTTTCCTCGACTATAGGCAAGGCCAGAGCGAGAGCGGCAGAATCGGCGCCGCAAACATCCCCCATGTCGACATGTCTCGAGCGCGGACCGCATATGACATCTCTCTCGAGGTCACTGAAGATCCCACCAAAGATCCGCTGATCAATCTGAAGCTCCAAAAGGGCTTGTACTCCCAGGAGGACGTTGAGCCGTTGCTCAAGACTTACGCCAACATTCTGGCTGTGTTCTCCCGAAATCCCGCTTTGAGGGTAGAGGAACCCAAATTGTTGGCAAAAGCGGAACCGGACTCGGCATTTTAAGTAGGACATGGTCCGTTTTCTCGTTATTCCGGATTCCATAGAAAAAAAATCGCAAATATAGATTAAAGTAGATCACATTCAACGAAAAACCCTCGCCATTCTTTTCTTCTCAGACCCACACCCCAACATCACAAAACCCCTCCATCTCATCTCACCTCCAATCCCTCAACCCCCAACTCCAATGCCCCTCCACCCCCTCCCCTCCCCCTTCCCCCGCCAACTCCCTCATCGCCCCCACATCCCCACCCCCCTCCCCCTCCTTCAACAGCGCATACCTCACCGCCACCCCCGCCCACCTCCTCGCCTCCCCCCCGTCCCTCAGCGCACTATACTCCTGCGCCAACAACCCATACGGCCTGACCAGCATCGCGTCCAACCCATCCTCCTTATACAGCTGTACCAGCCGGTGCGCGAGGGCGGGGCCGTTGCGGTGGAGCGTGGCGGGGGAGTGGGGGGACCAGTCGGAGAGGGTGGCTTCGAGGGATTGGATGCGGGAGAGGCGGGATTCGGAGTTGGGGGAGAGGCAGCGGGGGCAGGTGCAGGTGAAGTGGAAGGAGCGGTGGAGGTCGGATTGGCGGGTTGTGTGGGGTGAGAGGGGGAAGTAGTCTAGATTGGGGGGAGGGGTGTTAGATTGAGGTTCGTGGGGTTAAGGAGGGGGAGAGAAGGGTGGGGAGGGGGGGATGGGTCTGGGTAAAGGGGGCTTACAGCTTATGGTTATTTCCTCGCCAGGACGGATTGGCCGGGCGGCGTGGACCTCGTGGAGGAGCGAGGAAGAGGCGTTGATGCGGTATTGGGAGCTTGTGATGCTGTTATTATCCACCATACAATTTTTCAAGTGAAAAGCCAGAAAACTTACTTGGGCGCACAGGAATGGTTAATCCTCGCGGTCTCGGGAAACACCGCGATGTGCATGATATTGT
Source organism: Pyrenula massariospora (assembly GCA_021030905.1). Classification (NCBI taxonomy): domain Eukaryota; kingdom Fungi; phylum Ascomycota; class Eurotiomycetes; order Pyrenulales; family Pyrenulaceae; genus Pyrenula; species Pyrenula massariospora. The sequence continues at coordinate 118,023 of JAGFMI010000013.1, forward strand.
CCATATCCATGCTAAACGAATTGGTCTGCATGATATCCTGGATCGGGAACTGCGCAGCCTCCACCGGCATGCTGCGCGCGAGATTCAAGACCATTTCCCGCGTAGTCTGCGGCAGCTTATCCACCGCCCGCTCAAGAAGATTCTCCAGATCCGTGACTCCAATACCCACATTCCGCATGCAGATGAGGGCTGGCGTATACGCCGTGATCATATCCCCAAGATCCAGGGGCTTCGTAGCTAGCACGCCCATCCCACGGTTGGGGAGCGCTTCGACCCGCCAGTTCCCGGTCGGCTTGACGGCGCTGAGATCAGACTCGGCGAGGTGGATAAGATCGAGGATTCTTTCCGCGGTGGCGGGCTGCGTCAGAGCTACGATTCCTCGGCCGTGGGCAAATTTGCTGATTGAATAGATGCACAGGGGGCTCCCGAGATGGTCAAGATGTTGGGTGCAAACGAGAGGTGAGTCCCAGGTTATCTTGGTGTTGGGTGGATCGGAGAGTCGTTGGTCAGGTATACGCGCAGATGACGCGCTGAAAAAGCCATCTGATAAATCGCCATCGTCCCCTGCGAGGCTGCAAAATGGCGTCTGGAGCAAAGGAGTATGGAGGCACTGATGCGAAAGTGCAACGCCCAAAAAGGAAACGACAGGGGTGAGGTACATGAGTTTTAAAGCGACACTAGACAACATCGTAAAATATACGTGCCGAGGTCAGGAATCTAAAGCCAACTTTACATTTGCAAATTGGTCTCTTTGTAAAGCTCTTCTTATCTGCTCTGACAATTGTGAAACGCAGGGGATGACGAACCCCTGACATCACGTGACTATACTTCTCCTCCGTAAGCACAGTCAGCACAAGCAGATGATAGATTATAGATAGAGCACGCAAAGCAATATATGCGATTTGAAGAAGCTGGTGCATTTGCCCAGAGCGCGATCTATCCGAATCTTATATCAGCGGATTAAGTTGCGGAAGGTCGAACGCATAGGCATTTCTTGGCATTTGAAAGATTCTGTGTTAAGGACGAGCTTCCTAATGAAATGGGTATCAACACGTAGCCCTCCTTCACACGCTCAAACTGGCCGATACAAAAAACCCCCTATATACATTCTGAAGAAAATCAAAACGCCATCCAATGCCTTGAACGATGAGAATCGGGGCACAATCCTATGCATGACGTTCCCCAACATAAAGACAGCAAGTAACGCGCATTTCGTCCTCCCAGAAGCAAGCGCTGCGCCGGTGATGATAGACTATCCGGAAGCCTTATCCTAAGCTTCCCAAAATCTTCTTGCCAAACAACATTACACTCTTCCTCCGATCCTTCTCCTCACTCTCCTCCGGACTCATCTCCTTAGTCTGCCTGATCGTCCCGGAATTGAAGTGCCTTGCAAACGGTCGGACCGGCACCCCCAGTTGAGACCCATTGCCTCTGTCGCCGCGCATATCCGTAGAAGTACTCGGTGGAGAAACGGGCCCATGCGTCCCAGCACTACTCGTGGTTGAGCTCTGAAGAGAAGAAGCATATGAGCCTTGGCGCATAAGAGGACTAGGCTCTAGGCTTGATGCGAAAGACTGACGTGGAGATGGGTCACGGGCGGTTTGAGTAATGGTACGCGTGAAGAGGCCAAAGTCCGCTGTCGGCTCATTAGATGAATCGTGCCTCGTGAATGCATCTGTTGAAAGTATCTGAGACGACGATACTAGATCGCGTAGGCGTTGGATATGTTGCTTGTTAGGGCGGTGGTGTGAGAGTTTGTTTCCAATGATAGCCCCAGTATGGGACAGAAGGGCTTTGATGACATCTTTTTTCAAGCGCAAGGCGAGATCAAGATTTGACCATGTTTTATTCCGATATTCAAGGACGGGCATGCGGAAGACGAGATCGTGCACATCTTCGAAATTGCGTTCACCTTTACCCTTGTAGCTTAGGCATAGAACTACACTGTTGATTCGAACTTGTGCGAGAGTCATGTAGTTGGATGCTCGGCTCATCATTTGAGAAATATCGTCTGTCGCCTTTTCCCTCTCTTCCTTGCTGGAAGCTCTAGATATACCCGATTTTCTTGGCTTGCCAACCGTTCCCGAAATATCAGAGAGGCTGGTCAGTGATCGTTGAGGCGGAGGCGGCATGCCCCGAAGACTTTCCGATGACGCTTTCTTGCTTGGGGCTCGGCTTAGCTGGGGAGTTGTGTTTCCTGCTCCCGAAGTTCCTTGTTGGAAAAATCGAAACCGGTGGGATTCTTTCGTCTGGCTCGCTATACCTAACCCATTCATTTGTGAATGAGCCGATCTCGGTCGATCATTATGAGGTAAGGCGAGGGTCGGCCTCAGTCTCGAATTCATGCTTCCAGGGCGTGTTGGACCCTGTACATTATCTTGTACTGACACTGGTGTTTCAGGACGTGCGGAAAGCATCGATGGAGAAATCTCGGTCTCTGAATCGTCATCTTCTCCAAGAGGAGTCATGTGCTTGATCATGAATGGCGAGAAATTTCCCTGGTCGAATGCGTTGGAAGCTGTCCCTGGGAAAATGTATTCGAAAAGTCTCTTCCCAAGCTCGCGCTCAAGCTGAATCTATCAATCAAAATTAGTCATTGGCTACCAAGAGCTTGTGAAAAGATCATACCTTGAGTGGATGGAGAGCAACTTCGAAATTTTCTAGAACTGGGATTCCGGCAATAGCTTCGAGCATGTACCATTGTACTGATAGCATTCGCTGGTCATGATCTTCATGAATCCCCTTGTTCAAATCAACGTACGGACCAACAATTTCCGGATAGATAGAGCTAGGTAATAAGTTGAGACCGTGAATGTACTGGACCTCCATCCCATTATTATTAGACCCATCGCTATTGTCAATTCTTTCATAGGCAGCATTGTGAAGCTGAAACTCGGCCAACGGCTCATCCTTGTCCAACATCAAATGCCACACGATTTCCGAAGCAGACAGATACCATCTGAGGAGACCGGTAGACTGTGATGAGTCGTGGTCATCGCTCTTCCTCTGAGAAGTCGTAATTGCCTTCATGATGAAAAACAGCTCATCCTCACAGTTTGCAAGATCTCTCTCCAGGTTCACCCGATCCTGCCAGCCATCTCTGTCAAGGTATTTTGCGTTGACCTGGAAGTGTAGTTTGAGGTCTTCCAATTGTCGGATCCGCTCCTGAAGGCTTGAAGCCATTTCGGGAGCACCTCTGAGGTCACTAAAGTCGGAGGCAAGCATTATCTTCTCAAGCCGTTCACTGCGCACCTTTTCTAACGGCTCGCTATAAAGGAGCAGATCCAAGACGATGATGTACATTGTATAATACTGCTGCGAATCGCAAATAGCGCGTACTCTTGGAAAATTAACCCACAAGTGATCCATTCGTGTTTCGGCGTGATCTGAATCATGAACATGTCGAGTATCATCGCCAGTGGCAACTTCGTCATTGTATTTAAGACGCAGAGTGTTATATTTGTTGTATCGAAGACCCGCCGAAGTTCTCTGGATGATCCTCTCAAAGCCGAATGGGTTAAGCTCAAAGTCGAACATGACCTCCACTGAGACCCATGGTGGCCATGCTGAGTTCGGGGGATTGCCGTACTTGTTGGCAGAATACAGGTGCAAGAACTTAAAGAGTTTTTTCTGAGTCGTCACAAAAAATTGTGCACCATCCATGTCCACAGAAAATCGACGCTGGACAAGGCCGCTTACATCGTCAGAAACCCGAGCTTTATCCATGATTGAAACGACCTTCATTTGCATTCCCTTTGCAGAGATAAGAACGACTGATTTAGTATTCTTCTCGCTCTGGAGTTGGATTTGCGGCGCAATCAAACGAATATGATAGCCGTTTTGCGCTGTAAATTCTTCTGCGATGTTTTCGCCAATATCGGCGGTTGGAGGCCGCTGTGTCCCTTCTGCGACCTTCGGGTCGTCTGCGTTTACAAATCGCTTTGCGTCATTTAGTAATTGGTCAATCCTGTCCTTGATTACCATTTCTTCGTCCTTTTCGTCCCCTGGCGAAGACACATTCGATTGCTGGGGAGGGGATCGCTCATCATAGAATCCTTGGTATTGGCGCGTCTTAGACTTGTTCTGCTCGTCAACAATATCCAAGATAAATTTCACGGCTCGCCTAGACATGTAGTACACAAATCCTCGTCGTTGACTGACTTGATGACTATAACGAAGTATGATGTTCCTCAAAGCGTTGTTCCATTTCAATTGGACATTGTGGGCAATGAAACGATTATTGAAATCAGTGGAGTATTCCACATTCGGAGAAGTGTACAAGCGCTGGGATTCTCGAGCGTCGTCGGATTCGGATTCTGTGTTCTCTGATTCTCCTGAATCTTGAATTTCGGATCTGCTCTCCGTTGGAACAAATATATTATGTCTCATCATATCAGTCAGATGGCGGAGACCACCTTCCAGAAATTCTCGTTTCTTGTCCAGTTGCTGTGCTTGTTGGATAAGTAAGTCTAATTTCTCCCGTAATCCAGTTTCAGCGTGGCCATCGCGAACAATACGGAGCTCTTGCTCGCCCACTAGCCTTGCATGCGACTCAATTTGACGTTTGAGGGCATCTAATCGCTCCTTAACGAGGTCTATTTGAACTCGACGGGGATCATTATCTTGGCTCATTATACAGTAGTGCGTAGGCTCATCGCCAAAGGAACTCGTTCGCGTAGGATCGCCATGAATTGAATCCTCATGGTGTGTCTTTCTAAAGTAAGTGAATCGGGGAGAAAAAGCGAGAGGAAGAATGCTCGTCTCAGGGTTTGGTTCGGACGGCAAGACCCAATCCAGTTCAACAAAGTCATCCATGTCGATCCACGAGAAATCTCGATCAGGAATAGTGAAACGCGCCATATCGACGTTTAGTGACGCCTGTTGCTGGTACGATGCTAGCGTGTCATCGTTGGCTTTGATGAGGTCATCAAGGTTTGTGCCACCGATGTTGGCGGAGACAGCTCGGACGTCGGCGGAAACGAAATCTAATTGAGCCTCATTGATGCGCATCCCGGTGGTTCGGGTTTGTTTGGACTTCCCTTTCGCTTGAATATTGAATTGTTCTCTCCTTTGGTGAAGATCAAGCATAAAGCTATCGAGCCTCAGCTTGAGACCTGTTGCAGAAACAAGGTCCTCTGAGTAATCTTCAGCCTCTTTGTGCTTGTAAATATGTGCAATGAAAAGTGGAGACAGTAGTAAGTTGTACTTGATGGTTGCAAGATGGCGACCAAATTTTTTACTGCTTTTCTCGGGCCCTCTCCAAAGTGGCCCCTGTCGTACAGGGAGAGACATGACGCCGGAAAACAATGACCACCAATCGAAAAAATGTGTGAAGAAACGTGGTGTGAGATGTACAGTGTTGTAGCTATTCGAAACTGTTTTGTTCGTGTATCTCCACTCGCGATCTACAGGGGAGGCTACGGCAAGCGACAAATGGATGTTGTTGCTTCTGAAGCCATCAAATGCATCATAGCCCTAGATACTTGCTTTAGTGTCAGCTAAACGAGAGTCAACGAAACCGTACCTCTAAATCTTCGTTCTTAATATGCTTCGGGTTTTTGAGCACGACGTCGTAGTGCGGCTTGAAATCAAAAGAGCGATGACCGCCGGGCAAATTACGCTCTAGAACAAGACCCGCCAGCCAACGGACGTTGCCTGAAAGTTTCATAACGACCTTCTTGAAAATGGCGGAGTTCCGTTGACCGTAATCACTGGAAGCAGCCGAATCATCCTGGGAGAGTTCCCGAGCTTGATGTCGAGCTTGATGACTATAATCAGGGACGGCTAAGACATATTCGCCACTTGTCACTGTCATCAGCTGCTTCGGATCGTTGGTCGTATGTATGGCCCATTCCACATCGTTGCGCCAACACATAACAAATCCAGCCCCGTAACCCGTAACAACATAGGGATCGCGTGAGCCTTTCGATGGTCAATACGATATTTCTGGGGAGATCAGGAATATCTTGCAATGGCTTACCTTTGAGTCGCAGATGAACATCGCCGTCTCCTTTCCAATTGACTAGAATTCGAGAATGAAAGCTCAATCGAATCTTATCCCAAAAGCCGACCCTATCACTGGGATCTATCTCAGGCTTAGTGAAGTTTTCAATAATCATCATCATGTCTTGTATCACAGGCTGGTACGATGTACCCCAAGAGATCGTTGTAGCCTGGCTTGTATTGATGTCAATGACAGCATCCGTGTAAGTCTTTACAGGGGAAACGGTCCTCCTAATGTCCAGCGCGAAGCCAGGCAGCTCATTACCATCTTGACCGTGCCGCGGTGGAATTACGTTGACCTTGACATGCCGCATAGATTGAAAGTCGCGAAATTCCTCTGCAATAACAAGATCTGTTCTCAAGGACCAACTGGGAAGTCGAGCGGACTGACCAGGTCTTATAGCGGGTATGTGCAGTAGATTGAGCGGATAGTCGCGTAACATGACTCGAGCTTCGCCCATATCTAGCGAGATATTCATAGGGATTAGAAGGGAGTATTTCATGTCGTATGGCATACCCTTCCCAATTCTATGCAAATATTTTGGTAACTCCGTGATGGGAAAAGAGGGTTTGTCGATGATCAGATGAAGGTCACTAATTATGCTAGTCATTAGGCCGGGCCGGTTCGGGATGCTGAGAATTCGTTCGGTTTCTTCAACGTCAGTGGGTGGCTCGTCTGCTCCAGCAAACATGTGTCGAATATCTTTGATAGCTTTGTTTTGCATTTGGAGAACCCCGTCTATTCTTTTCTTCCAACTGCGAGCGTTGAACTCCTTCAATTTCTGCTCTGCAGTCTTAATAGAGACTCTAGCAGAGCTCGAGAACAGGCAGACACCATCGGGATCATATCTCATCTGACGAGAATGTGCCTTACGACCTCGTGAAGACGAGCGGTGTCGAACACGTCCGTCTGCACTCTTGCTTCGCTTCTGTTCCTGGCTACGACGGTGTGTCTGCGAGTCACGATTGGCAGACACACTTCTAAACCTAGACGGATTTCTGCGGAGCTCGCCTTCCTCCATTTTTTTAATTTTCATCTTGAACGCCCCTTCGCGCGCGAGACGCTGCTTCTGTTCAACGATTCCCACGTGGTAAATGCAATTGAGTTTCCACTCAAATGGATCATCCTCTAACTCGACGCTCAGAGCTTTACTTCTTAGAGAAACCCTTGGGACACTCTTTGGACTTTCCGGTGGCTTCTCTAGGATGTATTCATTCGACCTCGTCTTAAATCGATGATGGAGTTGTTCCATGGCTTTCAAGCTGTTCACGAAATTGTCGAATATCTTGTACATGACTAGCCCATGTGGAACGGCGAGACGAATAAAGTCGGATGATACATCAAGAGACTTTTCCTCAATAAAATTTGATCCTTGTTTCCGCTTGCCTTGTCTTAGATCTACGCGAACTGCATTCATACTGAGAACTCTAGCCCAAACATGCTTCATGCGAGGCGCTTCTGCATGAAGGCGGAGCAAGTGAGAGCGAAGGAATGGCGCCGACCAACGGTGACGACCTGCAGTGATGTCGTAGAATTGCAAGAGTAAAGGAGGGTCAGCAGGCATCGATGCTTTGATTTGAACAAGCGATGCTTTGACATCCACTGTTACAAGCTCAGGTGTTGATCTTGACGATGTTCCGTGATGGTGTGCTTCAGGTTTGCTTCGTCCCCGTGACGTTGTACTTTGTGCTTTTACTCCTTTCTGGAGCAACCCAGGGCCAAGGAAGGCGTCGTTGATGACCATAGCAGCAACACCAAGAGAATAGTATCGATATAGAGAAAGATGAAGATAGATGGCTCGAAGCGCTGAGTTGATATGAAAGATACTACCTTGGAGGTCACTCGAAGTGCTCAATGCAACCTCAAATCGAGGTAGAGAGAGGAAGGTTTGTGGATCCCACGCATCTGTGGACTCGATCACGAATCCTTCAAGTCCTCGCACATGAGTTGCTAGTCTTCGACCGTCGGTAGGGCCTTGAGTGTGTTTCTTAGAAGGGGATGACCTTGTAGGCGACAATAGAGGCCCGTCCGATGCTATGGACGTATTAGTTCCTCTTCGTCGCGAAGATGATGGCCTCCTTCGAAGGTCAGTTCTCTCCGCAACGTAATTGGCATTCCATGATTCAAGCTGGATCGCAATACCGCGAGAGACCTGGGTCAGACCAGGGTCGACTCCCGCAATCTCCAGCCCGAAGTCGGAGCCTTCAAACTCAAGCTCCACGAGCCAAAAGGGGATCCGTCGAATAAAGCTCGTTGAAGGAGGATCAGAGGGGACATTTAATCTTTCCGGTTGAACATGATCCTTAAGATGAGTGAGAATGTTTTGAATGCCTGAAATGACTTCCTTTTTGACCAAATGAGCGGAAAATGTCTTCAGACTGCCGCTGACGGTAACAGCAACTTCGTCTGTCGCACTGAGTTGGGTCTTGATATCTAACGCCTCAGTAGTCAAGAGGTCGTGACAATCACCGTCGGCGTTCTGATAATAAAGACGGTGCACAGATACGCGAAATATCGAAGTCAGAGAATAGTGCATGTCGCTAGCTGTAGAGTGTGACGACTCTATGTCCAGCGAAATTGATGAAATCGACGAGATGAGAAGGTCGTAGTCATCAGGACTTTTATACACGGGATCTGACACAGGTAGTGTAAATCTGATAACTGGTTCTTGTATCGATAACTTGATACTCGCCTTTGGCAACAACCTTGATATGAGTCGGTGATTATTCTTTGTATCTGCCGCCGATGCAGGTTGTCGAGCTTGTTGAATAGCGAGTAGTTGTGAGAGATGTTGAGGTTCCAGGTCGATAGAAGGAGACGTCACGACTAAATTAGCAAAAAGAACATTGGCATTCCTCTCAGCCGCATCATTCGAAGTTGCTACGCTGATAGTCTTGGATGGCAAAGTCGTTCTCATGGTCGTTGTAGCCATCGGTATGTACATTAGTTTCACCCCGTCGCGTGTCCCATCGTCAAGCGAAACAGAAACCGAGACTGCTGCAAGAAGGGCTTGGTGTGCGACATCGTTTTTTGAAAAGTACATTCGGTGAGCAGGCGTTCTCTGATCGAGACGATGCAGATCTATGCCGATTTCATGAGCGACGATATTGGCACAAAATTGTTGTTCAGTCCCTGGTAGTGACCTAATATCCTTAGAAACGCGGATGAAACTGAGACCCATTTGAATTTCTTGGACTCCTCTCAGTAACGAGCTAATGAATTCCCTCGAATCAGCCACGGTTTGAACGATACTTTCCTCGCGTTTACCGGGGTTGTCAAGCTCGTTGACGACGTCTTCAAAAGAAATTTCTTGCACATCTTTCTCGAGCATATCCTCATGGGTCTGTGATAATTCTTTCGACCGCTCAAAGAAGAAGATAACGTCATCAATTGGAACGTGGAGCCTTCCCAATTTGACCGATATTGAGCTATCTCTCAGACCAGGCCGCTCCTTGTATAGAAGACCGTGAACATTGATGCTCATCGCGTCTAGAACCTCAAGGGGTTCTTTACCATGTAGCCCGAGCATCACGCTCCTTACTGTCAAAATCCACTCGGCAGGACTCTGCTCGCCTGAGGGATCTTTTTTGTGCCTGAACAGCTTTCCACGATCGACCATTTTCCGTCTCGTATCAACTGCAAGTGACAAAGATCCCACTTGAATAGCGCCAACGTCCGCGATTTTTATGCTAGTATTATTGGCAACGACATCCACCAGGCACAGCCACTGTATTTTACTATGGATACTCTTGATCTTCTCTTTAACATTAGTCAGTCTCTTCCAAAACTGTGTCCGACCTCCTCTAGTATGTTTCGATCGGTGCGACGGCGATTCGGAGGTCGAAGATGCGCTCTTGGTTTTTTGCCCTGTAGAGCCATTCTCAGAGATATGAGCTGTTTCGTCAGAAGCCGATTTTGGCACACTTCCGTATGTTCGAGGATCGAAAGTGATTTTGAGCTCTGTGAATCGCAGGCTGATCCATGTTGGCTGGGCAAACGTTGGTGTATGTAGTGAGAGACCTAATCCACGTAGATCGAAATGTAGACCTTCCCGGGGAGTATACGCTATCCGTCGCAGAGACAAATAACCTACTCGTTGGATCGAAATGCCAGTCGCAATCCGAATAATGGCGAAGAAGACAAAACTCGATAGATACAAGAGCAGGACGACTCCCGCTATTGACGTAGCATTTAGTAGCGCCATTATCGTAGGTAGTCGCCCCGAATTTGTCCACACCCCTTAACCACCTTCGCCGAGCTGAGAATCAGCAAGAAGATCTTGAACCTCATCTCAAGCGATATAGCTCGGACGGCTTTGCCGTCATTCCCTCGATTTCAAACGTTGTAGGCTTGTTATGGAACCTGCCATGGTCCGGAATCCCAAAGAGACGCAAGTCTGGCCGATATTTCGTAGGATCGCGCTCGAAGGCGACACTTGGATTCGACGGCCGAAGAATTGATTCAACGGAGTTCTAGTTTCAGATGTAGACCTAGGTGTGGCGCACCTTTCCGAGCGAGAATTGTTGGATGCGACTAAAGCATTACGCAAATATGGACATGGATAGCTGCGAGAGATCGGTCTCGTCGGCTAGCCGCGCCGAGCTCCCCCGCGATATTGAAGCCGAAGATCTGCCAGATATAATTTAGTCTATGATAGAGAGCCAGGTCGGAAACATAGCTCGAGAGAAACAGATATATGGACAGTTTGAAAATTTTAGACCACTTTTTGTCAAGTCTGCAGGTGCTGGTGCGAAAAGCTACGCCTGTTGACTATTTCACGCAGTTCAATTTTGTGGAAAGCATAGCGTAATAGAATATCATTCCTATGCACGTCCCTCAAATGAACCCTATGTGACACCAAGATTTCCATAGAAGGTTTCAAACGAGCCATGGGTATCAGGAACAGTACCTTCGCCTCGCGAGCGACATGCAACGCCTTATGCAGAATTTCCGAGCAATTGCGCCACCGAAATCAAACCACTATCATAACCCTCCCCCTCCTTGACCAAGCATGTTTCTCACCCTCTCCACTCTCTCCACTGCTCCCTCAAGCCTCTCAAGTCTTCTTCTCTTCTCTATATCTCGTTTCTCTAATAGTTCAACCCTCTCTTCTAATTTGGCCCTCGCCTTCCTCTCTGCCGCAACCATCTCATTCGCTTGCCCAAATAGCTGCGCAGTCAAGTCTTCGAGTTCGGACTGCGCCGTTCTGAGTGAGGATTCCGCATGCTGGCGAAGCGTCCTTTCTTTGGCGAGTTGTGCTGGCAGATCGGCGTCAGCAGAATTCACCAGCGCGCTAGTAGATTGCGATGCCTGGGTCAAGTTTCCCGGCGGGAGGCCTGGGGTCGGCGGATTTGACGAGTTGCCACGGCGTTGAAGGAACCCTGTCAATGAGGACAAGCGACCAGAATTTGGAGCGTGATTTGGTTCAGGTAAGGGAGAGGCGAAAGAGCTGGAGGGGTTGCTATGTCGATTTTGCGCATTGACGCGGAGATTTCGCAATTCGTCTTCGTAGTCAGCGTTTTTATCGGCTAATTAAACAATCTTATGAGCTTTATGCTTGAACTATGGCAGAGATGGAGCCTTACCAGCAGCAGCGGCTTTTTGACTGAGGAGCTTGAGCTGACTCTCAAGCTCAGAGATTCGCTGCTGTGCATGGCCAGACACACTGCGACCACATTGTGGGCAGCTCAGTGTTGTGCCAATTGGATTTCTGCTAAGATCAACGGACATTCAGTCGTTTATGCACGCCTAGGACTGTTGACGTTGCAGTTTCGAGGGAACTGCTGAAACATTCTTGTGGAGAGGTCGCAGACACAATGCATTCACACCAGAAGGTCTTTACAAAGAAAATTCGAGTAATGAAGTTGCTGCTGAAGAAAACGGAAGCAAGAGGCGGGACATCGCCAAGTGATTGTGTCGAGGTTCCTCGTGATTCTGATACAGAACACAGCCTCGGCGGAGATAGATTGGTTGTTAGCTCAGCCTCGTCGCAGGGCAGAGACACCATCCCTGAGGTATAACAGCCTCCCGCGCACCGTCCTCCAGAGGGACAATTTATTGTTTACTACGACAAATTTGAACGGACCTTACGAGGCTGAGATACTACGATATTTTAGAACTGATACTAGGTTTGATTTGAGAGAATCGGCGACGATTTGCAAACATTCTATGACTGTGCCTGGCACAACATAAGCTGAGTCTCTCAGCGAGCATACTTTTCAGAACCTCCTTCCTATATGCTCATAGAAGGACGATGTCTGGTAAGACATTGCCGGGCCAAGGCTGACATGTGCCCATACAGAAAGGCGAAATGCGGAAACGTATGTCGGGCATATTTCCTCACAAATCAAAGTGAAGACCAATGATCCCGCTATCTCTTAGTACGCCATTACGCCAGAGAGGAAGTTTTAGAGAGAAGATCAGGAAGAAAGGGGGGAAGAGGCTGTCACAGAGACACAACCTATTCCTAGTCGGAGCCCGGGTTCGACACGCTAGGTAGCTCAGGAGGCGACTGCCCTAGTGGTTTGCTGGTTACTTCGCCGATTGTTGCGCTGCTTGGTTGGAATCGTGCTCCAGCCTTCTTCTTCGAGCGAGTTGGCAGTCCCCTCGACCGGGGTCTCGCTGGCCTTAGAAGCCGATTTCCTCCAGCTGCTTCCTCCCTTGTTCGATGGGATATCACGGACGATCTCTTTGGGCTTGACCGCTTTGTCTTCGGCTAAACCCTCTTGCTCAGGGTCATCTTCCTCCAAGTCTTCATCATCAGCGCTCATTCCGTTTGGACCTTCACTAGCTCTGCGCAGGATCTCAAAGTTCTTGCCCGACTGGGTAACTTCCGCTCCATTTTCCTTTTCTCCATTTGTTTCAGCCGAGTTATCGCCTTTCTCAGTAGCAGCCTTCTCCTTTGCTTCACGAGCCAGCCTTTTTTCTTCGGCTTTCTCAGCTTTTGCCTTCTCCTCGGCGTCTTTCTTCTGGCGCAAGGCTATTTGGTGCTTCTCCTCGATTTGCTTTTCCTTACTTGCAGTATCTACAGGTCTTGCTGCTCCAAAAGGACTGGCCTTAGAGTCTGTTGTCGAAGCAGCAGGCGAAAGACCTGGTTCCGCTTCGGAGACAGTCCTCTTCTGAAGGTTTAGCTTAGGACGAACGACGGGAGCAGGAGCAACTGCGGGAGAGGGAGGGGTACTGGCTTCTCGGGAAGGTGTGGGCGATTTGGCGGGCATGTCGGGTCTCATCTTTGACCGCCATTGATTATCAAGGTCAGCAGCAGTAGGTGTTCGCTCAATCGGCGGAGCCCTTTCCTGGAATTCACGCCGAGGGGGCCGTGATCCATCTTGAGACCTGCCTTCTCCCCAGGCCGGAGAATTCTTCCTGAAATGTGGGCCATCTTTGCTTCTTGGTCGACCTCCTTCCCGAACGCCAGAAGGCGCATTTGCGGCCGGAGAGAGTGGCCCTTTTCTTTCCCAATTTCCAAAGTCACGAATTTTTCCATCACTTTCAAAGCCACGGCGAACACTGCCCCGCTCGCTGCCGGCATCGGACATGGCGTCCAAATTGCGACCAAAGTTCGCGCGGTCAAGGTTTGAGCGATCAAAATTAGGACGGTCTGAGACCCTGCGAGATTGCTGGTTTGGCAGGTCTGGGAGAGGACCTTTTCTCGACCAATCACTGAAGTCACGAGATTCTTGACGATCTTTAGCTATTCCAAGAGTCAGCGGGATGATGATTTTCCAGGACAGGGTATCATCGTTGGAACTTACGAGGTTCTGCCACACTCACTCGGATCATGCGGCCGCCGAGACTTGAGCCGCTATAAGTAAGTGCTTTTTTGAGTCCCTCAAGCGTACCAAATTCCACATATCCAAAGCCTTTCGGCTTGTGATCCAGCTTGTCCTCAACGATTCTGACGTTTGTGACTGCGCAATCACCAAAAAAATCGCTAACATCAGAGGAGGTGGTATCGAATGCCATATTTCCAAGATGGGCGGTATATGGCGGTTGGGTTGGGAGGGGAAGGTCATTGCGAGGTGTAAAGCCGCGATCTATATCGAGATCAGTATTTCCACTCTGGGCTGTAAATCTCGAGTAAACGTACCAGTATACCCATTGCCGATACCTGGAGCCGAACTGAAAGCACGCCGGTCGCTGTTGTATGAGGTACGACTTTCTGGCGCTGCTTTGGGAATCAGCACACTTTTCACAGAATGATAGCCAGAGTATGTAGATTGGAAAATACCGGGTATAGGCATATCTTCCATTTCGTCGGCCCATGATCCATAATCTTTGAAATGTCAGCGACCTAGTTTTGAAAGTGCCCAAGGTTACATGCTCTCATCTTGTAAGAAGGTCCCGAGGGACATCTTCTGATTTTTGGCTTTGGGCGCTGTTGATTTACGTTAGCCATCACCATCTTGTGAGGTGCATTTATAGAGATTCTCTGATAAATCTCTCCAAAATACGAGCGCTAAACTGACCCATGATTACGGTAGGAAGACGGGCAAACGCGCACGAAACAATATGCGCTTTTGCCTCAAGGACGTTTCGAGGATCGCAAGAGTCTACTCGAGGCGAACGAGAAAGGTACGTGCGGCCGCGATGAGGGTTTTTTCGATTCGGAAATGATGTCGCTGCCCTCGTGCAGGAGAGACAGGACAAACGGTGGTGGGATTCGTGTAGTAGTAAGGGCCAGTGAGCGGGAAGACGGGAAAATCTTCAGGCCCGCCAGATTGGGGTTTACCGCATTGCGCTAAGCGGAGTTGGACGAGATCCCTCGGAAGACGAGGCAGTTTGAAGCACACGATAATTAAGCCGTCATTCGAAGTATATATCTGGCGACGCACTCCAGCCTTTTTTGTCGCATTACCCTTCTGATGTCGAGTTCTTCAGACAGAGCCAAGGCAATCAATCGCATCTTCTTCGACCCAATCCAGCCTGCGCTGATAGCTGGATCAGTCACTGGTATTTCCCCCTATTTTACAACCTATAGCATCAGTCGTCACGATTTGATTCTTGATTTCCATTTTGTTAGACCCTCAGCCGTCTTGCAATTCCATGAATTGATCGCTTTTATGGTACAATATAGTGCATTCTTACGTGTTGTTTAGGGGTCCTGGGAATAGCTTCAGGAGCAGTCGCGGGGACTCTTCAATCTACATCTCCAGTCATTTTCTCTGGGATCGCTGGACTACAGTGTTTCAGTCTTGGAACTAGCTTCTGGTGTATGAGACCTTTATGCACGGATTTTGCCAGCGGGGTGTTAACCTGAAATCTAGATTCTCGAGGAGCCCTTATCAAGGCTTTTGCAGAAGAAGACCCGTCTCCTTCGCAGAAACTCAAGTACAGTGCCGCCGCCGGATCATTTACCGGCGCTTTTAATGGCGCTCTAAGAGGCCGTCCTAACGTGATTCCGGCTACGATAGTCTTTACATCGATAGGTTTTATTGGACAAGCAGCCGTCAACTTTTCTGCCCAAGTTCGAAAGGATATTATAAACGGCCAAAGGAAGCCATTTTTACAGCGCGTGATGGATTCAAAATGGATGCCTCTAAAACCGATCTCGGACGAGGACTACATAAAGATACTGGAGGAACGTGCTCTGAGCCTTGACGCTGAGATTGCGATTATTGACGACAAAATAAAGTCCCTAAGTTCCAAAGGTTCGTAAAATGCACAGGCCATCTTGCGCTTGTCTTTATGGATCTAGTCGTCACCTCTTAGCGCTCGCCGTGCTAGAGTATCAGTATGACTTGTTTGCCACTCGACACTTCATTCCCCTGTGCTTTGCTCAGCTTGTCTCACGAACTCTACCGCCTTCTTCTTAACAGCCTCCACCGATCTCTCGTCGCCACATTTTTCTTCAAAGGCTAGCCACCTCTTGAAGAAGAATTTTGCCTGTTTGTTTTTCACCCGTCCTGCAAAAATTCGCTCGAACAATCTTCTCACCTGGGATTCGTCCCCTAATCTGATCTCATGATCCAGAAGCACGTTCCAAAGGTCTACACGTTTAGGGAAAGAACTTAATAGACCCTCAAAAATTGTTCGGCCGCGCTCAGGAAGCCCATTAGACGATCGAAATTCGAGTTGCGCAAATTGGCGGGTCAAGTCGAGGTGGGTTCGCTCAGGGAGAGCTTGAAGGGCCCGAGGGAGCAATTGACGCCCTTTATCAGCTGAACCAGCGACATCAAAGAGAAAGCTGGCATAATTGACCCAGATCTGGGGATCTTGGGAAAACTTTCTGAGCATCACTTGGAAGAGCTCATCGGCTTTCTGAGAGAGGTCAGGGTCGTCAGACTCTCAAAAGGTCTTGGGGACAACTTACATCACGCTTTTCTGATTGAATGTAAATGCTCGCTAGGCGTCCGTGAATATCTTTAGGGTCATGAAATTGGCAGGCTCGTTTGAAGACCTCGGAGGTACTGTCATCGTCTCCATAAGTATTCTCAAGGTTGAGAAGAGCAATCCAAACATTCGGTTTTTCTTCATCTTGTCCAATGCCAATTGTATCTAGTGCTCTGCGGGCTGTTTGTCTTGCCATGTCAATTTCTCCTAATTCTAATCGAAGAGCCATGTACTGTAACCAGAGAAGCGACGAGTCGGGCTCACCCAACAAGAGGCGTTCGTAATCGTCCGCAGATTGTGGGCCATGAGCATCCAAGTCGCCAGTTCTGTCAATTTGGAGTTCGTTGCTTGCAAGCCTTTTTTGTGTCTCGCCCTCCTCATAGTCGTCCATATCTGTATCATCCCGACCGCGCAGTGTGTTTTTTGCTGCCGCCCCTGACCAGTCGAACCCACCAGCACTTAACCCATTGTTAAGGCGAATGATAGCGTTCTCAGTTGTTTCTAAAGGGTCGTCCCGATCGTCATAGTTGTTCCTGTTGTCAGATGATTCGCTCTCGTCATCATCCGTGCGGAAGATCGAGCTCTGTGTTACGCTCGATAGATCTCCGCCTCGTTCATTTGAAGATTCATCAGCAAGATTTACGCGACCTGCAGCATATCCTTCATCCAGCTCATCATCGTTAGACTTGTTCTCGTCCGAAAGGCCTGCTCTAATTCTTGAAGAGACATTAGATAGCTTTTTACCCGACTCATACTCCACCAGGCTTGATTTGTCAAAATAGGAAGCCTTTAACCCAAAATTTATGCGGCGTCTCTTAGGTTCGATCTTGAGCACCTTGGCTTTTACAGCGTCACCTTCGCTATAGATTCTTCGAACATCCTCCACGGGTCGTTCGGAGAGCTCAGTTCTGTGACAAAGACCTCTGACGTTTACAGAATCATCGACAACAATGAATACCCCAAAATCTTCAACCTTGGCAACTTTGCCCGTAATGACCTGTCCGACGGAGAGGTCATCAAGGACGATGGGAGGCTTGTAGTCTGCCTTCAGCACTGATTCTTTTAAGCTCAACTGAACACGTTTTGAAGCTTGGTCCAATGCAACAACCCGGCCCCGGACAAGTTGATCTCTTTGGTAATGACTTTTCCAATCCTTAAGGTAGGAGTCTGAGAGATTTGTCACTCGCACAAAAGCCGTCACGCCACGGCCTAAGACCACGAAGACACCATTGTCCGCGACGTTAGAGATAAAGCCACGGTATATGCCGTTGGTTTCGACCTGATCAACGGTCGTTATCTCAGGGTCGATGACTGAAAGCGAAGAACTCATAACCTTAGAAGGCCTAGTAGAAAGCGAGACTTTCTTGTTTGGTGCATCAACATGAAGTACACAAACCCGAATCATGTCGTTTTTCTGGAACTTTGTAGGATCTGCCCTTGTAAAGTCGTCCGCCATGTCGACAAGGTCAACAGCACCAACAATGGTATCACTCAATTGCACAAGAGTTTGCCGTTCACTGGATCTGGTCACTCGACCAGGAAGAATCAACCCCTGGGAAAGATCGTTGAGGGCCATTTTACTTGATGACCCACCTGTCTTCGCTGAAAGATCAAGATATCCTGTGTTTGAGTCGACGGCTGTTACGTGAACTTGAAGGGCAGAGCCGATAGGAAATTGAGCTGCGATATCTTTGAGAAGTAGCATATCGTCTGCTAAGTCTATCACCTTCACCCGGCCCCGAACATTTGGTGTGATATTTACCCACACGCAATCTTCAGCAATATTATTCACAAAACCAATCCAGGACGACCCAACGTGAACTTTGTCTATAGTCAGTATTTGGAGTTCAGAAGCCTCTAAGCGATCTGGCTTCGCAGATACCTCAAAGACGGAGGCTTTACCTGATCGATGACTGATCGGTAAAAAGCGGTGATTTCGAGCATCATGCAGCCCCAATATCCGAGCGGGAAGTATTTGCTTGTTTTGAAAGCTTCTTAGTGGTCGTTTCTTGTCTTTGATAGCTTTCCATCCGTCGAAAATTTCAGATACATGGATGCGGCCTTGTACATCTTTTGCAAGAGCCACGTTAATCTGACTTTCTTTTATTGACACAATTTGAACTCTAGTTCGGTACCCAGGAATATAATCATTGATAGAGGTTGACTTCCCATCAACAGGGTCAATCAACGTCGCAATGGCGTTTATGTTAGGATGCTCCCTGCCAGTGCCAGGATCTGTCGCCTGATGCGGTCTCGTTGTCAGCCAAAATCTAGTTTCCGCTCCATCCTGCTTGACGGAATGGATTTTTGCGGATATTATCTGAAATCTTGACATTCCATAATCTGATAAGCTGCTAACCTCAGGTGGAAGGAGGCTTCGAGGAAGCAGCCCGGTCAGTCCAGCCGCAAATCCGACGAAAACACCAGCCTCAGTAATGTTTGCAATGAATCCCTTCACATCCATTCCTTCCCGAAGATCACTCGGTTTAGACGGTAGTTGACCAGTAGTTGAGGCGGTCTTTAGACTTGCACGGTTACACAGCTTGACCAGACTCCTCTTGACAAAGACATCTAAGACAAGCAAGTCATGGATCGTCTGTCCGACGCGGATCTTATTGAAGGCAGATTCACGCTTGCGCGGTGAACCATCGCTGACATGAACAAGCTCAAGACGTGCGATCAGATCGCTACCCTCAAGCCGCAGCAGCAGATCGTCCTCGGCTTTTTCAAAAACCCTCCCAGAAACAAGGCTTCCAATTTTGAGGTCGGTAAGAGCCTTTTTCTGAGCCTGGTTGGAAAGCTCAGGGTCTTTGCATGTTAGCATGAGCCGCTTTTTGTTGGAATCCACCTCCGTAGCAGTTACATTAATAACTTGACCTTCCCGGAAATGCTCGGTGGCATCTTTGATATATGCTTCGCTCATCTCTGAAACTGGCAAAAAGCCTTTTGCATCTCCAAAAAACTGGACCACCGCGCCATGTCGGTCAACTTTTACCAAAACTCCTGGTGACGTGGATCCCGGCACGACCGTCATAAAGTCATGCCAAATCTTAGCGTCACTATTCACAAGGCTATTTCTCAAAGTAAGACGTATCTGTCGCTTAGTCGAGTTGGTTGAGATCACTCTTGCTGAAACGCTTGAACCTGGTTGGAATTTTTTTTCTGGCCGTTGCAAAGCTACATCAGAGATGTGCATTTTTGGGACTAGGCCTGAGATGCTATCAGCGAGGCTAATTAGAAGTCCCGTTATCTCTCCGTCGCGTGAAATTGCCTTCTCGACAATGCCATTGACCTTTTGACCAACCTCAACATCTTGTATTCGAAGAAATGGCTGGTTAATAACGGAGTCCTGGAAAGACGCTGTGAAAAGGTCATCAATTGCATTATATCCTAGAATTCGCCCTCGGTGCGCAGAGCCAATTTTATAGGGTCCGTGCGATTGCGCGATAGATTCCACCTTTGTGTCTGAGAGCCTTGAGAGATGCACAAAAATTGTCGCCGGGCTCCTGTTGAGCTTTGTGAAAACACCAAGGCCTGGCTCGACTCGCAAAATTCGAAAATCGGGGTAGATGCTGGATGGTTTCGGGCGGTCATCTCCAACCGACTTCGCGACATTAGGATGTGCGAATCCAAGAACGTGAGGTAGTAAAGAGAATCCCAATTTCTTCCTGTCTGGCGATGGCAGAGTAAAAATCAAGCGAGCTCTGATTTTTGTACCAGATTCCCTTCCGCCATCTTCTCCATTGCCCATGTCTCTCATTCCAGACTGTACAATGTCTGAAGTCACATCGAGTACGCCCATCAGCTGACCTGCGAGACCTGCTTCCGTGACATCCGACAAAAGAATTTCTACAGCAGTGCCAGGTAGCATGGATTCCACTGAAGGAGCTGTCCTCAAGAAGTTTTGTTCAACCATACCTATCTTTTTGCTGCAGGCAGAAAGCTTCACGGTTCGCCCATTAGAGCTCGGCCCTGTAACAAGACACAAGAACACCATCCCTGGCCTGAACGTGCGAGGCTGCCCGTCGGTATCCAACTCTTTAGACGACAGAAAGCCTTGGATCTGGTTGCTATCCAACCCAAGGTTCATGACCAAGCCGTGGTCTTCGACGCTGGCAATAGACGCCTGAACAGTGCTGTTGAGTACCAGACTATTATGATCCATACCAGCATTGCAGAGTGTTGGCTCCACTGAGAGTTCTATCCGGTTTTTCGAATTATGCGCAAGATCCTCTGAACTGCCTCCTACAGATACAACGCAAGAACGAAGATATTGCCCTACCTGAAAATACTGTCGAAGGTCAGTTTCGCTTCCATCCACCTCATTGTCTTCATAGATATCCACATCATCCCGTGAGAGTATAGATTCAACCTTCTCTGTTATCTGCCTGGAAACCGCCGTGAGAGGCACATAGCCTGTCAAACCATTTGGAAGTGCCAATGCGAGTTCTCGAACATTAACATCGACTATCTGTCCCAAGAGAAGCGTTCCTTGGACGATGTGTTTGAACTTGAGGCTCTCTATTTTTGGCTTGCTTCCTAGGTATTGTTCTTGGGCCCGTGCCCTCTTTGACTTCCTTTTACTGTCCTTTCTCCTAACCTTCTGCACGCCCTGATCACTGGTCTCGTCGTTGACGTTCTCGCTATCGTTGGAAAATGATGCAATTTCTCGGGCATCAGATTCGAATAGGATATCCTTGGTGGCTTGGGCCTGGATCTGTTTTTGTTCGACTGGAGTTAGGAGGGAAGCTCCACCGCGAGGAAACGGCGCAGGTTCCGGAGGTAGCAGAGGCACAGCGGAAGCATTTGAAGCTTTGAATGCATTTTGACCCTTAGATTCTGGTCCTAGACTTTTGGCTGTTTTCACAGTTTCACTATTGTGAACGGGATCTACCGCAGTCTTTCTTCGCTTTTGCTTTGTGCGGGCAATGTCCGGCACATTTTTCCGCTTGAGAGAAGCCATTCTAATCACTTGACGAGAGGAGATACGAGAACAAAGTGTGCATGATTTCGAGCGCAATTGACCCTCTGGCCTCAGCACATGGGGGATGTTGATTACGGCCTATGCATGCCTCCACTGGCTTTGCATGTACAGGCAAAGCTCCAAGATTTTGCCAATCTGCCACTACAAAGTTCTCACCGCCTTCCACGATCTAACCCAGAAGAGGCTAGTGTGTCATTGCGAAAAATGACATCACGCACGTGCAGGTCTTGGCACGACGCGACCGCCGCGCGACGGAGCGAGCACTTGATTGGAGGTCCCGGAAACCCAATGAAACTGCATATCAATCTTTCCCATACTGATTGCTGAGCACGTATTCTTCTCTAGCCGCCTCTTCCAATGTATCTACGTCTTCTAAATGGACATGAGCGATGGATTGCTTTGATGTCTGTCGAACGGTCGTGACAAGCATTCAAGCTATTCGAGAAAATCCACTGTCCTTTGCAAGTGCTTCCGGACTTCGTCTTTTCCTCCAGCATGGACAGCTCACACTCTGCCTCGTTGGGCTCGGAAAATGCCGACTCGAGCACGTCGAAGAGGCCTAAGAAACCTCCGACTATAACACCCCGCCGATTCACCCGTTTCTTCACTCCACGGCCGTCTGGGAAGCGTACAAATTCTGTGAGGACGAGGAGAAAAGCTCTCCAAGACATCACCAAGCCAGCTCTCAACAGACAAGAGCCAAGCAATGCAGATCTGTCATTTGAAAGCATTTGCGACTCTGGAAGAAGGCACAGTCATGCTTTCAGCAAAAAGAGAAAGCTTTCTACATCATCTCTCGATCCTCCTCTGCAATCCTCCCCGACCCGGAGAGTTACTTTCTTCCCGTCTAGCAGCCAGGAAGATGGAATGAAAAGCAGTACAGAGGGTTATTTAAACATGTGCTTTGATGACGATGAAGATTCTGAGCACGCGTCAATATCAGGGCAGGACAGAAGGAAGATTCAAACATTCAGCAGCTTCGGAACATCGGCGGGAGTGCTTGCTTCAAGAATCTACAGTGGTGCCCCACGACTACGCCCCGACATTAGAACAGAATATGAAGCAGAAACAGCGTCTTTCTATAGTGCTTCTCGGGATGTTCATCATTGCCTTGACACTACTTCGACGCATTGGACGATGCCATTCAGCGTAGCAAGTTGCAATAGTAAATGCACCGCCTCCTTGTTATACTTCACTGACTGACTAGCATATAGCCAATTCACTTGTTGCTATTGGAGGCGAAGAAGGGGAGATCAAGCTCTTTGACTCTGCAAGGGACGACAAAATTGGCTTTACGAGCCCCTTTCTTGGGGTCCTTGCCCATGATAATGCGGTCTTAGATCTTCAATTTTCGGATGATGATGCCCTTCTTGCAACTGCGTCCGGCGACCAGACTAGTCTCGTCATTGACATGCACTCGCAGCAGACGATTGCCTGCCTATCTGGCCAAACGGCATCTCTGAAGCAAGTCAAGTTTCAGCCCGGATCCAACAATCAGGTCCTCGCAACTTGCGGTCGAGACGGTGATATCTGTATCTGGGATCTTCGCTGCCACGAACCTGCACAATTACCTCGCATCACAAACCGTCACCTTAGCCAGCAACTCGAAGGCTCGACGAATAGCCGTCCCCGCCTTCACTGCCCCATCAACAGGATCCGCAACGGACACTCCACATCCTGCCATCGTAAAAGTGCAGCTACCCTGCAGTCAGGCAACAGATCTTACCACTCTCGTGGTGAGATCTCCGTAACCTCCCTCTGCTTCCTTCCCACCCATCCGCACCTCTTCCTCACTGCCTCTGAATCCTCCGCCACAGTCAAACTTTGGGACCTACGGACCAACTACCAGAACCGACATCGCCAACAGCCCCTCCCTCTCTCTACCACCCGGCCTCCATCGCATCACAATGCCCGTCGACCTTATGGCCTCACTGCCGTGTCTCTCTCTTCCTCCGGCTCGCGCCTCTATACCTCCTGTCGCGACCACACCATTTACGCCTACTCAACTTCGCACCTCTTCCTAGGCTCCACCGCCGAACTCTCCCTCCCAACATCCACCCACTCCCCCCCTCCACCCCGCCGCTTCGGCGGCCCAGACTCAGAATCCCTCCCCCCAATCTACGCCTTCCGCCACCCCAACCTCAAAATCGCCAGCTTCTACATCAAATCCGCCATCCGCGGCCCATCCCCAGCCTTCCCCAACTCCGAACTCCTCGCCCTCGGCAGCAGCGACAACTGCCCCGTCCTCTTCCCCACCGACGAGCGCTACCTCCGCAACCCGGCGCTGCGGCGCGCGGCCATCGAGCGCGGCGAGCGCGACGGCTGCCGGCTGCCGATCTACACGCACGGCACGCCGCTGGTCAACGGGCATGGGAAGGAGGTCACGGCGCTGGCGTGGACGAGTGAGGGGTCGCTCGTGAGTGTGAGTGATGATTTTCATGTGAGGTGTTGGAGGGAGGGGGAGGGTGGGGAGTCGAGGCAATTGAGGGTTGGGGGGGAGGGGGAGGGGAGGAGGTGGATGGCTGGGTGGGCGGATGTGGAGGGGGGGTTTGATGAGGAGGATTAAGTAGAACGCCCGGGGGGTTGGATTACGCGTAAGGGTTGTTGGGAATATTTTCCGAGGGGGGTCTTTTTGGGGTGTTGGGCCAAAGAATTGGACAGAATAGCATTAAATGCTTGCGTGAAAACTAGCTTTGTGTTCATTTTCCTCTTGGTTTGACTTAAGGAGGCATATCGTTGGAGAAAAAAATGGACGAATGAAAGGCCACGAGAGCTTCTCGTCACGATCGGAAGTAAAAATCATACGATTTTTTCTGCCAACGCTATGTATAATACGCATCAACAATTACCACGACACCACAGGCAGTCAGTTTAAGACACTACAGCCCCCTCCCCCTAAGTTCGTTTTTCTATCCCTTCTATACACCCGATCTATTCGTACAGTCACTCCCCACCACCCCTAACCACAACCTCCCTCCTTAACTCCAAATTCTCCCTCCTCAACCCCTCAATCTCCCTCCCCATCTCCTCCACCTTCCTCCTCAACTCCTCCTCCAACCCCCCCGCCCGCTTCGCCGCCCGACTCACCCTCACCAGCTCCTTATTGAACCGCTCGTACAGCGCCTGGTTCTCCAGCGTCACCTCCTTGTACAGCTGGTCCAGGGCTTTGAATTTGCGCTCGCTGGCCGCCGCCGCCGTGATGGGGGTTTTGGATGGGGAAGCGGAACCGGAAGCGGGAGGGGGGCGTTTGGTTGGGCTTGTTGAGGTAGCAGCAGTAGTACTAGTAGTAGTAGAGTTTGCGGAGGCGGCGGTTGAGGGGCGGTCGCGGACGGTGGCGGTGTTGGTTCGGGGGGTGGGGATGTTGGAGGGGGTGGTGGTGGTGGCGGCGGCGGCGTCGAGGCGGCGCTTGGAGGGGCTGGTTTGTCCGCCGTCGGTTTGGCGGTTGAGGTTGCGTTCGGCGAGGTGGACGCGGGGGGATGCTAGGGTTGCGAGGCGTGGGGAGGTGATTTTCGGTGTAGGTGACTTGATGGGGGACGAAGATTTTGTTTGGGGCGGTGGAGAGGTGATGTTCTCTTTTCGGGGGGATGTTCTGGTCGGTGAACCGACGCGGGTTGAGCCATACCTGGACACCTTGGGAGCCGCGGTGGGTATGGAAGGCTTCGCAGGGGAGACCGCTGCGGTTGGCGCCAGAGGTGGAGGAGACTTGATCGTAGGTTGGGGTCGAGATTCTGAAGGACGTGCGGGAGAAGTGGTGACTTCAGGAATAGGTTCCTGCACCACTGTCGTTAATGAGGGCTTTCGTGGAGGTAAAGGTGTAATGTGCGTGTCCCTCATCGTGTCTTGAAGAGATTTAAGATCAGACAAAGAGCTTCTTCGCTTCTTTTTCGGTAGCTGCTTGGTAGGTTTGATAGGATCTTCGCCAATGGATTGAAGAATTTGGATAGTGCTATGAGCACTACCAGGACGAGAACCATTAGCGTGCTCGTCGAATGTTAGAGTACTCAAAGCAGATTTATCGCGGGAGATTGGGCGGAGAAAAGACGGAGCTCTAGAATCGGAGTCTGTGGACTTCGACCTGACTAAGGCGGCTTTTGATAGACTAGAATGTTGAGAATTGGATTCGCTGGAACCTTTGTTCTTGCCTAGACTGCGAATTATGGATGAAACTTTGCTCTCAGATTCATCTTTGCTGTTGTGGCGGCTCAGACCAAACCCGAGTCGTCTGCGGAATGAAGATGTCTGCGAGTTTATAGATCCAGTCTTACTCTTATGCGAAAGATCACTTGTAGCCTCAGCCCCTGGTCCGATATACTTCTCATCCGGCCACCCGATAGGTATACTATCATCAAACAGTTTTTCGTAGTCCTCGACGAGACGATCGAGTAGCGAGATGTATTGTAGAGGATCGGAAGACTTCGTCAAGAGCTCTGCAAAAGTCGCAGTCAAGGCTCCCCGGTCCGCATCGTTTCCAGATGCATCAAGGAGATCCGTCAATAGCCTGACCATAGAAGTGAAAGCACGCCTGTTCTGCGGTGCCATATTCACTAGGAAGTCTTTGAAGAATCTCTCAAAATCGGACGGAAAATGACGTCCAAACTTACCTTGGAGGACTTGGAGATCGCTGGCAGAAAGGATCGGTCCAAGTTTCTCCTGCCATGCATTAGTGAGGAACTTTTCAAATGCCGCAATCAGGACGTCGACGGAAACTTCGGCAGCCGCTTGTATCCGTGAGGCTTCCTCTAAGAGAACATTATACAGGTCGTTTACCGCGACTGGATCGGCGTGAGCTCGACCGCGTAGGCTCCGACCCACGATGTTGCCTCTCCGGGATCTTAATGCAAGAACATACGAAGTCAAAGTCTGCTCAAGTTGATCCAAAGGATCTTTGACCGTGGATCCTTCTTTAGCGGCGATGGCGATGATTCGCTGAGAATCTTCTCTTTGGATAGGAGATAATTCGGAGTTCTTTGATGGCGGTGGAGGAGGTATACTCGGTATGTCTCTGAGTTTGTTGTTGTAATCCAGCTTAGGTGTGCTTGTTGGCTGAGACCCGTACCACCAGCTTGATAGGAGCTTGGTTGGAGAAGTGGGACGGAATCCACAAGACGTTTTTGCTTCGGAGACGAATTGAATGTCTAGGGTGCGATGTACATCTTCATTCGATTCGACAAGAGCCTCTATGACAGATGGATTTTGCGTTGAATGTATCGTTTTGAGATGAACAGAAAGCCTCTTCAACATCAAAGTCCTTACATCTTCAAGAGATACTATATCTGAGGATTTCCCACAGCAATGCTGCATTTCTATCTTGTACCTGCCACCTGTTGTAACGCTCGCCCAGACCAGGATTTGTGTTGTCTCGGATGCCGGCAATGCAGGACCTGAAGGTTTCGATCCAGGTAAAGAAAGTATAACCGGTGGACGTCCACTGCGAGATTGCGCAGGCAAGCCATCTTCGCAGATAGCCGCTAAAAGAGTGAGAGAATTGGGCGAGCTTGGAAGAGCTAAAAGTGCCCACTTGCCACTTTCTCGCTCCGTTTCGGAAAATCGATGCTCGACTTTCGCCTTTGTAGCCTCCTCCAGAAATCGTTGGGCTTTACTTTGATAAGACCCATGAAGTCGAAATGAGCGGAGGACCTTCTTTGAGGAGGATGCCGTTTGATCAAATGAAGCTGATTTGGGATAAGCAAGGTAAAGAGAATCCCCACACGTGGATTGACTCAATTGAATGGATGTAAGGCGGACAGAGTCGAGGAAAAGAAGCTTGCTAGCCTCAGGAACACCACGACTGCCAGTGCTGCTCCGAGAACGCTGATTTATTTCCAGTTGAAGCCCAGCAGCTGATAATTGGCATTCAGACTGCTTCCCAAGAAATAGTAACTGATCGGGAAAAAGTAGTATGATCACATGTGTATTGTAGCTATTGCTTGGTAGAGTGGTTTGACCAGGGCCAATTTGAATTGCGTCCAGCGCAGTGATAAGTCTCCCTGTAGGTGCCAGAGTCTTGGGCCACATAGTGACGAAGGCCTGGAGTCTGTTGAAACTTTGCTCTTGATCATCTTCAGGGTTGTCAAGCGAACAAATCACTGTGATGGTATCGCGGGCATTAAGCAAACGTCGCAGAGCAACATGCGAAGATGGCAATGTGCTCGTCATCGCATCGATAAGGAGTGAATACCGTGGGAGCCGCTGGACTGGTTCCATCAGCATGGATCGCAGACGCTGCTCTCCGGTCTGTTGTATCCTTTGCGAGAAACTCGAGGCCTGGTCTTTTAGAAAAAGGTTCAGGACCTTAGTAAAGCCTGACTGAAGCTGCAAGTAGTTACGGTAAGGCTGTGCAAATTTGGGAAACCATTCTGTCAGGACTTTTCCCATTGCCAAGGCGCCTAAAGGATCCCTACGCTTCCGACTATCAATGGTCTTCCCATCGCTGGATGTAATGTCTTCCATAGCCTCTTGTTCGGTGCTTTCCAAGACTTCTTTTATGGCATTGAGAAATCCTAGATTTACGTCAAGAATTTCGTCTAGACAGGGAGGAAATAGCTTCGACAGCGCATCCTCCCCAGGACTTGTGCTCATAGTCGACTTCGACCTTGCTTTTGCCCGAAAATCCCATGCGACAGAATGGACTAGCTCATATATGTTTGCGACGTACCTCGCTTCTGTGTCGACCACCTCACACATAGCTAGTCTAAGTGCTTCTTTCTGCTGCCTTGAAAATTGACGAGACTTGGACACGTTTGTCGGCTTCGAAGGCTCTCGTTGCAGCTTCGATGTGGGAAGGAAGACTGGTTCACCAAACAGCCGCACTATAGGGTCGAAATCGCCGAATGTCATATCGTTCAGATCAGCTGTTCCCATGCCATGATCCACGTCTTCTCTAATGTCTGCAGTCTTTATTGAGTTCTGCGGCAAAATCACGTCCATGTCCAGCCATGGAACGCTTCTTTCCACGTATATTCGCTCTAGTTGCGCTGTCACCTCGCTCTGGTTCTCGACCTTCTCCATGCGATCGGCTAATTCAGCGGCATGCATCTCGTCGAACAGTCTGGGAACCTTGCCCCGTAGCCTTTTTGCGCGAGCAGTCAAGCAGGACTTCGCATTGTCTGGAAGCTCTGCGAAATATTTCAATAATCCGATCGCAAGGCCCCGACATACTTCGTCTCCTTGCTTTTCTCGAGGCAGATGATTCACGGCAGCGTAGAGGGGGCTCGAAGGAGACAAGGTGATCCGAGGATATGATTGATAACCGGCGAGAGAGAATATAACGAGCTGTATTCGGGATGAGGTGACGGGACCATGGTAAATAAGGATTGTGGAAAGGTATGCATCGGTCGCAGCATACAGCGTTAAGCTGCCCGAAAGGTCGGGCGCATCCTGAATGGTCGCCATGGTCGATGTACAAGCTCTGAAAGCTGATCCCTCGACTGTTTATAAAGCTAGTAAACAGACGGGCGGGAACCGGGTCTTGGCAGTAAGCGCGCTGCGGGGCCGCGCTCGAGACGCGTTCGTCACGTTTTCTCCACCCAGGAACCTCGATAGGCATGGTCAGAGGCCGCTGGTGCCACGGCCGCGGTCACACTTCTCCCTGTAACTATACCTGAGTTTTTACGATGAAAATGGTCAAAAGGCACATAGGCGTTTGTTGAAAATTTCACACCTCAACAGATGATGAGCAGAGTTGGCAGGTGGTATCTAGCGTCAACCACCATCGAGAAAATAAAGGTGATACACGCATCTCAGGATGAGCTTCAACATCTTTAGCGCATCCATGAATTTGACGGCGAAAACGCTGCCGGTGTTATTCAACCTTGAATGCCACGGCCACTCCCAGTCCGCCTTCGTCAGACATTCCTGATGGGAAAAGAGAACGAAGCTTTACCTGTTCAGGCCAATTCGAGATTCAAAGGATTTTGTTGTTACCAACCATTCCCAGTCCCTATGACACCAAAATACATCGGATGCTTAGGAGAAGGGTGCTCTAGGAACGTAGAGTCTGCGAGGTTCGCCAAGAATACCCATCCCAGAGTGAGCCTTCAGGATGCTCGAGAGGCCAGATCCAACCCTTGTTGATCCACGCCCTACGACAGCGTTCGCAGAATGTCAGGAGCGCCTTAATAGAAGAAATAGCCAGTAGTCGTGCCTCCACACAAATTCTTCGGTATTGCCCGCTTTTATAGAAACAGCGGAGAAGCCGAATGACATCCGGCGACTCGAACGAGCATTATTGCTGATCCATCTTTGTAACGAAAATACATTACTAAATGTGTATTTTGTAAGTAGGCAATAATATTCGATAGTGTGTGACTACGGTTCGCCCGCCACGTATTAAAATAGTCCGATGAAATTCCTATGTGCCGGAAGAGCCACATTCCGAATTCAATAAGGATGTCCTTGCGTGGTTTAATCCTTTTGATGCGGGACGAGATCTGGAGATTAAGTCCGCTCATTTCGACAATTTGCGCGTTATCCGAGTACGTAAAGTATCCGCTCATCACTATCTTTCCGAGGTCGGGTTAGAAGATTTGAAACCGTTCGTCAAGAATCTTTCACCAGCATCAACGGCCAGAGGTATGAGAGCAGTCTCAGTACGATTGGTGGCCACTTCCATGCAGATTAATGCAGCCCACCTTCACATCTTAGGTTTCTGACGACTTCTTAAATGTCTTTTGGTGGGAAATGCCTTGGCTACAGCAGAATATAGCTGCCAGTATGATATCGAGCGTGTAAAGGGCATCATCTGCTGTACAGGCTAAGCAGACTAGAGAGCCCTAAGACGACCAATTTGGTATTGGCTCGCCACATTATGAGCAGTTGTTTAGTTCTTGTTCTCATTTGATGTACAGCGTCAACTGTAATATGTCTCACCATAATTGTTAGTCTGAGGGTAACTAGTGACCCGGGTGGTCCGATCACCATTAATATCGGAGGTATTCGGGCCCAGATCCGAGAAGCCAAAGGGAGAGCTATCATAGTTGATATCAGTTGGAAGACCAAAATTATCAGTTGGGGCGGTAGTCATATTGCCGTCTGCAGTGACAGGAAAGCCCAGATTTGCCCAATCTAAAGTAGGGTCCCAGTTCTCGAAGTCGATGGCGAGACCGGACTGGTCTCGTAACCACCAGTCTTGTTGTGGTTGCGTCATCAAGCTATCTACCCCCCCAAAGAGTACGTCCGGGTCTGGGGCTTGTGAGACTGCAGCTGCGCCTGCCAGATTATTGGTAGACGGATCCAAGCGGGCTGCCTGGTAAGCGTTCCAAGCGTCCTGCTGAGCTTGTGTCAGACGGCTTGAAGTTTTGTGTTTGCTCGACAAGCGATTTAGCTCAGCAGCGGTCTGGGGAGGAAGAGACATGCCACCAGAAGAGCGGCGAGTGTTTGGGGTAGACTCTGGTGTCTGAATCTGGGGCTGAAAAATTCCATTGTATACTTGGGTGAAAGGAGCTGCTGTTTGAGTGGATGGATCATTTGACTGGGACATGACTGACAGAGAAGCACGGGCCGCTTCTTGGCTCGGTGGAACTGCAGCAGCGACGGCTGGTAAGTCTTTGTATACCACGCCTGGTGAAGACGATTCCTCCCACGAGCCCCATTTTTTCTGAACACGTGAAAGAACGGTGTACGCTTCCTCTGGTAGGTTGACCATCCAATCTCGAGCTAGATTTCCGACGACTATAATAGTTCTGCGAGCGCAGAGCCAAAAATTGCCAATTTCTTCAAGATGTCTCACTCCATGTACAATATCTCTTTTGGAATTTTTCTCGTCAACTCCACCAGTGTTGAGCAGATGGATCGTCAGACAAGTATGCAAGAAATAGACGGTGATGTTGCAGATCGAGTTCAACGTGTACAGGCGTTTATAGAGGCGAAACAATTTAGAAATTGCAGCTGCACTCTGTGTGAGAAACTTGCGTGGCGAGACATGAGCTGGTAGAGGTGAAGTGTTCCGCGTGTACTTCAGGAAAGGCCGGTAAAGATGGATGAAAAGCGTATGGAAAAACATACTAATTATGTTAGACGATTAATGAAAAGGCTTTCAGAAGGCGACTTACTGCATGACAAGCACTTGAGGTAGCTGACCCTCATTTGAATCGAGCTCACGAGGCAGCTCCTTCTTCCAAGCTTCCAATCGCGTGTGTATCTCGCTCAACCTCTTTAATTCCTGCTGTTTGCCCATCGGCTTTTCCAGGCGCGACGGGTTATAAAAGGCGGAGAGGAGATCTGAAGAAATCTCACAAAGTTTTGAGATTTGGAGCGCGACAGCACGGGTCCTGGCTGGTTGAGTATGCGCGTTCTGTAAACCTGAATCGGTATATGGAGACCATTTCTCTGCTTCTTCTCCTGGGAAGATGTCGGGTTTAGGTACATGAGTCGCCGCCGGCGGGAACAGGGGTTGCCGGCCGGTATACATGCTCCAGCACCTAGAGATGTCAGTCTGGTCGACGTTGGCCTATATTTTGTAGCTTACTTATCGAATAGGAAAATGCCCCAGAACGTGATGCGACGGGCATCGATATCTTCGGAGCCCAGCTTGGAATTTTCAGCAAGCTCTGGCGCATCGACGTTGATACCGAGATCCACGGCCATGCGAAAGGACATTCCACTATAAACCCACCCTTTGTTCTCCCTACCACAACCAGCTTCCCGGACAGACATTAATCCAAGGGCTTGCACAGTACACAATTTAGCATTAGTGTGCTCGTCGTTCTCAAACATAAGTCTTTTCGCTTCCTGGAAGAAGTGATCCCCTGCCGTTGCAGAAATGTCGGGATCCTCTCTGGCTCCTGGCCAGGATGTAAAATGACATCCAAGGCTGAGCATGACATTCACTAGCAGCGGTGAGCAGTATTCGGAGCGTCTTCCCATGAGGAAATCACGGTAGAAGAGATCTTTAGATAGTGTCGTAAAGTAGGCATAGTGCCAGCAAAAGTACAAATTGATCAAATGCACGATAAGATTCTTGTCTTGGGTCACAGTTGTCCAAGACAATATCCCATCTGGAGGTCGCTGCTGCGGAATGGCGTCCGATACACTAGAGGGCGAAGCACTTTCTTGGACATCGGCTCCCGGACGCAACCAAACCAAATTTGAAGTTCCACCTATGAATCTAACGGACCCCTCAAGGAGAAGGTCACCCATCTTGCCCGATAGCTCCGCTTCAAACTTGGGGATAGCATCTAGAGCCTCTGAACTATTGATAGCGGATTGGTGCTCTTGCAGGTCCTCGGTCGATTCATTCTTCTCTCGGGCCACGATCGATTCCGCAAGATCCTCTAAGCTTTCGCAATTCCGGATCTGATGCACTAGGTCCATAACTTCGTCCTCATCATAATTTAGGATAGCTTCGATGAGTGTCTGCAGCGTTGAGTTCCTTGTCTTCAAGCCATCAATGTCGCGTTTGTATACTCCTCTCCGGCGCAAGTCTGAGCTTGGGTCATACTGGCACTCGGTCAAATAGACAGAAGCACATGCGGCGCATTTTGGCAGGTTGCCATCACATTTACTCTTGCGCTTTCGGCACGCTATGCACGCTGTCGAAACGCAGCGTCGCTTTGCCGAAGCTGAGCCCTCTTTATCTTTGCTCTTCGGCTTGTGCTTGGCGGCAGCAGGGCTTCGCGACGGTGAAGGAGAATGAACCGTCTGTTTGTCCGGATTCGTCTCGTGATCCATATCCGGTGATGAAATCGCGCACTTACTCGTGTCTCTTGAGACACAGTGCGGATGCTGCCCACAGCGACCTTTTGGAATGGTTCAGCTTTCACGATCCATCATAGTATCAACTCGAGATAAGCAAGCCGCGGGTACCGGAAATCGCCAAGTGAGAAGGCCAATGGGTTGAAAGTCCGAAGTTCTTCCTACTCGACCGTTCTGGGTCAAGAGTCTTGAGATCCACGAGTAGAGCGGACCGTTGGAATTGGGTTTTTTGACACGAGCAAAGCGTTTGAAAAATTCAAGATCACCGCCTGTATGGTTGTTCGAACGAATGGCGGCCTTTGATGGGTGCTGAATCTACTCGAATGGAGATAGGTTCACGCGGGGAAGTGGGATGCAGTGGCCTGGAAGCTCCTCCCGCAGAAGGTGGCTGATATGAAATTTCTAATCCATGCCACCCTATTCACTATCCCTCGCATTTGAGCGAATAGACATCTCCAGCGCCAAGGGTCTTGATACAGTGCACCACGAATGCCCAAACGAATAACGTCCCCGCGCTCTTCGCTGATAGCGGTGTTAGCCGGAGCTGCGCCGCGATAAATTCTCGTGCCCAGAAATGAGTGACCAGCGGTGCCTATTATTATTCCGACCGACCGCCTTAAAAGCGTCGACTACGACATGATATTCTGACTTACGGTGCCCCCTGTAGTATGTGAGGTAGATCGTGCAACCCGAGCGGCAAGTCTGCCCCAGATAGACTGCGGCGATTGGGAGGTTTCCTTTTGATGGCGAAAGGCCTGCTAGAACTAACCTGTTGTGTGCCAGCACAGTCCCATCATGCTGGTACAGGCGCGGCTGGGGAAAATCAATATGGCGCCATGTTGTGGTGGTGATCGTGTGGTATGGATCGTGCTTCAGAGGAGACGCCGTTCCTTGAGCGCGACCGAATTTGCTTAGAGATCGACTTGCAGTCTGAAGAGGGGACAAGGGACACATTAGTATTGGCACCAGCCATAGTGGTCGACTAGGGATATCCCGAGGCATCTTGTTCCCTAAGGTATTTGACCTTGTGAAGCTAATTATTTGATCTATCATGGCGGCATCTCACTTCTACGAGTACAGAGCCGAGTACCTCGCCCGCCGAGGCTGCCCCTCCAGAACCCCCTCTTGATCCTTTTTCTCGACGTTGTCCCGATAAGGATGATGAAACGCCCCACGACAGTATCGCCCTCCTTGTCCGATAGCACGATGCGTAGGATCTGTCGGCCACCAGTCGCAGCCGATCCATTTCGGCGGGACCATCATGCGCGACGGCCACAGATAGATTGAGAGCAGTGCCAAGCGGCTTCTGAAACATCTGGCCCGCCCTTATCGGCCCCTTATCGTCGTCATCCACAGGCTTCACGTTCCACGAGCCAACACCAGACGATAAGGCTCTAAGAACACATCAATAATGGGGCCGCTTGCAGCACACCGCGGGAACCCATCCCTTGATCTCCACCGCCCATGATCTTCCCTATCTCTTGATAACCTGTCAATCCGCCATCCCAGGGCCACGTGCTCAGTCTGCCCTCACCTCTTCGACGGGTCTTTAATTGCCCACGCTGCCGCCAGTCTCTGGTCCGGTAGCGACGCCAGTATGTCTTTCTGAATATCGATTGAAGCCAGATCCGAACCAGGCTGCGGCTGACCCCTCTACCCCTCGCCTTAATGCCAAAATGGTCCGCAAATTTCCTGACTTTCCCCAGCTCGCCGCCCCGTCTCCAACTTTTTCTTCCACCAGACCACCTTCTTCCCTTCACATTGCCCCTCGAGATTTCGCTCTCCCCGATCCAAGGTTTTTGATCGAGGAGGCGAGTTCCACGAGCAATGGACTTGCAGTCAGTAATCGAATCCCCGGTCTGAAGACTTCGGCAGGTGAGCTTCTTCCTCTTGGCCCACCATCAAGCTCTTGTCATTCTATGGATTGACCCAATTGGTCTTTCAACAAGTATAGCTCGGCGTTTCTAACATTGCGCTTCACTTTTAGCGTTCTTAAATTCTCTCCGCACAAATATTCACCTATCTGCAGCTGCAGCAGAAGACCCTTTCTTCCTCAGCGCCTCCGCATCTCCTTCCCTCACCAACACCCCCGATTGTATCCGACCGACGATGTCCTCCGGCGCGGGGAGTCTTCCCCCACCCTCCCCATTCCAGCCTCCTGTATCCATGGGCTCCGATCCAATGGCTGGTGTACCGGACTTGACCACCTATGCCGCCTCGTCAGAAGAGGACAAGATCGCTGCCTTGAGGCTGGTTGCAGACAGCGTAGCTCAGCAGCGGCAGCTTGCCTCCAAGACACTTATTTTCCACCCTATAGTAGTGGCGGGATGGGTGCTCATCCTGGCCCTCGTGGCACAGTTGCTCTACAAAGGCTCATCCAGTGATCTAGCCCTCGTAGCCACTACATGGGCTGGATGCGTCATGGCTGGCCTCCTTGGAGTGAGATGGGTCACACACGGATATCTCGAGATGGCGGAAGAGGTGGGGACTTGGAAGTGGCTGTATAGAGGTGGGAGGGACGATGAAATCCTTATAACCAAGTTTGGTGACAAAGTCATCGGAGTCCTGATCCTACATATTGGCCGAGGCGAATCATCGCCTACGTCACGCAGCAATCGGAATAAGAAGAAAAACATTGCAAATATCAGAGCTTGGGTAGTAATGGCACGATATCAGAGAAAAGGGATCGGAGGTGGGTTATTGGAAGAAGCTGTTCGAATATGCAAGGAGAGAGGCTGTACCCCAACCTTTGCCGATGATCACGCCAACTCTGGAAGGGTATTGCCTGCCATTTTCAATAACGTTTTCGACAGACAAGAGATGCGAGCTCAAGATATGCTGGAATCCATCATTGAGGAGCAAGCTGGAAGCAAGGGAAGGAGGCCGAAGAGGTGATTCCGGCCACTAGCTAGATAGAGAGTACGGCACACTCGCTTGTGTCGAGAATGAATGCGATGACCTTCACCAAAATGAGTCACTAGTGCAGCCTCACGTCACAAGTGAATGATTGACAACGGCGAACCTCAACACAATACGCAACCATTGGGTGACTAAAACCCGGCTTCTCCTAGGACTTAGTACTCCAGAGCAAATTTTTACTACATTCTTGATGCCACGCCCTGATGTGCTCGCAGGAATCTCCAGCATCAGCACAAGACGTCAGCCTTGTTCGAGGTGCTACGAAGTACAGTAAAACAGCGGCAGCCTTGCCAAGACCCCGGCAGCCCCACCCCGCAAGATCGATCCACAACCTTTAAGTCACAAGCCGTCGATGACTCGGTCGTTCGAGTACGATTTGTAGCAATTTTGATGACCTGAGTAAAAGAGCCGGAACTTGTGAAGGTGTGGTGGTGAAAAGACAGGGGACGATGGCGAGGAGTCTTGATGAGCTGATCGATTTCCTGTTGGGCGAAATTGCTGTCAGTGGCACTCGAGGTACGCCTAAGATGCGCATTTGCTATGCTTTGAGCCCGTACACTGCGTGGACATGCACGCGCTAAAATGAATGCTCCTGGTCTTTTTTTGTGAAGGTTAAGAGGCTTGAATCTCCCCATTTCCCGTCTCTTCTCAGCGATGTTGAGCGCCGTGGTTCGATTCACGCATCAACAATCCGACAGGGGGGTTTTTTGGAAATTCTAAGCTTCTACTTCCAATTTTATTTGCGCTCTGCAGCAGTTATCAGTGATGTCCACTAACGATCTATAATAGGGACTGAAATTAGCGACGTTCTCTCCCTGACTCATACCTTCTATGAAAATGCCTATAATGAAAATGATGTGGCTGTCACGCGCAAACCCAATATTGACCGACGCTTTGAAGGGCATGTCTGGAAATGGCTAACTCGCCACCCTGACGTTAAAGTTGGAGACAAAAATCAAGGGAAAAAACTTGCGCTCGACCAAGTGTTTCCGGAGCAGGCTCAATCGGAAGATACAGCTCATTCTAGGTTTCTCGGAGGTAAACAAGGTCAGTCTCGGGATAATGAAGCTACCTCAGAACACAGCGCCGAAATTGGGCAAGAGAAAGATGTACGGAAGCCGCCTCCTAAGGTCTTTGTCTCCGAAGAACGTATGTGGCTGGCAATATGCGGCCACTTGCCAGACGCTTCGAAAGTTGTGCCCCTGGAGTTTGTGCTCCTTTCAATTATTGCATCCACTAGAGAAAAAGGTATCCTCCAAAGCGATCTAGTAAACGCCAGCGGCCAAGACAAACGATCTGTGCCCAATCGGACAGATAAACTCCACGCAAGAGGGTACATTGAGAAACGACGAATACAAGTGAGGGGAGCATTGACCAGCCTGCTCATACTGCAGAAGTTCGCAAAAGCTCCTGAAGCTCGTAATGTAACGGGAATATCTAGTAAAACTTCGACAGGGAGTGGTATGCAACATGGAACGAATTTTGTGGATTTTGGACCTCTTCTCCAGAACATGTTTGAACATCTACGGAAAGATCACATAATTACTCACAAATCGCTCAAGATGCGCCTAAATATGGACAGCAGATGGCTTGGCCGAATATTCAGCAGGATCGTTCGCAGACTTGAGGAGTCTGGATGCATCAAGAGGATTCGGGCGGCTTCCAAGGACTCGGTCGATCTGAAATGGTTTTATCCTTCTATCAAATACATCCGTGAACCGACAGAGGATGACCTTGCAAGGTACCTAACTTCTGGCACCAACATCGATTCTATGACCGAGGGTGCGTCGATGGGTCTTGGTGGCAATGAAGACGATGAAGACGAAGACGAGGTTGAAGCAGTACGCGCTAATCGAGATGCGAACGACGACCCGAATGAACTCCTTGTTGAAATCGAGAGACCTTGTTCTCAGTGGAACCCCGACCGCCTACTTAACAATACAATTGTAGACGTTGTCAATGGAAGTTCGGACGACGGCGCGAGCATACTTGTGAGGATCGTAAGCATTCTTTTAAGACACTAACTAACTTCTGTTGCAGCACATTCGATACGCTACCCTCGGCCAATTCTTCCATCGACCTGTGGAAAACACCCTTGACAGACTGGTTCTGAATTGGTTTCATACTCAACCCGCACACCTGAGGCATCTTGCAGTGCTCCGAGACGTACAGATGGAAGGGAAGACGATATCATATGTCCACTATGCTTTTGAGGCATTCAAACGGCTTGTTGAGAATAATCAAACAGTATGGGATGCTGTCCTACCTAGAGAGAACAATAAGAGCGCTATCATAGACCGCATCATCGGGCAGCGGTCATTCATTCCAAAGGATGAATTTGGATTCCCGCAAATCTCTACGCCACCCCTTCAGTACAGAAGTGGCCGAGCGACACTGGGCCAGGCGATTCACGCGTCTAAGCTAGAGACGAGGCGTCGACGGGCCAAGAAGCTGGAGATAGTCGAACAAGACGCCGA
Organism: Pyrenula massariospora; assembly: GCA_021030905.1. NCBI lineage: Eukaryota > Fungi > Ascomycota > Eurotiomycetes > Pyrenulales > Pyrenulaceae > Pyrenula > Pyrenula massariospora. The sequence goes on from JAGFMI010000013.1 coordinate 156,430, forward strand.
TGAACGTAAGTTACACGGCACAAAATTCATGAAAAGCATACTAAGCTATGTAACAGATTTAGAAGACGGGACACAAGCCCACTCACATCGTGTGAAGAAGCCAAAAGCATCTCCCAAATCTCCCTCTCAGGGCTCGTTACCTACCCCCAGGCCGCGGACTACGAAGACAAGACGCAATAATGCGCAAACCCCTAGAGAACCAATCGAAAGCCTGCGGGCATCAGGCGATCAACCCAGCCCCTCTGCAACTGACTCCACCCCTCTAAAGCTATCTGTTCAAGGCAAGCGTCGAGGTCGGCCAAGAAAATTTTTGAGAGGTACAGAAAGCTATTGGCAAGATATGTTTGCGAAAGTGATCCTTCAAAAGCATCCCCGAATGAAGTCCAACGAGAGGCTGGGTACCAAAATGTCGCATCCAGAGGCGCTCGAGTTCTTCCAAAACAGACCTCCTGGATTTGATGAGACTTTGATCCGAGCGATGCATCTAGAAATTCCATTCCCAGTGAAACCTGATGATGTCAATCAGTCATGGGTTGACAAGACTCTTGCTTTGCTGGACCGCTGCAATGAAAGATTAATCGTTGGTCCACGAGTCGCTACAAACACTATCTACGAATATTCGCAATTGGTTATCATTAAAACAAGATCGTTAGGCCCAAACAGTCCTTTAGCAACTACTAAGGCACCTCTCACTCAGTCCCATATCTCTAGCGCTTCCCATACGCAATCGGTGCCCAGGACTCTTAAAGACAACGCGAATGTTTTAAAGCAACAAGGAGCTGATTCCCAAGTTTTGAATTCGCACATCAATCACCTTTATCCTTTACCACAGTCGAAAGATGATCGCCAAGACTTGAATCAGATAGACCCAAAGACACCGGGAAAAAGTACTACATCACGCGTGCCAGCCGTGTATTTCTTGACGTCAAGCATCGCACATACTCGACCGCTCCTGAAATGGCCAAAGCCTGCGGGTTCTCGCGAGACCAAGCCATCTCGACCGAGCTTCGAAGATAATCTGCAACGAGAAGGGGACAAACGGGATCAGCCAATTGTTCTCACCTCACCGCTCGAACCATCTATGGTTATTGAGGCCAGTACCGATGCCACTGCGCCAGATGGCATTTCATTGCTAGCACCGTCATTCAGAGATCATAGCAACAACGAAACAGTCTTGCTCTCTACCACGGAACATCAATCTTATCTACAAAACGAGAGAAGTCGCACTTTGGAAACTTCGAATGCTGAGGCTCCAGCAAAAAGGGGCAGGGGTCGACCAAAGAAGGCATCCAGTGGTCCTTTGACTCAATCTACACCCGCGGCGAGAGTCTCTACACAGCCAAAGCACCTTGTAGACAATCACGTCGTACCTTTACCTGAACAGCTTGATCAGGGTGTTACCACCAGATCAGGTCGTGCATTGCCCACTCGCTCATTGGAGTTGGATCATACCCAATCACCTACCCGAAAACGCAAGCGAGACACCGAGATACTTTCTACCCCAGAAACTAAAACGCCAAAACGACGCGCAGCACAAGACACTCCTGCAGCTATCCAGCATTCGATTGAAGTCCAACCATCGGCTTCGACGTCGATTTCCCCGGAAACGAGGCGTCAGGGAGAAGCTCCCGATCAAGACGCGCATCCTACCAACGACGGTATTCAGGGAAACAAATCTGACCAAGCAGCTTCTACCGCGGAACTTAGGCTTCGTGAAGCATCGGAAGATGGCACTGTCGTTAGTACATCGAATAATAAGCCTAGTGCTCGGCCTACTCCAGCAATTGCCGGAACATCCCAAATTCCCGAGCTTCGTCATGATGACCAATTTGGCAAGAATAGGGACGTAACTACTAAGAGCAAGAGCGCTGTCTTCATGCGCGGCACCGTCACATTCAGACGCAAGCAAATAGTACTCGAAATTATCAATACCTGTCATGGGGTAATGGCCTTTGACTTATCTATGTGGTACGCATTTTTTATGAAGTGGCGGAAAACAGGTGAAAAAACACGACCGGATACCAGAACTGTAAAGAACACAGTCAAATCCCTCGTGGAAGACGGAAAACTCAAAAAGCTCGGCTTTGGTTTCAAAGACAAAAAGGGTGCAATGCGCACTGGACATATGATTGCACGCCTCGAGATATTGCCGGCATCTACTGAAGCAAAATGTCTCATGCAAAAGATGATCGAGAAATATCCCGAGACGTACTATCCGCCTGAATTAGAGTTTGATCCGGCAATCAAATATCACCCAGAGCCTCAACCACGGAGTCGACCACAAGGTGTCGCAGAGATTGATCGGAATGTACATGCGGTTTCCGATTTTATACCTGCTGCGGTTCGAAAGAAGACGGAATATCGGAATCGATCAGATTCGCACAGACAAATGCCCAACGCTTCAGCGGAGGAGACTGTCGGCAGAAGAAGATCGCGGAAGAAAGATTTGTCGCGTGCTGATAAGCCTAGAAATCCAAGTCAGCCTCTTTTCCCATCGAAGAGACGTCTTTTGAAAGCTGGCCCGCTACGGCTCAACGAGAAGACCAAGCGGACACTCGTGGATATATTTCCCGCAGACCCTGCGCCTCCGATCAAAGACGTTCATAACGCAGTGCCTGCCAAAAGCCAAAAGCTACCATCTTCGCTAGATGATATCCTTCGTGAAGACCGACGGAGAAAGAAAGTTATTCCTGAGAAAGAAGAAAATCCGTCACAAGCGATCTTCTTTTGGAAAGTAGATGGCGTTGAACGATGGGAGCTGCGAAAGAGTGGCCTTTTTATCTTCAAATCTACCGACTGGCAGTTCATCAATCACACTGTAGAAGATCTTACGCCACAAAGATGGACTCCCCAGGAGTCATTTGAACCAGTACCTTTCCGCTTTGAAGCTTTAACTCGGTTTGATGAAGAGGGTCAAGAATTCTTTGACGTCTCACCTTACCAATTCAGGGCGGATGAAGAGAACTTTGTGGGCGATTTCCGATTCTTAGAGGCACGACCACTAGAGTTTGGGACAGTTCCTCCCGCTGTATCTCTGAAGCGCAAGGCGGATGATGCAGAGAAACACCAGCCCCCGAAGAAGCGGAGGTATACAAGGCAACTCGCAAAGGACCCCGCGGAGGAGAACAAGACAGACCAAAAGGCCAAGAAAACTCCAAGACGACGCAAAGGTCTACCGAGTCGGATTGGGGATGATGCTAGCGGAGAGGAGTCCCTATCTCAGGCCACAACCTCACCAAATCCGGTGGATGGATTGTTTGGAAAACGTAAGCGCAGGCTCGCACCAACGTGGACCGATAAGCGCCGCAAAAAACGTCGCTTGGAAGACGGGGGCAATCGCAATTTCACTAATGGAGCCGTAACAGAGAGCGAGAAAGGGGCTGCCCGCGGGCCTCAACTCTTGAGAATGCTACCACCCGAACAAGTCTATCACATCGCCGTTACTATTGTCGTTATTCGAACTCTTGCTGGCGGTGTAGAGAGAGCGATAGACTGGTCAATCGTCGGGTCCTGTCTTCCGGAGTATGAGACTCAGTTTATCAGAGACAGATGGCGAACGATGTCTTCCAAATATTGCGCAGCAATTCTTAGACTCTCAGATTCTTTTTCTGAGAAGTATTTAGAAGCCTATGCCGAGGATGAGATACCTCCACTCGATTTTTCGAATCTGGCAGACAACAACTGGGACGAGATTATTGACTGGGCCAAGAAAGAGCTAAAACGTCCCTATCGTCTCCAGCTCCCAGATCTTCCCTCGGCGCGTTCAACGCTAGAGCTTGAGCACACTGTTGACGTCGAGCCTCCAAATACCGAGATCCGTGAGCACTTCAACCACAACTCCATTGCGACCATCCCAATGCGAGAAGCGGCTCTAGCCACCATTCCCTTCGCGACGCCCATGCGCCTCCGCAAGGATCCATCTACACAGCAGACTGTAGAATCCTCCCCGACCGAAATTCCCCCCTCCCTACTCGAGACAGCCAAATCCTGGACCCGCGCCCTCATCCTCACCCCACCCACCACCCTCTCCCTCCCCACCGCAAAACGCAAATTCGACCTCCTCCCCGAACCCGCCCACCGCCTCGCCAAAGAATCCCTCCTCGCCTCCCGAGCCATCGTCCACATCTCCCAACCCAAATCCAAATCCAAATCCAAATCCTCACCCCAACCGCCACAATCCCAATCCCAAACCCCAAACCCCCCCTCAATAACCCACACCCTCTCCACCCACGCCCACCGCCCCCTCTGCCACCGCCGCCCCATCACCCCCGCCATGCTCAAGTCCGCCACCCACTTCAAGCTCGCCGTCATGGATCCCTTCTTCCGCGCCAACCGCCCCGTCACCTACCGCCCCGGCTACACCTCCGACGGCCAGATGCTCGCCCTGCTCGAATGCGTGGGGCGCGGCCGCGCGCGCGCCGTCCCCGTCGACCCCCCAAAGAATAGATATGGGTTGATCGAGAGCTACCAGACGCGCGCGATTGATGCGGGGCGGTTAAGGTGGAGGGTGGACTTTTTGCCCGTCAGGGGCCGGGGGGGGTGGGTGGATGGGCGTCCACTACTCAACCAGAACCAGAACGAGACGGACGCGGACGCAAACATGCCGATGTTGACGCTGAAGCCACCGCCGCGAATGGCCGCCGACGACCCAACCGGCCGGATCCCGCTGTGGCTCGACATCCACGGCCAGCTCATCGTGAACATGTGGGAGTTGGCGGTGGCGGGGACGCTGGGGATTCTGGCGACGAGGCCCGGGGCGAGTGCCGCGGAGGTGGCAGGGATGCTGGGGCCCGCGGTTGGGGTGGGGGATGTTGAGGGGGTGCTGGGGTGGGGGGAGGGGTGGGGGGGTGTGAGGAGGACGAACGGTGCAGAAGGGGGGTGTTGGGAGGTGGGGGAGTGGTGGTGGATGGGGTTGGACGGAGAGGGGGAGGGGGAGGGAGAGACGCGAGGGGAGGGAGAGACGCGAGGGGAGGGAGAGTGACTGAGAATCAGGAGGTCGAACACCCGGAGTGAGAGTCGTGATGGGGAATACGTGAGCATATCAGGGGAATGTCCCCCTTGTCAGAATTTTGAGATGGACAACGAAGACACCCACCCTACCCTATCTTGGACCGAGTCCTAGCGTTAAAACTTAGGTTATCCGTCTACAGAGACATATTGTCAGACTACTGGCGGTCAAATTTGGCGATGATTTTGTTTTGTTTTTTTCAAGCAGAACATGTTACTGGAATGCAGAGCAGATCCTTCTTTTTGGAGACGTATTCGACATATTTAATATTACTATTACTATCCAACGTATCTGATGCCCATCAACGGACGCACGGGTGGCGCTGTCATATGTCTACGTAATCATGTCTGAATTGATTAATATTACGGATGCTGGAGAACCAACCTACATGGGCGGCGGTGGAAAACGTTGCCTTACCTGAACGCCATCATATGAGCGGGTACTATGACCTAGGTAAGGCTGGGCTGGTATGTGCTGTAGTCGAGAACAATCTTGCCATCAGTGGTGTGAAGGGCCTTGGGAGTAATATCTAATATTACTGCCAGCGCCGGAACGGGCAGGCACAAACCATATATATCCACGCCCAAGGTACTCCTTGTGGCAGTGCTGTTCACGCTCTGACAATTCTCGGCTGTGGGCACCGTTTACCGTGTGCGGGCTTGCGATTGTATCCGCATAACCGAGAGCTCGTCGTTGCCATCATCTTTTATCCATGTTGACGCGCGATAGAAGAGTCGTCGTCTTGTGCGCCTGGGACCGTTGAGTTGAGTTGATAATTGGACAACTGTTCAATTACGGAGCCTGCGCTCGCAGGTATAAGTCTTAGTCTCTTAATGGAAGCGGGAAGAGGATATCTGAGGAGGGCTTGCCAATGTAGCTTTCTCCCCTGCGCCGTTGCGGCAAAAACATGGATGGTATCGTCCGAATGTGATGGGAGCGAGTGCATGGTTTTCGTGCACTAGAATGTAGGCTCCTTTGCCTAGTAACTAAGGCTGCTGAAGGTATGTGTGATGTGATGCACTTGACGCACAAGAAAGCGAGACCAGCTCTCTGGACTTTTTTCCCTATCTCGGCTGCTATAATTTTCAATGGCGGCGGCAACGCTGTCGATCATGAGTGAAATAGGGCGCCTTCCGGAAATGGAAAGAACAGTCTATACGTCAAACTTGTCCATGGAGGTTGATAGGAACGTAGACCTCAAAAGAAAGATCGTCCGGGGCCAAAGTAAGCCAAGGTTGCATGGTGTCACTGACACTTTGCTGTAGCCTTGTTTGTACAGGGTGGCGGCAGGACCCTTCTTGGTTTGGGTTACACAGGGTCGTCAATTTGTGCTGCTTTATCTCCATCACAGGGGAGGATGGAAACACTACATGCTGATCCCTAGTGTGTCTGCGAGTTTTGGTGACTCTAGAAGTAGATTCAAGGATCTATTCATCAAATGAAAGGATACCGACTGTTGGGATATGAAATCGCCGGTAGAGATCGGAATCAGGATTTCAGCAGGAAGATCAAGACTCGCACGATTAAATGATAAGGAGAATTTCTCCGGAGTCACATATTTCAAGTACCATAAAAGAAGGAAAAAGTACTCACATAGCGCGGAAAAGGCGCGCCGTAATCCATTTCGCTCAGCCTGCCAAGAAACATGATGACGTCGAGTATTTAGAGTTACCTTTGGAACATAAGAGAGCGTCGAGGGTCGTAAATCCATAGATTGAAATGCAGACGAGGCTCGAAAGACAGGGACTGGAGCAGAGAAAGAAGAACAATTTGGCGTGGATTAGCCCTACCAACGCACGGATAGAGAGCATCAATGCGTCAAGCGATCTCGCATGTAGTAGTGGCACAGATCTGAGAGCTCGTGCTCGCTAATCTGTGTTGCGTGCCCCGAATCCTGATCGACTATTAGGCGGGCGGCATGAGAGCGTACAAAACGGGATTGAAAGGTTGCAGATATCGATGGCTTGTTTGGTGTAAATAATGGTACCGCATTGTTGTTGACGGAAAGGGTATCTGGATCTGCCTCATGCAGTCATGTGATCTTCCAGAAGCGATCAGCGCTTTCGTTACAATGATCGACCTCTCCACACACCCAAACTTGAGGGTCAGCACACAACCGCGGTTTTCCTCGGCGACTGTCCGGTTGCGTTTCAAAGGTCGAAGCTGACATGTTAACGACTATCATGCAGTGATAGCGATTAAACCTGCCCGATTCGACCAACGCATAGCGCTTTCTACTTGGTCGATGCTGATTGACCCGGAAAGCAGATTCTTTGGTCCCGAGGGAGTGGTTCTCCTCGAAATCAAATCGTGGAACTATCTTCGCAAGCGTCTTCTCTGCAGGTGCCGGCATCAACAAGAAAATGAGGTAAAGAGACGTCGCTGTCACCAGCATGGCGGCGTTTCCCTGCGTCACACAAAACCCGGCCAGATCGGACCGGGTGTAGAGTCTTAGCTGTGAGGAGCCGCTCTGGAAATTGTCTCATAGTTTTCCGATCAACTACCCCATAATTTTGGATCTCAGCTTTACAACTCATTGCCGTACCAGGAGAAAGCTCGAAGTACCTGGAGATCCTCTGGCTCCACTCTGAGCATGAAGCGATATATTATGTGCAGGGGGCGGCGACATGGGCAGGTACAACAAACGGTGATGGGGCGGCGTCTTCAGTGGACAGATCTGACCGGGAGGGCTTAAGGGTGAAGGGACGCTAAAGTGCGATCCGGGCCCTTGAATGGAACCGCCGGAGGATGTAGAGGCACCGGTTGGGTGCGCTGGCCAGTGGATGACCGGATCAAGCCCCCGCTGGTAATATAGCTGCCCCGTATACTTATGTCGCTGTACGAGCCCCGGCGTAGGATCAGAATTACTACTACTGCTACTACTAGCATGCAGCTCCCCCCCCCCTGGACCGGTGAGAGACCTGGCGTGCGCCCCCTCCCTCCCCCCTTCTCCACCGACCTCTCCATTCCAAATCCCGCCTGCGCCAGCTGCACACTCTCTCGTCTCTCCCCGACTACTGGCTCCTCTCCTCCACCACACCTACCACCATCAACCTTACACATCATATCTCTGTTCAATTGATAAAATTCATCGCTCCTTCTGGCATCCCGTCGTCGTTGCATAATCTCATCCCCTCTAACGTTGAAATCTGCTCGATCGGAATCTCACTCCTTCGCTGTTCCTTCCCGCAAAAGCCAACCCGCATTGTCCTCCCTCCGCATCTCACACCGCTCAGTCGACTGTCGCTCGGCGTCCGTACAGATGCATCCAGCTGTTTGACGATTTCTGCAACCTCACGATATATATCTTGACGATTGAATGAAGTCACGATTTTGAACGATTTGCTTGTTCCACGTCTCCCGAAGCTTGAGCGCGCCGAGCCGTTATGGCTCCCAAACCCGTTGACGCCTTGACCAGCTTCGTTTTCCTAACCGACAATCTCCCCAATTGGATTCAACAAATCGAAGATCTCTCTACCTACACCACGCAAAAGCGCAACGAATTTGCTGCCGAGTACGCAAGACTCGTCAATCACCTCCGGCCCCGAAAACACAAATCCCCATCTCTGCATTCGATACACGGGTCTGAAGATGAGCGTCCTGTCTCAAGAGATTCGTCCTCATCAAAGCGGTCGTCGCTCGAAATCTCTCCACTCGAAGCTGGCAATAGGCATATCTTCGCCACTGCTCGAAAACGGAAAACTAAACATGCCACTAGCACCGTCCGATCCGGCGCTTCCGGGCCACAAAAGTTTCGCAGCAGACACATGGTCGTAGTCCAGTACGACTCTCACACCCAGTCGAGCTTTGAGAATATGGTAAAGAATATCGGCGCGGCAAGGAACAACTTACGCAAGGGCCGCCAGAGTAAGGAACTTGCTATGGCATTTGACCTCCCTGCCTTCAAGCGACGAGGTCCGTTGGATGACGACTCGTCCGGATTCGGCGGTCTTAACTTTAAGAGTCCCCTACGGAGTAGTCCTTTGAATCCTAAGGCTAGTAACCTTTCCGCCGCCACCACCGAAGAGTCTAAGACCGCTGCTTTTGACCTCGCGGACAAAGACCTTGAGAAAGCCAAAGATCTCTGCGAAACGGCAGCGCACCAGTTTCTGCGGGACGGAGACTGTTTGGTCGAGACTAAAAAGTTGAAGGAAATTTTTGAATCTGTTTTGGATCTTGCAAAACAAGAAGCAGAAAAGCTGAAAATAGAAAAGGAAGAAGAGGAGAAGCTGAAGACAGAAGAGGAAGAGAAGAGAGCGGCGGAGGAGGCAGCAGCAAACCAAGGCAGATCAGTAGAGGATGCGGATCGGGAGTCTGCAGTGATGGTAAAAGTCGCGCAGATGGAGAACCAGAATCCAGCATCGGCAGACATTATACTTGGGCAGAACAATTCGACTATTGAGGTCGACGACGACGACGGATCTGAAATCTCAGTTGATCTCACTGCTTTCCGGTCGACCAGAGCAAATGGTCGGGGAATGATCCGAAGCCCGTCGTGATGATGAGATAATCACCGCCCTTGAAAGCCTTCTGCAACCAGCAATCTCCTAGCTATCTACATAAAACGAAAAAATTACCCCATTATCTTATTTTCATTTAGCGGACATCAGGCGGCATAGCGACTTGGACATCTTGATGGATTTCATATCATCTCTACCATACAGACGTTGGGTCAAAGGAGGTTCAGGATACAGCAGTTGAGATGGCTGAGGAATAGCCGACCAAAAGGGGCAGAGAAGAGGCCTGATCATGACTGTTACGTGTTCCCTTTTACGACGCTCGGCATCTGCTTGGATTGGAATATCGGTCGGAGGTTTTGGGTACTACGTCTCATTTTAATCATTGAAGGATAAATACAAAACTTTTACATAACCAATTACATCAACCCATTTTTGGTCTGGAATTGAGCATGAGGAACGTCCTGTGCGTTGTCTACAAACATGATATGATATAAAAACTACTCTCAACCTTTACAAGCCCTTCCCTCCCTCCCTCCCTTCACAATATCTCCCTCCCAGCAACCAACGCCACCTGCCCTTCCAAACCCATACCACACACCTATCTCGAATCTATATCCCAAAGCCACACTACACCACCCTATATGCGCACCCTCCAAACCAAAACAGCCCCCATCCCATCCTATCCTACCTGTAGATCCTCCACCTTTGTACGTCGTCGCGCAACCCCCCATCCCCATCCAGTTCAGATTGCAAAATCATGCACCCCCCTCCTCTCCTCCGCAACATTCTACATCCGGTCACTGCCAGAACTGTCGATCAACAACGTGGCATACCTAGCAGCCTAGGTACCGGCACTCCGAACCAGTGGTGCGCGCTAACCAAGGCGGGTTATCGGCCCCCTGGGCGGATAATACAGAACGCGAGGGGGAGGAGGAAGGGGGAAGGGGGAAATATGGGGGGGGATCCTGGGGGGGGTATATCACACAACTACTGTGCAATGTTTGGGTAGGCCTCCGGGCTCTTAAGTTGAGGGGTTAGGGTTTGGAATTGGATGGCTGGGTTGGTTTGATGCGGGGTGAGGATACGGTACATTCTCCGCACTACCTGAGGGAGTTATGCTCTGGGTGTAGGGATTGGATGTTCAATGTAGACAGATCACGATTATAATGATGATTGTGAGCGGTATTGTGAGGAATGGTGACGTCATTGAGGCATTTTGCGGCACGGTACGGTACCTACGGCGGATTGCTCTCCTGAGCGCAACACGCGGGAAGGGGAAGGGGAGAGGTTTTGGCTGACTCGTGGGGTGTGTGCCTGGGTTGCGGTGTGGGTCTAGGTATTGTACTGTAGTCGTACTTCTGTCTTATTTCTACCTTTCTTATACTCTAGGTACATTACTTCACAATTGTAATGCTACGAGTAAGGAGAAGGGGACGTTGGAACGTTGAAACATGAGGGACTTAGTGTAATTGGCGATTGAGGGGTTGCGCATGATGATGATGATGATGGGTTTTTGTGCTGTTTGGCCACGTCAGTCAGTCAGTTAACAAACACGACTCCCTGGAGCTACGCTGCGAGGGCGGCAATCACAATTATGACGGACCGACGATTAACAACGCAGGTCAAGAGCTCATCGCTTGGACACCTTCACTTAAGAACCACGGGTCAGCCTTCGCTGTCTGCAACTATTCACCTCGAAACCATTCAGCAAGGCCCACCCACCACGATGGGGGCGGCCGCGGCTTCTGCACGCACGTGGCGCTGGCGTAAGAGCCCCCCGGGGACAGGGGGTGAGATCGTGGTGGATGGGTGGGTTGGGTGACCAGGGTAGGGGTGCGTTAGGGTTGCGACGCCGTCGCCGCCGTCTCCGCCAGTGCCCGGACTCGGCGGGAAGGATGGGGCTGGACTGGGCTTGTCGTTATGTTACGTCGAGTATGTGCTGGATTGATTGAAATTGATGAAGCGGTGAACTAGGGAGAGGTGTTTGGATACATTTCATTTCAATCCAGTCGCTGATGCTCAGGGTGCGTACATAGAGGATTGTATGGTAGCATCACGACAAGAGGAGAAATGAGGATCGCTCGGCGGGTGATGAGGTGGCGCCTTTTAGACAGCACGGCGTGCATGAATGGCATAATAATGGCTTTGTGGCAGTTTTGATGGTCCCGGCTCAAAACCTAGCCTCCATTCCATGTGACCTAGGCAATAAAAGTGTGTTATCGACTTGCCGATTGTAAAGATAGATGAAACAAATGATTGTTGGTCTGTGTTAACTGACTCGGGCCGTGACTTTGTAGGCCTGGAAGAACGAGCCTCTCCAGGGATTGTAGTGTTGTGTCTGGCTGTTGCTGGGATATGCCAACAAGAACGATAGCAAGCAAACAGACAAGCTCCTGCCAGATTGCGCAATCCGCTACGAGGAGCGCGCTCTCTAAATACCTGCCTTTGCTACGTCTGCGGCGTACCTCCGAAGGCACCTTCATATCCAATCTCTTGTCGGCGCTTCATCCTTGAAACTCCGGAGCTCTCGGGTAACACAAAGCCAGGTTATTTTCACGGGAGCAGCTCCTCAATAGGGTAATGTTGCACAAGGCTCGTATTCATATCAGGAACCTGTGCCACGGTGACCGGTAATGCAGGGTGATGGCGACGACTTTGAAGCAGGAGGGAGTTCTCGAAACACATGTGCAGGTCTGTCATGCTGATTTCGCAGGGGGCGGGTCGGCAGAACGGAGAGAAGGTGAGAGGGAAGGACGACTGTGAGGAACCAAGGGAGCCATTCTTCATGACCCAGGAGGGTGGTTGCGCTCCCCACTGGGCGTGGTGAAGAGTCGCCGTGCCCGAGAAGGAGATGATGAGCGCGTCGGCGATTGCTAGTGGATGATGTGCTGCATGCTGTTCCTCACCCTTGGCAGGCCTCTAAAAGGGAAAAGGATGAGAATCAAGTCAGCATGAAAGTATGTGTACAGTTCAAACCATGATGTGCGCCGCACCGTTCCTCTAAGCCTGTCATGGTAAGAACATCGCTGTGTGTCAGGTGTCAGAAACACGTCCTCGGTTCCGAGCTTAGCTCTCAATATTTCTCCTCGCTCCTGACATGTAGATCAAGCGTAGATACACTTTGGTGGCTGACTTGGTCTGCATGCGAGCCAACCTCTCACACTTGGCACGCACGCACGCATCAAACAAAGCAGTAGGTTTTGTACCACCTACGCCGCATCCCCCCCTCTTTTCCCCTCCTAGTCTGCAGACGACCTATCCAAATATAGCGGCTCTTTCATATCGAACCCTGCATACTCCCACACCACCGTTCTTGCCGTCAGGCTTGAGCGCCGTGGCTTACGCACGCGTTTGTGATTGATGGACATTCCCTTTGTGCAAGAGCCGGATAACAAGATGAGGTATAACCTTCGGTGGTGCCGATGTCATCGCCTATCAAGCGAGTGGAGGTAGTACAGACGGTTCTAAGGGACGGACCGCACCGTAGGGAGAGGCGGTGATTGGCCCCGGGTGATTGTTACTTAATAGCCTGGGGAGTCAAGCTGGGCAGGTTCAGATCAGATGGTACCTTTATACAGAAGCCTACATGCAAGTATACATCTAACGGTTGATAAGCTAGTAGAAAAGGGAATTTTTCGTTAATTTTATCCTGAATCAAACGTACTGTCGAACACTGCTGTACTGGCGCTTGCGTGCCTGATGTCTATGCTAATCACCCCTTAATGGCCGTCCCTTCTCATCGTTAACGCCAGTCCCTTCTCATCATTAATGCAAGTTCCTTCTCATCATTAACGTCAATCCCTTCTCATCGTTAACACCAACCCCTTCTCATCGTCAAAACCAATCCCTTCTTATCGTCAAAGCCAAACCCTTCTCATTGTCAAAGCCATTCTCTTCTTATCCGGTCATAACTGTCTTCAATACCATCTTGACAGCCGTCTTCATCGTAAAAACCATTCCCTTCGTCGTGATAGCCATTCCCTTCGTAGCCAAAGCCATTCCTTTCATCGTCAAAGCCATTCCTTTCGTCGCCAAACGGATTCCCTTCATCATCAGACGCGTTCCACCTACAAAGGTTTTTATCATCGTCTTCAACGTAGAAATGGGTAAGCTATCGTGCTTGATGCCCTTAGTGTGGAGTTGTCCAACCTCTGCCCGCTCCTCAATATTTCCCAGAATATCATTGGTTGCATCATGAGACAGCTTCGACATCCGCCTCTGAAACTTGGAGCGCTTCTCAGACAGGTGGAATTGGGAATGAGACATGTGACGTTCGTAGTTCTCCGATGCTCTCATCTGGTACTGATCTCTGGTCGGAATGCCGTTGACCGGGAAAGTCCCATTGATGACAACGCCGTTGTATGTAAGGTACTCTTCATCCTCTTTGTCGTGAGAGGTAGGGTCCTCGTCTTCGTCATAAGAATCATCTATCCAAGGATGATCATGATGTTCATCTGAAACGAACTCAAAATTTGTGTAGAATTTGCTAACGCAGCCGATCGTAGAGTTGACAAGTTCCGCTCCACGAAGGGCAAGCATTCGGAAATCGCCCGTATAAAAAAGAGGATCGATGTATTTGCTTGCTTCTCGGAACGTGACATATTTCTGGAATTGCGATGGTGTCTGTCTTGCTAGATCCGAGGCAAAGGGTTTCGGTTCGGAGAGGATGATTAGCAGAGAGTGTGCTGGTCGAGTGTAGGACTTAGTTAGCGCTTTGTCGCCGAAGAAACTAAAGTGATGGCAGTATGTCGGATCAATTGACATTATTGCGTTGTGTCTTTCGATTCCGCGTCGTTCCCAATCTGCAGCAGGATTTGTTTGCATAGACCAGGCGTTTTGTAGCCATTCTTCGGGAGCTCCTTCATAGCCTGTGGATGCTCTCTCATCTTCGCTTTCGCGTTCGTATTCTTCTTCCTCCTCCTCAGCCCAGTCTTTCAAAAAAGTATTTGTAAAAGCATTGTGGGGATCGTCAGGTAGCCAAGATGGCCTAACTGGACGATGAGAACCGGGAGAATCCATGAGGTACAGACGAGATGATGGAAGTGTTTATAGAGGAAATTGCGACCGAGCGGGACAATCGTGGCTGCTTCTGGTGAAATAATGGAGGAATTTTCGAGCAGCGGAGAAAATGTGACTGTCGCTGATCAAGAATTCTTGCAAATGCAGGGCTCGATGCAATACTGGTCTCAAGTGGATGCTGATGTATGTGGAAGAGAAATGGGAGAAACACGTGGGTAGGAAATATACAGCGGGGAGACGGCGCGCGCAGAAAGGTTTTTTTGCGCCGGGTCCCATAACACAGTTTCGGGTGACGGTATGTCCACAACCGCTGCGCTGTTGGTTTGTCCACAGCCTCTGCGGTGATTTGGATGCGAATGGCGTTCTTCATTTTCTGCATCGTAAAATTCCCCCAGTGATGTGAACAACTTATGCGATCCATGTGATAAGATGAGCAGAGGTCTGGCGGATCTCTGGTGCGAAGAATGAATGTTATCTGCTGAAGCAGTATTAGTGCCTTGTCTTCGGTAATTCTAGAGCTCGGCGGATGGGTATGAGACTGCCAATGATAAAGACCATTTCATAATAGAAGCAGAAACTCACCGTGCCAGGATTTTATCTGTTTGATCGTGGGGTGAAGCAAATACACGAAATTAAAAATCCTGGTGATGGGAGAAGTCAATGCGTCCAAGATCGATCCAAAAGCAAGAGTGTCGCTTGTGTTAACTGCGATCAAACTTCAATAAAATTGGAAAGATCACCGATGGGGTGATCTTGCTCATGATTGAGAGATAACGGAATTGTGGTCAGTCAGAGACAATTGAAACCGCTGCTGATTTATTATCTGGGTTGATTGACAGTCATAAGGCAGAGGCGGGTGGGATGAGTCTATGCATAGCATCTTCTCATGAGGACGCTTGTAGATTGAACAAATACTTTCAAACTGAAGAACGACTGTACTAAAAAATTTTCATCTTACTCAAAGAATGGTCGAGTATACTTAAGTTTAAAACTTTTCCACTCAACGACACTTGAAATGGACGACGGTGTCTGATCACCGGTCCGCCTCAACATTAGATTGCTAGGTACGAGACGACATTCGGAAGGAAAATGAGCATGATTCTCCATAGCGAAAGCTCAAAGTTCGCGATCACTATACGTAAAGAGTGTAGAGTCCTCGTGAGAGGGGCAATCTGTGATTTCTCTTTGTTCTGGATCGTTATGACATGTAGTGAGGACGGCCGTCGTGTCCAGATGAAGTCCGCAGCCTGCAGTGAGAGAGCCCCTGACCTGCGCCAAGCCTTACGGAGACGGTGGTCTGTGCTCGTCTGAAAGCCGCCCCCGCGCCCCCGCATCTTCATCTCCAATTCCGCAATCGGAGCTTTGGAATGTTGACCTGGAATTTTAGCGTCGATGTCTTGCGTAATTACTGTCGAGAGTATGCTACTTTGCATCGAATGGCGATTCTCTAATTCATGGTAGACTTATGTTGCTGAGAGTGACCTCTGTCCGAAGCCTTCTTTACGCACCAGAGCTCTCCGTCCTTCCGCCCTTCTGTGCTAGTAGGCGACCTCCTGCGCCGAAGTTTAGGCTTCTTACCTCCACCATTCACAATCGCACTATGGCTACTGCAATGGGAAAGCGCCTTGAGGGCAAAGTAATCTGTATTACGGGTGCATCAAGCGGGATCGGCAAGAGCTGTGCACAGGAATTTGCCCGCACCTCGCCGAAGAGCCTCAAATTGATCCTCACAGCCAGGAGAATAGACACACTGAAGGAGATCGCATCAGAAATAATCAAGGAAGTCGGCGATGGAGTTAAGATTTTTCCGATCCAATTGGACGTGAGCAAGCCGGCTGAAGTCAATGGCTTCATGAACAAGCTGCCGCCCGACTTTCAGGAGATCGACGTGCTGGTGAACAACGCGTACGCCTCTCCCAAAGAAAATTTGTCATCTTCTGATAGCAATCCAGTGGTCTCGTGAAAGGCGTTGCCAAGGCTCCGGATATAGCTCCGGAAGACATTGATGCTATGATTTCGACTAATGTTACGGGCCTTATCAACATGACGCAAGCTGTGATGCCTATCATGAAAAGAAGAGGGGAATCTGGAAGTGGAGACATCATCAATATTGGCTCGATAGCGGGGCGAGAGCCATACCAAGGCGGGAGTATATATTGCGCGACCAAGGCATCTGTACGCAGCTTCACGGACGCGTTACGAAGAGAATTAATTGCGTCGAGAATACGGGTAATTGAGGTGGATCCTGGTCAGGTTGAAACGGTCAGTCGATTACACGTATATGGATTGTGCTTCCTAATTGCTGCTTCTTAGGAATTTTCTGTTGTTAGGTTCTATGGCGACAAAGCCAAAGCAGATGCAGTCTATGCGTGGGTACAGCCCTGACCCTCGGATGACATTTTCTAATATTCTGCTACCAGCGGCTGCGAGCCTTTGACACCCGACGATATCGCCGAGGTCGTCGTCTTTGCCGCTGGCAGACGTGAAAATGTAGTGCTTGCAGACTCGCTAATCTTCCCAAATCACCAGGTGAGCTTCACTTGCACTGTTTTGCATCCCTGAGGGATGGTAGCTGATGGGTGGCCTTCCTTAGGCGGCTGCGACTGTAATGCATAAGAAGACTTGATCTTTGATTGCTGACCGTATCTGGCTCTCCTAGGCTGGCACGGGCGGCGCAATGTACAAAAGGCCTGCATGAGAAATGAAAGACTACATTCTTCTCACGCATCTGGCCCATATCCTATAGAAATCGTAGATATAAGGAGCTTGGATTGCCACGTCGGCTGTACCTGCCAAGCCTGATAGGGGAGAACCAACCCCAATTTTCACACTCCCCAAGCTTTTCCTCTGTTAAGACTTTATAATTGACCGACGAAATATCGCAGTCCTAGGCCGATGGCAGGCAAGCCAGCCAAGGAGCCAAGGAGCCTAATCAGCGAGCATGAAAACTTTTCATAGGTCAGAGGATGCTGGTACGAATTTTCTTATCAGGAGCTATCATTGACTGGTGACGCCCTTCTCCGCTCGTTGCAGCTCCCCGCGCCAGCCATCGTACAACCACCACTGACACGAGTTGGAGAGCTCGGTACCCATCACCTAATAGATCTCTTGATAAGAGCAAAGGTTTCTTGGAAGATGGAATGTGGCAAGGTGGTATCATTAATTCTATTTAACCTGTCGCCTAATGTTTAATTATATGGGAAGAGCTGGGTTTTTAATGTTCTTCTGAATGTTCATACATAGCAGCATCTGTTTACTTACATAACCTTTCCACGATCCTCATGGCAGCCAGTTCGCCAGATAGCTCAGATACCAAAGATGGGGGACGTCGCTTTTCAAAAGAGATCGAGATCACCAAAGGTGACGGATTGGAACAAGCTGTTCTCACCACGGCAAAAGGCGAGTCGGTTTTCACCGTCGATTCAGCAGCCGAGAGAAAGCTAGTCTGGAAATTTGATTTACGAATCTTACCAGTGTTGGCCATCATGTACCTTTTCAATGCTTTGGACAAAAGCAATTTGGTCGGAGTCTTCAATCCTTTTATTCCATCAGCGTTTGACTGACTGGCTAAGTAGGGCAACGCGAAAACAGCAGGTTTAGAAAAGACCTTGAAGCTCCACGGATCCCAATATAACACCATCTTGTCCGTGTTCTTTGTGCCATACGTTTTAACGGCACCTTTTCTTGGGATAGCTGGGAAGAAGTATGGACCGAGCAGAGTATTGCCATGCATGATGTTTGTGTTTGGATCAATGACGGTGTTGGTGGTTGCTGTGAAGAATTTTGGCGGGTTGATGTAAGAAAGTCACATCGAAAAGGATTTTGAGGTCCGTTGCTGACGCAGAGCTTTCACTCCTTAGGACTGTCCGATGGTTTCTGGGCATGGCTGAATCCGCGTTTTTTCCTCTTGTGATCTACTATCAAACAACGTTTTATCGACGTGGAGAACTGGCAAGACGACTGGCCATCTTCTATGCCGCGTCGAACATCGCCTCTGCTTTTGGAGGCCTCCTGGCATTCGGAGTGTTTCAAATTCAGGGGACATCCCTTGCAGACTGGCGGTATTTGTTCATCATTGAAGGTTCCTGTTCGATGCTATTCTCCATTTTCGCATTTTGGTACCTACCTTATAGCGCGAGTAGAGCTACCTTCCTTACAGAAGAAGAGAAGCAGCTAGCTTTCTATCGCATGCAAGTCGATTCGTCGTCAGTGGTCAATGAGGCTTTCAACCTACGCTCGGCCCTTCGGATATTTAAACACCCTACAAGCTGGCTTATTCTTGGTAAGCCGAGACTCTGTCCTCTTCTCAGTGATAAGTATATCGTTTGCTGACTACACCTAGGTATTGAAATATGTCTCGGCGTTCCATTGCAATCTGTTTCGCTCTATCTTCCGGTGATCGTCGCTCGCCTGGGATACTCAACGGTAAAGACTAACCTTTACACTGTGGCGCCGAACGTCTCTGGTGCAGTGATGCTGCTTCTCCTCGCATTCGCCTCCGACCTTTCCAGACTTCGCTTCCCATTTATTGCCTTAGGCTTCCTGTTCACTTTCATTGGCTTTATCATCTATGCCGCCATCGACGCCAAGAGTCAGCTCCATGTTGCATACTTCGCCTGCTTCATGATGACCTGGGGCACTTCTGCGCCCAGTGTTATTCTAGACGTTTGGTATAACAACAATATTGCCGACGAGAATCGTCGTGTCATGCTCACAAGTGTCGGTGTGCCCGTTGCCAATCTTATGGGAGTCGTGAGCAGCAATATATTCCGGAGTCAAGACGCCCCGAAGTACTTGCCTGCACTGGCAACAACAGCAGCATTTGGTGCGACAGGTTGTCTATTAACATTGATACTTGGTGCATGGATGATTATTGATAACAAGAGGAGAGATATTAAGCAGGGAGTGAAAGTGAAGGCTAGGGATATTCCTACGGAGAATTTAAGGGAGGGACCAGCCGCACCAGAATATCGGTGGTTTCTGTAGGAGTGTCTAGAGCCAGAGGCTGGCTTGGTCACAAGCATAGACGATATTCTGAAGACTGGACGACCAGCAATCAGCACCGGGCAACTTGATGCTTTCTCTGCGGCTTCTATCACAAAGGTCCCACTGGTCCCCGCTCTTTCTAAACGAACTCCGATTGGCTGGCAGAGGCTGGCAGTTTCTATGTAGCTCCAAATGCTTGGCATCAAAGCCGCCTACTGTGTACAATTTTCGATGATCCTACCGGCTAGGCTGCAGATCTTCATATGCATTGTTATGGTGCCTGATCGTTGCAAATAGATTTAAGAAAGCTTTCTGATCCCTCATATACCATAGAAGAGATCTTCGTGTCCCATGGCCGGTTATATCGTGACATGTGCTCTCTCGGCCGTTCAACTCACATCTGGTTGGCGGGAACGGTGGCTGTGACTGAACACAAATTAAGTAATTCAAACGGTCGGCGCAGATACTGACAGTCCTCTTGAAACGAGCATCTGCTACAATGGCTCTCGATCCTCCTTCCCTTGCTCCCGACGAGCAGGTTCGACGGCACAGTCCGAGCAGAAATGCTAGCATTACAGAGGCTTCTCTCGACCTACGAATACCTTACGCTTCGTCCATTAGCATCGACCCGGTTGCTCTCATAACAACAGAATGTATTGGCATTACATCTGCCATGCGCAAAAGCTCTAGATGGGCTCAATCGTCAGTGTCGGCCATTCTTGGTGGGGGAATGGCCAGCAGATACTATGAGCGTGGAATACCAGGGCCTGCACGGTCCGATAGGCCCATGAGTTCTTTAGGAAAGACTACAAGAGGCACAAACGCTGATGGCGCACCAAGTGGCGAGAGTCAGACCTTGGCAGGCCGCTGGGGCCTTCGCGGAAAGAAGGGCAAAAGCGTGCAAGACAATCCTCTTATGACAGCGTTTGCTCGTCTGCGCAGTGATCTAGCTGGTGTAAAAGATATAAGCAGATTCGATGCTCCGGCACTTCTACATCCTTTTCTACAGGTCATCCGCTCTTCGTCGACATCTGCCCCGATTACTTCCCTTGCTGTGGTCGCCATTACGAAGTTCTTCTCGTACGACATTCTCAGCATCAGATCCCCCAGGATATCGCTGGGAATGCAATTACTGTCTGCGGCAATCACTCACTGTCGCTTTGAGGCCAGTGATTCTGCTGCCGACGAGATCGTTCTTCTCCGGATCCTTAAGCTCATGGAGGGAATGCTTTCGCGACCCGAGGGACGACTGCTGGGAGATGAGAGTGTCTGTGAAATGATGGAGACTGGGCTGAGCATGTGCTGTCAAGCAAGGCTCTCAGAAGTTCTGCGCCGATCTGCCGAGATAGCTATGGCGAATATGTGTCAAGTCATTTTCGAGAGGTTAAAGCGGCTACCTGTGGACTCAGATCCGGACGTCGCTGTTTATATTCCTTTATCAGCTGGTCCAGATGTCTCCGAAGTAAAAATGGACCCGTCTGTTGACGGGACCACTGTTGCTTCGAGACGTTCGACTGAGCTTGGGGCGGATGCCGCTTCAGAACCTAATTCAGAGGAGAATCCAGAAACAAATTCCAACGGAAGCCAAGAAGCTCCTCCTCTTGCAGGTGCCACGGTTGTCCCGAAGGCGGAAGCGATTGAGGAGGCGACTCCCTACGGTCTTCCTTCAACTCGAGAGTTGTTCAGAGTTCTGATCGACCTTCTAGACCCCCACAACAAGCAACATACTGATACTATGCGAATTATGGCGCTCCGAATAATAGACGTGGCATTAGAAGTTGCTGGACCTGCAATAGCAAATCATGCCAGTCTGGCTCACTATGCACAAGATGATCTCTGCCGCCATGTCTTTCAGCTTGTACGATCCGAAAATGCGCCGTTATTGAACGAATCCTTAAGAGTGGCCGGCACTCTACTAGCAACTTGTCGGAAAGTGCTCAAATTGCAACAAGAGTTATATCTGTCATACCTTGTCGCCTGCTTACACCCTAGGATACCAATCCCTCCAGAGCCCAACATTGATCCATCACTCTACGAAGGCGTCCCGCAAGCTCCAAAACTCGTACGCCCTCCACAGTCCGGATCTGCTAGCGGGCGGTCGACCCCTGTCCCCGTGAAAGATCGTCAAAATCTAGGTATGGAAGGAGGGTCTAGGAAGCCGGAGACGCGAGAAGCCATGGTCGAGAATATAGGCACCTTAGTGCGGATCCCTAGTTTCATGGCGGAGCTATTCATTAACTATGATTGCGATGTCAATCGGGCAGACCTCTGTGAAGACATGGTTGGCTTGTTGTCCAGGAACGCTTTTCCAGATTCAGCAACGTGGAGTACCACTAACGTTCCTCCTTTGTGCCTTGATTCCCTTCTTGGTTTCGTTCAGCACATGGCACAGCGCCTTGATATTCCAGGTACAGCTGGTGGTGGCCCAGAAGTGGAAAGGTTACGAGAGCAACGATCTCTCAAGAAAATCATCATCAGAGGAGCTGCAAGATTCAACGAAGATCCTAAGGGTGGGATTGCGTTCCTAGCATCTAAGGGCATCATCAAAGATCCTGAAAGCCCTATCCTAGTCGCGCAATTTCTCAAAGGTACAAGCCGGATTTCCAAGTCCGTCTTGGGAGACTTCCTTTCCAAAAAGAGAAACGACAAGATATTAACAGCTTTCATCGATCTTTTCAATTTTGACAATAAGAGGATTGACGAAGCTTTACGTGAGATGCTCGGGACCTTCCGGCTTCCTGGCGAATCAGCCCTGATCGAGAGGATTGTTACAATTTTTACAGAAAAGTATTGCGCGAGTTCTGTCCCTGAGGGTATAGCAGACAAGGATGCTGCTTTCGTTCTAACGTATGCTATCATTATGCTAAATACAGATCTTTATAATCCTAATGTCAAGGGTCAAAAACGCATGACGGTTGTGGACTTTTCGAAGAATCTTCGAGGTGTCAACGCAGGCCAGGACTTTGCGCCAGAATATTTGCAGGCGGTTTATGACTCGATCAAATCCAACGAAATCATCCTTCCGGAAGAGCATGACAATAAGCATGCCTTCGATCATGCCTGGAAGGAACTCCTGATGAAGACAGAAGCAAAAGGAGAGTTGAATTTGTGCGATGACAACTCTTTTGACGCTGAGATGTTCAGTGCAACCTGGAGGCCAATTGTCGCTACTCTGAGCTATGTCTTTGTGTCTGCGTCTGATGATGCTGTATTCTCTCGAGTCATTACTGGCTTTGACCAATGTGCCCAGATTGCGGCAAGATACGGTATTGTTGAAGCTTTTGATCGGGTAGTGTATTGTTTGAGTTCAGTGAGTAATCTGGCTTCTGAAACACCAGCAAGCACGTCTCTCAATACAGAGGTGCAAGCTGGGAATAAGAGCGTCATGGTCAGCGAATTAGCCGTAAAGTTTGGCCGTGATTTCAGGGCTCAGCTTGCTATGGTGGTCTTGTTCCGTGTTCTTTCAGAGCACGAGAGAACGGTTTATACCAGCTGGTTACATGTCATCCGTATCTTGGTCAACCTCTTTACCAATTCTTTGATACCGTCGTTTCCTGGGGTTTTTGGAGAAGACCTGCCTCCAATACCTGTGAAACCACCATCTCAAGTCATCGACCGTGATGGCCGTGCTGGCGACGGCTTATTCTCCGCTTTTACTTCATATCTCTCCAGCTATGCTGCTGACGACCCGCCGGAACCCTCAGATGAAGAGCTCGAGAATACGCTGTGTACTGTGGATTGTGTCAAAGCATGTAACATTGACGTCGTCATGGCTAACATTATGTGCGTCCTCTTTCCTTTTGTCTGATTTACTGCTGAATCCTGTTCTAGGAAATTACCTGTCGCTTCGATCAGAAACTTCGTCACGACTCTCCTGTCTTTGCTGCCCGAAGATGGCGGCCCAATTGTTGTCGTGAAAGCCGAAAGAACTGCTGCTGCAAGCCCTCGCGTGAATGGCCACAAAAACAATCGTCTTACACCTAAATACGCCCCTAGCACGGTCTACATGCTTGAAGTTGCCACTATCCTAACTTTACGAGGCGCTGCGACAGTTGGCGCTGTAGGGGAAAACCTCAACGCTGCGTTGCAAGGCGTCGTACGTAATGGTCGAGACATGCACCCATTCGTTGTTTCGCGCGCAATTTACTACCTCCTAAGCCTCCTAAAGGCAGGCTTTGTGAGTCTATTGTCCTTGACGACAATAGTCAAATGCTAACCTTAAACAGAAAGAAGATTTCATGCGAACTCCCGTGGTGCTCCATGCTATATCTAGCCTCGACTCAGACGTTGCTGAGCAATGCGCTCCCTCCATCGCTGCTGGATTGGCACAGTGTATCGAAACAGATGGCCCGCTAGGTATTGAGGTTACCACCTCTCCAGACTTTTGGTCGATACTTGAAAGACTCCAAGAACATCAGGAGATAGCAGGGAAATGTTTTCGAATCCTCACAAGCATCACGATGTCGCCATCTCCAACCGTCACCGCGGATAACTATGAGTCTGCGATCAACCTAGCCAATAACTTTGCGACAGCTGGTAGCATCGGCTCTCTCCAGGAACAGCAACGGGACCTCGCGGCTCGACGGGGCAAGCGGCCGCCTCCTACCAAACCACAGTCAGTCCAGACTTTGTCATTTTGTAATGTCAGAAAGCTAATAATACATACCACACAGAGAAAACCCGGTTGTCGCCCGCGGCGTCCGCGCCATCACCATAATCCACCACCTCACGACCCGCATCCCTTCCTTCATCTCCCAATCCCACCTCGAACACCCGGAAGCCTGGGCCGCGTACTGGTCGCCCATCTTCCGCGCCCTCTCCACCCAATGCCTGAACCCCTGCCGCGAGATCCGCCACCAGGCCCTGTCGGCGCTGCAGCGCTCCCTCCTCAGCCCCGACCTCGTCGCCTCCCCCGACCACGACCACGACGAGTGGATCGCCATCTTCAAGGAGGTCCTCTTCCCCCTGATCGGCCGCCTGCTGAAGCCGGAGAGCTACCAGCTCGACCCGGTCGGCATGGCCGAGACGCGCGTGCAGGCCGGCACGCTGCTGTGCAAGGTCTTTTTGCACTATCTCGTTTTGCTGAGTGAGTGGGAGGGGATGCTGGATCTGTGGCTGAGGATTCTGGATCTGCTGGATCGCATGATGAATAGTGGGCAGGGGGATGCGCTGGAGGAGGCGGTGCCGGAGAGCTTGAAGAATATCTTGCTGGTGATGAAGGATGGGGGGTATCTGGGGGGGAAGAGGGCGGGCGGGGAGGAGGAGGTGAGGTTGTGGGTGGAGACGAAGAGGAGGTTGGAGAGGTTTTTGCCGAGGTTGGTGGAGGAGGTGTTTCCTCCTGAGCGGGAGGATAGTGCGGGGACGGGGAGAGGGGGGGAGGGTCAGAAGAATAACACCACCGCCGCCGCCGCCGCTGCTGCCGCCGGTGAAGTAGCCACCGGGGCAATGGAGGAGAATCAGAAACCGGACGATGGAGGGCGGGAGCAGGGTGCATCCTGATTTGACGACAAAAGTACAGCGCAAAGCGTGTCGGTATAGGGGATGGGGTTTTCTGTATCTATATTGCCGTCGTTGGACAGTTGTTTTCTGACGGCGTAGTTCGTCGCGTTCTCGTTCAGCGTGTACACAGCATGATAGCGTCGACATGCTTAGAGCGTATACTATGAACATATTCTCCCAGCCAGTGATCGGGCATCTCGACTTAAGTTAGTGCTGTGCCATGGGGGATGTTTTGCGTCTAGCTAATATCGCAGAGCGAGGGTAATTCGCGCCAACGGCGTTTCATATCTACTCATACTTTAGAGCAAAGAAGTTCCACATCAAGTCTTTTTTTGTCGTGCCATTCACAATTGCTGCCAACTACATCGCCACCTGCCTCAAGGTACGTACATGTGTGATATCGTCAGATCCTTTTTTATCTTTTGATGCCACCAAAGAAAAAATATCATTGCCTGTACCGTGCCCTGCGCCGCCACGCTATGCATATCAAATCCCCTGGTATCCCTAAGTTAGACAGATAGATAGAAAGTCCCAAACCCGCCAGCTACATCCTAGCGAAAAAAAGAAGCCGCATCATCAACCTCCGCAAAACCTAGCCGACCCTCAACCCTCATCATCAACATCAACATCAATCGCATCCGGGTTCGCCGGCGCGTGCGCCTGTCCCTGCGGCGGCGGCCGATTGCCCCCCTCGGGCCCCGTGCTCGCGGCAACGAACCCCACGGGCGCCCTCGCCTGTCTCTCCAGCGCGGCCATGGCGTCTGCGTTCGCGTCTGCGTCTCCATCGTGCGTGCCGTTCGTCTCGGGCAAGGGTTGGCCTTTACTCCGTGCGATCGCTTGGGAGGCGATGAAGTTTACGTCGGTGCTGTGCAGCTGATTAGCAGGTTTGTCTTCACAATTAGAAAGGAGAAGGTGGTAGAGAGCATACTTGAATTGCGCCTGCACGCTCCTCTTAATCCGCAGCATCTCCTTGAACGTGTCCTCATTCCCATGCTGTACCTCAAACGCCTCCCACTTGCTCCAGAAGGTCGAGTTTGTACGCGGGTCGCAGAATTGGCTCGCGTGGCCGTAGATCGCTCTGGCGCGGTCGATCTCGCCGAGCCGCCTTTCCATCTCCGCGAATTTCAGGCACATCTCTGCGGCTTCCTTGTCCGGAAGGGCAGCAATCGCCCGCTCGTATATGGGTCGAGAGGATGTGAGGCCGAAATTGGAGGCAGATTTTGTGATGTAGAAGTCGAAGATATCCTTGCGATCGCTGTCAGCTACGGCGCGGGTAGCGCGTTCATAGATGCGCATGGCGTGACGGGCAAGGCCGCGCTCTTCTTCAAGGTTGCCGTACATGAGGTAGAGTGTTTTGGCAAATTGAGGAGGGCAACCCTCGACGGCTTGCTCAAACAGGTCTCGCAGGCGCTCCATGTTAAGTTTCCTGTCCACGGCTTTAGTGAGGTAGAGATTCCAAAGTTCAAAGGCAACAGGGTAGGTGAAGAGGTCGAGACCACGCTCGTAGATTTTGAAGGATTCTTCAAAGTAATGGTTCTCTTCAAGGAGGTTGGCGTAATTGACAACAGTTTGAGGGGTGGCGATGCGAAGCTCAAAAATGCGATCATACACAGCACGTGTCTCATCAAGACTACCGACTGACTCGATCAGGTCAACATAAAAGGACCAAAGCTTCCAAGATTTGTGAACACGTTGTTGAGGAGATAGTGTTTCGTCGAAATAGTCGACAATGCTGCGTTTGGGGGCTTGGGTGGCCTTTGCCATGATGGCAACCGCTTGGTCGAAATTATCATTTCGAAGCTCCATTTCAGCCCATTCACACCAGGTTTCGGCAAGCTCAGCCACGGTTTTAAAGGGGACCTTGACGGCTTTATCCATGATTATCCGAGCGTTGGACATATCACCTCCTTTCTCGTAGAATTTTGCGTAGTTGACCCAGAGCTCATGAAACTTGCCAACCGCCTTCTTAGGTTGTATGGCGGCTATTGCGTCAGTGTAGGTCTGCACAATTTCAACAGCATTATCGCCCCAAAGCGCGACTCGCTTCTCCCACTCCACGACATTGTTCGGATTCTGTCTTAAGAGCACATCATTGACGAGGAATGGTCTTCGGTCCATCAGATGCTCAAAGCGCATCATTCGCAGGTCGAGATCAAAATCAGACTTCTCATCTACCTTTCCCTTTGTAGATCGAGCAGCAGCTTGATCCATCAGCGTTCCGATGATTGATTCCTCAAATTCCACATAGGAATCAAATATCATGGTGAAGTCCCGGACAGTCATTACTGTGGTAATGCCCTCTTCGAAGACATCCCGAGCTCTTTCAAAATCCCCTCTTGCAATCCAGTATGTAGCGAGCCCTGTCCAGAGCTTCCCTCTTTGGTCCGGAAACCGATCAATGCCACTTCGAATAATTTGATCCACGTCCACAGGTGCGGCACCATTAGCACTGAAATCCTTAGCTTTATTGACGAGAAGCTCGACCATTTCGCTCCACAGCTGGAAATGGCTTTTCGCATTCTTTGACTTAAACTTTGGATTGTCTAGGATTTCGACGTAGCGTTTGACTGCCTCGGTATAGTGCCCATTGTCGATGAGAAGTTCGATGAAGTCTTCCATATCCTCAGACTTCACCTGCATATATCGCGTCCATATCTTGACCGCTGTATCCCCCCCCGCAGAAACTGCAAAGGCGCGGTACAGCTTCCATATTCGGTTATGCTGCGTAACGGGTAGTGCCCTGAGTGCCCGATCAAAAGTTTGGCGAGTCTGGGTAATGATTGGCTGACGAAGCAAGAACGAGAGGTACATCTCCCATATGACCGGCATCTTATTTAACAGGATCAATGCCCGCTCAAACAGCGCATTGACCTTCTTGAACTCTGCCCTATGCGCCACGGGATGTTTCTTCAGAAGGTGCTTTGTCCTGAGATCCAGATACATCTTCCAAATCTTGTACGATCGTGGCAGCTGGATGCAGGCGCGCTCCTGGACGAAGGCTTGCTCGAGGAGGGTGCCATGCCGCCGTTTGAACTCAATGTAAGCGAGCCACGGCCGAATGTCTCCGGGATTTCGTAGAAGGTCCTGTTCGTAGATCGCATCTTCACTACTTATCAAATAGAGTTCCGGTCGTCGAGCAGTGTCTTTCTCCATTGTAGTGTCCGCCGTAACGGTTGAGGAGGGCGGCGCCTTTTTCAGACGCGTACCGGGCATATTAGGGCGCTGACGGAGGAAGACGAAACCAGGGTGACTAAATCATTTCGAGCAGTGATAACGGCATAGAATCCTCAACAAGCTCACAGCTTGATAACAGGCTTCTCCGGACGTCGGCGGCGAGTAGACAGACACAGCTCTGTTTATGGCAGATGGAGGGTCCAAATTTTAGCGCGGAGTTGGCCGCTGCGGAGCGGAGGTGGGAAGCTGTCCTTGAGCATTGACATCAGCTGCTAGCTGAAGCTTCGAGCTGTCATTTGCCAACGATAGCACCCTCACACCTTCAAGTTGAACAGAAAACCGTACACCTGAACTCACAATGTCTGGGGGCGCAGGGGTAGGTGTTTCCTGTCTTCGCCGCTTATAGCTACTGACGCCTCTCGCAATGGGTAGAGGGAACCTGTTTTTCCAACTCGCCAGTCCCTAGGGTTGATGAAAGGGAAGCTTAAGGGAGCTGAGACCGGGCACAGCTTACTGAAGAGAAAGAGCGAAGCTCTTACAAAGTAAGTCTTTTAGATCCACCACAGCGGGCTGGACGGCTAACATATACCAGGCGATTTCGAGGTAGAGGCTGAGTGTTCCCTCTGTCCAATCTCGATCTAACGACCCGTCTCTAGAGATTACAAAACGAATCGATGATGCTAAAAGGAAGATGGGACGTGTCATGCAGATTGCAGCATTCTCTCTAGCTGAAGTTACTTATGCCGCGGGCAGCGACATTGGTTACCAGGTACAAGAAGCAGCCAAAAGCGCACGTTTCCGCGTCAGGACTCGGCAAGAAAACGTTTCCGGCGTCTTCTTACCACAATTCGAGATCTGGCAACTGGAAGGGAATAGCGATTTCGGTTTGACCGGGCTGGGCAAGGGGGGTCAGCAGGTCCAGCGCTGTAGAGAGACATATGCCCGGGCAGTAGAGACACTGGTAAGAAGAATATTGGGTGTGCTGTTGACAAGCTGGCTGAATTGGATCAAAGGTCGAGCTCGCGTCCTTACAAACAGCGTTTGTCATTCTAGACGAGGTTATCAAAGTGGTCAATCGAAGAGGTAAGGCCACCAGAGACCTAGAAAGTCAACGGGGCGCTCATGACTTCTGCAGTAAATGCTATCGAACACGTCATTATTCCTCGAACAGAGAACACCATCAAATGTAAGTAACGTGTCTTCCATTACCGACTATCAGCGCCCTCTACTGACAGCCACACTCAAGATATCAATGCCGAACTTGACGAGATGGACCGAGAGGAGTTTTACCGGCTTAAGAAGGTCAAGGGTCTGAAGGAGAAAGAAAAGGCTGCTGCGGAGGCGAGTGAAGCAGACAAGAAGCGTAAAGTCAAGAAACAGAACGATGAGACTGACGGTCCATCTGACCTGTTAGGAAACCCAGAAGACGAGGACGTTATTTTCTAGTCAATGAGCCTTTTAGTGGTTGGCAAGCTTGTACTCTTTGAAGTCGACTTCATACCCAGTCAACCTTGCTTCATGGCTGTTGCACTTGTCCATTTGATGTAATGAAGTGTAGATCAGCGTTGTTTAATGCTTCTGGAACTTTGCCTTCAGCCGACAAACTTGCTGCTTTTGTCTTTCAACTCCTCGATTAACCGGCCCAAATAAGCCTGCACAATATCCGACGGGACTCCCTCAAAAGCCCTTACAATCTTATCAAGACCTCTCCGGCCATTTTCATATGCTTGAAGGTCTCGGTTGCCATACACATCCCGTCCAGCCGCATACCCTTTCTCAAAGCTGCGAAAGAAGACATTCACGGCGACGGAGACTTCGTCAGTCGGCGCTCCCGCATGAAGCCAGAGTGGAGGGATAAATAGAATATCTCCTGGGCCAAGACTGACTTCCTGTGGATGGGTGCCTGGGAGTGCACGTGGAATTGTCGATCCATTCTCGAACACGTCGAGCTGTGAGGTTGATGCCCCTGGTGGGACACTCAAATGGGTCACGTCACCTGGTGGGTAGAGCACCAGCTTCCTAGATCCCCTAACCTGGCATAGAATATTAGCGTAACTATCATAGTGAAGCCACATTATACTATTAGAGATCCTGAGAACTGAGCTATAGACGCTCTTTGTCGCAGCATGTAGTTCTTGTGGAATCCTGAAATCTTTTGCAAGACCAGGAAAATCCTCCCAAAAACTTGAAGGTCGCTCTGACGCTTTTTCCGAGGATAACGAGCGGAGGTACATCTTCTCGCCAGAATCGATGCGCTTCATAAACTCGGTAAAGGGAACAGTGGTATATTCGAAGTTCTTCTTTTGGAAGTTCATTGCCATCGACACAGAAACCTTGTGTACCACAACCTGAGTATGGCACGTTACCACAAAAAATCTTCCAGATCAGAATCGCGATCTTACCGTTCTTTCTGTACCCACTGCTTCTCCCATGTAGTCACTGGTCCATCGGTCCACGCATGAGCCTAGCTGAAGTCCTTTTATGATTGTGGGTTGTCTTTCTTGGAGTAGCGCTTCAAATTCCGACTCTGGAGCTTGACTGAGTCTCACCTCCCGGACTTCTTTCACTAGGGGCTCCTGGAGATTTTTATTTTCCATAGGATTACGCTGAGATACTTTTTCTGCTACATCGATAGTGCCGATGAGTTTCCACGGAGAGATATTCTTGTCCACTGTTCCCAAAGGCATTGTCCATGAGCCTTCATTCCAAAAGGTACCAAATGAGAAGCACACAGCCCCACCTCCCACGATTACTAACTCATTATCCTCTCTTAATAAGGAAGAATGACCGATGAGTAAAGGGCGCGGAATTGTGGGTGGGGAAATGTTGGGCTTGTATGAACCAGACATGGAAAGACGTGGGGACGGATTTCCTGCCTCAAGAGAGCTCTCCAGTTGCATTGAGAGTATTTCCTGATCTTCGGTGATGCACCCTGATTCTGAAATACCTCCTACCACAAGAATCTTGTCCGCCTGAACGTGGACAGAAGCCCCGAATCTTGCCAAAGGAGATTCCCTCATCGAGCGACCAAGTACTTGTTCAGAGCTCCGGCAGAGTCGGATCGCTTCAACATGCTCATTCGCTACAACCAGGCTCCAGTGCCAAAGATCGTCCAGAATGAGGCCAGAGTGATCCATGCCGCCGAATAAAACACCATTTGAGGGCCCAAGAGATGCTAAGCTGGCACCAAATCTCGGGCAAGGTGCCTCACCAACAACACGTAAAATTCGCCAGGATTTTTCAGGTTCCCAAAGAAGCCATTCACCATGTACCGGGGTGCCGTTGCTCTTTCCTCCGAAGACCAGGAGCCCAGACGTTTTTGAATACGTGATTGGCGAGGCGCAGTGACGATACCTGGGAGATGGTAAGTTTGCAACCCTTCCCCAGCAGTCTCTATCCAACAGCCAGCAATCTGCCAGTGCGGCAGTAGGAGAAGTGCGACCACCAACCAAGAGATAACGGCCACTTGAGATTTGGGTAACTGTATGGCAGAGCCGAGAAGCAGTTGGAGGCGCTGTCATTGTTTCAGGCACTGAGAGATTTCTAGCGTAGCGGTCGATATTCGAAAGACGACTATGAACACCCATCCCTCCGTGGACCCCAATACACTCACCCTGAGCTGTGAGTAAAGCGGCATGATGTCTCAAACCTTGCGATTGAGGATGGGCGGTGTACTGGGCGGAGCAGACAGTAGCAGTCGAACGAATGGAGAATCCCCGACAGGATTGTTTAATTGCAGAATCTGGGGAGGAAAGAAAGGGATACCAAGCGTGGACATTGTTCGAAGCAATCAATACGAAGTAATGAGATGCAAATATGGCAAATTCCTCCCATTCGTCAAAAGGTTCTACATCCTGGACAGGCTCGAAGGAGAAGCGCGCCTGAGAAGTCCATACTTCCCACAAGGAGACTGCAGATGCATTATTCCATCCTCTGTCCAAAAACCGTCGCTCTTGAGACTCGAGTGTCCGATATGTTTGCACAGACCTCAGGGGAGAGCGCAGCTTCTCGAAATGGTTCAGCATTGTCTTCGCAAACGGATGCTCAGGTCCATCTGGTAGACACTGCTCGAGCAGACAAAACGTGACGTCTCTAAGACTGTCAGCAAAGTCGTTTAGTAGTGCAGAGCCTCTCATACCATTAGACAGCCCTGCAGCCCATGTGATGAGAGAATTAGATTCTTGTAGTTCCATGTAGGTAATAGACACTTCGGCAACGCAAAGAACAGATGCACCTTCTATAGTGATGCTTTTAATAACTTTCTCTAGTTCTGGTATGTTTCTCAAATCACACCCGATTGCTACATATTGGTCACTCTGAAGTAATAATGGACTTGCTGCTCTATCACTGACGTTCGAGAGCAGATGCCGCAGCTGTGGAGTACGATAAATGATATCCTTTTTAGCTTCCATAAGTTCACCATGATCGATATCCACGAATACAACATCAGAGCACATTTCGGGATGTTTAGCGAGGAATTGGAATGGCGCTGGGTCACTAAGCACGGTCAGTATAACCGCAGGCTTTGATCCATAGTGCTCGGAGCATACAGACGCGCCACATCCTAGGTTAAGAACAACCTTCTTAACAGCAGGTCTCTGCAAGAAATTTTTCATGGTGGATAATATTGCCCACATGCGAAGCCAGTAGCCTTTATTGATCAAAGGAGATCTTTTTACTGGCTTCTTCACAAAATATCGTATAAAGTGCGGCTCTGAGTAATACAATCGCTCGACGCTACGCTTTGAGACAATACTGCTGTTGTTTGTCGCTATTATGAAGCTATCCTCTTTGGCCATGATGGAAAGATTTGAGAGTCACCCCTAAGCTGAAATCTGAGGGTTGGAGCCAAAACAACAAAAATCTGCATCGGCTTCACCCCGCTTCGCACTCTAAAATGATGCCGCCCGATACTCACCCCATTAGCCCAGACCTCGCACAGTTTCTCACCTTTTATATCTCCCTCAGCGAACTATCTTGTACTTGTATGTTTTGGAACTAGAATATACAATACCTCGGTGGTTCCATCCATTTTAAAAGAAATTATACCGCTCATCAGGAGCCCCGTACTAATCCTTTCTAAATAAGTGCTAACCGAAATTTTACAATATTTTAGATAAAAAGCTCCTCGACTGGTATAAATCAATAGCTAAGAAGGCTAAAAACTAAATTGCCTCGGCGGAGACTCGAACTCCGGGCCTTTAGATAATGTTCATTTCTATGAGACTAACGTGATAACCACTACATTAAATTAGATTTTAATTCTTGAAAGAATATTTATCAAACTCACACTACACCACCAAGGCAAAAGACGCAGTCAATTGTGTAAAAGTAATATATAAAACAAAGTCAGACAGATTTTAAACATTTTTTGGTGTGAGCCACCCTCATTATTTCTAATAAATAAAAAAAATTGAAACTAGTAAAGATAGGGGGTGAGCAGGATACAGATTTTTAAACTCTTAAGCTGCCAAGACCTTTGCGAATTCGCACCCACCTGCCAGATCTCCCAGAAACAAGCGTCTGCAGCAGGTCGAGTCATGTCTTAGGAGACGGATTTTATGAGACCAGCTCACCAACACAGATCAATGAAGAATCCTCCGTTTAAACACTAGCACCTTTCATAGAATTAGAAGTTGAGATAGTAGCCACACCATTATTTTTTATGTACGTGACTTCTATGGGCTTTGATTGGCGTGTCCCTGGCGGAGATTTTGTCATTACACATGCAGGCGCCTAAATGACCAGGATCGGCGCGCGTTTCAAGCAGGCGCAGATACGAAAATGACGTTGCAAACTTCCGCCGCCGGGAGTCTCTATTCCTTCATGTCGCTCCCTACAAAATGAATTGGGTCAAACAACAGTGAGTCTCGTCAGGAAGTGCGCCGTAATACTCTTCCTCACATTGATGCTAGGCTCGCAAATGTCGCCGGGACGCAAGAGCCCGAGTATGGCCCAACCGCCATTCAGTCTGTGGCCTCCCAAACTGAAACTACGCCGTACACCGAACTCAAGAAGGAGGATCTGAAATGGCGCGCAATGGAGAGCACGTGCGTCGAGACGCAGGTGTTCTATCTCATGTCGGACGAGGGTGTCATAGGAATGGCGCAACTCATCTATAGCAACGTTGCGTGGGTGTCAAGCGCATTGTCTCTCGTCCCCCACAGCTGATTCACGGCGTCTAGCGGCATTCATACCACCACGCAATTCAATACCAAAATCTACGAACACGGTGGTCCCGGTCAACATCAGTGGTGCTCAGACCCTCTCTCAAACTATGGCTTTGATGAAGACCAAACATCGTTTTTCGCAGATAATGTAGCCATATCGCTTAATGAGGATGGATCCGCGTACACTGTGAAGTCTGCGGTCAACGAAGATTGCATCGTCAACCTGGAAATCACACGTACAATCCCCGGCTTTAAAGCAGGCAAAGATGGGACAAGCTATTTCGGCACCGATCCGGCGAATCCCTGGGGCTCTATGTTCCATTTCATTTGGCCCCGGTGTAAGGTAGAAGGTACAATGATCACAAAGGAAAAGGAATACAACTTCAAAGGGAAAGCAACATTTATACATGCTCTGCAGGGCATGAAACCGCATCATGCTGGTAAGAGTCGCCCTTCCTCTTCTACCTCTCTCCCCTAACATAGCAAGCTGCGAAATGGAACTTCCTCACGTTCCAAGGCCCGACTTACTCCGCCACAATGATGGAATACACAACACCTCAGTCATATGGATCGACGACTGTCAATGTCGGGGGTATAGCCAAAGACGGCGAAATCCTTTTTGCCGGATGCTCTAATTCTTTTAAACACACCGAGACAGTACAAGACGCAGAGAACGAATGGCCAGAACCAACTGCTATCGATTTGGAATGGAAAGGCAAAAACAAAGATGGCCAGGAAGTTGCCGCCAGCATAGCCGGCAGCTACGGAACGCGACTCGATCGGGTAGATGTGTTGTCGCACGTGCCTGGGCTGATCAAGACCCTTGTTGGAGGCGTTGTCGGGACAAAGCCATACATATACCAGGTTCGTAGGAATATTGCAGAGTCTTTGATTATGTATTCTAACAGCCACTAGTACGGACTGAAAAGCGGTATACCACTAAAGATCCAAATTGGAAATGACGAATCTTCTGAGGAGGGTGCAATATTTTCAGAAGCCACATTCATCTCTTAAAGGGGCTGGTTCCCTGGACTTATCACCGCCTACTCGTCCGATCACTTCCAAAACCACGCAAGGCCCTTTTCATCAAGCGATTTATCATGTCTGCAAAGCTACTTGTTGCTGGCAGACATTGTCAGGAGGTCGGCGAAGACTCTCATAAGGGCTCAATGGAGCTTTGCAAAGCACCGCAAGCGGCGCATTCCTAGGTCTACTATGCAGTTGGATACTCACGCGGACATGAGATGATGAGAAGAGGACTTTTGCGAGCCCGGTTGGCAAGTTGGAGATATAGAGCACCATAATTGCGATGTGAATAGTCATGCCCGGTACCAGCCGATGGTACACAGGGAATCACAATGACTCAAATCGTTCCCATACCTATCTTTCAGCAATGCTTCATTTGTGCTCGAAGGAGTGCCAATACAGCCGTTACACATTTACTCATTATCCACCCTTGCACGTCCCACTCAATCCTCGCCCCCCTCTCTCCGCCAATCCTCCTCAACCTCCCCGCTAATATCCCTCACCCCTTGCCCCGAAAACTCCTCAATCACACTCCTCGGCTCCCCATAAACCCCCAACGGCCGATACCCAACCTCCCCAAACCCAAACGCCCCCGGGCCCCCCAACTCCAGCGCCGCCGGCGTATCCACCCACCGCGGCGAGCACACAATCCCGACAACGACGACCGACACTCCGTATTTGTACTCCGGGACGCCGAGCGCGCGCCCGTCCCCGGCGTCCAGGATCGCGATCAGATCGGGGACCGTGGCGATGACGGTGGTGGTTGTGTGGCCGGACGGGGAGGGGGAGGTGTGCTCGGCGAGGATGTTCTCGTTCTTGAACGGGATCTTCAGGTGGCCGCCGACGGCGACGGGGGGCGTTTGGCCGGGCTCCATGTTGTCTTCGACGGGTGCGGAAGCGATGAGGACCTCGCCGTAGCTGTGTCCCTTGTGGAGGCGGCGCTCGACGGCGGTGATCTTGCCGCGGAACAGGACTTTGGCGGCGGAGGGGCCACCGGCCTCGGCGACGATGGCCTCGGCGACGGTGGAGGTGGTGTTGCGCTGGCGCGCGAGCTCGATGCAGCGCCCGATGCGCCAGGCGAGGGAGCAGGTGTGCAGGACGGCGTGGCGTTGGACATGCTCGGTAGTGGTGGGACGGGCGGCCATGCCGACGCGGCTGCCCATCTCGGTGCAGGAGGCGCGGAGGATGCGGTCGACGTCCCGGTCGTTGGAGGTCTGGGTCATGATGATGGTGTTGCCGGTTCCGGAGTCGATGGCGCAGGGGACGAGCTGGCCGGGTTCGTGGGCTACGATGGTGGTTTGGTGGTAGGTTGGGAAGGCTCGGCCCATCCAGTCTGCATCGATCACCGGGCGGTTGAAGTGTTTGGAACTGCCCAGCAGCAATGGTTCGAGGCCGTTTGCACCGCCTATCTCGAGCCCCATAATCGAATCGAACGATGAGTCACCGAGGTATTCCATTAACGCATGCACGGCAGAGACTGTTTCTGTGCTGGCTAGGCGCTCGACGCTGACTGCGGGAGAGCCCATGTGGCCGCCCCAGTATATTTTTTCATTTGGGCGGAGAGAAAAAGGAGAAATTATTTGCATGCTATGACCTTCCTGGAGGTGACGCTGTAGCAGAATTTCTGTCGACGCTGGCTGGCCGCCACCTCCGCAGCCAAGGACGTACATGCCGATGGTGAGGAAGTGCAGATCGGTCGAATTGAGATGCCAGACTTGTCTTTGGAATTGGCCGTCGAATATAATAGTAGGCTTGTACGAAGCTATGTCCACAGTGGCTTCTTCGTCAATTTCCGCTGCAGCTTTCTCTGGCTCGTTAACAAACGACTCATTTAGGTCGCTCTGTAGCTCATCGCTGTATTTGAGTATGTTTTGTCCAGCATCTTCAAGATCCCCAACAGCTTTGACAATTGTTCGAACCTGATTAGAAACATATTGCAGGGGTATAGCTTCCACGTCCACAACTGACACTGACTCGCGTCGAGCCCCGGCTTCGATCGCACGATCTATCGCAAGATTTTTGGCATTCTCGATTGCATTCTTCTCGGACTGATTGCTTGTGTTCTGAACAATGTCGACGGTTCCTCCTACTTTGGAGATAGCTGCGCCGACTGCATTGGCCACGTCAAAATACGGCGGTCTGCTGAGCTCTGACGCTCCTTTCAACGCCTTTGAAGCGATAATAGAACCACCGCCAACAAGAAGGACAGGTAGAGGCTCTGGTGAGGTCTTGACCACATCAATTGCTTCTTCTAAAAGAGCCTGTATGCGATTTTGAACGGCCTTTATTGTCTCGTCAGTAATGTACTTTACCGAGTCCGCTGATCCGAGGTTGATAATACCGTTGGCAACGCTGATATCAGTCGCAGTCAGAATCGGACCACCAAATACTTGACTTTTAGTTATCAGATCATGGCCCACAGAGTCTGGTCCGACAGAACAACGGTTTGGGCCAGTTTGTCGAACGATCGAGCCACCTCCGAGACCGATGGAATGCAGCAAGGGCATGTTGTAATTCACATCTATGCTAGCAATCTTTACGTAGGAGGGCGCCTGTCTTGGAAAACCGGTCTTCTCGAGAACGCCGACATCGGTTGTGGTACCACCAATATCGACAACGATCCTGGTAGTCTGATGGTCGTCTTTCGTCGCTACCAAATGCGATGCGCCCCTCATAGAATTTGTAGCTCCCGAAGAGAAAGTTCGGATGGGAAATTCAGCGGCCTGATAACATTCGGCTATAGTTCCGTCGTTTTGTGTTAGGTAGAGAGGGCAAGAAAGATTTATCTCGCGCAAAGCAGCTTGAAAGCCCCTCACTGTTCTTCGAGCGAAGCGGAGAATAGAGGCATTGAGGATCGAGGCATTTTCGCGTTCTTTGAAGCCGATATTCGCAACCTTGTGTGAGCAGACTACGTCGACATGCGGTAATTCTCTCTTAATAATGCCCTCAACGCGTTTCTCTTGATGGAAATATTCATCAATAGGAGAAAAAACCCCGGCAATAACAACAGCAGAGATGTCTAACTCTCGGATTTCTTGACAGTGCTGTAACACTTGAGCTTCGCTAAGGGGCGCTTCTTCGGAGCCATCGATTGCTAAACCCCCATCAACATAGCCTACATACCCGTTGCAAATTCGGCTTAGACCCGCAGGAAAGCCAGAGAAAGGCGGAATCTCGCGCAGAAAGGACCTGGATAGCCTGATGATAGCTACCTTAGCTAATCGGCGGGAATCCTGCTCAACAACTGCGTTAATGAATGAAGTGGTTCCAATAACAACGCAAGCTATGTTCTCTTTTGGGACTTTAGAATTTTCTAGGACCTGCCGCAACGCAATCTGGATAGCTTCTGTAACATTAGAGGTTGTTGGTGTCTTGTATGCTGCCAGGACTCCATGATCATTTAGATCTTGAGTAGACGGATCTACCACAACCGCATCGGTGTTTGTGCCTTGAGTGGGAAATAGTCAGGACACTGGTGCTGGACGCAGGACGGCTTCTCATGGTACCTCCTACGTCGATACCAATCCTATACCTTCTCGTAGCTTTCTCAGACATCCAGGTTCACAAGTTGCTCGGAAAGCAACCGGTGCAGAATTTTGCTCTTGGGTAGAACACAGAGTTGAAGGGTTTTAGAAGGCATTCATATATCTGCTAGACGTCTGAAGACACCTAGAAATTGAAATCTCATTTCTCTAGCTGTAGCAAACTATTCGAGACAGGAAGGAAAACTTCAAATTTGATGCGGCCGAAGCGGAGCCAATCTGATAAAAGTGTAGTACGTAACAGCACCTGAAAATACGATTGTCGACCACGAATACATGACCTTAAGCTCATTCATTCAAGATATTTGGAGCTGCCCAATTCAGGAAAAAGCCGCTTGATATTACGATTATCTCCGTTCAGGTGCCCAATTTAAACCCCATGCCTCCAGGATATCGAACTTGTCAGCCTTACCTAAGAGTGCCTGGAAGTGCTTCACCTAACCAGATAGAGTTGGCCCAGCCTTGCAGCCAACAGTCAAATCGACGGTAGAGACCATCCCACATTTATTCTCAATACGTCAAGCCACATCGCAACCCATTTGCAAGCCTTATCGCGCTCGATCAATTTCGGTTGCTCCCGTAGCTACGAGAGCAGTGGTTGCGCTACCTCTTTCGAAATGGCTACGGCTACAGCTCCTAACGCGACGTGCGTATACAATTCCTTGACCCATCGCAGCCGCTGACCTCTTATGTAGCGTTTATGTACTTCTACTACCCTCCGCTTCGTCATTGCACACTGACTTGAAGCGTGAAGGTCCGCAATCTTGAGGAGCGAGTCAAAGTTGATCAGCTGAAGGAAGCGCTCGCCGAAATCTTCTCCGAATATGGCAACATAATCGACCTGGTTGCGAAAACCAACCTCAAAGCCAAAGGACAAGCTTTCATCGTTTTCGACGATGTTAATTCAGCAACTCGAGCTATTGACGAGGTTAATGGATTCGAGCTGTTCGAAAAGCCGATGCAGCTAGATTACGCGAGAACAAGAAGTGATGCAATTGTTTTGAAAGAAGAGGGGGGAGCAGGACTTGAGACCCACAAGAGGCGACGACTGGCGGAGAAGGGTGAGCGGTAAAGGATGCCTGTTGAAGCAGATCCGCTGACCAGCCGCAGAACGTAAACAGGCTGCGGAAGCTCTTGAGGCACAGAAGAAACTCAAGCGTCCGCCCGGCGGCGTTGCGCCTGATGTCCGCCCAGCAAAGACAACGAGAGGGTACGTTGTTACGCTGATGAGTCTGTAATCAAAGTCTACCTGGAGCTAACCTCAATTCTTCTGAAGGGCTGGCTTGAAGTCTTCCGGTGCCAACGCCTCGGCCGTTATTCCAGACGAGTATCTTCCACCCAACAAGATTTTGTTCTTACGAGAATTACCGGAAAGCTACGATGTGGACAGTCTCACCACAATCTTCTCAAGGTTCGAGGGTTTCCGGGAAGTTCGTATGGTGCCTGGCAGAAAGGGCATTGCTTTTGTGGAGTATGAGGCAGAGACTGGCGCAATTAGTGCCAAGGTGAGCTCCCTTTTTCCAAATCGTCATCCATCCTTTTAACATATAGTTTTAGGAGGCGACAAATGGTATGCAGATCGGGGACGACGGAAAAGGTATTCGGGTCACCTTCCAACGGCAGTAGGATGCAGACTACTTGCTGATAGGAGAGCTACACATGAGTATTTACATTTCGTCTATTTCCAAGTGGAAACAGGAGACCTCGAATAGCCAACACATTAGACAAAATGCTTCTGATATCTGAAGATCTGCCGTGTGAGAGGCTCTGACGAATGACAGTGTTTCCCACCTGTTCTTTGCCATGCAAGAAATGCGGTGTCCGCAATCCCATAGATAGCCAAGGTAGGTAGTTAGATGCATTTCTTAGTGGGGACAATTGAGGTCGTTCAGCGGCCGGAAGGGATCCCCACACCATATTGGCTGGGTCGGCCGGGCGTTTTTCTCGCTGACCGTCCCCCGCAGCATGCGGCTAAGGAAAGAGGACGCGGCCCCATTGTGAAGCAGACGTGGGTGAAAAACGCCTAGGCAGAGCGTTGAGATTAGATATCTCGAAGCCAATACCACAATAGTGCCCTGTGGATAGAGCCGAGCTACTGTTGTTGAGTGCTCAATCTGCATCTGTCGCAGCGAGCATCCGTTTCCGCCTGGACTGAAGTCGTTGCAATCCCAGCGATCAGTGCATGCATGGTGTGATAAAGAGCGGCGGGGCGGGCTGCATGGCTAGCGATGCGCGCTATCTCAACCGAGACAAGAGCCATGCGGGACGGGGTTCCTTAGCGGCTCCCCGAGGCCCATCAGTGGCTCCCAGGAGGATGCGGAGGCCACCAGCCGCCCAGTGCCAACCCCTCCTTGCCCTCTGAACTTTCCCCTCTCCCAATTTGATTGACACCCTTCCGCGTCTCGTCCTTCCCCCCACCCCTCCGCGATGAGGCCTCATCTACCCAGGATAGCCTCACCCCGTCTGTTTCCCATGCCATCGTATCCCCTTCTAAAAGATTCGCTCCCTTACCTGAAAGAACCAATCTTTGCATGCTCAACATCACGAGACCTAGGCTCGAGCCCTCCGTCGTTCTTCAAACACGAAGCGCAATATCCCGATTTGTCTTCTCCTTGACCTACGTTTGAGGTCGACGGAAGAGGCACGCGCCCCACGCTCATAGCAAATATCTCGATACCTATGCGACTACTCTTCATATAGACGCACATCGCGGCACACGCCCACGCCTCGTCTATCAATCATCGATCTTGTCACATCTAGCCCACTTGGCCCCACCTGTGGTCTCCGTTCACCATACGCATACATTGCAGATTGACATCCCATCTTCCTCGACCACCATATCCACGCGCTTGACAATACTAGTCACGAGGATCTTGCGTTCATTTCCTCTATATACTTAAGAGACAATGTGAACAAGTTTGTACCCCAATACCAATGTTGAGAACACCCATTAATTTAGTCCTCCAGTCGTTCTACCTCGTCGATTTACCCTACACCTTGCAATTGGTTTCTTAAAAAAGTCAAAATCTGGAAAGACATCCTTCGGATATCTACCTAGCGACCTTACTGGCTGAGGTTCAGAGTACTGGCAATGGCCACAGTTGTCGTCCAGCAACAATCCCCTCTCCGACACAGTTCAACTCCCCCGCCGCTTCCTCCAAGTATATCCCTACATCCTAGGAGTACAACTCCTGTCCCGAATAAGCACATTCCATACTGTCCATCAGGACCATCTCGTTCACCGCCACAGGCACCAACTCCTCCTCAGTCACCCGGCTCCGTTTCTCTGTCGAAGCTAACCGCGTCGCTCCTCTATCCCCCCGATTCCTTCGCCAGACTATCGAGCTGGCCTTCTCCGGTGTTCTCCATTAATGCGAGGACTTTGTCAGCTGCCTTAGATCATGCATCCCGACAGCCTCTCCCTGACCCACAGCTAGTATTTCCCTGGCTACATGGTCTCCACATTGATAATCAGCTTCAGCAGGCCTTCTTCGTAGCCAAAAAGAAGTCTCTCAGGCGGACACCGAAGGGCTTGCGGGCTATAACTGTGGTCAAGGTTGGAGGAGACTTGACACATTCGAAAATTAAAGGTGCAATAGCGTTGGACGAGGTGCTAACATCTGGCTCCAGCGACGCTGAACGGGATTTTATAGAATGTGATCCTCGGGAAGGATTCTCTGTGCGGAATTTCCACATTCAAGCTGCGAAAATTGCGAGAGTGTCAGATATCGTGCTATATGGTGATCAGTCCGTCGATCGTAAAGCCCTCAAGAGCTTAGCCGAGAGTATTTCTGCGATGCAGCGAAAGCTGAAGAAAGTTCTAGATTCCGACGGCCATAATACTGAGCAGTACAATACATTTTTACTTTCGACATCATTTGCTGATGTTGAGAAAATGTGCCCTGAGCTGGTGGCAATCGACTCGCAAGGGAACTCTACAGGATATGCCATAGACTTTGTACAATGGGAGCGAAACGAAATGGCAGAGATGTCAAAGGCTTCAGAGATCTCGCAAAATGTTTGGCAAGGTCCAACGCCTGACTGGAGCTCTATGACTGCCGAGAAAGAAAGCGCATACGACATCTACATTGAAACCAGCGATCAAGCCCC
The DNA here is from genome assembly GCA_021030905.1 of Pyrenula massariospora. Classification (NCBI taxonomy): domain Eukaryota; kingdom Fungi; phylum Ascomycota; class Eurotiomycetes; order Pyrenulales; family Pyrenulaceae; genus Pyrenula; species Pyrenula massariospora. The sequence continues at coordinate 199,424 of JAGFMI010000013.1, forward strand.
TATACCTGACGATGAGTATCTCGAGATCAGGACAGAGCAGCTCGGTTGCGCTCCGATCCACCTAGAGTTCCCTTCGTCAGGTAGCATCATACCCACGTCGTGGTCGTCAGCTGAAATTGATGGGCTTATCTCAATGTGCAAATGGATCTATTACAGGACTCATCCAACCGTCGAGGAACATTTTGAAGATGCCGATGGCGATATCCAAATGACGACTTTCTCTGATTCGCAAACCCCTTATAGAGTCCTTATTCATTGTGCGGATGGCTACACAGAAAGCACTATGCTTGCAATCGCTTATTTTGTATATGCCGAAGGAGTGCCTGTACATGAAGCATGGCTTCGCCTCCATTGCGAAAAGAATCGCAATTTCTTCGCCTATCCGGCAGATGTCTCATTATTATCGCAAGTCGAGAGTAGACTCCTAGCAGAGAGCCCAAAAGCTCAAGCTTTAAAGATAAATGCCTCAAACATTGAATCTCCGGCTTGGTTCTCGAAACTCGATGGGTCTCTCCCGAGCAGGATATTGCCATATATGTATCTCGGCAATCTAACTCACGCCAACAACCCCGAGCTCCTCCGCCGCATAGGTATCAAGCGGATTCTCAGCATTGGCGAGCCTGTAACCTGGTCGAAACAGGAATATGACGAATGGGGCCGTAATAACATTATGATGGTCAATCGAGTTCAAGATAACGGCATCGATCCCCTGACGCTGGAGTTTGACAGATGCCTTGAATTTATAGGTCAGTGCAATCCCTTTCAAAGCTTTCTGTTTCCGCACTTTCGCTAATGCAATAGCAGGTCGCGGCAAATCCGATCGTAAAGCTACACTAGTGCATTGCCGTGTTGGCGTATCAAGATCCGCAACCATTTGTATCGCTGAAGTTATGTCTAGCTTAGGTCTCTCATTTCCTCGAGCGTACTGCTTTGTCCGTGCCCGCAGGCTCAATGTCATCATCCAACCACATCTCAAATTTGTTTATGAATTACTGAAGTGGGAAGAGAAACTTGGCATAGAGAGAGCAATCAAGCAGAACGGGCACGAAGAACAAGAGCACGAGGCTCAAAAGGAGAGTAGCAGAGAGAAAGAAAAATCTCCTGGCTTAAAGAGGGACATGGAATGGGCGGGTGTTGCAAGAGAGATTGCGGGGATGAATCGACCTTATGCGAGACAGTGAAGACGCCGAATTATTTCCTCCAAAACGCAAATCGGATATCGGTTCCATTACTGACAGCATGTTTTATCATATATTTTTTTGGACCTTGCACGCCAGATCTAAGGGAAGTAGAGCTTCCCAAGGAGCCTGGCCCGGATATGAATATATGGGTTATTTGGGGGTCGTGACGGCGGCTTGGACGGGTAACGTTGGGCAGGTTGGCCACTTTTTACGGCCTGGACACACTGGACATCGGCATGCTTTCTGCACTGATTTCACGACCGGAATGAGGCCCACCATCGTTACGATGTTCACGAAGTTCAATGTTTCTTTTTTCATGCGCGGCGGGCCCTGGGGAGTTGGCTCGTTGCGTTTTATACTCATGAGGGATTGATGAGTGGAGTGGGCGGGATCGGTGGGCATGTTGTGTCATGTTATCTGCGCGCAAGTTCACGGTGTTTTCGTTTCGTTCTACGATATTCTCTGGGACGTTTTTTATGCCAGGAGTCTGTGTGTGTGTATGTATCATGCTTGCATAAAGTTACTGATCTGGGTGTATTTGCTAGCTTTCTTGAAGAGGCGGTTGGGGATGGCATGATATATTGATTTAATAATTTTGCATGTCTATTTATTTTTGTTCATCTTCGGTCTCAGACACTGCAATCGTAGGCTCTCAAGCAATTCCTTTGAATGCTACACGAATCCTGAACGTCAAACCCATCCCCAACCCCAACCTAACGCCTGCCTACACACAAAGACGAATCCTTCAATCCCCCACTCCCCCTTCTTCCGTCTTGCCACTCAACACGACCCTCCCCTTCTTCCGTCCTGTCCTGTCCTGTCCTGTCCTATCACTCGGCTCGATGCGCGCCTCGCCAGTGCCATCCCGATCCCCTACAATATCATAAGGTACATAGCACTATCGTCCAACACAGGCCAACCATCCATCCACACACTAACCCCCCACCTACCTAAAGAACTAACCCCGACATCACGCCCTGCGCGATATCCCCACCGCCTTGGCTTGGCTTAGCTTCCATCCATCCATACTCACTCAGCTCATGCATGCATATATCAGTCACACATACTTCTCCGTCGTCTCCTACCACGCCGCCGCCGATCAGCTGCGGACAGTACGCATAACTTACAGAGCCATTTCGGTTTTTTCCTTTTCTTTGCTTTGCTTTGCTTTTTGCTTCGAAGACGTTGTTTCCCGTAGAATCCTTATCTTATCTGAGATAGGTGGGGGAGAGAAGAAGGTATGGTCAAGATAAAGATGAAGACCAAGACTGTGTTTATGGCATTTTTCTAACGTGTAATGGCTGGGAACGTGGATGTTGATGTGGATCTGGATCCGAATACTAAATCAACGTGACGGTGATCGTGACGGTTCCTCAAACGGACAAAGCTCTTCAATCCAATTCAATTCCAAACATCCATGGAGATCTAACTTAATCCGAATCCATAACGAGCGTCTATCTCCCCCTTACCCTTCCGTGTCCCTATCTTCCCTATACCATGTCTCCACCTTCCAACTTCTACCCAACTAGATAGGTCCCCTAAGTCAGCCCCGCCGTCTTCCGATCCCCCGGCAACATGACGGGGCTCCCCCTCTCCTCCACGCCGTCCCGCTCCGTCAGCGTCGCGTTCAGCACCCCCTCGGAGACGTTGTGGTGGTGATGTCCTGGGGGCCCGACGGGCACCAGGGTGAGGGTGCTCTTCTCCTGGCCCCAGGTGGGTGATGGGGTCGCGAGGGGGAGAGTGAGTGTTAGGAGGGAGAGGGAGAGGGCGAGGAGGGGCTTCATGGTTGTTTTGGTTCGATTTGCTTGTTTGTGGGGATTGGATTCTGTAGTGGAGAGTGGAGAGGAATATATTGGTCGTGATGGATGGAGGAGAGGAGGGAAATTGTGAGGGGGAAGAGATGTTCAAATAGGACATGCGTTTCGATCATGTTGGATTATCATAAGTAAGAGTCTCGTTCTCGTCTGCACGTCATCCAACATTATCGGGTGGGCCACGGAGAGAAAACCGGCTTGCAATAGGATGTTTGCAGCCTTGCTTGCTGTTGACCTAACTGTCAAGACGATTTTAGTGGAGAGAGGAATGTGCTGTCGTCGGATAGGGTGCTGGCAGCCTTGCTGTCAATCCAAATGTCGAGATTCCTTCCGAACAGAGGTAAATGTGCTGTCTTGAACGGGCTGTCTGCAGCTTTGCTGTCAACTGAGCTGTCAAGATGCCTTCCAAGAAAAGACGGATACGGTGTCGTCAAAAGGCTATTTGCAGCCTTGCTGTCGACCCGATCGTCCAATACAATTTCCGATGAGAGACGGGCATGCAGCCTCGCTGTCGAACAATCCAATTGCCAATTGATTTCCGAGGAGAGACGGGAATGTGCTGTCTTCGAAGGGATATTTGCAGCCTTGCTGTCAACCGACCCGATTGCCAAAATACCTTGCGAGGAGAAGACGGGACATGATGTGCTGTCTCCCATCTGTGTACCTTTGGAACGAAAAACGTACCCACTGCATGGGGAAAAGGTCTTGGGAACTTATGTTTGAGACGGACAGTATTTCCCCAAGCAAATCCATAACACAAGTTCTGCCCATCACCGGCCGTATGTGTGACCTTTTGGAAGGAGTAGAGGCTTTCGTTAAAGCTTACTCGCAAAGTTCCTTCGGGAGCTCGGGACGTTCTGCATTGCTGAGAATATCCGATAGCGTATCCGAGGGCGAGACGGTGGGGTCAAGGAATTTGACATATGGCGAGAGGTTTTGGAACGAGAGATGTAAGAAAAGGGGTTGGATTTATGAGGAAAATGAATTTAATTGATATCCACAGTAATCAGGTGGGGTGGCCAATTGAAATTGTGGGTTGCGGGATAGAAACAGCTGATAACATGTAGATTTTAGTAGTCAAATGATCCATGTGGATGACGATCAATCCGCTCATCCGTACTGCGTACGTTTGCTCTCGATCTAGTCGCCATGTCTTTAGCACGCCGTAGAAAAGGACGAGAGCTCCTACCATGTGTTTGTTGCAAGAAGTGGTGATACCACAATGACCAAAACTTGCTTTCTCCTCCATCTCTGGCTTCTCAGGTAGCAGTGGTGTTGTCGTAACCCGTCACTGCCGCTAAAGATGCATGCACCCCAGACACGAGGAGCCCAGCTTCTATGAGGGCGTTGAAGAGTTCCCAAGTTTTCTAACTCCGAAAATCTAGGGGTCAAATCAAGGAAATGGCGCGGAGGGAGTGGGCGGGACGCACGGAAACCTGCAGCATTTTCCATGTTGCCCGATCTTGGTATTCAGGAGAAGAGCCCGAGCAGAACTCAAAGAGGTGAGTAGAACGCGCAAATCTCCCATCTTTGATGCCGGATCGCAATAGGATTGAACGTGTGCTGATGATGTTGAGGTTGCACCTGCCGTCACAAAAATTAGGTAGTTCGGGAGAACCGGAGATTGCGACGAGGAAGGAAGGACAGGAGGAAGGAGCGTGCCGATGTAGCCACAGGCTGGGGTAGAGAATTAGGAGGAAGAGGATACGGCCAATAAGGGGTGGAGAGCACACCTTGTAGCTTGCCTACCTTCTCTAGGTGATTAGATGAATTCAGAGTTCTTGAACATGTGTGTCCTGTAACGACGACGTTTATGGCATCTGGTCTGGTAGATCTGGCGTATCTGCAGCTTTGGAAGACATTCTAGTTGTTGGCGTCGAAGGATTGCTGGCTGCATCGTGGCTGTGAGGATTTAGGATCGCGTCTCCTACTGTCAGTACCTCGTTTAGAGCGTAGATATATCAAAATCTGAAAAAAACAGTGCATGCGAAGAGAAAAGCAATTGCAGGACATGGGTGAAATATCGATGACTTTGATTACTGATGCTGATGCTTCATGAAAAGCTCTATCATCTCACCATGCTGTCATATCCGCCAGATTTTTTTGATTTTCTCGGTTCCCTAACATTTGTAACTGCTCATTTGCGATTGTCTATCATCATTCTCCCTTCAAATCTTGAGCGTATCACTCAGGCCTTCCCCTCAACAATCGCCGCCTCCAACGCTTTCGGGCTAGCCCCAACGACCTCGCCCACCTTCTCCCCATTCTTGAACAGCATGAACGTAGGCATGGCGCGGATTCCTAACTCCTGCGCTACATCCGGCACCTCATCGACATCGATCTTGTAGAACTTCACGTCTGGGTACTGGTCGCTGAACTCGACGACTTTGGGGGCAATCACCTTGCATGGGCCGCACCAGGTTGCGAAGCAGTCGAGAACCATCAGAGTGTCTTTGTCGGCGGAGAGGGCGGTGTCGAATTCGGTTTTACTGGACAGGTGTGTCAGTCTACGATTCAAAGTGAGTGGGAGGGGGTGGTAGAGGGGCGCTTACCTGGCGAGATTGTGGACGCCTTCTTTGCCCATTGTCGCGGTAAATTTTGTGGGTTTTGTGGAGTGAAAAGTTCGAATTGGTGCAAGAAGATAGTTCTTGTGAGGTGGTTGTCTGTAAGCTTGGTTGACGGATCGAAGGACAGGTGCAGTGAAGATTCTTGTATTTGCTGAGAGTATATTGCGAAGTAATGCAGACGGAGTCTGGAATGATGCCAGGATGAAGATTTTATAGGGAAACCGCGACGTGAGGTGATTACGATGGAAGGAGAGGCTGCGTAAGGTAGAAGGTACGAGGCAGTGGAGGAAGGCGTTACTTGAGGATTATGGAATCGGGTGTTGAGGTCAATCCCGCGCGATGCTGATTAGCAATTGCTCTCTGGCGCGCAGGGTCTGGCCCGCGACGCATCGGTGACGCAATCGCGACCCTTTCCCGAAAAGAAAAGGCATTCGCTCGGGAAAACGTCGGGCTTCACATGTCAGGCGCTGGTGGAATTTTATCCGATTGCTTCCAATTCTAAGCAATGCCTTGAAATCGTGTTGACATATCTAAGGCTATTCAATCTTTATTCTCTACGTGCCGGTATCCGTTTAACAACTATCAAGAACGTGCTCTCCGGGGAAGGAGGGCACAGTGTCACGAGCGAGGACGTACGGTCGGTAAGGGTCACGCACAATGAAGAGTATGTTTGAGTCTTGGGCGTTTGATGATGTTTGCTGTACTCAGGCGTCTAATCATGTTTGCTATGAGAAGATCTTTGGTCGTTAGTTCTCCGGCTGGTGTATGCCCTCTTCGCTAGCTGATTCAATATTCACTTCACTGCTGTATAGCTGTGCCGCCGGTTTCTCACACGGCAAGAGACAGGTTCTCGAGCCATCAATCTTCTTTGTTCTCCAAATCCACTGCTTAAACTCCTTCTCCGTACTTGCAACCTGACTGTGTGCAAATCAAAAACAAAAGAGCTACCAGTCCACCCGACAACAGATCAGGTTAGAGTTCGTACACATGGAAGTATGCCCGACCGGTTATTGTAGACTTTTCAAACGAGTGAGGACATCTGTGGGGTATCTCAAAAGCAAATTTCGCTACTCAAAAGGCGCCGCCGCTATCGCTTCTCTCAATCACATTCAAATTCTGGCAAGTCTAGAACATCATTGCTGTTTAGGTGTCTCCGATAATCTCTTTCCTACTAGATTCATGTCCTCCGCACATTCCCGATATTACTGGTCTGGCTGATTGGGATCTTTCATTATTAGACCTGGCGAAGGCTGCCTTGACGAGTATTCGGTAATGCTTCTCCTCTTACTATCTGTAGAGGAACGTCGAAGTTCGAGTAGCTTCGCACTACCAGTGCTGAAGTGCCGGGCATGCTTCTTTCCATAGTCGACGCTCGTGGCTCTCATGATGGCTGGCTTTGGAGAGTCCGGCGACTCCCCTTCCTCTGGGGACGTTGGCTCGTCATCTTGGGCTTGGTACTCGTTCAGTAGTCCTTGCTTAGACTTTGGCCGCGTTCCTTGTTGCTTTACCAACGTAGGATGGCGTCTCGGAACCTCATGCTGAGTCAGCGCCAGGCCGTCATCGTCACCTTGAAGAACGTCTGGATCTTCGTTGTCATTGTCACTATCACCGCCAAAATTAATGGCTGTGCTGCTCGCCTTGCCCTTATCCGACCGGGATCTTCGTCTGTATTGCTCTGGCGTTAGACGTTTGAAATACTCATCGTCGGCGACATCCGTTTCTTCTCTTGGATCGCGGTTCTCCGACTGCTCGCGGATCTCCCGACCGAGCGAGGCGTCACTTCTCTTAAGGGACTGACTTAACGGAAGCGAACTTCTCTTCAACGGCCGTCCAGAGAGCCACGATGCTTCTGAGTCAACAGAAGCGAGAGACTGAGACATTGGCGGGTTTTCGGAATGTTGAGAGTGCATTGACAGATGCCTCGAAGCATGCTCGCTGCCGCGCGAAGCTCGTTTTGCATCACCCTCCGTCACTTCGGGAGACTGAACTCTTGAGTCAGGCGGTGATAGTGGGAATTCAGGAAGGTCTTCCCGGAATTTCGAGCGGGTTCGTTGTGGAGTCCCTGACGAGCGTCGGAAGGTGCGAGCAGGACCAGCGGCAACAACGGGTGGAGGTTGTGATTGCCGGGCAAATGACTCTCTGGAGGTGTTTGAGAATTCGGATGGTGGCTTTCGGCCACGATCTACAGAGCTTCGTTTAGCCCTGGTGCTGCCGCGTTTAAAGAATGTCGTCCAAGAACTGCCTTGAGTCGCGCTTTGGCTTGATGCTCTTCGATCCAGTTCAGGATATTCAGGGATATCAGGCGTTGACTGGCGCGCTAGACCAGACATTTGTGTAAGACTGGTACGGTTTCGTGCCTGCGGCGCAGGTGAAGCAGAAGGTGAGGCACTGGTCTGAGACATACGACTATCAAGCGGACTTGTTGCTCGAAGATGGGATGTCTCTGTTAAAACTCGCAGATTTGGAGGAGGTTTTAAAGGCTCATCGTCATGGGGTTGCGGCACAGGTCGTTCAGGAGGAATAACTTCTTTCTCGGGCGGTGGAGGTTTTACATCATCATCAACAGGTTTTGAGATCGACATGTCTGTCTTTTTGAGGCTCTGTACTTCACCGGTATCTCTCGTTTCCTCCGGTCGAGCTCTCGACTCTTTTCTTCCTCGTTGCGATTCATCTTCGTGCTGCTGCTCCGCCTTCCGAAGCTTTTTGTCTAGAGAAGCTGCATCAACCTTTTTCTTCTTTTCGCGCCTCCTTGCGTCGCGCTCAAGCAGTTGTCTGATGTCGCCCGCATCAAGATCATCCGCCAGATCATCAATCCTCTTCCTTACTTTTGCGTCTTCTTCTGGTATTGCTGGGCGTTTTTCTAGCCTCGTGGAAGTCCTAGAGTGATTTTGACCGGAAGACCGCGAATTACCAGCATATTTGATCGTCGGCCGAGGTGTTAAAACGTTTAGGTTGCTAACCTTGAATGAATGGGAGGTTGTCATTGTATCGACTGAGCCGGCTAGGGTGTGGGAAAGCGGTAGAGATGCGTCTGACGTAGGCCGTTTATTGCTATGGTGAGGCACTCTCGATCCTGAGCCGTGATTGCGCTGCGGTGTGCTGCCAATATGTGAAGCAGGTCTTTTCGGAATGGGAATTGGTGAACTCATGGACCGCACTTTTTCTTCACGGGCAATGTCTTCGGCCTTGCGCTTACTTGACTTTCGCCGGGGAATATTTGCTTCATTTCGACTTCGCTGTGCTCGAAGGGTTGGCGGTCGATTGCCGACTGTGAAGTTGTCTTGACCGATGCTTGAATAGGATGCGGGATTCTGTTGGTAGAGGTGGGCTGCTGTTGTGGCACGGCTGCCATGCGAGGCTCCGCGACCGTTCCCAGGGGATTTTTGATGTAAAGGTGCCGGAGCAGGAGATGGTGAGGATGAAGTTTTCGCCCGCGTTGCAGGGTTCTTTCTGATCTTCCTGGTCGTGCGAGGCTCTGCCCGGCGGTCGTCTGTGCGAGAGCCGACGGGTTGAGATTGAACGGGAGTAGGTGCCTGATCTGATCGTTGTCTTGCCATCTTCTCTGGAGTCGACTGCGTGGTTTGCAAGCTGAGCCTTTTGTTTTTGCGAGAGAAGGGCCAAATCATGATATGATTGGGATGACTTGACAGTCATGCAAATTGATGGTAAGCCCCTGGTTGCGCGGCGCGGTGGATCCCATGCCTGTAGTCAGCACCGTGTCTCTGGCGATGGGGGCGAAGGGCGCGTAGTGGGCGTGGAATCGCGCATAGATTGGAGGAGAGAGATAGGACTTAAAGGAGCGTGGGAGAGATCGAGGTGTGCTTGGATATGATATCACGGGAACCAGGCTTTTGGCGAATGGTTCTGCGTAAGGCCTAGTTGGACACGAGCCAGCGATGATCTTTCAGCCACCTCTGGCGGCGGGGGCATTTCTCGAAGAAGGATAAGTCGGTTGGCCTGGTATGAGAGACGACCGGGATGCGACCAGCGACGCTCGGGAGACAATTGCATAAAGTGCAACTGAAACAAGAGGAGTCGCCCTGGGAGAAAAGTATATGAACTGGTCTTATGAGTCGCTAAATATACTTCGCTTAGGTCGACTGCAGCGTGGCATCCCTTGGTTCTGGAAGCTGGGTCTGGGCTCGTTCAGAGGCCACGGGCGTGGCTGACCTGGACACGGCTGGGTAGAGCGGCTGAACGGGGGAATGATATGATGTCTTTCACCGTGGAAAGATGCGCCCAGAGCCGCAATAATGAGGAGAAATCGAACGTGTCTACTCTTTTCTCGTGACGATCCTCTGTCAACACCTGGCTCTGAACGGCGCGTTTGAAAGGCAGGAAGAAAGCTCCGGATGCAGCCGTTGTGCCTCCCGAATCGCCCCGCCACTCAGCAGAGTTTTCCAGCAGACTTTCCCGCGGCCGCCAGCCCGTGCCCAAGCTTCTTCCATCCACTCAAAGGCTGAAAACAAGAAGATGGCGGAATCCTTCCTGCCTGTGACTGTGAACGCCCAAGAGTCGAGCCGGTCATGCATATCATGCGTTCCTCCATCGCTACGGGAGCCTGAGCAGCAGAGGTCTCCGCTATGGAAGGTGGGCGGCGCTACAGGCGGCGCTGGAGCCGGAAGGCGTATGTCGTGCTTCCCCCTTATCGGCAACTCGATAATCTCTCCCTCCCTAAGAAATGTTCCTGCAGAATGTCTCAAATCCACAAGCCTAAACTTGACTTATTCCGTCAAGCATACCGTTTCCGTCTTTTATACTGTGCTTGATTTCTTCAATATACATATTACGAACCCATATACCTAATTAGTCAAGTCACAATATTACTAATTACAAGCCTCGTCCATGACATTGATCAGGGACCGCTCCTCTTGAATGTCATCACAGAAACACCTAGCTCAAAGTTATGAGGACTTGAACATCGTAAATAGTGGTGAGCAAAGCTGTCAGCGCGATATATGCGGAGTGACGGTGCTTTCCTGGGTAGAATGATGATCGCGACAGCGATGTAGCCTACCTACCTCTAGATAAGGAACCAAGACTCGTGCTCAATCCTCCCCTCCCAATTTCTTCTCAATACTCGATAAATCCGCGCCATCGGATATCTCAATGACCCGATTGACCTCAGCAGTGCTTCTCATGAGCTCAACCGCACCTGCATAGGACATGCGTAGCGACGGGTTGCAGTTCTCGGGCAGGTAATACAAGAGCACATAAGGAACAGACATCCGCCCAGATGACTTTCAACCACAGAGTCAGTAGTGTGTACATGGGTGAAAGAACCAGAGTAAAGGTACCAATGTCATTGGGTAGCTTAGAAGGATGAATCTTGGTGATGAATCGGGGAGCTCGTCCGACAGTTCGTCAAGGTTGGTGTAGGTCTCTTCATCGGCAGGCTTGATCTCCTGTGATTTTGGATCAATCATGTCTATGACATTAGTCAAAGATGTGTCGAGCGATGCCCTGCATGCGACAATGGCTCACATATCGTCGCCTGAGGGTCCTTTGCCCTGGAGGTCCCCAAGCGGAACTTCCGAAGCTTGTCCCTCGTCTCTTGAGAGAACGTATACAACCTCGATTCGGACTATTGCCAAGATCAGCACGATCCACCGACTTGGTAGCTCGAGGGTCATACTGCCATGACGACTTTCTGACGTTGGCTGAGGGGTGGAGAGGGAGAAAGTCATCGGAAGGCTGAGAAATGGAGAGCTTCCGTCAAGGCCGCCGATTAGGCTGAGGTAGATCGCAAAGCTTGGCAGGCAGGATATGGGACCCCGGGAAGGACCCGACCTCATCCATTTCCAGAAGCAAAGACATTCCTCCCTGCCATTGTAGACATTTACCACTCCCGATGTACGCTCGCTTATCTCAACTCGCTCGACATTTGTCTCGTCCTCTTCCCAATTACGCCCATCGGTCTGTAGCAGCACTCAGGCCAACCACTATGACATCATCACTAGTGTCTCCTGAAGAGAAAAGTAGGAGGATGATACAGTAAGTGATGGAGATGTTATTGCTCTAATCAGTCCGTTGAGAAGTTGAAGCACAGCAGGGTGCATCATTATCGGGGATGAGGTTCTAGGGGGCAAGGTGTGGATTCCGAATTCCGAATTCCATTCTGAGCATTTCCAAATTAATTGGGTGTCTTTAATCCGTTAGACCGTTGACACCAACTCCGCCTACATGGCCAAATTCTGCTTTTCACTTGGCATGAGCTTGAAGAGGATAGAGGTCATTGGAGACGATGAGGGAGAAATCATTCAAGCAACGAGGAGAATGAGTGACAGTTACGATTACGTAGTTACTTCTGGAGGGATTGGTCCGACCCATGACGATATTACCTACGCCAGCATCGCCAAAGCTTTTGGGCTTAAACTACAGCTGCATCAGGGAGCGTTCGAAAGAATGAAACGCTTGTCAAAGCCACATAAATCACAACCAAACTTTTCCTGGGATGTGCCATCGCCGGCTCTCACCGCGAAGCTTCGAATGGTAGAAATACCGATCGATGAAAGCAGACCGGACAAAGACCAGGTCTTGTTTGTCAAAGATGATCTCTGGGTTCCGATATCAGTGGTGAATGGGAACGTTCACATCTTGCCCGGCGTGCCGAGATTGTTCGAAGCTCTACTAGACGGCATCAAACCCCTGCTCCTTCCAAGGCTCACTGATCCAGAAGGCAAGGGCATTTTCCGGCTTTTATTCTCTACGCCTCTCGCTGAGAGCGCAGTAGCTACATACCTGACAGAGCTAGCGGCGAAAGTTGAACCGAAGGGCATCAAAGTTGGCAGTTACCCGCGGTGGGAGAAGAGCCGTAATACAGTCACCCTGGTGGGGAGGGATGAAGAGTATATGCGATCCTTAATCCCAGAAGTTGAGAAAGGAGTGCAAGGTCGAAGAGTTATGCGTGAAGACGAGGACGACGAAGCAGATGGCTCCGACAAAGACCAATGACAGCATGTTCAAACCTGTAAAATGACATGTGTTCAAAACCGCGTTGAACGCATCCCGAAGTCCTTCCAAAGTACCGTATGCTCCCTTAATTCAAATCGAGATATTCCACATTGAGGTGGTTTAGATTAGAGTCTTGAGTCATGTACGGACCTGTCCATGCCTCATCGATAAGGAGCCTGATAGTCAATGTTGCTGTGGAGATTGTCCGCCGTAATACATTGCGTGATCGGGTGTCAAGAAGTAACTTCCTGCTTCGGAAATCAGGTCTAGAATAAAGAGGCTCCACATCAGAAAAGAAACTTCAATACGCCTCACCTTCGCTCGCGATTTGCCTGGATCGCAAGGACCTGTCTTGCGGGTATGAGATATGCCATAGCTGCGGCGCCACGTTTTCTTCCTCCTAAAACTTGTCAGCTGTGACCCGGATTGAAGGAAGGTGAGCTATGTGTTCTCCGGGTCGTGACTTTGCAAGGTTTGGGATGCAAAGTCACGCTTGGATGTTGCAATCTACCCACTACGAGGTGAAATCCCAGAATGATCAAAGCTGCCTCCTAATCGCGGATTGGGGGAAGGTGACCAACATGCTAAGGCGGGAGTTCCCCGCGCCTCAGATGCTTGGGCCGAAGTTTATCACGCCTTTTTTATCGCGACTTATGTTCAGAGATCTAGGGTCTTGTTTTCGACCTGCTAGCCCGACAGTTCCTGCCATTGGCGATTCTAGATCCTGCTTAAGGCTCATATCGGATTCACTGCGTCTGGAAGAGTTCTAGAATTTCTGAAACGGGGCTATTGGGCAGTCTCACGAGATGGAAAGCCACTAGAAATTCGAAACTACTCCCCCCAGAGCTCGATGAGGTTGTGATGTGCATTTCATCAACTACCGCGTCTAGGAAGATTCGGGCGGGGCCCCCAAACGTCTCCGTGATGCTGATCAAGCCGATCAAAGCCCGATGGGGCTAAGACTAGGCCAGGTTCCTGCTGAAGGGTGTGGTTGACTAAGGCAGGTATGTTTTGTTGTTTCAGACGAACGATAATATCGCAGTGGTGTAACTGGCGATGTTCTTATGCTGCGAGCAACTGTGCTGTCGAGCCGATCAATGGTACGGGGAGCGCAGGGACCGGGTAAGGTCGTCTTGGCTTGCGTTCTGGAGGAGTAACCTCTGTGGAGCCATATCGTGGTTTCAATCGACGATAGTACCTCTGCATTGCTCAATCGAGGATCGCCATGGGCCAGCTGTGAAGGGGGTTTGGAACCCTGGTGGATGAACAGCAGGTCGGTTGTGGCCGAAACGCCAGTTCCCTGGAGCATGGATCATGGGCCCCATGGTGGCTGTCGTGGTGTACCACCGCGTCCCAGAGCGAAATAGAGTTCGGATGCCACGCGAGTGCTTAAATCGGGCGTCTTTTGGGATATTGGGCGGGTGTAGCAAATGGGAAAAAGATGGAGCTGGAAGGAGGCAGCGCGAGGGCAGCAGGTGGATCGAATCAGCGCCCGGCGGCGATGTGACCTTTACCGCTAGCGCCGCCCGTCCCCTCCTAGCGCCTCCCAAGGTACCTGGACCAAACGGCCCAAAGGCTCAACTACACCATTTCTCCTAGCCACCCTTCACACCCCCGAACACCCGTCCTGCTGCCAGAGGAAAAAGAAAACAGCTCCTTCATCGTCGGCGACCCAGATATCGACGTCTACCCTCTCGCCGACTGCACGACTCCCATCCACACCAGCTACGAGCCCGTTTCCGAGTTCCGCCCTTGCCTTGGACCCCAATCTGTCTCCTGAGAAAAGCTAGAGGCCTGTCCCCGGAAGAATTGGGCACCACTGCTCTTTACCAAGCCATCGCTATACCTTTCTTCCTTCTTAGTGCATTACTTCGGATCTTCTATCTTCAGCCATCTCGATGGCATCTAGGGCGAGTGGATTCTCCACGCTGAACGAGACAGGCGCTAATCCTTGTACCAGTTTTTACGGGAATACAAATTAGTCGTCGTTGGCGGTGGAGGCGTCGGAAAGTCATGCTTGACTATCCAACTGATTCAGAGCCATTTCGTGGACGAATATGACCCAACAATTGAAGGTTTGCGACGCTCGGTATCCTACTTTTGCCCGATGTTGACCCTGGCTCTGCATAGACTCATACCGAAAGCAATGCCTTATCGATGACGAAACCGCTCTTCTTGACGTGCTTGACACAGCCGGACAAGAAGAATACTCTGCGATGCGGGAACAATACATGCGAACTGGAGAGGGATTTTTACTGGTCTACTCTATTACATCGAGACAATCGTTTGAAGAAATCATGACCTTTCAGCAACAAATACTACGAGTGAAAGACAAGGACTATTTTCCTATTATTGTCGTTGGGAACAAGTGCGATCTGGACGGCGAGCGGCAGGTCTCGAGACAAGGTGCGTCGATACGTCCGGGTTTCACCCTCCTGGATCACTCCTTGGCTCAAGATTGGCAAACTAACGTCTGTGCAGAGGGCGAATCCTTGGCGCGATCTTTTGGATGCAAATTCATCGAGACGTCGGCCAAATCACGGATGAACGTCGACAACGCCTTTTATGACCTCGTGCGCGAAATCCGCAGGTATAACCGGGAAATGTCATCATACGGGGCAGGGGCCCCAGCCTTGGGATCGCATGCGCCGGGTCAGAAGATGGAGATGGAAGATCGAGGCGAGGGTCGGGGATGCTGTGGCCGCTGCATTGTGATGTGAATTGTCGGTTAATTGTTAGTCGGAATCGTTGTAAGGGATGTTCGATGCATTCATGCACACCAGGAAAGGGCAAGAAAACCACCGGCGTCTGGAAGGGGAAAATTTCTTCCTATGTGTGAGGTGTCTCTGGTAGGATACCTCGCAGTTTGGGCTGGTTTTTTTGGAGACACGAGGCTGTGTCTCGCCAGCTTTTGCGTCGAATTTTTAGTGTTTGGTCTTACAGGCGCAAACAGTCCCCCCGCGTGGCTTTGGTTTCGCGCCGTGCAACTATTCTTCCTTGTTTGACTTCTTCTCTTCCCGGCTTTAAGAATTTATCTGGCTTGCGCCAAATTCAATATTGAGCATTTATTTTCTCACAATTCCAGTTTTTTATACACACCCGCGTGACTTTTTTTGACCGATCTACGTGACGTGGAGCTGCAGAAAAGGGTTCGATTTTTCATGATGTACAAAAATCTACATATTGACTATTTCTTAGCTTTCTTCCGCCCAAAGTGGCCATCTAGAGTTTTCTGTCCCTTTGAGCTCTTTTCACTAGACCCTTTTTTGCCTCTTGTTTCCCGTGGGCTTTCCTCTTCTACACCGTCCCCACCTCCATCAACAACATCGTCCATCCCTTCCTCCTCCTCATCTTCCTCTTTCCCTCTGCTTCTCTTCTTTCCCTTGCCCGGCGTCCAACCAGCCGAGCCGTTGAGACCCGTTGCCCCAACATCCCCACCAGTCGTCTCCTTCAGCTCCCCTTCATCACTCGCGTCGAAGACCTTTTTCCACTCCCCGTTAAACACCCTCTTATCATCCCCATACATCTTAACCTGATACGCATTCTTCACGCCTTGGATACACACCTCCTTCCTCTCATTAAAATCCAACATCGGCTTAGGATACACCTTCAACCCCCCCTCCTCCTCCACCTCCCCATCCCCCTTCACCAAACACCCCCACTTCTTCTGATCCGCAATCGGCGCCCTCCACGGCTCATACACAAACTTCTTATCAAACCCCTCCAACTCGGGCACATACCTCTTCACAAACCTCCCCTCGGGATCCCACTTCCTCCCAAACGCAACCGGGCTGTAGCAGCGGTAGAACGTGCTCGCAAACGCCGTGGTGCTCATCCACATCCAGTTCCCGGCGTTGCACGCCGTCTCGTGGTCGAGCAGCCACTCCTCAAACACCTCCGCCCCGCGCTCCCAGTGCACGTAGCAGCCCCCGCGCGTCAGGAAGCAGGCCACCGCGTGCCGGCCCAGGTGGTGGATCCAGCCTTCGTGGCGTAGCTGGCGCATCAGCGCGTCGATGAAGGGGAAGCCCGTGCGGCCGGCGCGCCAGCGGCGGAACCAGGTTTCTGCTTCGGCGGAGTCGACGTGGTAGGTGCCGGAGATGAGGTGGGGGGTGGAGTGGTCGGGGGCGGGGTGGGGGGAGAGGGTGGAGGGGAGGTGCCAGTCGATGAAGCGGCAGACTTTGTTGCCCGAGGCTTGGGCGAAGGCGTAGCCGAGGGCGGATTGGGCGCCGAAGTACATCTCCCGGAAGAGGAGTTGGCCGTGGAGGTTGGTGGGGATCGTCGAAGGGGAGCCTTTGCCTTTTTTGTTCTTCTTGTAGGAGTCGACGGCGGCTTGGACACGCCACCAGAATTCGCGGACGGAGAGGCTGCCGAAGTGAATGTGGGGAGATAGGAGGGTGGTGCTTTGTGGGGAGAAGTCGGTTGGTGCTGAGGCGGGTTTGGAAAATGTTGCTGTGTAGGTCTCGTCTGCGCACGTGTTAGAGAGCGATTCGAGAGCCCGTGTTTCGCCTCCGCGGTGAGGTGTTGTGGCTTGGGGGATTCCAAGCTCTGATAGCGTGGGAACGGCAAAGTCTTTCTTTGGGCCCATGATTGAGTTGTACGATTTGTCGGGCCCGGACGTGCGTTGAGGAGCGTTGAAGTCAGGCTCGCTGGTGGGAACTTCGTGATCTATGGATGAGAGATCAGTGTCACCTGGATTCGGGATCGATTTGGGAGCCGGGATTGGCTTGGCTGGTTCACCGAGCTTAGCTGCGGCCTTCGAAGTGTTAGTTATGCCCCTTCTCAATGGTGTAAGCAAGAAAGTATTGAGCAGGAGTCGTGATTTTGTCTCTGAGGCTCTGAAAGAACGCAAATCTACGCATGAATCTTGTGAGGAAATCTATGATGGAGATCATACGTTTTGCACATGCGTTATGCTCATTGTTGGCTTCCCATCGTTGGCTTTAATCAACGCATCCATATCATACAGGGTTCTGCCGGTCTTGACAATAACCTCTACTCCTGCTTCTTTCGCCATCTTCATTACCTGCTGGTCCCTCTCTTTCGCATAGGCATCCGTATCCTTCTCAAACACGAGATGAGAAATTTTCCATGTCTTGAACAATTTCGGGAAGACTGTCTGCGGTGCTTCGCGAATGACATGAAGCTTCTGCTTTGCATTAAGCTTCGTAAGAGAAGACGAGACATCGGTTTGGCAGTCGAGTCTGCATTATAGATGTTAGTCAATTGGCTTAATGAGAGGTGTACTATAAGCACGAACAAGAATTGCCACCGATTTGGCCCGACCCGGGCACGGTAAACATAGTGAGGGTCCCAAGTCCAGATAGGGTAGAAGGCTTCGCCGTTGAGGTCAAGGGCGGCTTTCAGCGCGGGAGAGTCATGTAGGCGCAAGTCGGTGCGGAACCAGTAGATGACGCGCGGTTTAGCGGGCATGATGCTCTGAGTCGTAGAACAAGCAAATGAAATGCCTAGAGAAGATTTTACAAAGGTAGTCCAAAGGGAAACACAGCAACTAAGCTCGCGTTTGGGGGTTCTGAAGATACAAAAACCTAATGCGCCAGGGAAAGGCGCATTGACAGAGTGCTCACATCTTGACCATGAATAAATGACACGCTAGCTGGCCATCACCTCGCCAGCTCGCGCATTTAGGAGCTGGGCAGCTAAGCTACCCCTGGCAGAATGCGTGAGAGGCGCAATTGAGATCGAGTCATGACGTTCATTCTGCCAGATAAAGTTGGACGCTAAAAATGCAAGATCTGGCACTAAGATTCTAGTATCCACGAAGTATAGCCTCGGACTTTAAGTGGCAAGCCACGCCTCAATAAGCCTTCCGTGTCTTTCAATCGTTTTGATTTGATGGTGGAAGTAATTGCGGTTACCAAAAGTTGCAGTACCAAAAACGGGAAAATCTATTGGATTCCAAGCCCATTTACAGCTCATCAAATGTCTGTGGTCCATTCTCCTATACTCCAAAAACAGTCCAGTACAGCCAAAGTGGCTTTCCTAATCCAATCAACCGGACAATGCCTCAATGCTCAAACCATAGCCAAACAAAAAGTTCAACCGCCCTTTGCAACGCCCCCGTCTTTGCAGAATAGATCATCTGTTCCCCAAGGTATCGGCTTTCCCCTATCTTTGATATCTGCGCAGCCACCTTGGTCTAAGAGGAAGGATTTGACAAACCCAGCCGTAGCTTCACCAAGCTGCTCTAGAGCCAGCCGACTACCAAAGGCGTCCATGGCGGGAAGAGACGAGAATCGTGGCGGAAGCTTGTCTTCGGCAGCTAGGCCCATTAGTTCAAGGAGAGGTGTACTAGTAACCAACTCCGGCTCTTCTAACGAAGTAGGAGCGTCGGCTACGAGCACCTTGTCTGTCTCGACCTGCTTGCTCATATCTTCGTCAACATCACCGCTTTCGCCTTGCGAAGGCGTTCCTTTAGGACGCTCCTGTTCAGGAGGCTGAGCAAACTCTTCCGGAGCCTGGTAAAGCTCATTGTGAACCTTGACCATAGCACTTTCCTGTTTTGTAGCAAAACCAGGATAGAGGAGAAAGTACCCTCTGGCCCTCATAAGTTCTAGCAAATATTCCGTCCATGCGGGAAATTTCTCCGATACAAGCTTAGTCTGAGTTTTAATCGGCTCTACCGAGAGACGGTTCGACAAAAATGAGTGGAGCTCTTGCCAAGTTGATCCGAAGTATAACGCCGCGTTTGCGTTAGGAGACTGCGACATGAATAGTGAAGGAACTGATTCGCCTTTTGAAGAAAGCGTTGAGAAGTCGATAGGTGTCTTCTCGTCGAGCAGTTTCGTAGGAAGGTCGAGGGAAATGCCGACAACACTGTCAGCAATCATAGTGGAATGTCTGTATTCGAGTATGGTATATTTAAGATAGTGGTAATAAGATGGGGATAATTCAACTTGAGGGGACAGAACAAGAAGATGCGAGGTGTAAGGGTTAGAGGGGAAGAAGGACTCCACGGCACGGACAGACGCAGTATCGGCATCGAGACCTTTACGATCAAGCCTATGGCGGATTTGGAGTTTGTTGCTCGTGTCTACATCATGCGTTTTTGGAGGCCAGCGGAATTTTTGAAGAAAGCGAGTTGAGAAAGGATCGATCTTTTCAGGAAGCTCAACAGTAATACTAGGCAACGGCGACTCGAAATAGTCGGCATCTGCAATGGATCGCAGTAGTCGTATGAGAGAACCCGAGGAGTCTCGTGGAGCTTGAACTAGAATATCCACTTGGACAGATTTCCAGACTGTTTCCAAGTCAGTGTCACCCTGTAATATGCCACATTTACCGCCCTACCTTTCAAGGAAGCATAATCAAGCCGGGTGATCCATTGAAGATTATCGGCAGCGTTTGATGGCAGCTCGATATACGGTAAATTTAACTTTTTTGCCTGAAATTTAAAGCCACGGGAAAAGAAGCCATCCTCTCTTCCGAAGGAATCGACGAGGATGACTTGCGGCATGAGATCTTGGTTGATGAAGTGGAGAGCAGATCGAACGCTGATTTCCATCCTGTGATCCGAGGACCATTCTGCATAGTCGGGCCTGCCATCATGCCACCGAACATGACATTCGTGATCTGTAACGCCATTGACTTCTTTTACTTTGTCAATCGTAATTTCATCTCGACCCGTAAGAGCAAAGTGGACTCTGTTCCGATTGTGCATTGACATCTGGCATGCCAGGGGAATGAGACTCGAAGCACTGTGTAGGTTGGACGCCAGAAACAAAACATTGCTATTGTCCTTCGAACTGTGGATTGCCTGCAGACTTCCAGCAAGTCTATAAAATTTCACAGGACCCTCATATCTATGCCCTTCCTTTTCTCCAAGCTCTTTCTCGTTTATCGGAGAAGATCCACCAGCGACCGGTTGACCAGGGAGCGGTGCTTCTAGAGGTCTCCCAAAGCGAAGGTCGTGCCGTTGACCGACAGGAGGAACATCCGTTGGAATGTTTTTGTAGAAGAAATATAGCACGACGACTGCTATACCGATCCAGAGCGCACGTGTGCGCCGCGGCCTTGTCCTGAAGGCCATCGTAGGCAGTGTAGACTTGTTTGGCCGGTGGTCGTCATCTTTCTTTCCAAGCTCTTCATCGTTCGAGAAGAGCCCTGCGCGCCTCGCGGATAGAGGCATAGGAGCATAGTATCAACAAGGAGGGTACATCTCAATCGATAGTCTCACAATCGACGCCAAAGTTGGCATGCCTAAAGAAGAAGCAATGTAAGATCGTTGAGTGCGGAAACGTATTATTTTATCACGTGATAGTTACAAAACCGGAATCATTCTCCATACAAGACTACATGGCCAAACGCCCTATTTTGTAGATGCATGCTCAGTTTTCCTTACAATTGATGAAAGACGCCATTAGTGCTACTGGATAATTAGTTTCTCTTTAGTTTATGCGCAGAATGTGTTGTCGGGCAAAATCTTTAAACGCGAGTGGTCCTGATCAAACTGCGCCACAGATGTTTTGGATGTTTAACCGTCAATGTAACAGGTCTTGTTTGCATTGACTCAATTCTTGACAGCATGTGCGGCAAGTGCAGAAGATTTTGCAAACATGACAAGTCTCTCTACGGTAATATACGCTCAATTCTAATTTGGATGTCAAAGCGATCCCGAACATTATCGTCACACCGCGAACTTCTCGATTTCGCACGGTCTGAAACCCTTCCTGCGTGACTTCGCCGAAACACCATGCCACTTATTGCTCTTCCATCAGATTCATATCCTACATAGGAGAAGCTTTTCACATCTCCTCCACGGCGCAGTTGGGATGTAGAACATACACCGTACGCTGAGCTTGAGTGGAGCTCTGAGCGGCGTTTTCGTCCTCATCCATCAACCCTTCGCCACGGACTTGCATTATGATGTTGTCCTAGTCGATTTTAGAAGAGCTCATAAGATTGTCAAACAGTGAGAATGGAATGGACATACCTTTATCATTCTCTTGAGCACTTTCTTGCAGAGTTCCCGCTCATTCTCCAATGCTTCTTCGTCCTCAATTTCTTCCTCTACAGATTCTAGATAGTGTGTGATGAGATCTTCTTCCTCAAGTCCCTCTCCTGTCGTCATTTCCTCCTCATTCACTCTCCTCGCAAGCACGTTCATCATCTTGTTATATTTATCCCACGTGATCTTGGTCTTTGGTCTCGTCTGTGCTGGGGTCTGGCTTTGCCTGGCATTTCCTCCTTCTCTCGCTTCTTCGTCGTCCTCAGCACCTCCCTCACCCATCGGGCTGTCGCCATTACTGTCCGCTGCTCCTGGCCCCGCAGTATTACTGAGGTCGTCCAAGGCTCCATCCATGTCTTCATCATCAACCTCCACATCATCCTTTTCTATGCTGATAATACTCATCTTCAACAAGTTCGCTGCCTCGGTAACCATCGCCTCACTCACATCGTCAACACAATTGGCCTTAGCGACCGCCTCGCTTAACCGGATCAAGCTTTCCAGTTGCCTCGTCGTCACCCGATAGGAATTTCGTCCGGCTCCGCCTTGACTGTCGTTTGCGCGAAGCTCTTTGTACTTCTCTACAAGCAGCTTCTTCGCGCCGGAAGTGAATGTTGGCTTGAATGTTCGCGCAAAACGGATGTATCGCTGTAGTTGCTCGGTTGAGAACTCAGGGGTAATTGAGTCGTCGCGGAGGGCATGTAGATTGACAATGTGGGAAGCTAAATGCCGGTCAATGGCTTCATTGCACTCGTCAAGGATCACGAAGAAAAGGTCAAAGCGGGACATGATGGGAGCAGAGAGATTGATATTGGCTCGGAGCGTGGATTTGCGGTTGTAGCGACCCCCAACAGGATTTGCTGCGGCCAGTATGGAGGTGCGAGCATTGAGAGTAGCTTGAATGCCAGCCTTAGCGATGGAGATGGTCTGTTGTTCCATGGCTTCGTGGATGGCGACTTGGTCAGAAATATCCATTTTGTCGAACTCGTCGATGCAGCATATGCCGCTATCGGAAAGCATGAGCGCGCCGGCTTCGATCGTTGATTCTCCGGTTTCCTCATCACGGACAACAGCTGCAGTAAGACCGGCTGCGGAGGAGGCTTTACCCGAGGTGTAAACTGCACGTGGAAGGAAGGACGAGATGTATTTAAGGAATTGAGATTTAGACGTGGAAGGATCGCCAACAATGCAAACATTGATGTCTCCTCGAAGAGCCATGCCTTCAGGGGTCTGTTTAGAGACGCCCCCAAGAAGTTGAAGAAGGAGACCCTTCTTAACAATCTCATGGCCATAGACCATTGGGGCGAGAGAGTTGACGAGGCGGCTGTAGATATGTGGTGTGTGTACCATGAATTTGAGGTCGTCAATTTCGGCAGGTGTTAGAGACTCGAGGTATGCCTCTTGAGCCTTTTCGCCGGTATCATGCAGATCGGGAGACTCAGATTGATTGAGGGAATTAAGAATATTATAGCTAGTTCCGTTGAGCTGCTGGTTTGCTGACTGGCCTTGTGTGCTGGTGTCTGGACTAGAAAAGCACGCTAGGAATGCCATCCGGTAAGTCAAGTCGCGTACACCTAGGGACTTGAGACCGGAGACACCTGAGCCTCCAGCATCGGCACCACGAAAATTGCGGTTGTCCTTCGATGCTTCAGGGCGGACTCCTGGTAAATTGAGCTGAGAGACATCTGGTACCACAATCAGCGTGCCAGTGAATATGGTCTTCTCGCCAGGCTTTGTACGATCGACTTGCTCGCCACGGAGAATCACATCCATCGTTCGAGGCATGCTGCCAGTTGGAATCTCAGACGAATTCTCTTGAATACGACATCGTTGCCAGTCAACGAATGTGCTACTGCGAATATCTAGCCGCCAGTCGCTCTTGTTGTTGCAAGTGATATTGGGACAAATCGAGGGCTCGGTGTAGCGAAAAGTCTGCTCTACATTTGAGACGACATTCTGGCAGTGTTCACAGACAAAGGTAGCTAGGCTCAATTCAGGCCGCACTTCTGATGTTCTCGTGACTGTGCCTGAAATCGAGAGAAGCTTGCCAATCTGATCTGTTCGAAGCTGACGCACCCGCGAAACCAATGGCAAATTGTAAAAGGCCAGTGTAAACACCTTATCTGTCTGTTGATTGACTGTCTTTGAACCTTGGGTTCCGGTTTCGCTGCTTGCATTCGCTCCCAAAGATGTGCTCGCTTGTGATGATGTGCTGGCCATCTGCCTGTGATCTTTGAAGTATGTCGGCTCGTACTTGGCGATCAAGTTGTGGAGCGCCTTTGTGAGAAATGGCAGGAACCGGTAATACTGGGCTGCTATGGCATCTGCCAGCGTCGGCTCCTCCAAAGCCAGTAAATGCCTGTAGTCGACATACATTGTCGACAACTGATATTCCTTCAGTCCATGAATTTGATTAATATAGTATTTGTCGGTTTTCAATTCGCTCGAGGGCGGTAATCCCGAAGCCGGCGGTTCCTCTGAATGCGACTCAAGGAAATCTTCAAAAGCTTGCTGGACCTTCTCTCCAGCTCTGTCGACGACTTTCTGAACATCTCGCGTTCGAGCTCTTGCAGCAATAACTTCTTCCTCTAGGAGACCATCTGCGTCTGACATAGGATTACCGCTCTCCGAAAGGGTACCTTGAGGGTGGGAGGACTGTGGAGGATGACCATCTTTTTTCGATTGTGGCGAGCCGCCTTGAAAGGCGTCAGAGCGCAATACGGCATCGACAAGAGAAGACATCTTGGGGTTTGTCGTGATATGAAGATGTAGGGAAAGTCGCAGCAGTTGGAAGCAATTGACGGTCGACCAGAGAAGACGCGCTGCTACGCGTCGCGAGATTAGCGCGGCACGCTTGAAAGTGTCTGCATTAGCGTCGGCGTGGGACATGTCTTGGCATACTAGTTACCATATCAAACTAATCCGCTTTAAGACAGGGTAAACAATCACCGCCGCATGTCGCATGGATTAGTACCAGGTACTAGGTTAACCTGCTCTTCCTAGTTTTCTCAAGACATAGCATTCACCGGAGGCCCTCGCTTGACATCCAACTCATATTTCAAAAGGTGGCCTGTAAATCATGAATTACAACAACAGAATGAGTCAACAATTCAGAGGAAGTCAGCAACCGCAAGGTCGTGTTAAGAAGAAAGAGGATGATCCAGATGCATTCATGCGCCTGGTAAGTCTACGCATTGAATATACAATGCCGCAAATACTAACAGAGCCTATAGGCAGATAATGAGATCGCAGGCTGTATCAGTGATATTGGTGTTCCATTTACGCCGGCCGATCTACAAAAGCCTAACCCGCAACATATCCAACTTATATTCGAATGGCTAGCAGAACTCCTCATGAATGCGACCCGGGAAACCATCGACCCCGCGATGCGTGCTGCAGCCGAGGATGTGTGTGGTGACTACATGGAGATTGTGCCAGTAGACACTCGGAATTTAATGGGATTCTTCATGAGCTTGCGAAAGCTACTGGTTGAGTGCGGAGTACATGACTTCTCATTTGGAGATCTCGTTCGACCGACGCATCAACGTCTCGTCAAGATATTCTCTTACGTGATAAATTTCGTTCGCTTTCGGGAGTCTCAGACGTCGGTTATCGATGAGAATTTCAACAAATCAGAGTCTACAAAAGAACAAATAGAGGCACTGTACGCAGGGAACCAGGATATGGAACAGCGTCTAGAGGACCTGAAAAGAAACAGCCAAGCAATGGAGCTTCAGTCCAAGGAGAAGACGAAACGTAATGAAGAAGTGAAAGCGAAGCTGCTTGAATTAAATCAGTCTCAGAAAGGGACTGCAGAGCAGTATGAGCGATTGCGGGCAGAACGAACCAAAAGGCAGAAGCTGCGAGATGAGCGAAACGAAAAGCTTACCAGGAGTCGACAGGAAAGCGAAAAATTAAAGCCTTATGTGCTCCAAAGCCCTGGTGCTCTACAATCGGCATTAGCGGACCTGTCAGACAATCTAGCCCGGGATAAAGGGAAGATTGACACGCTTGAGCGGAGAACGAGGGCACTCCAAACGTCCTCGGATAGTTTTGGCATTGTTATGAATGATGTGCAAGGATGCGTCAAGGTTCTCGAGGACGTCTCAGCTGAGATACAGAAGGAAGAAGAAGAAGACTCTAAGGCGTCAAAGAATCGAGAAGCGCTCACAGATCGGGGAAACAACGTACGTGAGGTCGAGCAGCGAGAGAAACTACTCCAAAGACAGTTGGCACGGTGGAATGAGCGGACAGACGAGTTGAGGCAGAAGAGTAAGGAGAAGGCTCGGGCGGCGCAGGAAAGAATGGATGAGCTCCGGGCTACTCAAAAACAGCTGAGAGAAGAGAGGGCTGATAAGGGCCGAGAGATGGAGAGGCGGAGGGTACGAATCGAGCAGACTGAAAAGAAGGTAAGGAGACCGATTTTGCTAATTAGTGCCCTGCTGACTTCTCTAGATGGCTGATCTTAAAGAGAATATCGAGAACGAGGTGCACAGTGCGCATGAGGAATATTTGAAGCTGGAGAGCCACATCAAGCTGTACATTACGGAGATGGAGCAGTGTATATGAGCTCATGCAATAAGGAGAAATGATGTTGCGGCATCTTTCAACTGCTCTAATACTGGCATAGGTTGAGACGCGGCTTTCGTCTTGCTTGTTTGTTTTGAGGAGGAATTAGCATGGTGTTCGGCTGTTGCATCTTTAAATTATTTTCAAATGCTCCCAACAAAATGAAACCACCGCTTCGCAACCCTCTCAACGGGCACTGACGTTCTTGCCCAATTCTCGCCCCCTGTTCCCATTTTGATAGAGTCACTGAGAAGCGGTACCTGCACGTCCCACAGCCTCGAACCCTGGTAAGCACTCTCAGGGTGACGCGGGTCGCCGATTTCTGAGAGCAGCAAAGGCATTTTCAGTCGTGCTGCTACTTCAACTGCCAGAGAAAAGGTTCGAGAGAGTCCTTGGGCAGAGAATTCGGATGTGGCGAAGTGGAGGGAGATTGCGTCGATAATAAGTAGTAAAGATTTGGATGACTCCTGCGGCTGCTCGAAAGACAAGTTATGTGGTAATGTCGACAAGTAGGCTCGAAGAGAGTCAACACTTGGACAGTACGCCATACGGACTTTGCTGGCTCCTGCTATCGCACCCAAGGTAGGATGGAAGAGGCTGGTAGTTTTCAATGGGGTGTTCTCTGCCTGAGCAGCACCGCTCTCATCACAACCACGCGCAATTTCTGAGCGAACGGTATCTTCGGGACAAGCAAGCACTTGCTTTAGGAAAGTCTCTCTCTTGGTGCATATGATGAGCTTAACAGAAGTGTATTCGCTGTGCAGTATATCATCCAGCATCTTTGCAACATTCTCGTAGTTTGCCACTTTGGGTTTCATAGTCATAAGCAGGAAAACCGGAAAAAGGTGGTTGAAAAGAAAGCTGCCGTCGATTCCATTTTCAATTTAAAGATACACAATTGTGAGGTCGTTAGGGAAATTCAGATCGGTTTTCTTGGACTCTGAAAGTGTGGACAAGACGGAAAGGTACGACGGGCTAATGGAGGTAAAAGAAAAGAACCTCAACTTTTTCTCGGAACACAACCTTGTTATTCATATTATTGCTTCTGCTTAACACTATTGTAATTTGAAAGATTTAGCATTAAAAGAATGCTCATAATAGCACAGAAATGACAAAACGATACGCTTGCAACTCACAAAAATCGAGTTCCAAAGCATTGCCTCACTTTATTCATGCTTGACAAGCCCACGTAAGTCCAAGGGTCACCATCTGCTCGGAATGGATTCTGTATCAAGGGTTTCGTCCATGCTCGAAAATGGTAAGATATTTTCGGCCTTCACTTTACTTAATCTAACTGTAAAAAGCTCGCGATCTTACAGTTGAAGCTGCTCATACAGCAGCAATTTCACGAAGCAGCAGGTCTACCGCATCAAGAAATATTCCAACAGCTCAGGTCAAGAAGTTACTGGACAGCCGCAATGACCGCGAAATTATCGAAGGCCTGAGAAAGGTCATTACAGTATGAAGCTCCTCAGATTAAGTCTTAATGTTTCTACTCACACCCTTTGCAGCTAATGTACCGATCGCAACCATGTCTTACGTACTTTTCTGCCGTAGTGAAAAATGTAGCAAACCCGAATTTCGATATCAAGAAGCTTGTGTACCTCTACCTATTGAATTATGCGGAATCGGAGCCAGATTTAGCGCTGCTGTCAATCAACGCAATTCAGAAGTCCTTGACCGACCAGAATCCCCAGGTTCGAGCACTGGCTCTCCGAACGATGTCTGGTATCCGAGTCCCTGTCATCAGCCAGATCGTCTCGTTGGCTATCAAAAGAGGCTGTGGTGATATGAGCCCTCTGGTTCGTAAAGCCGCGGCGCTGGCCATCCCGAAGTGCTATAGACTAGATCCAAACACGTTGCCTCAATTGCTGGACTACATATCAAGCTTGCTCGGCGACAAACAGTATTTCGTCACTGGCCCTGCTGTGATGGCTTTCCTGGAGATATGTCCGGATCGAATCGACCTAATACATCCGCATTATCGCAGCCTTGTCAAGAAGCTTGTGGACATGGATGAGTGGAGTCAGCTTGCAACACTACGTCTTCTTACTTTCTACTCTAGGAAATGCTTCCCACGACGCACTGAGCGCAAGAAAGTGCTCGTGAAGAAAGGTTTCTACGAAGACGAAGCTGATGAAGAGCAAGAGACTGGTCATGAAGTGCAAGTCCTCGATTCAGATCTAGATCTCTTACTGAAAGCCTGCAAGCCGTTGCTGCTGAGCAGAAATTCCGCAGTGATCCTGAGCGTCGTGCGCTGCTTTTTGTATCTCGGCACAGAAGAACACCTTGCGGCCTGCGTTGAGCCTTTGTTGATCATCTTAAGAGGATCTGAGGATATCTTACCCGTGGCTTTATACAATATCGTGACCCTGGCTTTGATCATACCTGACGCTTTTGCTCCATATGCAGGTCATTTCTTTATACGCTCCTCAGACCCCCCCGACATTTGGCGCCTCAAAATCGAAACACTAACTCTTTTGTTTCCACATGCTGGCAGATATGTCCAGAACGTCATTCTTGACGAGTTAGAACACTTCTCCCATAACGATGACATCGAGCTCGTGCGCGAAAGTGTTCGTGCCATCGGGCGATGTGCGCAAAGTGTTACCAGCTCCTCAGCGCGATGTTTTCATGTCCTATTAAACCAAATTTCCAGTACCGATGACAACTTGGTCTCTGTTTCCCTGACTGTTGTAAGACATTTGATTCAACAAAATCCAACCGCGCATCAGTCGACGGTTGTGCGTCTCGCACAGAATCTTGACGGGATAACGAATGCCGACGCCCGAGCTAACATCATATGGCTAGTTGGCGAGTTTGCTGGCGTGAATCCTGACAACAATATTGCCCCTGACGTCTTGCGAATCTTGATCAAGAATTTCGCGTTTGAGTCAGAAGCTGCAAAGCAACAGATAGTTCTCCTGGCCGCGAAAGTCTACTTGATACACCTGCAGAGCCAAGAGAAGTACTCTCAAGCAACAAACGAACCCGAAAATGACGGCAACGAAAAGGGCTACGACACGTACAGTGCTTTAAACGAAAAAGAACCCAATCATCCGATCCCCGCCCTCTGGAACTACCTCCAGCAGCTCGTCCGCTACGACACCTCCTACGACATCCGCGACCGCGCGCGCCTCTTCAAATCCCTCCTAGCAACCCCCTCCTCGACCCAGCTCGCCAGCCTCCTCCTCCAAGCGCCAAAACCCGTCCCCCACCAGCCCAGCCCGTCCGAAAGCCGCAGAGGCATTCTCCTCGGCACGTCGACCCTGGTCGTCGGGCCCGAAGGCGGCTTCAAGGGCCTCCCTGGCTACGAAGATCTGCCGGAGTGGGTGGAGGAGGGTGCGGAGCCGGATCCCGCGCTGCGGGACGGGCCGGAGGCGGCGCAGGAGTATGGGGAGGCGAGGGTGGTTCCGGCGAGTGAGAGGTTGGAGGAGGCGATGAGGGAGCAGGGGAAGAAGGTTGGGAGGGATGCGACGTTGGATGATTGGCTGGATGAAGGGGAGACGGAGAGTGAGACGGAGAGCGAGACGGAGGAGGAGGAGAGTGAGGGGGGAAGTGAGGAAGAGGAGAGTGACGAGGATGAGGATGAGGAAAGCACTGATGAGAATGAGGAGCAAAGATCTGGGGAGCCTGCTGAAGGTAGCCGCCTGGTGGTAGAAAGCTGATAGCGACCTCCAGGAAATGGCCTTGACATTATATAATATGCTACATGAGTGATGAGGATTCTACAAGGTGGTTGTTCTAAAACCTAAATCTTTCAAGAAAGCGACACTTATCCATAGCGTGCTTTAACAACGCCCCACTTTCCACTTAGATATCCTACTCTGGACATCTTCCCATGTAATCGGGTTCCTCTTTTGGCCTTCAACCTCTCCTTCTTGCACTACAACGGTCGGCATGCCACTCCCAAGGCCTGGATTTCCGACTTGTCCCCATAGAATCATCTTCGCCACGGACCGCAGTTCTGCCAGAGTGACTGCTTGAATTTTCTCGCACATCTCCGTCACACCAACTTTTTTCCCATGAACTTGGACCTGTCGACCAAGATCTTCAAGCTCCACAAGACGAGACTCCAAATTCATGAGCAGTGAAGATTTGAGTTGATTCTTTGCTCGATTCACCTCGTTTGGTTGAAGGCTTGCAAGGCCGTTGTCGGGAAGTGTCAAAGCTTGGAGCTCCTTACACATCACGTCGACTAGCGCGAGAGCATGGCTAGGAGTGCAGGCTCCGGCAATGCCGAAAAGGCCACTATCTGTGTAACTGTGATTGAAGGACACGCAACTTTCAATCCACCCGTGCTGATTTAGAGCGTTGGTGTACAAGCGAGAATACATACCCTTGCCCGGGCCTCCGGCGGAAAAGGAGCCGCCTCCGCCTAGGAGCGTCTGCAGAATTGCAACGGCGTAGATCCAACGCGATGATATAGGAACGGCCTCGAAAGCGATGTGGATATGTGTCAAGGCAGGTTGGAGGGGAGAAGTTGGGGGTGGTGTGGGCGGGAGTGCAAGAAAGCCGCCGGTATATCGCGATGGGGTAGACAGGTCTAGCGTGGAAGGCTGCAGGAGAGACGGATCGAGGGGAGATACCGAAGCTCGAGAGGCGGATGAAGTAGACATATTCGCGAGAAAAGGGATTTTTGAGAGGAGCTTGTTGGTAGTTGAGGAGGAATAGGAGGAAGACGATGATGGAGGCGTTGAATGAGCCGAGTCTGAGGATGTTGATATGCTTGATGATGAATTGTCTTTGAAAACCGTTGTTGTAGTATCAGCAGTCGTAGTGGCATCGAGCCTTGATAGGCTTTGTTCCGATCCTGGTTTCATGTCGCCGAAATATTGTTTGGTGAGTCGGACAGCTTCATCATGCTTCACCCCAGCAAAAGCCACGACCATCCTTTCTGGCTTGTAGAAAATGTCTCGGTAGCGGTTGAGCAGACCTTTTGACATGTCTGGCAACCGCTCAACTGGGCATAGTAACGGGTTTCCAAGGGTATTATTTTTGTAGGCAGCCATATGTACGACCTCCGGCACTATCAACTCAGGTTTGCCCCAAATCTCTTTGATTTCGTAATTAGCCGTATCTACTTGTTGCGCAACTTCTTCGTCTGTAATTTGGGCGTCTCTGATCGTTTCTGCGAGCAAACCAACCGCGGACGGTACAGCAGAATTGAAAGTAGCTGATTGATACATCATAGCCTCACGGGAGGAGGCACACTGTATGTTCCCGCCAAGCGTTTCCATTGATTCCAACATCTGATCGACAGTCCGTGATTTGGTGGACTTGAATGCCAGTCGGTCCACGAGATGGCTGCATCCGCGCAGACTGTCATTCTCGTACCTGGAGCCTGCATCAATGTAGACACCGACGGCCGAAAATGGCCCAGGCAGAGATTCTGTCGCGACTCTGACCCCATTCGGAAGCTTAGTGATCTGGTCAAGCTCGACGGGATCCTAGTGGGTGAGATGTCAATACCTTCAAGAAGGAAAGGTGTAGCTTTGTCGGGCATACCTTGTGGAGAGGGTCGGCCGCTGTAGCATAAGTTCTGTAGTTTATTCGCAAACGTTCCGGGCGTCGTGGGCGGTTGCGAATCAGTCTTGAGGCTGAGCGACGCATTGCTCTGATTTTTGAGGCCTTTCAGCCTGGCGTTGAAGATGGATGGCCTCGAAAGGAGGGTTCGGCGAGTCTTTGAAATCTTCAGCCTTATCGCCGCTCGGAAATTCTGCGTCTCCACCGCGCTTTCTTCGGCAGCAGCCGCCGTATCCAACGTCACAGTCAATGTCGCTTCATTGCAGCTGATTGCTTTCTATCATCTATTCGAGGACAACGATCGTCTACAGGGCGAAGGCGAATAATGGACGTGCTGTGAGAAACACGACGGTGTATTTGCACCTTGTGCAAGTTCCCGCAACCGTCCTCTTTCTCCACCTCAGGTGTCGATCAGGCGAACAGCCACACGACTGTTAGTGCGCCTTCCAGGTCCTATGCCAGTCCTTGGTGGCTCCGCAGACGATAGCCAACGACTTCGTCAGACCGGAACATTTTTCTTGCGAACTTAACCTTTTGAAAGCGGTTTGTTTGCTCACATTCATCGTCAAGTGTGATTTAAGATCGGCAATTCTCCGAAGCGACTACGATGTGAGGACCAGCTCATTTGTCAAATCTGCCTTGTTGCCTCGAGATTAACCAGTGACACAGTAGAATCAAGGACTCGCAAGTCCAGCCCACCTCTTCCTTCACCAAGCAACTACGGTGTAAATGTACACAGCACCATCCCTCGCCATAAACCCTTCGCTGGCCGCTACGAGTCCTCCTTCAAGTCCATCCCCGACGCGGTCTCGTCACCGTGGTCTCAGCTACTTGCGACATTATACTCAAAGTCGGAACAACTCCCGACCGGCTGACGACGCTGGTCAGAGGAGTTCTCGCCCGTCAATATCACGATCTATCACCTTTCCACAATCACCACCTCAAAATAGCCCGGGCCCTTCTACACCAACATCACCCAATCAAGGCCCTGAGCGAGAGCGGAATGAGCCGGTGACATCTGGATCTCAGCAAAGTTCATCAACAACACGGAAGCGTCTCGGCTCGTTACGCCGTCGAGGTCCACATTTCCCCCATCTAGTCCCGGTTTCGCGGCCCAGCAGCGTATCTGCTGAGCCCAGTCCTACAGGTACGAATACTGAAGAGCCCGGAGTATCTTCTGAGGCCAGCATGGCTCGTTCACGAGTGCGACCCGCGATGAACTCTACAGATGCTGTACATGCGTCTGGCGAGTCGACCTTGCTCAACGGGTCTCACACGTTAGACGCGACCCCCAACCCGACCAACAATGGTCTAGAATCTGCCGAGCAGAATGCGTTTGATGAAGCTCGAGAGACTTCTGAACTTCGACAAAAACTGCCCACCATAAGGCTCTTTCCGCATCAAGACCACCGCGCAGGGCGGCCTTCGCTTCATTTTGCACCGATAACGAGAACACTCCCGACCCAGACGGCCGTCATTCGAGTTGGTCGTTACTCAGAGCGAGAAGGTCCTCAACTAGCAAATCCTATGACACCATCCGATGCACCGATCGGTTTCAAATCCAAGGTGGTAAGCAGGAAACATTGCGAATTCACTTGCATCAATGGTCAATGGCACATTAAGGATGTTAAGAGCTCCTCTGGGACGTTCTTGAACCATATTAGGCTTTCGCAGCCGAATTCTGAATCCCGACTGTTCCCTGTCAAGGATGGAGACGTGGTTCAGCTTGGTATCGATTTTAGAGGCGGCGAAGAGGCAATTTTTCGATGTGTTAAGATCCGTGTTGAATGCAACCGATCTTGGCAGAAGCGACCAAATAACTTCAAGTGAGTAATCTCTACATTTGCTGAGGTTTGATTCTGACAGCTCTTAGCAAAAGCAGGCATGCTCAACTTCAAAGCCTTGCGAAAGATGCAAACACTGATACTAAGAGCACTGGGGAGTGTTCAATTTGCCTGGGAACTGTGAATGTAAGTCCAGAGCGCACAACTTGCCTACCTATCTCTAACGACCTTCATAGCCGTGCCAATCCCTGTTTGTCGCCGCTTGCGCCCACGTTTGGCATTTCAAATGTATACGTCCGATGCTTACAGGAAAGGCATATCCGCAATTTACGTGCCCAAATTGCCGTGCTGTCACAGACCTTGAAGCCGAGGTTGACCAATTAGACGAGGAGTGGGAGGAGGGTGAATGGGTCCTAGACGAGAATGCATCTGCCCCCAAAAATGGCACGAATCAGCCAAATCCAAGCACTGTCGCTGGACCACCACCTCAGCATGCCAGGCATACACCAAGGCCAGACGTTGATGACATTGAGCTCCCCGATGCCCCGAGACTAAATGTGTACGATGACACAGATTTTGGTAGTACAGGAGCCCACGCTGGGTTTGAGTCGTCTTTGGGCGGCAATCCGACATTAGGACTCAACGGTATCGATATTCCGGACGCGGCCATCAGCATCAGCAATCACTCATCGGCGAATCTCGACCGCGTACCTACTCCAGATACCGGAGATGTCGTAGCCGGGGAAGGCCCTCTAACGCCGAGAAACAACGCCGGGCCGTTTGTATTTGATGGGAGCGCCGGGAGAGCAAGCGGAACTTGACTTGCTTCAACGTCTTCGTCAGCCCCTGAAGGCGTTGGATCGGCAATTTCTATGATCAAAATCTGCGATGATAATGCACCAAATCACAATCTGTTTGCCCGAGCTCTTCGAATGACAAGATATTGTTTGTGGTCACTGATTGTTGATCAAAGAAATAACGACATCCGTGGCTTGTTGTGATTCTTGCGGGATGGGTCATGGCGTTGGAATTCGACGACTTTTGAGCTCAGTCCACTCTCTGCGCTTACCAGGTGCTTTGATTTCGCATTTCTCTTCCTTTCCTTAACGAGAGGATATCGCTTTGACAGAGATGCGTATTATCTTTCTCAGCCTACTGTTGGCGCTTTTTTGTCGGCTTTTTGACTGATCAGGTGACATCACCAAGCTTTGGTCTTTTTTGTTTTCGGGGAGTGTACAGCAAAAATGGGGTGCACCAGGCGGCGTGGGAATATACTCGATCACTTTGAAAGCGGTTGTGGGCTACGCACCCGCGGCCTAGCAATAAACTGACGGCATTTTTTCTTTTCAGATAAAGACAATTCGTATGAGCATGCTTTGACACGGTCGACTCGTATGGTAGACGTAAAGGTGACTCTATGAAAAGTAGGCCTGTAATGCTTGCTGTGATATGCCGTTCATCGGTGGTTTTGTGATTCTCCAGTTCCCCAGCTATGAAAGACGTTCGTGTGCTGTCCTCTCCTATTAATCATAGTGATATCTCAAAACCCATCGCGCAATCAGACTGAGACATGATTTAGTTACATTCCTCACGCAGACCCTTCCACATCCTTGAACTCCACCAACGCTGCATACCCGGCCCTCCTCGACCTCGACCGCCAGCACCAGAAACACTGCAGGACCGCCCACCACATCCCAACCCCAACCCCCGCGATCCCCAAAGCAAAAAGCACCAAATGATCCCCAACCCACAAGAAAACCGCATTATCCCAATTCCTCCAGCTCCCGCCCCTCTCCTGGCTGAAGTAGATCCACCCCTCCTTCTTCCCGGGCCGGTCGTCCATCATGACGCGGTGCAGCGGCGCGTTGGACGCGTTGGCGTGCCAGGCCTCCCACACCGCGGTCTCGAACCACTGGCCGCTGGCGTAGCTGATGGTGGGGTAGGGGAGGAGGTAGTTGCGGTTGTAGGGGAGGAGGGAGGCGGTGAGGAGGAGCCAGAAGGGGTGGGATGGGGTGGCGGCGAGGATGTTGTTGCTGAGGGCGCCGCGGCCGCCGTCGGTGGTGAAGGTGGGGTAGTAGAGGAGGGGGGTGAGGGAGGTGAGGCAGCGCTGGAGGGGGGGAGGGGGGTGAGTATATTGAGGGGTTTGTCAGGGAAGGGGGGGAGGAAGGGGAGGCTTACGTTGTCTAAGTCAATGTATATGCCGCCGTAGTGGCGGATCAGAAAGTAGCGGACTGTGTCGGCTCTCTGAACCGGGTAGCGGTAGCCGTCGTATGTTTCGAGGAACCAGGGATAGTTGGTTGCGATAAAGTCTCGGGAGGTTTCTGTCGTCCATAGCTGGAGTGGCCGTATTAGTAGGGTCCTTGAAAAGTCGCGTCTGTTCGCCTGATTACCGAACGACAGGAAACGTGCAACTCACCATGTACTTCCAACCCGGATTCTTATCGATGCATGTCTGGCGATCATTCTCCCAGTCCTCGGGCATCGATCCCCCATCCCAGTTATGCCATACCTGGTGGATGATTTTGGGGATCAATTGTAGCCTTAAGCCTTCGGTGTCGTCCGCATTGCAACGAGCAATCTCATCCTGGGTGATGCCGATGCCAGAATGCTCGTAGAAGATCTTTACAAAAGAACGGACCCGTAGCGCTACAAGGTCAAGGAGAGCAAACGTGAGCAAGCAAAGGATACAGTAGACGTAACGGCGACGGATTCTGTTAGGGTTCATGAGGTATGAGACTGCCTAGTTAAAAGAATGGGCATCTCTGGAATACGCGCCGCGATCCTGGCACTATGAAGTATTGGGAACCATTGGGAAATTGTTACATGACAGATCAGAACCAACGTGAGGCGCAGGTCATGCCTCGAACTCAAGCTCTTTCTGGCTGTGCAAGAACCGTGAAGGCCAAGTGCAGCGCTTGCTTCACTCCTCAAGAGCACCTACCGGCGGAATACTTCATTGAAGGGTAGTGACCAATCTCGGTGTCTCTCCACAGCGAGATGTGAACACGTTTCTCCTAGTCAGAATAGCATCGCCCGCTATCCTGGTCGGTAAGGGATGTGTCGCTGCAACCAGCCAATCATTGGCCACAAGGGAAGCACTCATTCCAATATCCCAATGGGTATGGCACAAACATCAACAAGAGTAGCACCTAGGCCAACGCTAGGAAGATGGTTTCTCAGGCAATGTTTTCATTCTTGATCGAAGCCGGTTTCTACGAGATTTCGGTTTCAGCCCCCATCAACCGGCGAAACCTCAAAGAGAATCGAGGGAGCGTCGCCTGCCAAGCTTTCACACAGAATCTCCCTGCATCTTAACATATCCCTGCCACTAACCCTTACCTACTCATGCTTTCCAGGTCTTAAAAGCGCCGACTCTATCTGACGATCCTGTGTTATTGAAAGGTTTCAATGTCACAGTCTAGACCAATACGTCCCCCACCTGCATTAATGATTCGACATGGAATTGGCAATCGAAGAGCTCGTCGACTCCGCCGACGTCAGCGTTTTTGTAAGTCACGACATCTTTCACCTGTATTCCATACAGCGAGCAGGGACAAAGAGTCCTTTAATTTTTCAGGTAAGTGTACCTCGAATCTTGATCAGAGTCGAACACGCCGCTGTGTTTGTTTTTCCTATTGGGCTAAACCCGTGACTACTGCCATTCCTCTTCAAGCATTTCGCAATTAACTGTGAGGCATGCGGCCCATTCTATTGGAAATGCTTGTTTCCGCTAGATCTGGCGGTAGAGAGACCATGGCTTTGAGACACCTGATTTGCAATCTCACTTGATCCGCTTTTGTGAATGCTCGAGATGCTTACCCATGGGACCGCTTGCCCAAGCTTTGGGCTGGATATCGAGTTTCTGGCACGGCCTTTCTTGTAGTGAAGAGCGAGGGAAAGAAAATCGTGCATCTAACAAAAAGAAATATTTCTCCATTGTATCAACTCGCAAAGCACTACAGGAGCTCCTACCGCCGTCCTGCCTTGTTCGACCTTTCCAAAGCTAGCATTGATCGGGAGATTCACTCATCGAGTTATGACCTGAAGTACACGCTATCATCCCTTGCCATGATCTTTGCGACTCTTTGTTTCTACTTGTTTTGATACAACTATCTTCAGTCTATAGTATCTAGGTTGATCCTCCTTCTTTGCTCATGACAGCAGCTTCGGCGTCCCGGCTCCGATACCTCTGTTTCTACTCTCCGAAGTGCTGAAATCGGTCAAAAAGTCGATGGCATTACGCTGGGCTTTACGATGCCTGCCTGGTCTGTCATTACTTACAATCTTCATTTTGATAGAGTGCGCCTTTGGTATACTACAGACCGTCATCGTCTACCTACACCCCACAGCTAGTCCCATGGCCCTTCACACTTCTCTACTCGCCCAGGTAACATTTATCGCATATTCCGTCTTCCTTCACATCCTCGCATTCATATTCCCACTTCGACTCTGCTGTTCCTCATGGCAGGCGGCGAAGGCTATCCGGTCCGTGTGTGGTCATGGCCCTCGCGACACAATACTTTTCAAGCTGAAGACCGAGGAGTCTCCTTGCAATCAGCCTGAAGAATCGGACACTGAGCAACAAGAACAACGCTACGGCCTTGAGATCGTCCACGCCATAATGATACCAGCTTACCGGGAAGATGTTGGCCTCTTAGAAGACACGCTAAAGGTTTTGGCAAGCCACACTCTAGCAAGTAGGGCCTATGACGTGCGTATTCCTCGCTGCTAGGCGTCAATGCTCTTGGTTTGGCTTCCAGACACTGATTCTATTTTTTCTGAAAGGTTTTCTTAGCTATGGAAGAGCGAGATCCAAACGCATTCTCCGTCGCCACAACGCTCGAGTCCGCCTTCAGATACAGGTTCCGTGGTATGCAGCATACTATTCATCCATCCGCTCTGCCAGGAGAAGAGCCAGGGAAGAGTAGCAATATTAGCTGGGCGGCTCGACATGTTCACGAAAAATATCATGATATGAAAAACTGGAGCGATGTCCTCCTGACAGTGATGGACAGTACGGCTAAGAATTTAAAACATTTCCACATGACGCAAATACTAAAACTCCGTAGGCGACACTCATCTTCTCAGCGACTATTTTCGTATCATTCACCGCCGACATGTACGACACCGCCAGCAAAGCAGCTCGATCAACATGACGCTGTACGTGCCTCCAATTGTCTTTGATCGCAATGCACATCTCGTGCCGCTCATGGTTCGTGTTGCAGATCTGGTAAGTTTCGAAAGTGTCCTCGTGCTTTTCACCACCATTTGAAGTCTTAGCACCCTGTCCCGACTCTATTGGACTTGATAACTAATTCGAGCTTGTCCGTCAGATGTGGTGTGGGGCGGGCCTGTCATGCTACTTGACCAGGCCGCACAAGAATGGCATTGCCATTCCCACTTCCGTCTACACAGTTACGCTTCCCCTAGTAAACCTTGTTAGTGGTTGGGATGCCGATGCACATGCTATTGGAGAAGACATGCATATGATGCTCAAATGCTACTACGCCGCCAATGGAAGACTCGCCATCGAATCAATACCAAGCCCAGCAAGCCAGTGCAACATCAGTACCGACAATGCTGGCATCCGAGGCTGGCTTGAGAACCACCGTGCTAGATACTTTCAGGCTCTGCGCCATATGTGGGGATGCCTTGACTCTGGATATGCCGTTCGACAGTGGTGCAATCTTGGGAAGACACACAAATCCTCGACAAATATCTACTCGCTACCACGCCATTCACAGCTTGAGCTGAAATTAGCTCACTACCATTTACATGGAGACAACGGGCGCAAACTAACTTGGCGAAATATCAAGCTTTTTATCCGCATTTTCGAGGCTCACTTTGTACCCGTCCATCTCCCTCTGATCACGGTCGCCTCCACAATCTACACCACGTTCGGCCCATCCCTGATCCAATGGCAGCCCCTCGCGATGCTACTCGATTTGACAGCGTACGTCCGGGCCGTCGGCTTCGTCACAATGCTAGTCTACTTCTTCGTCTTCTACGAAGCGTTCCACCGCGCCTGCGTCGATGCCCGAGAGGCAGAGATGCGCCGGGCTGGTCTGTTTGAGGAGATGGAGCAGATCTTCTCGCGCCGCAACAGACATCATCCTCAGACGTGGCTTGATTATCTGCTGTTCCCCGTCTCTGGCCTGGTCTATGGCAGCGTTCCCCTGGCGCATGCTGCTTTTGCGCATTTTTGGTCGGATCTGTTGCATTATAGGGTCAGCACGAAGCCGAAACGGCTGTCGGGGAGCAGCTCGCCTGAGGGCTATGCGGGTGTTGAGAAGGTTTGATGGAGAGGATTCATATGGTCAATGTCTCTAGAGCAGGATTTACAATGTTGCGGGGCCAGTCTTACCACTAAGATGAATGACCTATCTATCGATGGCTATGTAGAGAGCTGCTGTCTGGAGTTACGTTGATGTGACCGTCAAACACGACGTTGGAGCCTTGTTGGGTCAGGGGACAGACTCTGTCACTGGAACCTGCGGGAAGGTCTAAAGTTAAATACGACATAATTTAATAACACCTACAACTTCTCTCCAAGCAAATAATCCGACTTGATGATAATAATAATTCCCCCCAATTTCGAAAATTCATATTCATCTTTGTTTAATTTTCTCTTAACACCGTTAATTCTCACTCTCAACATAAACCAAACCCCCCCCTACCACGGTTTCTTTCTTACGTTCATCCTCTGCACCACGCCCTATCTCCCTGACGATCTACGATCACTTTGGACATCCCAGCCCGGTCC
The DNA here is from genome assembly GCA_021030905.1 of Pyrenula massariospora. Taxonomy (NCBI): domain Eukaryota; kingdom Fungi; phylum Ascomycota; class Eurotiomycetes; order Pyrenulales; family Pyrenulaceae; genus Pyrenula; species Pyrenula massariospora. The sequence continues at coordinate 239,547 of JAGFMI010000013.1, forward strand.
CCTCAGACCTCGTATAGCCACCCGCACAACAAGTCCACAGACCCAAACACTTCACCCTCCCTCTGGGTCTAATAGGGATTAGTTGATGATCCTTGAAGGAGTGGGAGGGAGAATGATATTAGTCCTACGAAGTCGGGCCCTATCCGCCTGGAGGTGGAGAGTAGATTGGTTTCCTCGCTGCACGGCTGGTGACGATGAGGGATGTACGTAGCTTGATGGATTTAGATGATGATGAGAGAAGGAGAATTTTGGAAAAGCAACCAATTAATTGACAGAGAATGAATGGTGATTTGGCTACTGGTTGGTTCGAGTAACAGTTGTTCGAGAGTAAAAGATGGACGCAGGTTGCGTGAGGGGTGGGTTTGGAGGATACGGCAAATACACGGCCTACTGAGTTAGATGCTATGAATTGGCGGAAAAGCAATTCAGAGCATTTTATGGTGGAGACGAGTTCTGTTAGCGTGCTTACGAAATGGCGAGCTAGGTGGTTTTCTAAAGTCGTACTTTGGAACGTATTAATTTGGATGATAGTGGGTGGAATCAAAGACTATTTCGCCTAGACATAGGTCGGAAATCTTACAATATCGGTCAAGACGTCCTTTTAATGACGCTAACCAGTACCTCTTACCCCCGGTTTGCTCGTCTTCTAAAAACAGTGCATTACCTCTATATCTGTCACAATCTTTGGCATGTCGCAAATGCTCTTAATGAAGGTCAATATTTAAATGATATCCTCTATAGCTCCTTCACCACATGAACTATCGTCTTGTTGGTCCCCACCGCCACGATACCATCTCCGGGCTTCATCTCTGCCGTGGTTTCCTTGACCCTGCCATCGGTCAAAAGGAAGCGTCTTGGAACAGTATATTCTGGGACAAAGTCTTCATCGTTGTAAGACTGCTCTTGTTGAATGTAGGCCTGTTGCTCCAAAGTCAAGGGTTCTCCCTCTGCAACAGTCTCATTCGAGCCAAGATCTCTCTTTGTGGTCCATCCTCCGAGGCCCATGGCGGGATCTACCCAAAAAGGAGCGCTCTCGTAGAAATTGTGTTTCTTGGTGCCGTAGCCAACGACGTCTGGGTCTCTCCAGTAAAATCTAAGTGCAAGTATTAGTTTTGTTGAGTTTACGTTATCACTCTGGAGATAGCTCACTGAGCTTTGAAGCCCCTCTCCCACAGACACCAATTATACGGATTTGGCGGACTTGCTGGTCGCTTCTTTCTGCTTGATTTCGGCGCTGTCTGTTGTTTGCCAACATTGCAGCTGCGTGCTGTTAGAGAGGGTCAGAACGTCGCTCAGGCCGGGGCACTTACAATCCGCCATCTGATCCTCCGTTGGGTATTATATCAACATTGAAATATAGATAGGGACTGGCCTCTCGAACTGCGTCTGCTTCCATTCTTGCTATTACACGGTCGCCGCTAATCCAATCCTTGGTGTCCTTATCAGCCCAGTACTCCGCGTCTCTCTTCCGGTATCTCTTTGTGTGATAGTAATAGTCATAAAGATAATCATCTTTGCGTTTAAATTCGCTCCGATAGATATCCCGGTATTCATCATCCCACTTGTTTCGGTATCGACGATCAACATCCTGGCAGATACTTTTATACTTCAACCCCGAGTCTACAGTAAGACCAGCGATTAGCATTCCTGACCAGCGGGGCCAGTGGACTTGTCAGATCGATATTACTTACCGCGGTTATCGGCCATACTAATACATCGCAGACTTCGAACTCTCCCAGGAGATGTTTGAGTAAAAGTGTTTGGTGGGTACTCGTCGCAGCTTCCTTCGCCATCGCCTACATTTTTATGGAATCAGCACTTGGAGATGCTATGGGTACGACATGCGTCACACGGGGCAAGACAGCAGCCGTAAGAGTAGTAACGTGGACTCACGATATGGGGTCAGGTAATCAGCTACCGGGTCGTCACTTCTCAGCCCGAAGTCTGCAGCACTCGATTGCGGTCCAAAATTCTTCCCTAACGCATCATCAGTCGTGACTCGTTGCCTGCGACTCGATATACCGACCTTTACCACCATTTCGCACATACTGCCTCACCTCGTCGACAAGTTGCCCCGAACAAGGGTGATCTTGACATCCGGAATCCTTCCGATTTGCACCATCATTGCCCATGTCTGAAGTCACAAGGATCCGTCAGCTACAGAAGTCACAGTGTCTTAAAATGCGAACAAGACATCGCAATTCAAGATCAGGTGGTACAAGGCTTTAAGACCTACCGCAGGTGTACCACATTACTCCCCTTTGACAGTATTTCCTTTTTCGAAGATTTAGATTCAGATATTATACTGCGGAAAAGATTGTACAGAGTTGGAGTCGCAAACATACCACCAGCTAGTTCAAATATTAGCAAAGCCGGGATCGAGGTCTTCAGCTAAGTCACACTGCCGATGGGAGAGAAAAGTTTTATTCGCACATATATTACGACTTACCAGATATTGTAGCAAGATTCAGGGTACTCGTCACACTCCATCCAGTACGTCCTGTACTTGGACCCTCGTTTGTATTGGGCGGTGAGCACACCTCGCCATTCCGGAAAATCTGTCCAGCCAGCTGCATTTGAATCATGTACTAAAAGCAACGCAATACATATCAGAGGGAAGAGGATAGCCATTGGTATACAGATCTACTCTGAGCTTATGTGGAAAGAAGCGTTCAATGAGAGAATAGTTCGCAGACAAGGGAAGCGACAAATGAAATAAACCTGTGAAAACTTTTAAGATCATGTCTTAACATGTATATGGTTTTGGTCGTGTGAACATCGGCATGAAGACATCAACGGCTTCCCAACGCCTAGAAATGTTGTTTTGCAACAAGGGAAGTAGACACTCCAAATGGTCATAACGTTGGGGCCACATTCTTTTGTATGAACTTGAGCGGGGAGGAGTAACATTGGTTGACAAATTTTGCAAGTGGATCCGGCTGGAAGAGGGTCTGTCGATGCCTTGTGGTCTCTTCTGTAAGCATAGAGCTAGCTCCAGAAGGAGGATGTTGGGTGAGGTGAGTAAGATCAGTGATGTGATCAAGGCCTAAGGCCAGTAGCTAGAGCGCGAACCCACCAGCTACTTGCAGCGAATCCGGAGAGCCTCATCACAATAGTGTGCGACTCTTATCAGATTTACTCAGAGAATGGAGTCAGTGCTGAACCAACGAGGGTTCGGGCATCCATAACGAAAGCAGAGTATTTTTGTCAAGGAGCTGCCCGAGTCCACCGCCAATGAGGCGAGCGTAGCTGTTGCGTTGTGGAAGAGGGTGTGTAGGGTGCATGTACTGTACTTTGATCAAGGTGACGCACAACATGGGCGCAGTGTGGTCAGGGAAATTGGCAAAAGAACCGTAGCCAACGGAAAGTTTGTGAGGCGCCAACAGCCCCAGGTCAAATGCAAGGTCGATCAAAAGGACGGGAGTGCCAGAGAGTCGGGCGGAAAGTTGAGGGAGAAGCGATCTAAATTCTAAACCGGTCAACGGTCTCTTGCCGCCTCGTTGGGTTTCTGCCCTAGCCTTGCCAATACCTCGCCTTCGCCCCCAGACCGGGGAATGGCGTTGCTTGCGCACATCCCCACGAATCCTGGCGCCGAATCGAAGACCGTAACTTAAACCTAATCTAAATACAGTTGTCGCGCTTTCCAGCGTTTCATACTACTACTGCACCGTTTTAGCACAGTAGAGTGCTGAACGCCGACGCCTGCTTGACGAAGAACGTGGCCTTCCCAAAGACCGCACTCGAGCGTTGTGATACGACGCATTCTAACTTAGCTCGTGGATGACCTATCCCAATGATCACCGGTCAAACCTGTTGGCGGTAGGTTTGCGGTCTTCATACTCATCGACATACTCATCGAATTATCCCTTCCGACCACACTCTGCCCAAATGCCGTCTCTTTGAATCCGTTGGATGCGCAGTTGGCTTTTATGCTGGCTAGGCATTAGTTCCTGCTAATCTTGCAATACTGAACATTATCGTGCTGACAACGATGATCTCTTCCCTTTCTCTAAAGGCAGAAGCATCTAATGTCAGCACTACTAAACGCCAAACAAACATCTACCGCTCAGCGCTGTTCTGCTAACTCCTGGACGTCTCTTACCCAGACGGTCACGTTATCCTCTTCTCTCTGCTGTCCTGAGATACCAACAAAGCAACAACGTGCTCTGGCGTGTAGGATGCGACCACCATTGTTCCATCTAATTCGAGGTATTGGTGATCGCCCTGAAAGAATATTATTGTTTAACACTCTCTGCGCTTCCATCCAACCAGCCATAACCAAGTTTGAGATCTCTAAGCCACTGCTGTTGCTGTATAGTCAAAGGAGGACTTACGACGTACTTTTCTGCTACTTTTTGTGGAGCGTTCGAATTTGCAGCTCCTCATCAATGTAGTGGCCCTTGTGCCCGTCCTTATCCTCGTGGCTTGAATGATTTCTTCTTGCTTCTGAGCCCGTGAGTACTCCCCCCGGCTACGTCCGCATTTTATTATCGATCTTTTTTGCATACTTGCTACATACTCAGTGTATAGGGATTATGAGACCTCGCTCAGCCATGCTAGGTCGGACGGTGATTCTTTGTCTAGTCGGCATGATTTTAGGCGCCGAAGCAACGCTCGGAAAGGTGCAGGTAGTTTCCGTCGATATGAACGCTGTGCGCAAATGTCTCTCCGGAAGATATTCACCCTCTTCCGACCATTCTGGCAGTACGGTCGCCTGTTTGCGCAAACTTGGTTTGACCCCAAAGGCCGCATCACAAGTCCTCCACAGCCAAAGGCTGAAGAGTAAGTCGCACTGTATTTTGAGATTATTGGGATTATCGTAGTGCGCCTTCTGAACCGACAAGTGACTGTGCCAATACTCACTGACACTCTACCGTCTCAGAACGCGACGATGGAAGCAAGTCCATCCCTATTACCCTCGACCCAACGGGGACGGATATAGTCCTGAGCGGAAGTGCAACGGCAACTCTAGAACCTATGACTGGTGTCGGCACTGCGCCTGCTGCTGATGCAACAGACACCGTCTGGGGTCCTGCAGTATCAGCAGGGAAAACACCAAACATAGACGAAGGAGACGGACAAGGTCAGTATGGAATGACAGTTCAATGCTACAAAACCCTGCCTCGGCCCTACTTAGATGCTCAATACGTTGATGACAACCGAGAAAGCATCTGCAACGGGCTCGCTGAACCATATGCCAAGAGCTTTGCGAGCAGCGCCGCTGCACCACTTCCCAGTTGGTCACCGGATCTGGACTCGAAGACCGACAACGCAAAAATGGCACGCTTTCCGGGTGGGTTCGCATGGGCTTATACCGGAGACGGTGTCGGCTGCCCTGCGTCTGACCCGAAAAAATGGCTCCACGACGTCTGCATGGCCGCCATGCCGCTCTTCACCAAAGATACAACAGACGGCTCCACGCACTCCAACTGTATCGCGCCAATCTCGCAGAACACCCGGCGATGGGCTCCCGCCCGACCCCGCCACGCACTACCCCGCCGTGATGGGGACTCGAACAAGACGCCCATCAAAGGCGGCAAAGTGCAGATCACCTTCGACGGCAACGCGCCAGCATACGAGGCAGACCGGTGCGTTAATTGTGTGGTCGAGATCGGGCTTATGGCAGACTTCAACCCGCAGCCCAACCCGACCAAGTCCTCCGCCGCCCCGGTCCAGATGCCCGAAGCGACCCAGTCCAATCTCGTATTCATCGGTGACAGCGGCTCCGGCGAGGTGGAGCTTGAGGATAAAGACATTGTCAAAATCGACACGAAAAACAGCGCCCAGGAGCTCGCCGACCAGAAGAAAGAAGAAGAAGAGTACGCCAACGACCCAGACGACGATGATAGCTGCGAGGTGGACAGCCTGGACGCCGAGCATGAGGGCGACACCGACGATGGGCACGACCCGGCACCGAACCCGCCGGAGCATGATTCTGGCTGGAACGATATCATGAACGACGAGACGGTGATCGGGCTCGATGGGAAGGAAGTCCCGGATCCGGGCGACAATTTCAAGTCGCCGTTTGACCCGCCGCAGATTAATATGGGTGGGGATAGCTCGCCGGCGAGCTCGGGTGGGCCGGTAAGTCACCTTTCTTCAATATCAAGCCTTGGTTTTGCCAAGACGTTTCTCCTCTCTTTCTCTGGTTACTGACGCAGGTCTTTCCCAACTCGTTTTCCCGATATGTTGCTTCTCTGCTAAAGCCCATTTTACTTCTAGACGCGGCGTACGCCGGCCCCTGTTCCAAATTAAACCAAATCATACTTATTGTAGCACGTAATGGAAAACGGCGTTTTATCCGATTCTACAGGGTAGAGAAAATTATAAATCCAAAGTTCTTTGTACCTACATTGCTCTCTGTTGTAGACTATCCACATACCCCCCACCCCCGGTAAGGTACGGGGCTCCATCCACCCGACTTGCACATGAAAAATTACAAGAACCACAAAAGCTTACCATCATATTCTCCCAATATCCTACATATTGCTACGCATCCACCCCCCCCTGGATATCCCGTAGTCATCCGCACCTAGCGCCTAATATAACTTGTCCTACACCACACTATACTCGTCATGACGTTGGCCGAGGGTGGAGGCTTGGATGTGGTGGAGGTGTGGACGAGGAGTATTTCTGAACCGCGTTTGCGAGATGTACACTGGTGGGGTTTTAGAACAAGGACCTAGGGTAAGGCATATTCGAGCACGCCATTCGATGGATTATCTGTAGTATTCACGGAGATGTGAGATACCTTTTGGCAGCTTGGCGGTTCTGTTCTGTGCGAAAGTCACGGCACCATGATTGAGATTGGAATTCATAGCGCTTAGAATTTGCGCTACTAGAGTGAATGATGGATGCGCTACATGTCTATCTCAATCAAAATGTAACGAGTGTTGCTTCCAGTAGATGACGGACGCCATGATGAGTGTCTTATCCAGACTGTCCCACAATTGTTGAGGAACTACGACGTTTCGCATAAAGAGCGATGATGTTTGCACATCTTCCGATGAATTTCCACTTCCAAGATCGACACTCGGTCACATACCTGGGAAGAAAATTCTGCTGCAGGGCTCATAACACGATCGCAATAAAGGCAGCTGTCACGTACCCGAAACATAACGAAAGCGTCATTCCTAGTCCGTAAAAATGAACGTGGCCGGTCTGCTACACCATCTTGTTACCAAGGCGTATGCTTATCACAGCGTCACCTACTATGCCCCATTGGCGAAGCAGTGTACGCGCGGTTGAGGCCCTTATCGTTTTGAAGGAGAGCTTGTTGAGGTTGTCGCTCCGGAGAATACATTTGTGTTACTCGTTGGCCCTCAAAGTTACTGAGCGAAGGGCTGCCGAACGCATAATCTCCTAGAGACCAGGCAAACGTGTCCAGCGGCGCACTAGTGTCATGTTTTCCGACATGCGTAGAGCTTGTACTGCGCCGGCTGTAACCTTGATAAGTGCGATTGCTCATGCTGCTGACATCCGTCTTTGTGCTGTCAGATTCCCCAGTGATAGCTGCCTCGCGGCGTTCGTGCTTCTCTTCAGAGTATACGTCACTAGTTTTGATGGTTTCCAAGCTGTGAGGCTCTTCCCTTGGGATGTTGAGCCTTGGGTGCGTGGGATCCTCAATGTCTAGAGTCCCGAGCAATTGTCCTTTCTTCGTGACAGGGATGACCCCTGGTCCAGTACAGCCATCCCAATCGCCAAGCCCAAGTCCTTCGTGCGCCATGCGTTGCAATTGCAGGACGTCGTTACTGAACCATTGCGAACTTGAAACCTTAATAGCACCACGCTGTTCTAACCATACAATGATTGATTCCAGCAAGACTTCGATGAGGGTGATCAGAATTCCGATGACAAGGACGATGATCAACCACATCGTGGAAAAGTTGGTGTATTTACTAGAAATAATTTTCTGTGAGCAAGTCAGTTCTTAGAACGACCAAATGGTAGGTAATGATGAACCAAAAGATGAAGTGAGCAACACAAGCTAACTGCACCTTCAAAGCATTGAAGGAGCAGACCAGCAGAAGATGGCAAAAGAATCTCTACGTACCTGATTCTTGCAGAGATATTTTTCTATATCATTTCTTGGTTTTCTCCAAAAGTATTTGAGAATTTCGGGATCTCCTGGTCCCATAGCGCTATCTACAGCGCTTATTTGAGCCGCAGCCAAGGCGGTGTTATGCCAGCTCTCGACATCAATTTGCCATTGATTTGCTGGTAGCGGTCCTTGGATGCCCGCGTCTAGCCCAAACTTCGAGGTCAAAGAGTTCGACTGGAGATCTTTTACCACCGATTGTATTGCTATCAGATGAAGGCCCCAGTGCAGCGCCGCGTCCCATTTTGTTGTGGGTTTCTGGTAGTCCATAGCTATAATTCCCTGACCGCCAAGGGTAGAACAACCTTGTTCAGATGGTATGATTGCATTACATTTCTGATATTGTAATTTACATCCCAAGGCCGAGGCAGGCTCATCCGATATGTATGTATGAATTGAGCCTGGGTAGCGGAGATCGTGTACAGTGTGATTGGTAGGTACGTGTGCTGCATACCAGTCATCTTCAACGGGCTTCAAGTATTGTATACCATTAGCAGAAAGGAAAAATAACGCTACATCCCCATCACCTGATGTAAGTTCCTGAATCGGGACAAAATTCGTGAAGTTCAAATCAATAGATCCGTTACGAATTGAATAGAATCTTTCACTGTACAAACACTTAGCATGGAAAGAACTCAGTCAACATCAGACTCTCTTGAGAGAATACCTACTAGACTCTATACTCTGGATACGGGTCAGTCATTCGGACCCAGCGGATTTCTTCCACCGACTGCCGCGGAACTTGGTGGGTAAAATACGTTCCCTTGACTTGAAGTGAGGTTATGTTGACATGAGCACCGTAGAAGTACCGCCTGTAAGGCTTTTCAGGGGAGAAAAACACCTCTTGTGAATAATTCTTGCTTTCCAGTGGAGCGCAATGAGTTATGTATCTAAAGTAGAATCGAAGAGAAGAGGGGGTGTTAAGTCCAAGGTCCGCTTGAGAATCGAGGAACCCTGTATCAAGCTTAATGTTCCCCATTCTTTTGCGGCAAATTGTCTCGTAGAATGGACAGCTAGCATTCCTGTCAACGGTGCTGGATATACTTTTCTTGATGAACGGCGTGCAGCTCTCTACATCTGGAGAGTTCTGGTAACATCTTTGAGCATAGTTGGAGTAATACGACATTCTCTTGGAGAAGTACCCATTGTAGATCCGCTGGTTTTGCTCTGCTGTAACATTCGCGTTTAGTCCGTCGAGTTTGCCGCAATTGGGATTAGCAATGAGAACTTCATTTCCCATACTCGTACTGATCCTTGACGAAAATACGCTTCCGATTGAAAATGTTACTGCAACAAGCAAAGCAAAACTTGTGATCGGGATGATTCGATGGAGAGTTTGATCAGCTTTCCGATGCCAAGCCCATGAGATGCGTAGAAGGCTTAGTAACCCAGACTCTGCATCGACAGCGTTGCGCAGGATGGCCTGTCGTTGATGGTATAGTCCATCTTGAGGGATCATCTCGTTGCGAAGCAGCTGATGCAAAGCGAAACATAAGATACGCCAGAGTCTAGATCCCACGAAGGTGAGAAAGACAGCAAGAAAGGCAGTTAACAGAGCGCCATTACGGTGAGACATCGTTATCACCGATCCAGTGAAGCGTCCACCCAAAGACCAATTCGTCCAGATGCCAAGGTAGATCGTGTAGTCGATGTCAGCTTGTAATAGCGACATGTTTCATAGGGTTGTTGAGGATTCGTCAATTTATGTGTCAGAAGGGTACGCTGAGAACTTGAGTCTTATAGCACACGCTGGATTTTGAGCGGACGTAGGCCATCTCATATATCCAGCCTAGAATTGACTGTGGCAGAGCAACGTCTGTCGTAGTGAACAGAGCAGAGCTAAAGACTGTGGTGTGCAGGTTCATAGCTGAGCTATTTTCCTTGCCATCTGTGACCGATAGGGCAGACAGCGCGCGTTTCAAGTGAACGCATTGACGTGCACACAATCTGTTTTGCCTTAAAGTCGTTCATTGTAACGAACGCCTGAAACAACCTTTGGAGGGCAGAGTCACAAGAAAGCCTCTGAAGAGATAACAAGACTGCGTCAACCAATGCAGAGTAAACCGAAGAATCTTAATGAGTATCATGGATGCTCACAATCCTCGTCCGGCATGGAGATGCAAGATTCATGGAACGGCACTAATTTCGACGTGCATATCCTCAGACTTTTGTGCAACATTTCTGCAAACAGAGTTGGGGTCCAAGAATGGCCGAATCTGGGGACTGCTCCAGCCGAATATGAATTCATTGAGCCATGAGATATCCTTCAAACAGGGTAAGTAAGTTGTCGCATTGCACTTCCGGTGAATAAAGATAGGAGATATATTGAGACGAGATCTGCGAATTTGGCTAAGACAGTTATCATTCAGTAGTAAATATGAAATATCTGTGGACGAATCAGGATTAGTTAGTTCCGCCAAGCCAAACACGAGGCTGGCACGGCTGGCACCCCCTCGGGCTCCTCGGACCGACTATTAGCCGGTAGGGGTCGCCACGACTTGTGTAGCCCCGCCTCCACACCTTCATTTCAACAGAGCCTCCGGACAATTGCCTTTAAAACCTGTCGGCTGAAGACACTGTCCAGGCTACAAGTTCATCCTATTGGTCATGCATTTAGAAACAATACGTTTTGCGTTTAGCATGCATGTTGAGAGACCCTTTCGGCCAAACCCTACAATTTAGCCGTCTCGAATGCCACAGAAAGAGACGTGCATCTTGCCTATCCGGTAGCTCCCCTCCGCTCCACGCTATGAGCTAGGGCACAGATCTTAATCCCTTGGAAGGTATCTAAATAGTGGTATGGGCATGTGCAACATGTTTGGGGCACCGAGTGCGCGGAGAGTACCTTAATCGGGACAAAAATTGCTTTTTGAGGCTTCGAGATACCAATCGCCTGACACAGTCTCATGTGTCATTTACAGAGAGATCTTGACCTCTGAAGCTTTCGGCATAAGATAACGGATAGTACTTCAAAACTCTTAGCGCCTAATTAACCCCAATGATAGGCTCTGCCGTTATCTGTCGCTCAAAACATTGAGACGCGAATTGGCTCGCATCAATGGCATCTTGCATTCAAGGAACAAGGATCGGTGATAAACCTAGGACAACCGTCGAACAGTGTGCACAAAGGTCATTATTACGACTTCAGGCCGGGCAACTATTATGACTAGCTCTGTCGCTTCCGTCGCTTCCGTCGGGGTGTGAAAGTGTGAAAGGAATTGATGCCGCAAGAATAGAAGGTTGTTGAGAATGGCTACGTAAAATTTCAGCGATCTATTCATGATGTCCTCACATGAGGAAACCTTAATAGTCAAAACGGATAGAAGCACATCAGGGGTCTTATGCGGAGAAAGGTGACACTATTGGGAAAGAAACGGAAAGGGGTTTATTTCTAGAGAGATAGGTTCCAAGAGGAGACAAGCGAAGTAATGGAGTAAGCGGCGCATTCTGGCATAACGTGTTTCATCTTCGCCCGTTTCTGAAGGTGGCAGACAGTGGCACGTGTTGGATTGTCTTGAGCTATGCTGCTGAGAAAGCCCAAACGTGGAGTTCAATACCTTTAACTCGTCGCTTGCACACAAAGAAGACTACGCCGGAGAGGCAGGGAAAACAAGTCATTAGAAGGAGCCAATCACACTGAGTAGTTCAATGGATCTGGACTCAACACGACAATGCCTCGATGGTGTCCTAAACACGTTCAGGCGCGTCGATCCAACACCTGTTTAGTGCTAACCCTTCTTGTCGCAGGGAAGATCAGGCCTTTCCGTCCTTATCACAATTGGGACTTTCTGCCATCTACGTAGCCATAAGTATTTCCCTCCGTAAGTTTGTACGGAGAGATACCTAGATACCAAGATATTGCTGTCACATGTCGCCGTCCGCGTTCGCCGGGATGGAAATACTTTGAAGCAGAAACAACGCTGGGAGCGTGATATCGACTCTATCTCAGTGTCATCTCTGTCCGGATATGTCTTGCGATGTCGTCGTGGGTAAAGTCATTGCCTCCCTCATGACTCAGGGTGCTGACGCGCATTAGGCTGAGGCTGAGGTGACTTGACAGTGGGGCCACCGCCAATTCCGTTGATGGTATTTGGAATTGTTCCACGTCCAACTTTTGGTCGGCCTGTCCATGATCTGCGATGAACCCGAGCCCGAATATCTTGAATGCAAATCGTTTTGCGAGGTATCAGGCACTTCTATCGCTGGTTGGCCTGGGCTGCGGGACTGTGGCTGTGTGCTAGGGCTCGGTGTACCTTACGTATTGATACCATAAAAGCTGTAACGTATTTCACAAGCGAGTAGCGTGGCCACCCCCTTTTGACTTAGCGATCCTATGATCCGGACTAATCTCTTTCGGCTACTGATGACAATGCCGACCCAGGGATTCTGATGATGGTCAGGAACGTCGATAATGGGGGGGGTTGGCACTCGAAATCGTCAGTCAGCTAGACCGACTTCCGGCAAACTCTGGCAGTGAGGCGGCCTCATAGGTTGGTCCTCAACGACGACATTTTCTGTAAGCTCGGTTGATACGTGCTCAGAACCTGCAAACTTTAAGGCACGTTTGAAGACAACAAATCTTCAGGAGCTAACCCTGGCGCGGGCTCAGCTAGTGAGTATTTGCCATTCAGCACCAATGGATTCCGGCCTGAAGTTGCTGAGACACCTGCAGGTAGAACCCTTCCTCGACTCTGCTAAAAAAGAAGACAATAACATTCACTTGACAGCTCGCAGCACCGCTGTACGTTTAAAATTAGGTTTAGCTAATGCTAAGGATAGGAGGGAGATTGTTGAACGGCGAGACTGTGCAGGACGCGGTCAGAACCTTAAACGCTAAACTTCGTAATCGGTTCCTTGAGAGCTTTGAGGGATATTGCTCAGCCGCGTGCCGATTTCCGTCGGAGAGTATTCTCATTAAGAGCGAGGTGGCCGCTGCAACCAAGTAATTGGATCGGTGCAGGCGTCACTTTTCCTTCGAACCTCCCGAAAGTCCGCGTTGGCGACTGGGGTCGGATTCGACGAAACTAAGCAAGATCAATTCACGTTGAGAACAACCACTTACGCTTGGAAAAAAAATGACAGTGGCTGAGGTGAGAATACGCTTCAAGGTGTATTTCGGCTCTCCTGTTCATTGAATTAAGCAAGCTATGTACATCTATAATGATTTGAGTTTGCAAGTATTTGCGTTGTTGACTTCCATGCTATCCCGACGGTGCTCTCACTCCTACGATGGATTCGGCAGGCCAACAGATAAAAGCGTGACCTACCCGTGCCGTAGATGTATATCACTATTTCGAAAATCAGTATCCTGCTCAAATCTTCCTTCGTACCTTCTCAATGATCACAACGATGCGCTGGATAATTTTATCGGCTACACTAATGCCGGCAACATTTGTCGTTGCTGGTCCCTTGATGCGAACAAACGCGACGACACCGACTGGCTTTGCAGATGATCCCACAGGCTATATGACGGGTTTCAAGAATCCAAGTATCCAGTCGTCAGTCGGAGGCCAAGCTATTTGCATCTCGGGCACGGTGGACGTTACAGCGTCTGCGAACAACGTTCATATCAACATGGAACAGCCTAATAACCAAAGTGTGGTCACAGAGCTTATAGTTGAGACCTTCCAAATCAACTCAACAGTTGGGAAAGGGCTTGTCGGAAACCAGAACAACGTCAGTGGGACCTATGGAATATACTCGCAGCTCTGTTTCCCGAGCAGTACCGGCAGGATTAATGCTACAACACTTCAATTTCTCATCCACGGCGCGGGCTTTGATCGAAGTTACTGGAATGTCGCGCCAGGCTACTCCTACGTTGACTATGCTGCCGAGCAAGGATATACGACTTTCTTCTATGATCGTCTTGGTATTGGTCTCTCTGATCACCCAGATCCAATACAAATAGTACAACCCCAGCTTCAAATTGCCATCGCCCACGAGCTCATCCAGCTTCTGCGTACCGGTGGTATCTCAAGTCACACCTTCGATCACGTTATAGGCGTTGGCCATTCCTTCGGTAGTATTCAGCTTAGTGGTGTCACATCGCAACACCCCGACGATGTCGACGCGGTAGTTTTGACCGGCTTTTCGGCAGACCCGGATGGCTTTCCTATCAGCTTCGCAAGTGCGGATATCAGCATTGCCTCGCAGAACCAGCCTCTTCGATTTTCAAATCTACCTAATGGTTACCTCATCGCTTCTACCATCGAAGGAAACCAGTTCTTCTTCTTTCGAGCGCCCAGTTTTGACCCAGCACTGCTCAATCTTGCCGAAGCGACCAAGCAAACCATGACATTGGGCGAGTTCTTATCCAACGGAGCTTCCATGGTCTCTACACACTTTACTGGGCCTATAGATGTGGTGATTCCCGAGAATGACATGCCGAACTGCCTTGGTAACTGTTTGCTGCCGGACAACAAAGCTGCTGCGGTCAAGGGTTTGCTTTACCCGGCTGCGAGCAACGGGTCCGACTGGTATGTCGTGCCTCAAACTGGGCATGGCATGAACTTGCACTACACAGCCAACACGGCATATGAGCATATTCTGAACTTTATCAAGAAAAATGGATTTTGAAGAGTCGAGTGGCAGGATTAGTCCATGCGTTGAGAGTTGAGGCAATGTACACTAGACAATAGTTTTGAAAGATAGATACAGTGTCATATAGAACAAAGACAAGATTCTTGCATAAAGTTTTTTTCCCCTCTTTCTTGGAGACTTTGCCAACCCCTTCACTACTACCGCCATGTGGCACCGTACGTGGCCAGGACTTCCTTCCCTTTTCCACCAGCATCCATTCTAGGAGCAAAGAAGATTCCAAGTTCGGAGAGTTACATTTGGACCTGCTGATCCGAAAATAAGGGTCATTCACCGGACAATCTTATTTTATTCCTGTTGCCAAAATCGAGGGCAAAGGTAATACCAGCGAAAGTCTGAGTCGCGCTTAAATTATTGAGAACAAGCTAGAGAGATACAAGCTCAGCGGGTATAAACAAAAACCTAAAGAGAAGAAGACGGGTGAGTCGGAGAGATATCTTGTAAGGTCTGCAACATGTCATCTAATTCTCAACATAGCGACTCGACGTAGTCAATCGCTTGTGAACCGATTGCCATCCCTAAGCGGGCGAACGCGGCTGAACTCAGCGTGTCCGCCGCTACGGGCTATAAATGGAAATGTGCAAAAGAAGGCTTGTCTCTGGGACGGCATCACATTTTCTACTAGCCTCACAGCGGGTCCTTCGAGAAGCGGGCACGCTGAACTGTTTTAGAAGATAGACGCAATGAGGCAGAATCGCCGACAAAGAAGAGAAGGCTGTAAGCGTGGGAGTATGATTTGTTTGACAAGCCGAGAGAGAACCATGAGCTGCTTACCGCGAAGCGGAGGGGAAAGGGGGAGAGACAAAGGCGGCTATGGTGATCAAGCGAAGAGGGCAGCTTCGGGGAGATGTGATCCGTAAATCTTGTTTTTACTTCATGATCGCGCAATTTCTGGCTTAATCCGTAGTTCTACCAGCGGCTTTGCGGGGTAGTACTCTACCCTATTCTGTGTTCTGTGACATCAAAATATAAGGAAAACGAGACAAAAAAGAACTAAAATATAAGGAGAACGAGACGATAGGGCAAAAATTGTACGTATTCCACCCCTCTCATTCGATTTTGCTCGAATACGGATTCGAACCGTAGCTCTTTTCATCTCTTACTACATGTTACTAGTGAAACGCCTTACCAACTTGGCCATTCGAGCGAATACTGAATACAAATATTTCCTATAATATATAAATTCTCAAAAAAACATAACTGCGTCTTAGTAAGTGGAAGATTTACTAGTGCTGTGCAAGGTCAACTGCACATGAATCAACATTGTCAGTTGGTGAAATGCAGCCTTATCGCACCAATCGACTTGGCACATCTCAGAAAGCTTCCTCATTCGAACTAAATAAACCAGCTTTCACCGTTAGAATGACCATTGGCATGACCGTTGACACGGTTGGCTTCTTTGCCCGCATACTGGCTCAAGCTGACACTGTTCTGCGGATCAAAAAATGGCTTCTCGCCAAAGACTGCCGTCCTTTTCCCTTCTCGTTCTTCGGTGTTATACCCACCGGGAATGGCGCGGTGGACGACGACACGATTATCCCAAAAGGCGACGCTTCCTGGCTCCCATTTCCAGCGTACCGTAAGATCGTCTGATGTATGGACATGCCTGGATTGTGATCAGCAGTGGCCAAGTCTGGGTGTAAGGGGAATGCCGTTACTCTCGTAGAAAGTCCAGAGTATGCTGTGCCTCGGCTCCCTTAAGACCTTCTAAGTGGAGTACGAAGGTAGGGTTGTAAAAGAGCGACTTGACCTTGGTTACTGGATGCGTTCGTACCAAGGGATGCAAGCGCCGGACAGGGCCGCGGAACGGTGCGCTGCCGCCGTTGACGGAGTTGACAAAACTGTGCTCGGAAGTGTGTAGGCCTTGGAGACCTTCGAAGAGGTTCTGGAAGCTCGGACTGAGCTTGTCGTAGAGAGCAGTTTGGGATGTGTAAATGGTATCGCCGCCGTACTCGGGTGTGCGGACCAGACGAAGCATGGTGTAGGCGGGCGGGTTAGCTTCAAAGGAGTGGTCGGAGTGGTACTCGGCGCCAAAGTGGGCAAAATCACGGCCGTCGCTGGACAAGTCAACAGTGCTTCTGATACAGAGAGAGACAAATATACGCACGCCTCACGACCGATGATAGTCACATGTCGAGGGTCTACTTGATTTGGATCCCGGTCTTGGAGTCCATAGTGCTTTGTCAAGTCATACTGTTGGTCGAGAGTAAGGTCCTGACCCCTGAAGAAGATGACGCCTCTCTCAGCCGCAAAGAGAGCAAGCTCGTCTTTTTGAGAATCTGTCAACCGACTAAGCTGAATACCTTCTAATTCGGTTCCAATGTATGGTGTGAGATGGCGGACCCTTGTCGCTGCATCTAGAAGGCTTTTCTTGGCAGGGTCCGCAAAATGGGCACGATCTTTAGCGACCTCAGCTTCTTTGACAGGCGGGTGAGGAGCTTCGAAGCTCAACACCTGCTCCGTGATTCCAGTATGATTGATTGGCATCTTTGTGGTTGACTGCGATCGATACTAGGAATCTCACCTGTTGCGCCCATTCAATATTGAGTGCCTGAGCGCGCGTAATTCCACGAAGCATCACTAATCCACCCTCCTAGGTTGCGATACCCCGCGTCGAATGGTATCGTCGTTCGTCATCCGAGAACCCGTGGCGTGATAGATATTGACAACTTCTCATTGGGCGATAACGAACAGGGTTTTCTTTTCAAATTCAAAGAGATCTTACTATGACGACAAGAAGGTGCAGAACTTCGAGACTCTGCCTACATTATAGTAATATGTGTCCGTCAAGAAACGATTTCTCAACATGAAGAAAACTTTATTCTACGAGAGACGATAGTACCCTACACGGAGCATAGCAGACTAGCACTATCATGATGGCGGACCCGATGCCGTTACCGTTGAAAGCCACCACCGGCCAAGCACCCGACGAGAATGCCAATGCTGTAGGCTACACTGACACCGACAGCCGCTCAGACGACGTGAATCTCAAAAATGAGGTCTACGACTCCTCTGTCATCGACCCAGTCCTGGCAAGGAAAATGGCTCTGGTCAATAACGCTATAGATGAGATTGGAATGACCCCATTCCAGTGGAAGCTCTTCTTCCTAAATGGGTTTGGCTACGCAGTGGACTCAGTAAGCTTCCATCAGCAGCTTCCCCTGAAGAGCCAATGCTGACCTCAGTGTCAATGCAGCTACTCGTGGTCTGCCAGTCAATCGCTCAGCCAGCAGTCGATCAGGAATTCGGGCGGCCAAATCCACAAATTGCGGGCGTTGCATTAGCATCTCAGGTCGGGCTACTGATAGGAGCTGCCATTTGGGGGTTCTCTGCGGACGTCATCGGTAGGAAGTTAGCATTCAATACGAGTCTTTTCATATGTGCCTCTTTCGTCCTGATTGCGGGTGGCATGCCAAACTACATATCCTTCTCCGCCATGTAAGTAATCCACCACAGTATTGCCTATTTGGGAAATGCTGACCTTCCGAATTAGGGTTGCTATTTATTCGGCAGGAGCAGGAGGCAATTACATTCTTGATGCCACCAACATGTTGGAGTTCTTGCCCGTGACCCATACCTGGCTGGTCACTTTCATGTCTGTCTGGTGGGCTGTCGGTTATACCATCACAGGGCTTCTAGCGTGGGTATACATGAGTAACTTCAGCTGCGATCCCGACGATACCCCTGCAACTTGTAATAGATCCAACAACTGGGGCTGGCGATATCTCCACTTTACGGCCGGCAGTCTCGTCCTCGCGGCCAGCGCTGCCCGCCTAGCTTTCGTCCGCATGAAGCAGACCCCTCGCTGGCTCATTGCCCAAAACAAGGACGAGGAGGCCTACCGCGTCCTCCTCGACCTCTCGGAGAAATACCATCGCCCCATGTCTCTAACCCTAGAAAAACTAGAATCCAACGGCCGCGTCCGCCACACCGAAAGATCACGATGGTCCATCTTCCGCCTGCAAAAGCACTTCGGCGGCCTCTTCGAGACCAAACTGCTCACCTACTCCACCCTCACCATCATCGCCAACTGGTTCGTCATCGGCATGGTCTCCCCCCTCTACTCCGTCTTCCTGCCCTACTACCTCGCCTCCCGCGGCCACGACGTCTCGGGCTCCTCCTCCAACTACACCGTCTGGCGCAACTACGCCATCAACAACGTCGCGGGCCTCGGCGGGCCCCTCGTCGCCGGCCTCCTCGTCGAGACCGCGCTGCTCGGCCGCCGCGGCACGCTCGCCGTCGGCGCCCTGGCCACCACCGCCCTGCAGTTCGGGTACACGCAGATCAGGACGCCGGCGCAGAATGTTGGCGTCAGCGCCGCGATTACGGCGGCGTCGAATATCTACTACGGGACGATCTATGCGTACACGCCGGAGATCCTGCCTAGCGCGCATCGTGCGACGGGATATGGATTGTGCGTGGTGTTGAATCGGGTGGGCGGGATTGTGGGGGTTTTGGTGGGGAGCTATGCGAATGTTGAGACGACGGCGCCCCTGTTTGTGTGCGCGGGGCTGTTCTCGCTGTTGATCGTTTTGAGCTTGCTGCTGCCGTTTGAGAGCAGGGGGAAGCGGAGCTTTTGAGGGCTGGCGGCGGTGACTGATAGAAACACCAGAGCAAGTATAGACATTAGACGAACACTTAGCTAGGTAGTATAATTAAGTACGATAACAACTTAGTCTTTGACGACTTCGTCGATGTTCCGCAGGCTTCTCGATGAACGTATTCGACAAGTTTCGGTGAACATGTTCCGCTGAATGCAAAGGAGGTCCATACATCTAAGCTTCGTAGACGGAGTCTCAAATTCCCTTCAACCCTACTAGTGATAATGAGTTGAGGGGCCGGAGGGGTTGCCACGACCTTCTGTGCCACAGCCTTGATAGTAGAGTGTGTAGGTAACCTGAGCTTTGGGTCACTATGCCTTGGCTGGCTACGCTACTTCTGGCCCTAGTGTAGGATATCTAGCTACCTACCCAGCCTGCGCTTTTTAAACGTAAGGCTTGTTAAGAGAAGTCGTTGCCGACTTTTAACCGTGGCAAAGAGACCCACTCCCAATAACATTTCCCGTCAGTCTTTTGTCGAAACTGCGAGATCCCCATTGCATCACAGTCTTTGACAAGGTGCAGCCTGCTCGAACAGCTGCTGGCCACTCCATGGCGATCGTGCAGATCCGTCCATTTCCGATTCTTGTCGGTTGCCGTGCTACCGAGAAAGCACGCAAAAGGATGGTAGCCATTAGACGCGGCCGAATTAGATGATGGTGGGGCTTTAAGGATGGCTGCCTGCGCGAGAGACGGTCTATTAATTGCTGAATTTAAGCCCACGCATTGGTAAATGTGGCTGCTCAGGCGCACTGACCACAGTGACTTAGAAATGGCAAATCGTTGCAGAAGGCTCTTTTGCATATGGTTTGGACATACCGGCTGGGACTCTCCGAATTTCCAAAGTCGTTGCATAATTCCTCCCGGTCTACTTAGACGGCACATTTCTCTCTCTGACGTCGTGCTGTAGCGTGAGGCTGAGCATCCGTGGCGCCCACCACAAGAAAGCCTAGGTAGAGCCTGACGCAAGGCTGTGATCTCCTACAACTTAAGTTGCAGGCATTCTCTCGCCGAGCGTGCTGCCTGAAGGCTTGTTGATATGGCTCAGCTCTTGTAGAAACTGCATTGAGCACTGTGTCGCGTTATTGTTTTCGACCATACCTTGTTTCTGATCTATGGCGCCGTTTTTTCTTTCGATATTCCATTCCTAGATACTTCTGTAAAGAATTCTAATCTCATTTGCACTAAATTCAAGTTGCAATATGTCTTCACAATCCCTACAAATCGGAGATGGCTCATCAAATCCCAGCTTCGTCCAACAAGGACAAGTCGATTGGGTCGCATTCGCCAATTCTACCATCTCATCATCCGTCTCGGTCATGCAGCGATTTTCGGCGGCGGGTGTACAACCAGTCACTGTGGCAGGGGGCCTAGCTCTGGGAAGTCGCTTTGAGCTTGGCAAAAAAGGGGCCCAGAACATGGAAGTTGCGCTCAAGAGGCTTAACGGCGTTTTCGGATTCGACAAGCTTCTCTATTATGGCTTTGGCTATAGAAGCTTTGTGAATATCCTCGCTGAAACGAAAGTCGGACTAAATCTGTTGGCCTTGTGTTCCTGCCTTGTTGATATGCATGGTATCTCCTTTGCCGCAGAGATCTTAGCAGCGATATGGAGGCTTGAGGAATTCCCTGAAGACTTCGAGCCGTCAATGTCTCAGTTTGAAGCTCTCACGACCGCTTGTGCCGGTGTTGTCTCTTCAACTGTATTTGGAGAAGTGGGAGACATGATGTTAGGTGATCTAAGAGGCTCTCTTAAAAGGATTAAATCAGCATTCCTTGGACGATCAATTTCACCACCAGAAGACATTGCAAATGCACTTCATGGACTTTTTCAAATCTCTCGAGGTGCACAAGAGCAGATCGAAGTAGTAGGAGGGCCTAATTGTGCCTTTATAGGGGCATTCGCCTTCTGGCTACTTGACCTTACCTTACATATCGAGGACGATAACGGGACTCTCATTTACGTTGACGCGCTGGATCGTGAAGCTGCACGAGTGAAAATTAAATATTGCAGCATGGCAGATATTTCTCGGAAGATTATAGTCACTTCAAGGACTTACGTGCTTAGAGATCGCGAGTCCATGTTCATTTTCGACTCTTATCAGAACAATGAGGCTTCTTTTAGCGTTCGAACTGCCTGGGATGGTTGTCTCAATCGAGTCTTTTGGAGTGCGACTCCCAGGCTTATTGGCGTCTCTCGAACATTGGGTGATTTCCTCGGAAGTGCTGCGAGGGTATATGCCGCACTCGCCAGAGGAGAAGCAGAGGTGGGGAATTTTTCACGCGAACACTATGAGGATTTCATTGACGGCATGCATGGTCGAGGATTCATCGAAAATGTTGGGAAGACTTTTCCAGAGCTTAATAAGGCCAAAGACCTTCAATCAACTATGCTGAAGGCCTTGGATAAAACTTTCGACCAGGCTCTCACGAATTTGCAAGCATCAGTCGATACTCTCATCCGCCTCTGTGGATGCGAATGTTGTGAGGGCTTAGCCAATGGAACTCCTCCCCATGGAGGCGGTAAGGGCCTTGATAGAAATTGTCTTCTCGGCACAGCCGTGACGATAAATTCTCTAGTTCGTCTTGTGGCAGGATTGGAGGTACATGGTATGCTAAGCCCGACAATTCCCGGACTGCAGCAGGTTCATTATCTGTGTCAGGAGCGTATAGAATATGGTGCTCGCACGGGTCAAGGAGCGATCCCCCTGTATACTATTCTGGATTTGGAATCTCCAGACGACCCATACATGAGACGGACTGATTCTTCGAAAGATTACATGAGTGCTGTGCAGTGTCTATTTACTGGTGTCTTTCCTACGATAGTGGGTGATGGCGATCTAGCCGGTCGGCTAGCCCTCAGCTTCAACGGCATCTGCTGCTACATTGAAGTTTTGCAGGGTTTAAGCTGCAGTACGGCAGTCTTACGCCGTATTCATGTTCTGCCGGGCCGAATTCAAAGAAGAGATCGAGAATATAAGGAGGTGAGGGAACTTCTATCTGCCCCTTCCAAGCCTCTGCTGGCGGGATCAAAGCTCAGCCCGAGCAATCTCAATCTTTCCTCGAAGTTCAGAGATGACAAGATCGAAATTAAAGGCGTGGTCCGCGAGGTCACTGGTGGAAATGTCGTAGGGTTCTGTTATGAAGCTCTCTTTGATGGGACAAGGATGCGTATAATGCCCAGTGGCATCAGAAATGTGTTGGGACGAGTTGGCTTGATCACGTGCGATAAACGAACTTGTAAGAAGCAGCTTGCTATTCCCTGCAAAGTTGTCCAGGAAGGTTGGGCACTACCGATCGGTGAGAAAGAGCCGGAAGAGTGCAACGGATGCTATGTTTGGCCATTCCGAGAGGACGATGTCTGTCGCTGTGTAGCTTTGGTAGCCGTATCAGTAGCTACGACTGGGAACATGAGACGTCAAATCGACGAGAAGATTTATTTCCGGAATGGCGAGTGCCTGCCATGTTGTACGAAGGCTGTGTCCAACGAACAATTCAGTATAATCATCTAGGTAATGCTATTTGAGCACCACGAACGACGTTGTTCAGTATATCATTGCGGAAGCAGGACAGAACTGTCGAAAAGGATTCAATTAATATGGAGCTCGTATAAGTTCGCTTCCGTCTACCAAGTATAACTTCAAGATGTTGACATCTTTGATAGGCTTAAGAACGAATGGTTTGAAAGAGGTTGGAATTTGGAAGAACTTTCAGCAATTCATGGGGCTCTTGCTAGACCTGAACCTTGATCCTTTCCCATCTCGGTGCCAGCGACACGATAGAAGCCCCACAGGCGCAGGCGATCGCAATGGCAAGTGGCGTGCGCAGTCCCTCCATGTATGCCACCAAAATGCCTGGCACCTGCTGCGTCGGGAAGACACTCCGTATCTGAGTAGCGCCTGTGGCGAGGACAAGCGCCGGATTGACCCCGGGTGCATTTGCGGGCAGCGAGGCGAGCAGCTTGTTGGCGAAACCAGCCTGGGCGGCGGACACCCACAGGGCGCCGCCGATGGTCTGGAAGAAGAGGATCATGGAAGACACGGGGGCGAGGTCGTCTGGCCGGACGACGGATTGCGCGGCGATCTGGGGGATTTGGATCACGGCGCCGAGGCCGATGCCGACCAGGACTTGGTATCCGATCCAGACCTTCGACGGACTGCCGATGTCGAAGGTGTAGATGAGGCCGGCCCCGACGGCACAGAGGCATGATCCGACGACCATGATCGGAACGAAGTAGCCCGTTGCGGTTATCAAGAATCCGGAAAAGAGGGAGAACAGACCAGCGGCCAAGACCAGGGGTATGATGTCGATCCCGGACTGTTGTGAAGATGCCCCTCGAGTGGTCTGGAAGTAAATGGGCAGGTAATACAAGAGGACGAAGAAGGCTCCGCCGACGAAGAAGATGAAGGCACACGTGGCCGCGATGGTGCGATCTTTTAGAAGCCGGCCCACGAGGAGACCGCGTTCGCCCGAGAAATATTCGATAACCACGACCAGAATGCTAAGAAGGCCAAATCCGATCAGAGTCCCCACCACGTCAGCACTGTGCCATGGCTTAGTGGTGCCGCCCCACTGCAGAGCAAGTATGTAACAGATGGTCGCAGCCATGATCGCAAAGGTGCCGGGGAAGTCCATCTGCAGAATCTTCTCTTTCAAAGTCGCCTCCTTTGGTTTTGCCGCTTCCGGGGTATGATAGGAGAGGATGATGGTTGCCATGGCCACCCCGCCAATGGGAAGATTGATGTAGACTAAAATGAGAAGAATGGTGTTAGATGGTATCAACACCTGTGTGGAGGTGCTAAAAGATGCACTTACAACACCATCGCCACGAAAGATGCTGAGTGAACACTCCACCCAAGAGCGGGCCGATCACACTTGAAATACAGAAGGCTACACCAATAACACCGATGAGAGCGGGGCGTAATCTCATCGGCGCGCTGAAAGCAATGATTGTGTAGCCGCCAGCAGCAAGACCTCCTCCTCCCACGCCAGCTACAGCACGACCGGCAATGAGAGTATTGGATGATTTCGCGACGCCACAAATTAAGCTTCCCAATTCGAAGATGAAGATCGACAGCAGGAAGGATGCCTTTAGATTAAAGTACTTAAAAGCCTTGCCCCAAGTGGCCTGGAAGGCGGCCACGGTCAGGAAGAAGGCCGAGCCGTACCACCCGACCTGATCGAGGGAATGGAACTCATCTGTGATCCGAGGGATGGCCGTACTGATAATTGTAAGATCTAGGGCAACCAAAAATATGCAGAGCGTCACCGCAAAGGCAATCAAGGCGAGCCGGAATCCACCAGGATATTCAGGACTGTTGGATGCTTGAACACCATTCTTCTCTGTCGCTGCGGCTGGAAGGTCTTTATCAAGAGACGACTCGGCAGATTGAATATCATGGTCTCGGTCAGACGAATTTGAAGTTTTCTCCTCGTCGGTGGTAGGCATCTCGAGTCTGGAGATAAGTTGGCTTTCAGAAGACGGCAAGTCGTCAATGTCTGAGCCCCCTTTGATCGGCGACAGCAATTGCTGTGTTTCCTGGAAAAGAGGGACTTATCAACAAGAGATTGATATCCACTTCTCCTTCTAGACACAGAGCATATATAGCAAAGTATTACATCGTATCTGCGGCCGCTGAATATATATTGATTCCACAGTCATGGCCCATCAACCTAATCTGGATGGCATCTTGATATTTCAATCGTTTTCTCCGGCTCAAGTTGGTCCGTGAAAGAAGAAATCCTTTGACCGTCGTTTGTCCGACTCTCTTCTTCTGAGACACGTTAATTTGTAATATGAAAAGGAGGCGATGCGAAACACAGTCCGGGCGTCTTTCCCAGCGATCAGCTTGACACTGCCTTTGGTAATGGAATCAGAACAGGCTTAGCTCGCTCGCAGAAAGTTGCCTATCAAGACAGCCCCTGTCGACCGGATGGGAGGGCTTAAAGCTCCAGGTCTGCCCACGTAAGCAAACCCAAATGATGGCCACCTACCCGTCGATAAACCTAGTTACGCCTCATCTATCATACGTGTATATGTCCACAGTCGTAACTCCGAATAATTTAGTGACAGGTCAATTCAGCAAAATATGAATAAGTAATCAATGTCTCCGAAGTGAAAACTCTGGAAATTGAACCC
The DNA here is from genome assembly GCA_021030905.1 of Pyrenula massariospora. Taxonomy (NCBI): domain Eukaryota; kingdom Fungi; phylum Ascomycota; class Eurotiomycetes; order Pyrenulales; family Pyrenulaceae; genus Pyrenula; species Pyrenula massariospora. The sequence goes on from JAGFMI010000013.1 coordinate 264,976, forward strand.
ATTAAAATAAAATGGTTGGAGGAATTTCTATTAAGCCCTCTCTCGTAGTAACCGATGAGTTGACAGTTTAGAATCTTTCGGCTATTTAATATAATACACCATGCCATAGCGGTTCGAAAATGTGACCCACGTGTTTTCTAGAGATAACGCCGTTTCATTGTGCTCGAAGTTGTTATAGATTATGGTAAATTGATCTTTTGAAAGCCTTTCAAATTAGCGTGGAAGGTTCTCAAACGGATCGCCGTTATTTCATCTCTTATGTTCTATGCAAAGACCGGTAGAAACGGAGAGGCACTAATGACCGCAGATAATTTATCGATGTATTTCAAGCTTTGTTCCTCATCAAGATCGTCCTGATTCCAGTATGCTTCAACCATTCGTTGAACACAGATAGCGTTATCTGAATGTTCCCTAATTTGCAGTGCTGGAGATAGCTGGAGCACCTTTCTTCTTTGAGAATCTGTTTGCGCTTCGCAGCCGACGATGAAAAACGGCCAGGGTGCCTCCCACGCTTGGATGTGGATCAGGTGTGAGAGCGCCTCCTCCACCAATTTTCTATGTTGAAACTCTCCACCAGGATGATCCATTGTCATCCTGTTGAAATATATCCATGCCGCAAGCAGGTAGAGGTGGACGATTGTAGCAGCTTTGGATCCCCTCTCGCCTTGATATTCACGATCTTGACGAGCTGTGTCTTGTTTGAAAGAGCGTAGTCTACCTTCTATCTCATTCAATTTTCGATGATGCTCAAAGGTGGTCCACCGTGATGCTTCCCAGGGCTGAAAAATATCAGTAATGGCGGAAATAGAATCGAAAAGCCTTCTTGTGTAGCCGATAGCACAAATGTCCTCCTACTCCATTGGTCAGCGTTATCACTAAGGTTTACCAAGTCAAGAATTACCATTGACGATTGATCTAAGGTGATTTGGATTAATTTGGATGTAGGCGTTTCATAGCAGATAGGGTATTTCTCAGGCTTGTCAAGCCAGTGTAGGAGACTAAATCGGGCCAAGACCTCATAGAAGTGGATCCAATCTTTTATCGCAATGCACTCTCGATCGTAAATTTTTCGATGTGCTAATCCATCCAGAATGATCTTCTTCACTCCACACAAATAAAGAGCCCAGTTTACGGACGTATCGGAGACGTGATAAATCTGGATCGAGGCTGATTAGTTCACCGATTTGACTGAATTAGGCAAGATCAATACCTCGAATATGCAAAGCAGCATGCTGGTTGCAATGTTCTGAAAGGCCACTCTTGTGTCGGATCCTGCCTTGAGAGATGCAGAAAGCAGAGAAATAGCACTGGCTCTGTAGGCAAAAGCTTCTGCATCTCGATGCAAGGGCAAGCATGAAAGTCCTAGAATCGCATGTAACAAGGCCTTGGAAGATGTATATGTGTCAGATATTGCGATTTTGAGCAGAAGGGGTACGAGAATGTCCCCGTGGAGAAAGGCGAACAAGTGTGAGCCTGACTTGATGTCTAAATACGAAAAATTTAGTTTACAATACGAGTCAACGGATAGAGCAATCCTAACAATAATCCAAGACTAGTCTTTCCTGTTCATCAATCAAGTCCCAGGAAATGGGCTTGGGCATTGGTAGGGCCCGAATGCCGAGATTTGTCGCAACACCATCGTTGAAGGTCCATGCGCCCGTTGATGGATGGAGCTGCGATTTGGAGAACTCAATAACGGTGCTGGAGCCAGATAGTTCATAGCAGAGACGAACGTCGTTTGACGAGACGTTCACGAGGAAGAGATCCTGGAAGCGCGTCCTCCTAATCGTATCGTTGACGGAATTTGGCGCATACACCATCGTCCGTCGTTTGTCTCCGATTCGAGGCCAAGCTAGTCTGAAGCCATAGCCGAGACATTGACGCTTAGCTTGGGAACAGTTGGAGCATGTCGGTAATCGTAAGTCGCAACGGACTTTTCGATCTGCGAAGCCACTGAGTACGCAAGTTTCTCCGATTGACAGGGCATAGCCTTACCTCGACACGTCCAGCAGCCGCGGCTCATTGGTAGCGCTCCAATACCTACATAGATATCTCGTCCCCAGCGGATCGACTGCACTTTCGAGAGGGGGGTAAGAGGTCACAGAGTTAACATGCCACGCGTTGGAGCGGTCGACGGGTTGTTCCTGGCTTCTGCGCCGCTGAAGTAAGCAGGCCATTGCTTACAGACATTTAGAACCTTGTAGAAATAGAGATGGGGATGGTTGGCCGCGTAAAGGGGTGGTTACGGAGCTAACAGAGGTCCGGTTGGGGGCTCGCTCGCAGATTCTTGCCCTCGAGAAAGACTCGTCCAATCAGCGAGTAGGGCCAAGGACGCCAAGCCAGCAGCCCTTTAATCATCCCATATGCTTACCTCCACCCGCGTTTTCTCCATTGAGGCCACCATGAAGCTTTCTGCGGCTCGCACTGTGATTGCTAATCAAAAGTGGCTCAATTGTCGAGGGACATGACGAAACGTCGGCGAAGAGGGTGCTTGATACCCTACGCCTCTCTCGATGTCGATGTTGCTAATACTTAGGCTCTGATCAGGCTCGTGGCTGGCGGAGCCCATGTAACTTCCTTGCTCGTCCCTCGTCTGGGGGCCTTGCTCTCGCGATGATGCGAAGGCTCACTGGACACCCAGAGCGGCGCTCTGCCATGGTTTCAAAGATTCATATATACCGTCAACGTGCTTCTAAGGTATTGGAAACAAGTCCATCTCTTCGACCTTTCAGCAACGTCAGCATATCCCAATGGCCAAATCAACTCTCCCAACCACCATGCGTGCCTGGGACTTCAGCACCAGCGGCGCTCCTGACCGTATACTTTCTCTGAATACCGCACACCCAGTCCCCTCGCCTCCAACAGGGTCCAAACTTCTGATCCGGGTATCTTACGTCGGGTTGAGTTCGGCTGGTGTGAATTTGATGCGGGACGTTCCCTCCCTTCTGCGGAGGAATTCCATTCCAGAGATAGATTTTTCAGGTCGTGTTGCGCTCGCCGGCCCTACAGCTAGTTCGCACTTCGCTCCTGGCACGAGAGTATTTGGAACAGTTCATCCAACGTCGAGTGTACTCTTCGGGGCTGGAGCTTTGGCAGAATATGTTCTCGTGCCTTCAGACCTCGTCCAAGTTGTACCATCAAACATGCGTCAGGAAGAGGCTGCCGCCCTCGGAGGTTTGGCGCAGACGGCTCTCAAAATGGTAGAGACGGCGGTTATTGCCAACAGGCATCGGGTACTGATCCATGGAGCTAGTGGAGGAGTAGGCATCGTGGCAACACAGCTCGCAAAAGCGAAAGGGGCAACAGTTGTAGCCACCTGCTCGAAACGAAATTTAGAGATGGTGAAGGCTGCTGGAGCCGATGAAGTGAGCCATGCAACCCGCTCCATATTCCTCCTTCGTTGTTCTTGAATGCTTATACCTCCGTAGATCATCGACTACGCCGCGAACAACCCACTACACAGCTACTTCAAAGTCAACTACGACGACCACCCTTTCGACAGCATCCTCGACACCGTAGGCTCACAAGATCTCTACGTCCACAGTCCAGCATACCTCAAGCCCAACGGGATCTACGTCAACGTCGGAACCCTGGCAGACAAGAGCCCCCGCCAATCCATATGGCGCTGGGTGAAGAATTCCTACACGCCCCGCATCCTCGGCGGCACGCCGAGAAAATTCTCCATGTTTGGCGCTTCGATCACTGCCGATGGGGTGAGGAAACTGGCCGAGAGCGCGCAGGAGGGCCGCCTGAAGGTGTTTGTCGACTCGGTGTTCAAGATGGAAGACGTACTCGCGGTATGTGCTTTCTTTATTCGTTCGAAGGAGTTGGGTCCGTTCGGACATCGCACGGCTGACCTGTTTTGCATAGGGCTACGAAAGATTGCAGAGTAGGGAAGTCAAGGGCAAGGTGATTGTGGAAGTCTCGGTGCCTGATGGCATGGACGAAAGCTGATCGGCGTTCCTTGTCTCGGTTTTGAATCCCATTCTTCTTTGCTTGAACTCACGGCTCTCTCCATGGCGGCCTCCCGGATAGGAAATACCCCTGTATGCATAGATCAGTGCCTTGAAGTATCTCTATGACTTTTTCCATCGATCTGTACACGACCTCCTCTGATAACCCCCTCAGTGCTTGCGCAGCCAGACAAAGAACCCATCCTCTTCAGCCCGCCTTGACCAAACTACCAAGGTACTCCCCCAACTCAACCTCCGGCAACCCCAACATCCCATTCCCCAACCTCTCCTCCCCCACCACAACCTCAACCCCATCCGCAAACAGCGCCCCCTGAATCACCATCCCCACCCCCTCCTCCCCCCTCCCCTCCCTCACCCTCTCCCACCCCCGCCTCCCCGTCTCCTCCGCCCCCCGATACCCAACCTCCCATGCCACCCCGCCGGTAGCCCGCTCAAGCGCGGCAAGGACCTCCCTCTGCGAGACCACAAAATCCCGGATTGTCAGGTACGTATTCTTTGTCAGTGTGGGACGTTGGAGGGTCGAGACGACGGCGCGCGCGACGCTGGGGAGGGTGGACGAGTCGAAGCGCGCGGTGCCGGTGTCGAAGAGGGTTGCGGTGCGGGAGTTGAGGGAAAAGCCCCAGTTGCCTGAGAGGAGGCCCTGCGCAGGACGCGGGTGGCGTGTGTTAGTTGCGATAGACGCGCGCGCGGGGGGGGGCATGTATATATGAACGTGTGTGGAGCTTACGATGTCGAGCAAAGCCCCGGACGAGATACAAGACCAGCTGAACCCGGGATGCGCTGCGGCGGTCTGGCGCAGGTACTCAATGATCTGCGTCTTGGGCGCCATCAGCGTCCGAAAGTCCTGCAGCGGCGTGTCGAGGCTGCTCGTGCCGTACTCGCTAGGGATGAAGCGCTTCACCCCGGCCGCGACGGCGGCGTCGATCATGGTGCGCTGGGCGGCGATGGCGGGGCCGGCGGGGACGGCGCTGATGACGGCGTCTGCGCCGGTGAAGAGGTTGACGAGGGAGGGGTAGGTGTAGTCGCTCGTGAGCAGGGTTACGGCGGGAGGGGCGCTGGCCGCGGCGGTCGTCGCGTCGCGGGTTAGGATTGAGACGTGGAAGTTGGCGGAGACGAGGGCGGAGACGAGGGCGCGGCCGATCTTGCCGGTTCCCTGTCAGATCGTATGCTGTTAGTTAAAGTTGGGAGCTCTGGAAAGAAGACTCATCACGTCGTCGAGGACGTACTCCGAGAACGACGACGTTCTGGATTTGTGACATGTCGAAGTTTTCTGAAACTTGACTTCGATAACTACTTTGTCCTTTGATGAGATGAAAATCCAATCAGAGAATCCAAGGCAACCTACTATATCTATGGGCTTCCCCCGTCTTTATTTCTGTTATATTCTTCTCGTATAAATTCAGGCATTTTTATCTCGCGCAAAGTTTCCTATGCTTCGTAATCCATATCGGGGGCATTGGATATCTTCATGCCAGGATGCATACAAGCTCAGGCCGCCCTAAGTATCTGTGGGAGTACGTAATGTCAAAGCTAGGATAACCCTAGTTAGAAGGTGAACTTAGAAAGCAGGAATTACTTGGAAAGGAAATTTCGACCGCTTCTGTAAGTTACAGCACCTTACTTAAAAAGAGGATCGGAAACGAGTCAGCCCACGGCTTCATTCGGGATTCTCAGCTTTAGTCTCGCGTCTTAGGCTTCCAGCCAAGATGGGTTCGGCTACAGACGTATCACTAATCTGACCAGGGTGAAATGTGTGCAAGGAGGCAAGCAATAAGTTTGCATCCCTGTTCAAGATGAGCCCGAGGCGTCCCATAGCATGCCCAGGATGCTTGATTGTTCTTACTCCAACTTGAACAAGGAGCTCGTCACTCAACTAAGGATATATCTCCTACCATTTCTCAATGTAAGGACGGAGATCAATCTCAAAGGTCCACGTCGTTCTCGGCTGGGTGTGTAGAAACCAGTACGCATCTGTGATCTGAAGTTACAGTATCAATATCACCTTGTTCAAGCAGCTTTTCTTTCCAGAGAGGAGGAAAGCTTACCGCGGTCGGGCTGAGTTTGGCATCCGCGTGTGGCAAAGCCAAGGCTTTCGCGGGTGGAGAGTCAATGACACCGTCGATGATTGCATGGCCCACATGAACTCCTTTAGGACCGAACTCCCGAGCCAGGCTCTGCGCCATGGCTCGCAGAGCAAATAAAGAGGCGGCGTTGGCTGAGAACAGCGCGGATCCCCTTGTGCTTGCAGTGGCACCTATTTGACGCTGATCAGAACATCTGTCATAACCATCTGTCTGGATGAGATTCATACCTGTGAAAATCAGTGTGGGCGGATACTGCAGGCCCTTAGACTGTAAGAGAAGTGGCAGGACAGCCTGGCTAAACAGAAACCCTCCAAGTGTTGTCGTCTGAAAGGGAGTCGCAAAATCATCATGGTCAAGTTCCAGGAATTCCTTTCGTATCAGGGTGCCGCCTGTATTGTATATCGCCGCGGTTAGTGAGCGACCAGCAAACCGCTCTCTAATCTGTACGAACGCGGACTGGAGACTGCTCGCATCAGACACGTCGGTGCTGAGTCCTACTGCCTCTCCTCCACCGGCCGTGATCTCGTCGACGATCGGCTGGTAGCTAGTAGGTTTGCGAGAGAGGAGGATTACAGAATACGTCCTTGCGAACTTTCGAGCCAAAGCCGCCCCCTTAATGATGGATTAGCCGGGGCGAGAGGTGGATCGGGATGGGGGATGGATGGCTCACAGTGCCAGGTCCAACACAAGCGATTATTGTGAAAGCTTTGCCTGCCATTTGTCTCTATCAGGAAAGATGGGTTGCATGTATGGATTGATCATAAAAGGGACAGTTCAGATGGGTGATCATAGACTGAAGGATCGATTAGGAGACGTAAGCAAAGTAAATATCCTATCCGTTGAGATTGGATACCACAGAACATCGCAATCACTATTATGGACCTCCTGTATTTAAGTTATTCTCTCCATTGGATGGGCCGATGACAACATCTCCTCGTGTCTGGGTAGTCCTACCAACAATCCCTACCTTAGATGATCTATCACGTTAGAAGATCAATCGAGTATAGATCTTCGTCCTTTTGGTCCGTGACCCTAGTCACAGTCTCTGTGCCACATCTTGGCTTTCTAATCCACTCTTGGACTGGTTCTCTAGACAATGGTTCAGATTACTCAACAGAGGCAACTTCGTGCGAGCGTCGGGATGAGGAGCCCTGCCTACCTGCAGAAAGATCATGTGCGGCGGAGTGGGATCTTTCGACCTTGAAACTTGTTTCTGGAGATCACGGTTTGCGATCCGTAAGGCCGCACGGAACGTACCGGTGATATTGTCTTAAAGCAATATGTTTAACTCCAAGATGCAATGACGCTCTCGAGTTCTTGTGGGAACCTTGGAAGAGGTTCCGAGCAAGGTGTGCTGAATTTTGAGCTGCGCCTAGAGCGCACTAGTTAGATAGTGCTGGCAGCCGAGACACTCTGAGCTGTACTTCTTCTTTTGAGAGAGCTTCATTTTACTGCTTTTCAGACAACTTCCGAAGACGGTCAAAGAGACTCATACTCCTCGAAAGGTATCAGCGTCCACCAGGGTATCTCTAGTTTTAACACCTCTATGAGAATTAAATAATAGCAAAGGGATAATTCACGCTCTAATTTGTCTAACGCTCCCTTCACTATGTACATATCGAGCAGGAGAGTAGAGAATCTTCTCGGAGACAGTCATCTTCTTTCATTCGGAGCCAATTCCCACTTGATTTGACAGTATAGTCGATAGGGCGGAGACAACTATCTAAAACCAGTCATCATTGCCATGGTGGGACACCAGCATGCCGCTCTTGCTGGCATCCAAGCTGTCGATGACGGCAAGCTGATCTCGCACCGATTCCTCAGTTGAAATCGGACCCGTGACACTGGGTTTGAGCTTCTGGAAGGAGCTCAGCATGAATTGGAATGCCTCGGGTGAACTGGCCACCGCCTTGGCTTTTTATTCATCCCTCTCATTAGCTTTTGGAGTCTTCACTGAGATCGAGGGTATTTGGCTTACCGGCATCAGTCTCAACCCAACCGGGGCTGAGGGACAGGGTTTTGATGCCTTCCTGCTTCAGCTCCACGGCGTATTTGGCCATCATCATGTTGCCGGAGGCCTTGCCCACAGAGTAACCGAGGAAGTTCGGCATCTCGCAGACGCGAGTCACGTTGATGTCGCCGATGCCCGACGTGATGTAGATGATCTTCTTCAACTCACCCTGGCGGATCAGAGGGAGGAAGGCGTTGACTGTGAACATCTGGTGTAACAGGTTCACTTTGAGCTAAACATCGAATTAGGTGTCAGCAGCAGGGGTAATGGACATTTTATGGACATCTTGTTCTCACCGTTTCAAAGATCTCCTGTTCCAACGCATCTTCCTTGCCGGTACTGCGGATGTTGTCAGGCCAACTTTGCTCTAGTTTCGTCCTTCACTTAGAATAGGAACGGATAACTTACAATGCAGACGGCGGTAGCATCATCGATTCAGTTTCCCCCAGGTAGGCATTATAAATCAGTACGTCCAACTTGCCGCCCGTGACACTGCCGACTTTCTCGGCCGTCTCCTTGAGCCGCAGCGGTTTGCTGATGTCGGTCTCGATAATGTGAATATTCTTATGCGAGGCGGCTAGCTTATTTAAGGGATCTGCGGTCTTCTGGCTCCGGATCAGGGCCAGTACCGTGTTCTGTGGATTGGAGGACTATTCATAGCGACGAGTTAGATGTCTGGCATTGGAACCTCGCCTCGTGGAGTTTCCTTTGCACGCGTACCAATTGTTTTACATATTCAAACTGAGGACCGAGCACCAGAAAAAGTCAGCGATGATCATTCATCTGTGCGATGGGTCCTATTTCATCCACGGAGTGCTCTTACCCCAATGCCACGGGTGGCACCGACAATTGCCCAGGAGACCATCTTGATTCGTAGAGGTGGCGGACCGAGAATTACTCAGGAGAGAAACTATACAAGATACAAAGTTGAAATATTGAGATAGACACAAAAAATTTAACAAAAGAACCTTCGGTAACGATGAGGACGGAATTTCCAATATCAAATTTATCCGCTTGAGCGCAAACGCCACTTAATTTATACAGACATTTGAAGTAACAATGGCCTTAACGGACTACTAGGCATTGTTTCGTCCGAACGCATGCAGAATGGTTCTATGCATTTCCAATCCAAAATGCTGGCATGTGAGAGGATCAAGCCAATCAAACATTGTTGGTGGCCTAGATCGGATTTCGTCCGAATATTTCAATGCACTTACAAATCCTTCAGGAAATCGGACGATTGATGCGAAATGTGACGTCTCTGCTAGGCGACGAGCTGTGCCTCAGAGAGAAAAATCACGATTTAGGATTGGCGTTAATGCTTGGACATCGTGAGATGTTAGTGCAGATTTTGATTGGCTGATCGAACCTTCCCAGCAAGTTTGTGCGAGAGCCTAAATGCGGGAGCGGAAGAGCCGGGGCCTATCGAGGTACGCCGTAATAATAGCAGCCATTACACAAGACACTTAGTAAGGATGATGAAGAAAAGTATAACACCAAAACGACGTGTCATTTATTCAAATGCTCGATAGGTGTACTGTGACCGCCGTAACGCCAACCCATCCCCTTTTATCATCCCGTCCCACCCCTTTCCTGCAGCCTCAACCCCTTCCCCCCATAAACATCTCCACGCCTCCAGTCCCCTCCTCCCCAAGCCCCACAACTCTCTTCCACTCCTCCAGCATAACCCCAAGTTCCTCCCGCGTATCCTCGGCAATGGCATCCATCTTGATATCGTTCTTGTCATACCCGAACGGATCTTCGAGCTGGGAGCCGATGCCCTCGATGCCATACAGCGTGAATGCGACGAGAGTGACGATGGGAACGGTCCACCAGGCGACATCTTTGACCATGGCGAAAGGGAGGACAATGCAGTAGAGGGCAAGGACTTGTTTTTGGTGGATGCTAGGTAGCGTAGAAGGGTCTAGTTAGTAAGGGGGTAGGGGAAATTCAGCTTAGGGCACAGGGGATGGGAACGTACAGGTGCGCAACAGGCATGGGCGTCATGCGGATAGTTTCCATCTTCCCGTACGCGTCAGTCAGGGTGTTTAGCTGGGCCTGCAACTGGCTGGCCTGCGGGGCTTGGAACCAGTTCCTCTCGACACCGCGCTTGATGAAGGACTCGACGAAGAACAGCAACTCCAGTAACAATCCTAGCCCTTCGTCCTCATGGCCATGGATACCGTGGGGCAGGAGGTCAGAGTATTCCGTGTTCAGCCTCGGAGCAAGCATCCCAGGATCCCCCGAGACGTCCTTTCCGGGTGTCGGGGCCCAGGCCGCGCCCCACTCGGCGCGGAGGTGGTTCTTCACGGCGTAGGGGACGGCCATGAGGATGCGAAGGGTACGTTCGATGTCTGCGCGCTCGACGGGGCTGAGGCGGGAATCCTTGTTGGTGGAGCAGGAGAGGGTTGTGCGGGTAACGTTGCGGACGGCGGTGACGATGACGGTGAGGTTATTGCGGCCGTCCCAGAAGCGGTTATAGGAGGTTTGGTTGCGAAAGACAAGCATGAGGCCAACGACTATGGAGAGAGAGGGGATCTAGGTAGGATATATGAGAATACGAAATGGGATTAATATTAGAGGTCTGCGTACAATGCTTGCAGGAAAAGTGGCAGCCATGCCTGCATACTTATGCAATAGCACGACGCCGACGGTAATGAGAGCATGGATGATGACAGGAACAACAATCACGCCGTGTATTGCGCCTTTTATGAAGCGCAAAACCAGCGGCCATCTGTTCTTTTCGATTAGTCTAAAATGTTGCCCTGACCTAGGCAGATGACACGATACCTTCGCGGTTTTCTCCGCGTAGAGTGTAACAGCGGGTAGGTGCTCTGCCTCCGCTGATACGAAACTTTGTGAGAAGACGAGCCATTTGTCGGCGAGGTTGAAAGAGGTGTCTGTGTGACCTGCGTTTCGCTGCCGTCACTGAAGCGGCCGGACATTCTGGTATTCGAAAAGTGGCTTGGTTACACAGCGTCAAGACGGCTGTCCCTACAGCATTGGGACAGGCAATTATGGCAAGCAACAATTCACGTCAAGAAGCCTCGATGAATGAAAGAGCAATTAAGGAGCAATTAAAGAGCGAAGATGAGCATAGCCTTGGGTCGTCTGAACGTGTCCATAACGTGAGCCCCCACTTCAGGCATTTATGCCAATTGGTAATGTCAGGGGTCGGGGCCAGAGAAATGTTGGAAAGCGCCTATAATCAGCCTCCCTGCACCGGCGGTTCTCCAATCTTGGCGTCCCGCCCCACCCCCAGACCTCGTTAGGGACCTGCTCAGCCATAAAGGGTTGTGGATAGAACTGTGGTAGAATCATGTTTGTTTCAAGCTCAATCGCCAGGTCATTTATGGCTTGTGTTTCAGACCTGGGCCGTTTCAAATGCACACCCTTCCGGAAAGGCTACAGTACCGTCACATGATCTACGAGTGATCCCTTATTATCAAAGACAGCATGGAAAATTTGAGTACTTGCTTGGTCTGTGAGACGTGACCTCATTAAAGCCGCTGAGAAACTCTTTGACGATGTGTCCTTCATGCGAAAAGTAGGCTGGAAACCCAAAAAGCAATTGCTCCTTATAACCTAGCCGGAGAAAAGCGAGAAAGCATTAGCCTAAAAGAAGCCAACCATCAACAACCCCGTTCCAGTCTATGTCGTTTCCCATCGCTCAAGAAGTCTGCAAAATCTATTCAACTAAAAGGGAAGCTGCCCATTGTTATCGTCGCCGTCCAGGCGAGTCGATAACTCAGAGCGTACGAAAAGTCGCATGAGTTTCAGAGCAATGGGAATTACTCTCGCGAGACCTGCAAAGTACGATAGTTAGTAAAGAGCCCGATCGACTTAGCAAAAGATGAGGAAGTGAGATACTCACATCTCGTCCGAAAAACTTTGCTTTCATCCAGTCAACCACTACAAGAACCCTGTTCCGCGTACTGAAGCACATTGAAAGGTATGCAGATTTCCAGAAAAGATATGTCACAGTGCCTCCAGATGCAAAGTTCCCACTCAACCAAGAGATGTCAGCCACAGCTTTTTCCTTGCCGATGTAAGCCAGACTGCCTTGGTGTGAGTACTGGAATGGCCCGATCTGCTTCACCCGGCGGAGTTGTTTCTGCCTCTCCTTGATCTCCTCCAGTATTTGGTTGCGATCGTCAGGCTTGGCGACTGCTTGTTTAGTTGAGAGCTCTTTAAGCTCTTGCTCGATTGCGTCGGTCTTCGCCATCGTGTTGAACAGTCGCGCAAGGAAAGCACCCTCTTGGGAAGCAACTTGCGCAGTCGGGGCGTAGTTAGCCACGGCGCAATCTCCAACCGCCCAGATGTTCTCAGTTCCGTTGACGACCATGTACTCGTTGACGTTCAAGCCTCGACGCGCATCTTTTTGGGCGGGAATTTGACTCATGAGGTCTTTGACAAGTGGCCTAACGGCATTCCCAGTAGCCCAAACGAGAAGCCCATACGGCAACCTCTCCAGCTGCTTCTTGCCATCTGGGAGCGTCACTTCAGCCTCGATGTATTTATCCGTCACATTCTTGACCATGGTTTTAGTTCGAATTGTAATGTGCTCCTCTTTGAACGTCGATTCGGTGTAGTCGATCAATTGCTTGCTGAACATTGGTAGCACGTTGGGCAGCGCCTCAACGAGCGTGACATGGAAATTATCCGCGATTTCGGGAATCCATTTTCGAAGGTCCTCTACAAAGAAATCTTGTAGTTCTCCGGCAAACTCCACACCGGTGGGACCGCCACCAACGACGACCATGTGCAAGAGACGACTTTTTTCTTCAGGCGACTGATCTTTGAATGTGGCGGTCTCAACGCAGTCCATGATACGTTTCCGGATTTGCTGTGCATCTCCAACTTCTTTCAAAAAGCACGAGTGCTCACGAACACCAGGAATACCGAATGTAGCATTCTCGGCGCCAACTCCAACTACGAGCATATCAAAGTCGATGACTGTGTTGACCGTGTCTCCCTTAATCTCACTGTCGTCAGAAATGTAGACTTTCTTGTTCTCGTAATCGATCTTCGTTGCATCCGCTTCGTAATATTTGACAGCGGCCTTCTTATGGCGAATGATATTGCGAATCGGCTCCATGATCGACCGATGCTCAATCGTACCAGTAGTGCAGGACGGCAGGAGAGGAGTAAACAGGAAGAAGTTACGAGGGCTCACTAAAGGCTGTCAGATCGTATTTCAAGAGGATCAACTCCATGGTTGGATAGAAAACCATGATATGGATCCATTTGAGCGCACTTACCAACCACAACATTGTAGTTCTCAGTATCAAGTTTCTTCAGGAGTGATACAGAACCCCAGCCAGTACCCAAGATCACCAAGGTCTTCTTCGACTGATCAGGTTCGAATTGGTCATCTGGATGTCGCAATTGCCAGATTTGATATGTAAAGTAGCCTGCACCCCCAATGGCGGAGAGGTACGTCAAACGCCATGTCCAGCGAAAGAATCTGAACCTCTTTTTCGGGTGAGGTTCTGGTGAAAGATTTGCAGCCGGCGCATCAGCATATGTTCGCCGGAAGCTCTGCTGTAAGGTGGTTTTCGATAAACTGGAAGCACGCGCAATTGGCCGGAGAGAGCTTTTTCGGAGAGTAATTTGAGAAGCCGTGGAAAGGGCACGAGACGTCGCTGGGAGGGGTATCGAAGCAGCTCGGCCGATCATTGAGGACGACTTTGTCAGGGCTTTTGATGCCATCCTTTGTATATAAGATCACCAAAACAGGTCAATTGACCGAAAACAAGTGGCTATCGCAGGTTGTCGACCTTATCGTTGGGTCGGAGCTGTCAGGAGGCCAATGGATGCCCTCCGTAAGCTTTGAGAGAGCTGACTAGGGGCGATCGTAGAGACAGCCCCAGAACAGCAGTCAAGTCGAGCTATACACGAGGAACAATGAAGAGTGGGGTTTGTAACGAAAGAAAGTCTCAAAAATAAGGGGAATGCAAGCTGATGAGGAGGAGGAGAAGGTGTTGACCCGCCAGAAATTCTGATCATCGCGTCCATTCCGGCCAACTGATAGCGGGTGGGGAGCCGAGCGGATATTCTGCCATTATTGGCTGGGGCAGTCCAATCACGACGGGCCGACTCAGCCTTATGTTGAATTTTTGGAACAACTAGGCTGGAGGCTGCAAATAATGCCAGACTCTCGATTTCCCCTGTTCCGATCGGGAATTTTCTCACTTTCAGATTTTCGAAAAAACTCTATCCCTGGTCCTGGTCGATGCCGACATCATACCGCTGATTTGCGACCCTGCAGTCAACCGTAATGTTGGACGAGCGGTGGATCTCGGGACCGCATGCATCGCCCCCTGTGACCTCAAGGCCCAAGACAATGCTGAGAGCAAACTTTTCCTTGCTGAGACGAGGAATTGTTCTTCTTAACGTCCCAACACGACATACCTGCATCTCGTATCTATTTGGTGTAGCTGACTACAGTGACCTTGCAGATTCTCGAATAAGCCTTGTCAGAATTTACTCGCAGGATTTTCCGGAAGACATGCTTTCATCATTTACTAGATGCCCTGAGCTTGTTCTTCCGCGATGTGAGCAGATGTGAAGAGACAAACGAGACACAGTGGTTGTGAAGTGGGCATAATTCGCAGATGTATGAGAACATCGGCGGATCAATTGAAATGTAGTGATAGCATCCAAAGCTCTGTCGAAGAAAGACCGGATAAAGAACTTATTGCTTGTACCCAGTAAACCTCTCTATCATTCTTGGCGCGGTGTCAACCGAAAGTTTTTGTAATCTATAGTATGAAGTGACAAGCACGGAGATACGTTCTCTCCCAAGGGATCTGGACCAAAACCCCAAAGCAACGAATTGAGGTAAGTCTAATCTCCTCTTCCCTCCATGATTGCTTCTTTTCACCTTGTGGGAATATTTCAAAAAGCTTTTTCACGCCTCGATCTTCTTTAGGCAGTCTTGGAACTCCTTCCAGTCGTACATAATCGCCTTCGCATTGCACTGCTCCGTCAGGACTTTGGCCATTTGCTTCATCTTCTCCTCGCCTTCCTCGATCCCATACACTCCAACATAACCAATGAGAGGGATGCCCGCTCTCATGGCAGCTGTCGCTCCACTTTTACTATCCTCAACAGTCACACACTCCTCCGGCTTCACGCCAAGCTCTTTGCAGGCGTGAATGTAGATAGCTGGATCGGGTTTGCTCGATGGAGGGTTCAAGCTCGTCGCCGCACTGTAAACGTGCTCGTCCGGGAAATAGTGGTCAATCCCCACTTTCTTGATGCTGGCCACCACGCGAGGCTTGGCGGAGGTGCTGACCACTGACATGGGGTATCCTGCCTGTTTGATCTTCTCAAGCTCCTCCGGTGCTCCAGGGCATGGTTGGCACTTCTCGCTGAGCTTAGCCGTGACTGCACCAAGTTCCCGATCAACGTATGCGTCAAGTTCTTCTTGCGTCATGGTGAAGTTGTGCTTCTTCTGAAGGCCGACCATCATACCGCGAAAGTTGTGCCCCACAAAGTCTTCGAGCAGCTGCTTAACCGTATAGCGCTCGGGCTTGCCATGTTTTTCCAGGAGTTCGTTTGTAAGATCGGTACACGCTTCGAAGGCGAGATGCTCCGAAAGGCACAGGGTGTTATCGCAGTCAAGGAGAACGTACTTGACCTGCAAATTGGGTTAATGTTGGATCGTTTTGGGCGAGGTTGGCTTGGAGGTACTCACCTTAGGCATTTTCGAAAGATTTAACGTAATGCAAGAAGGAGGTAAAGGGTGAATTAGGAAGTAGGTGAACGGTTGCTTGAATATTTAATGGAAATATTTTGAGTTGAGATTTTTGTACCAGGGGGGCTAGGAAATGGTGGGATGTGGGAAAGTCTAAGGTGGGGGTTTTGAATGACGGTCACAGCAGTGGCCAGTGGAGGTGCTGCGAATCGGCCCGTCCGCCTGAGGTGTTCTCTGGTCACTGACTCAGTGTTCAATTCAAAAAGATCTGCTCTCGAACGTCGCATCTTCCGTACCCTGCTTGTCCTCGGGTACTAGCGAACTCCGGATTTGCGGTGTGTGAATGACGGCTCTTGCAGACTGCCAATCGTGTCTCAAGAGGCGCTCACGCCGCGCAGGAGGTCCGCCCAACAGGACTGGTGCTGAACCTTGGCAAGAGGTTGCTGTGCAATTGGGGACCAAACCTCCATTTCACCGCTCAGCACTTTCTACAGATCTAAGACCTTTCACAGTATCCACAACTGTCTCTTCCAAGCTTCTGTATGTCAACCCTAGCACGATCCTTGATCTATCATTGTCAAAGCCATATCCCTCTTTCATCCCGTCCTTCATCCGCTCTTCCCCTTCCGGCAGCTGGTCTCTCAGGTTTGGAAACTTTTCTCCAATAATGTCCACCATTTGAGCGTTCGTGTATTTACCAGCCGTAATGAAAAATCGCTTTCCAGCCGCCGCGTTAAGTTCCATGCCCAAGACATGTGCAAGCGCTACGTCACGCACATCGGCGTAGAGACCTGCTCCTGAGGAGGGAAGATGCTCCCGGTACGCGCCTGAGATCATAGAGAGGATAAGTTTGTTGGATGTGTTTAGTGTCGAAAGGGAGGCGAGCGTTCGGAGAGGCGGGCCGTAGACGAGAGGTGGATTGATGGTTGTCAGAGAGAATTTAGGTGCTTCATCATCCATGAACGACCAGGCCGCTTTTTCCTTTACGAAGGACATTAGTTTACCTGAGCGACGATACCACTAATTAGAATGTTGTCTTACTGCAAATGTCTTGCTCGCACGATAGGCATCTCCGGGATTCTTGAATGCGTCATCAAGGGTAATGGGGTTCCAGTCAACTTCTGAAACCTGGTGGCTGGTGGGCTTGCTGTAGTCGATGAGGGCTGCAAACGAGGATGTGATGAGGACGCGCTTTACTGAGGGAGCATGCGCTTTAACGGCTTGAAGGATACCAGTCGTCCCAGACACAGCTTCCATATTTAGAGCATGTCTTGCTAAATGGACCATCTTGCTTACCGATGTCCAGCATGCTCTCTACTTGCTTCCTTTCTTTAGCCTCAAGATGATAAGGACTCGCCGTATGAATAACGGCCTCGAACGGTGTGCTGGAAATAACTGCTTTATTGAAAGCTTCATACAATGAGAAAGGGAAGACTAGGTCATGTAGTCAATAAACCTACCGCCCGGTCGCGCAACGTCGTCCACAATAGCAAAATCAAGCCTGCTCTTGTCAAGCTTTGCATATGCCTTGCCAATTTCGGTGGCTTTGTCAAGAGAACGGACTGTCGCTACCACTGAATGGCCTTTTTGAAGTAACTGATCGAGGATATGAGTAGCAATGAAGCCACTACCTCCTGTGAGGAGCACTCGAGTCATGATGAGAAAAGGTTGTTTCGATATTTTATGATGGAGTTAAGGAAGCTGAGCTTGGATGTCGGGATAGGAAATTTCTTATCTGAGAATCTAACTTTCCTTAAATATTTGTCTGAAGGTTCTACATTTCTCTGAACAAGTCCCGTCGTTTCCGAAGGGCCTATCCCATTGAATGGAGCACACCGCCGGAAAGGCGATAAGCCTCGAAGAGTGCGAGTCCGCGAACGTCGGGAAGGATCCAGCGAACGCGATACGTAAGCATATGTTACGTCCGCCAATAAATTCACAGCCTATCAGAAGGAAGGAATAATACTGGACTTTGGCGAATTGATAGTCTTTAGCCAGGTACCTTGTATGATCGTTTGAAAATATGTCTTTCGCATTAGATTTTCCAGTTTGTGCCAGAGACATGCTCGAAATGATGTTAGATAGGAAATTTGTTCATCGTCGTAAAGCCAAAAATTACAAACGCATTATCAAATGGACGGTACATGGCTGAGGCATGCAGTAAGTCATAGGAGGTTGTAGTCTTCGACGTAGGTGTCTGTTGCCCTTCACAACCTTGCTCTCGGTTCCAAGCAATCCTCAACAAGACGAGCAGCAACTTGCGCACACCCGTATGAGCTTTGGTACCCGTATCCGCCGTGACCATAGTTGTGTACAACCCAGGTTGACCCCATCTTTTCTTTCTCGATCCTCGGCCCTCCTTCTCTCAAGGGTCTCAACCCTACCCCTTGTCGTATTACATCGAGAGCTTCGATACCTTTTCCTTCTGGAACAAGTGACGGACAAGCCTCCAAACACCTCTTCATGATCCTTTGACTGAGTTCTCCATCGATATCGGCACTCCAGTTCCCTTTCTGGTACGAGCCACCCAGCACTGTACCACCGCCTGCGGCGCGTGTCATGATGTAACATAACTCATCCTCCGCATCATCTGTCCCATTAATGGCATACATCGCGTCACTCAAGTTGCGGACTACGACAACTTGACCTCTCGCAGGAATGACAGACTTATCGTTTACACCACCTAGGTCACGAGCCGAGAGACCAGTGCAATTGACGACAACATCTGCAGTACCCCCAGATGCATGGGCCGAAGCGGCCGCGGTGATGTGAGAGAACGCAGCCCGGCGGAATACGACACCCTTCGCAAGGAGTTTAGACACAAGCCAAGGAAGGTAAATGGCGGTATTTATGCAAACAGACGTGAAGGAGGTGGCAGAGTCGATATCTGGACCTAATTCTGAGGAATCGTAAATTCGGAACTAGTCAAACTTTTTGTAAACAAGGGTCACATAAAAAACTTGCGGAATAGGGTCAGGGACATAGTGGCAATTGTAAGTATCAAGACTGGGCCAGAGCCAACCAGACGGAGAAAAGGATAACAAAAAGAGATAAGTGTTGAGCAAATATTAGAGCAGAGTCAAAAGAAAACAAACAGGATCACGGAATGCAGGTCTTTAATAAAATAGATCGGACCGAGAGAATTGAAGATTGTAATAACACTGAACATGCTAGGATGTAGTGTGGTTTGTAGTGCGGTTTGCCTACTTACATCTGGGACAAGGTCCTTGAACCATGGATTCGTCGAATAGAGTTGGGCAAGCCATTTTCCGGTGACAGAGTTCGCATCCTTTTTGCGATTGAACAGCTTGACAGCTGGGCTGGCTTTAGCTCACGATATCCGGGGTGAAGCTTTGGTGAAGGAAGTATACCCTGGTAATGCACGCCGGCCTCTGGATGATTCTTTGCAAGATCGTTCAATGGCGGCCAGGTTTTCTTATCCCAATCCGCTGCTTCCGAGCCTGGCGCAGAGACGCTACAACGCTCAGCCACGGCTTTGCTGCATTTCAAAGTTGACGGAGGTCGACATACGGCATGTAATTAGCACCAGCCCAAGGAGACGCATATTCAATATCATAGTCTCCCGGCATATGTTTCGCACATATCGTGATCCTGTAATGCGGGTTTCCTGCCAGAGTCAAGGCGGTTGTCAAACCGGAGACTCCTGCGCTGTTCTGATGAGCATGACATTGATCGGGTTGACTGCTCGGCCTACCCGACAACTACAATGTTCTTGTCATTCTCAACCATTATGGGGTGTCTTTCAGATTGCACGATGGGGGCGGACAATGTACAGTGGCAATGGGCGAATTCCTCCAGTTTTGGGCTAGGTAGATGAGGATTTTCAAGCTGGGAGCCGCTAGGGGGTCCGAAAGCATTAGACAGAGAGATTTGCTATAGGGCAGTAGAAGATTCGGGGAAAGCCCGGCCCCCACCATATGGCGGCTCGCCTTACTTGCCTTCTCGAAAGGTCGATCCGGCCTTTATGCGAGACAAGGTTAATTTGAGGCGGTCGGGGGAGAGGAACTCATGGTGAAGCTGCGATGGCTGTCCCGCCCGAGTATCTCGTTGTCGTCCGTCGCTTGGAGCATCAACCTCATAGAGACTCGGTGGAGCGTTCTTCGGGTTTGACCGGGTTTCTTCACCTCACAGCTTCAAGACCCAGAGCTCTGGGCTTGCAAATTTTGTAGCTGAGCTCGGCGCAATTCCACACCTCACCTGACCAAGGTCTCCCCCGCCGGCACAGCCAAGGAATACCCACAGTCAAGATGACAGGCAGCGGGGCCTTGATAGAAAACACGATGTGCCTAGCGAGGGTTTTCCGGGGACCGATCGTGACGCCCCGCCGCTGGAAACCTCTCGGACGAAGAGCTCGAGGCCTGTCCATGAAAGCAATCTTGCAGAAGCGTTGGCGCGAGCAGGCATCGCTATTGCGATCGACCTCCTTGCTCCACTCGGATGACCTGAAAGTAAACAGACCAGGATTGCTTCGTGACCACATTGATTGATTTTGTGGCACGTATGATAAGATCATGCCCCTCGATAAGCTGCAGGTTTTGCGGGTTATGGTTGCACGTCGCGCGGGGAACAGGCAAGACGATGGGACGCTGACTGTCATCGTGGACTTTAGGTTGTGTAGGTAGTTAGAGCAAACGGTGGGTTGAGGTTGTGGCGTTCGGTCAGGCGCGTCTTCCCCGCACTTGCAGTCGCAATTGCGCCTCGACGCCTCCAGCCCTCCCGTGCCAATCCCAGCCTGCCGACAGGACGTTGAGCAACGCTAGAACATCATTGCGCCGAGCTGGTCGCCCGGGGCTCGTGTGCCTGAGACTAGCCCTGGAGCTAGAACTTCCCGCTAGACCCAACCCAAGCATCGCCTCCATTCTGCTGCCCACATTGATGTAATCGGTCTGGGGGTCTTTCGAGTCCTCCCTGCACCTGCGGTAGACAGGTTAGCTTGCTGGCGAACTGTGGTTGCCATTTGCTTGCCGGGCGACCCGCAGACAATGCCATGGCCATCCTGGTAGCCTGCATACTACATATGAATAGAGAGCTCCCCATGTAGAAAAATTTGTTCCTCACCCTCCAGGCGTGTCAGCTCACAGTGGTGCCCGGTGTTGAGCCTGAGGACAAGTCCATAGCTGTAGTGCAACTGGATCATTTGCACGACCTTATTATTAGACTTTGTATCTTTTTCCCCAGCGTCCGTATCGGGTAGCCAGGATGCCGTTCGCGGGGCTTCTTCTTGCCGCCCTCTCATTCGCCGACAGTTTCACGGTCAGTAAACAAATCCTTCAACGTCGTGTTCTCAATGCAGTTTTCGTCTGCAACCTCTATCATAATCATTGTTTTTGCCGCCGTCCGGTTCGGCGAGTTTGCAGCTATATCACGATGGTGGAAGGCTGACGTTCTCCCTCAGCATGCGCAAAACTCCAGCCTTGCCTTCTCTCCTCCAAGCTATCCGTCCCCATGGGGAACCGGCAATGGTGGGTGGGAAGATGCCTACGCCAAAGCTCGCGCCTTTGTCAGTCAATTGACACTGCTGGAGAAAGTCAATTTGACCACCGGTGTCGGGTAATTCGACCTCTTTCCCAAAGTCATTCATTAGCTAATTGGCTTGGTAGGTGGGAGGGCGAACGATGCGTCGGCCAGGTGGGCTCAATCCCGCGTCTCGGCTTTAGAGGTCTTTGTATGCAAGATTCACCCCTGGGCGTAAGAGATACGGACTACGTCTCGGCCTTTCCAGCTGGCGTTAATGTTGCTGCAACATGGGATCGTGGCCTTGCCTACGCTAGAGGCCAGGCAATGGGTCAAGAGCATCAGGGCAAAGGTGTCGACGTTCAGCTTGGTCCCGTCTGCGGACCACTTGGTCGTGCGCCCGCAGGTGGTAGGAACTGGGAAGGTTTCTCTCCTGATCCATTCTTAACCGGTCAATTGATTGCACCGACAATACAAGGTATCCAGGATGCAGGCGTTATTGCATGCACCAAGCACTACATCATGAATGAGCAAGAACACTTCCGTCAAGTCGGCGAAGCTCAAGGCTACGGTTTCAACATCGCCGAGACCGCGAGCTCAAATTTGGATGATGCAACGATGCATGAGCTCTACATGTGGCCATTTGCCGACGCGGTTAGGGCGGGCACTGGCTCCATCATGTGCTCGTACAACCAGATCAACAACAGCTATGGGTGTGGCAACTCCTACACTTTGAATTACTTGTTGAAGAATGAGTTGGATTTCCAGGGTTTCATCATGAGTGACTGGCAAGCTCAGCACAGTGGCGTCAGCGATGCACTGGCAGGTTTGGATATGACGATGCCAGGCGACACAGTCTTCAGCTCTGGCCTGTCTTTCTGGGGCGCGAACTTGACACTTGCTGTCGCCAACGGCACCCTCCCCGAGTATCGCTTGGACGATATGGCTGTTCGTATTATGGCCGCCTTTTACAAAGTTGGCCGCGATGTGAACAGCGAACCTGAGATCAACTATGACTCGTGGACATTGGATACATTCGGGCCGTTGCATATTCAGGACCCAAATTCCCCAACTGGCCTCATCAATCAACATGTTGATGTTCGACGTGACCACAAGAACGTCATTCGGGAAGTAGGGCGCGCCAGTACTGTGCTGCTCAAGAATACGGACAACGCCCTCCCTTTGACTGGTAAGGAAAGGCAGGTTGGCATATTTGGTGAAGACGCAGGATCAAACGCGTATGGGGCCAATGGTTGTGCTGACCGCGGTTGCGACAATGGTACATTGGCTATGGGTTGGGGCAGTGGGACGGCCAACTTTCCTTACCTCGTCACCCCTGAACAAGCGATCCAGAATTACATTTTGACATCGACTGACAGCTTAGTCTACGCGATCACCGATAACGAGGCTTACAATACAGGAGCTTTCCAAATCCAAGGTCTTGCAGAGCAGGCTGATGTTGCCCTTGTCTTTGCAAATGCAGATTCCGGCGAAGGTTATATCAGCGTTGACGGCAACGAGGGTGATCGTAACAATCTTACGCTCTGGAAGGATGCCGAGCGGTTGATCTCCAATGTCAGTGCCTTGAATAACAACACCATTGTCGTCCTGCATACAGTTGGTCCAGTTCTCATTGGTGATTGGTACGACAACCCTAACATTACCGCCATCCTGTGGGCTGGATTGCCAGGACAAGAGTCTGGGAATGCGATTGTGGATGTGCTCTACGGAATGTACAACCCTGGTGGCAAACTACCTTTCACTCTCGGCCCTACCCGTGAGTCTTATGGAACAGACGTGCTATACGAGCCAAACAATGGCGATGGTGCCCCTCAACTCGATTTTACAGAGGGCGTCTTTATCGACTACCGGGCTTTTGACAAATCTGGCATCGCGCCGGTATACGAGTTTGGGTACGGGTTGAGCTATACCACATTCAATTACTCAGGTCTCATCGTCACGCCTACCAACGCGGGTCCATATATTCCTAACAATGGCACAACCACGTCAGCCCCAACCTTCGGCAATACCACCAACCCCGATCTTTCGCAATACCTTTTCCCATCCAATTTTACTCAGACATATCTGTACATCTATCCCTACCTGAACAGCACCGACGCCGCCACAGTCGGAGGTACCGACTATGGATTGCCCAATGACGAATGGCTCCCACCTCACGCCACCGACTCCTCCCCACAGCCATTCCTTGCGGCCGGAGGTGCCCCCGGCGGCAACGCCGGCCTCTATGATATCCTCTACACCGTAACAACGACAATCACAAACACCGGCTCCGTCGCTGGCTCCGAGGTTCCCCAGCTCTACGTCTCCCTCGGCGGCAACCAGCCCAAAGTCATGCTCCGAGGATTCGACCGGCTTCAGATCGCCCCCGGCGCCTCGGCAACCTTCACCGCGCAGCTCACCCGCAAAGACCTCTCTACGTGGGATACAGCTGCGCAGAATTGGGCTCTATCCGGGAACGCGACGGCGTATGTGGGGAGCTCGTCGAGAAATCTGCCGCTGTCGGCGCCGCTGAATGCGTATGCGGCGCCGGCGAAGAGGGATGTTGTGAGGCACTGGTAGATTTGGTATATATATTACGTACATTTAAGGGCTACGTTTGCTCTGAAGGCTGCACCGGACCCTTTTTGAGGGACGTGGAGCTGGAATAAACTCATCAGGAGTCAAAACTGACTATTGACTGTGGATAGATATTTTTGTTCGGTTCAGTATAAAAGTAGTAGTAATATGAACACGTTTTTAATCTGCCTCTGGATTCTTTTTCTTCTTGTTAGCGGAACAAGGTGCTTTGCCTCCTAGTTCACCCTGAAGGTGTGGATAAGGTAGATACCTGGGTAAACAGGCTCTTTCCCTTCCCGGAATTGATTAGGAAACCAAGCATCGGTATTCTTCTATGGAGATCCTTCAAACCGACAGTAGAGCTTGCAACTAGATCGACAGCTCGCCACGCCAATACACACAAAGCCTCCCTCACATTGGCATCCACCGCCCCTCCGTCCGTCAGAAGCTCGAAAACCCATCCGCCCACCCCAACGACCATCACCCAGAACCTCTAACCCGCCGCAGGCCCCTCCCCCTCCCCTTTCCCCTCCCCCACCCTCCTCCTCAAAACCGCAACCCCCTCAACATGCCCCGTCTGCGGAAAAAAATCCGCCCCCCTCAACCTCTCCACCTCCCACCCCCCTCCCCCCTCGCTCACCAACCACCCCACATCCCTCGCCTGACTGTGCACATTGCAGCTCACATACACCACCCTCCTCGGCCCAAACCTCACCAGCTGCCGCAGAAAGTCCTTGCTGCAGCCCTTGCGCGGGGGGTCAATTACCACCACGGTTTGATTGGGGGGGTACGGGACGTCTGCGAACAGGGCGGCGGCATCGGCCGCGATGAAGCCCAGGTTGGGCAGGGCGTTGAGGGTGGCGTTGGCGCGGGCGGCGGCGATGGAGCGGGGGTCGATGTCGATGCCGAGGGAGGAGGTGAAGAGGGGGGAGAGGGTGAGGGCGAAGAGGCCGGAGCCGCAGTAGGCGTCGAGGAGGTAGGTTGGTGAGCTTGACGATGAGGAGGAGGGAGGGGGGAGGGCGACGGAGCGGATGTAGGCGGTGAAGGGGGAGAGGATGGAGTTGTTGTTCTGGAAGAAGGAGCCGGCGGGGTTGGTGAAGGTGTAGGTGTCGATGTATTCGGTGGATTGGGAGGTGTTGGTGAAGACGCAGGTTTTTTGTTCGGTGTAGGTGGGGTGGTCGGTGGTGATTGTTGGGTTTGGGAGGGGGGAGGGATTTGGGTGAGGTGTGGATGGCGTGTCTTTATTGTTGAGAGGGGATGAGGGCTTATGAGCTTCGGCTCTGGGCGAGGACCTGTTCGTAACAGGCCCCGTGGATGCTGCTCTTTCTGAAGTTGGTGATATTTGAGGTTTTGGAATTCGCTTTGTGGATTCTCTCAACAATAGCGTAGCGCCATTTTTGAAGGTGTCGATCTCTCTCTGCACCCTTTCTCGCTCAATAGCCATGCCCTTATTGACAATATCAGTGCCGATCGGACATTGTTCTATGTCCATCACTTTACTCCGGCCTTTGATTCCAAATCCTATAGGTGGAACTTCCACCCATTTGAACTTCCCATCGGCCGTTCTTTTGCGATAAACGCCATCAAAGTGGGGCGTTAACTTAGTCCGGTAGCCGTACTGCAACGGCGAGCCCATGGTAGGCTCGACATCAGGGATAGATTCTGGTGGAAGGTGGGAAAAATGGCGGTACGCATCTTTGACTATTTGCCTTTTGTGCTTGAGTTGGTCATCGTAAGTGAGCATCTGTAACTGGCAACCAGAACATTGAGAAAAATATTTGCATTTTACAAGATTATCGTTGCGACTGGAAGAAGGATGCACAACTTTCAAAAAGTCTGTAGTGCTGTAATAGTTGGATGGAAAATGAGAAACGACTTTGCAAAGTACTCTATCTCCTGGTAGGGAAAAGGGCACAATGTAAACATGCCCGCCATTTTCCGACAGCGCCAGCCCATCGCCAGTCGATGAGAGTTTAGTGACCGTGAGCTCTATTTCAGAAAACTTCTCAGGGAGCTCTTCTCCTCCCTTCGCTCCCGGTAGAAGTTCTTGGACCTCAAAGTTCAAAATTTCTTCATTCGAGCCGACGATTTCGTGGTCGGAGTTTTTCTGGCGCTTGCGCTTGATCACCGCTTTCTTTGCGAGCTTATCTGCTTTCATGTTTTGCTTCCGTTTTACACGTCCCAATGCAAGATCATAGTCATAGGAACGACCAGATCTTAGCTCAGCTTGAATAGCCGTTGATGTTCGGACAGATGAAGAAAACGGACGTAGTCTGGGCAGAGTTGGATAGGAAATATAGCGTAGGAAAACACGGGGGCAGAGCATCAGTATTCGGCAGCCAAAATAGCATTATCTAGGAGCCCCTTCAAGCGTCGTAAAATACCTACAGTATTGACCTCAGACATTTAACGAATAGGAAGCAACTTTTATACAGCCTTGCCAAGATCAGCTTAAACCGAAGTAATCCCTGCTGCTCGCTGTCTGATTGGCTGGCTCAGTTCGGCCAAGGCTGTCGAATCTATGACTGTGGGTTGCTCTTGCCTCAACGATTCTGCCTGGAAAGGGCAATCACTCGCAGATTCGCGCCAAGAACTCGCAGTCGTTCTGTTGCTTACGCCAGGCTGCATGGCAGATCGAAAAGTTCGTTCTGAAGACGGTAGTGAGCGGGTGAAGAGGCAGAAGACCGACTCGAGCAACATGGATCCCGCCTCGAACCCATACCTAGCACACATGTATGAGAACAATGACTCAGGAGACTACGGCAACAGCAACGGCTTTTCAAGAAATGGCTGGAACAGTTCAGGGAATAATACCGCCCTCGCTGGCTTGCAACGACACCAGACTACGGCGGCGCAAGCCAAGAAAATTGAAGATGGATCGAAAAATCCTTACACAGGGCAGTCTTTCTCGACCCGCTACACCTCTATCCTGCGGACTCGAAGGGACCTCCCAGTCCATGCTCAGCGCGATGAATTCCTTCAGCTCTATCAAAAATCGCAAATACTCGTCTTTGTTGGTGAGACAGGGTCAGGAAAAACTACACAGATTCCACAATTCGTACTATTTGATGACATGCCACAAAAGCAACGAAAGATGGTGGCTTGTACGCAACCTCGACGAGTGGCGGCCATGTCAGTAACGCAGCGAGTAGCCCAAGAAATGGACGTTACTATGGGCGAGGAGGTTGGTTACAGCATTCGGTTTGAGGACATGACCAGTCAGAAGACAATCTTGAAGTACATGACGGATGGTATGCTTTTGCGCGAGGCTATGAATGACCATGATCTCAACCGGTATAGCACTATCATATTGGATGAAGCGCACGAGCGAACTCTTGCTACCGACATATTGATGGGCCTGCTAAAAGACGTTGTTGTTCGAAGACCAGATCTCAAATTGATCATCATGTCCGCCACTCTCGATGCGCAAAAATTCCAGCGGTACTTCAGCGACGCGCCTTTGTTAGCTGTGCCTGGACGGACCCATCCAGTGGAGATTTTCTACACCCCAGAGCCAGAGCGAGATTACGTTGAGGCCGCTTTACGAACCGTCCTTCAGATTCACGCCACTGAGGCTGAAGGCGACATTCTACTTTTCTTGACTGGTGAAGAAGAGATCGAAGATGCAGTTCGCAAAATTTCACTCGAGGGCGACGAGATGGTCAGAGAAGCTGATGCTGGACCGCTCAAAGTCTATCCTCTGTATGGAACTCTGCCTCCTGCTCAGCAGCAGAAAATCTTCGAGCCTGCCCCGCCGCCTCGAAAAGCTGGTGGCCGACCAGGCCGCAAGGTAATTGTTGCTACTAACATTGCCGAAACCTCATTGACCATCGACGGCATTGTGTATGTGGTTGATCCGGGATTCTCAAAGCAGAAGATCTACCATCCGCGCATTCGTGTTGAATCTCTTTTGGTCTCTCCAATCTCAAAAGCATCAGCTCAGCAAAGAGCTGGTCGCGCGGGACGAACGCGGCCAGGGAAGTGCTTCCGTCTCTATACTGAGGGTGCCTTCAAAAAAGAGCTCATTGAACAGACCTATCCTGAAATTCTACGCTCAAATCTTTCGTCAACAGTGCTTGAACTAAAGAAACTTGGCATAGATGACTTGGTGCATTTTGACCTGATGGATCCGCCAGCTCCAGAAACTCTGATGCGGGCTTTGGAAGAGCTCAATTACTTGGCTTGTTTAGACGACGATGGAAACCTTACCCATCTTGGTCGACTTGCCTCCGAATTTCCCTTGGACCCCGCTCTTGCAGTCATGCTCATCTCGTCCCCGGAGTTCTACTGCTCCAACGAGATTCTCAGTCTCACAGCGCTCCTCTCAGTCCCTCAAATTTTCGTCCGTCCTGCATCCGCTCGCAAGCGAGCCGATGAGATGAAGAACCTCTTCGCCCATCCTGACGGCGATCATCTCACTCTCCTCAACGTCTACCACGCCTTCAAGAGCCCAGACGCCCAAGCCAATCCCCGCCAATGGTGCCACGACCACTTCCTCAGTCTCCGAGCCCTGCAATCCGCCGACAACGTCCGCCTCCAACTCCGCCGCATCATGGAACGGGAGGAGCTCGAACTCATGTCCACCCCCTTCGAAGACAAGAAGTACTACGAAAACATCCGCCGCGCGCTTGTGTC
Organism: Pyrenula massariospora; assembly: GCA_021030905.1. Classification (NCBI taxonomy): domain Eukaryota; kingdom Fungi; phylum Ascomycota; class Eurotiomycetes; order Pyrenulales; family Pyrenulaceae; genus Pyrenula; species Pyrenula massariospora. Next base: position 293,434 of record JAGFMI010000013.1, read on the forward strand.
GGGCTTCTTCATGCAGGTCGCCAAGAAGGAGGCCAACGGCAAGACGTACACGACCGTCAAGGACAACCAGACGGTGCTCTTGCACCCGAGCACGGTTTTAGGACAGGATAGCGAGTGGCTTGTCTATAATGAGTTTGTGCTGACGACGAAGAATTATGTGAGGACGGTGACGGCGGTAAGGGGGGAGTGGTTGCTGGATATTGCGCCGAATTATTATGATGTGCAGAGTTTTCCGAAGGGGGAGGTGCGGACGGCGTTGTTGAGGGCGCGGGAGAGGATGGATAGGAGGGCGAAGATGAAGGGGGGGAGGTGAGGGATCGTATGGGATAGGATGGGAAGACAGGGAAGAGGGGGGGGGAAGGGTTTGCGGTAAGATACGGTGGCCGTCGTGTTTTGAGCATTGAGGTCGTGTTAGTGACAAGCTGGGCCTGGTAGGACATGAAGTTCTTGCAGGGGACTCTGCGAATTAGCAGTCACGAGATGCGTAGACCCAAATTTGTCTTTAGGTTGATAGACGTGCCAAGAGCTAGAATATGATAACAATCCAACCTGAAAAGAGTATGCGCATACAATTGTCAAGTTCTCATTTCTTTTTTTAGTGACCAAATTTCGCGTTATCGACCGAGTCTTAGAGACGAAGTTCTTTATAAATCGTGCGCAGGTACCAGAGCTACACACAAGGTCCACCCAAACGAACACAAATCCTCAAGCTACGTGCTCCCCGGCCCGCCCAGCAACGCAAATCTCCGCACAATGCTAGGCCCGATCTCATCATACTCCGCCTTTGTATGGCAGTAGCTCCTAAACTCCGGCGTCTGGCCCAGCAGGCTGCCCCCAAACCACGGCCCGTGCCTCTGTCGCTTATGCGTCACGACCTGCACCTCCAACCCTCCGCTCCTGGCGCCGCCGCTGCGTGCCTCCGAGGCGCGGATGCGCGCGTCCGAGAGGTGTCGAATGTCCCTCTGCAGACGGCGCCCGAAGTCCTTGTAGAGCGTGGAGCCGCCGGAGAGGACGATGTTCTTGTACAGGCCGCGGCGGACGTCGATGGGGGAGGATTGGATGACGCCGTCGACGACGGTGGGGAGGGGGGTGAGGAAGTCGGAGGAGTAGATTTCGGGGTTGAAGAAGATTTCGGGGGCGAGGAAGCGCTCGTAGCCGACGTCGATGGTGGTTTGTTTTCCGGTAGGGGAGGTGATGGTGTGTTTCATGAAGCGGTCGGGTTCGCGGTCGTAGCGGGCGAACTCTTTGACGATGTCGGGGCAGACGTAGCAGTATTCTTCCTTTACTCTTTCGGCGGTTTTGAGACTGCTGTCGGCTTCGCCGCGGTCACGGAGGAGCGACTGGACGAAATAGGTTATGTCGCGGCCGGCAATTGGTATGCTCTTGATGGAAGAACCAATAACGTAGCCTTCTGCGACGGGGATGACGTGGGTGACACCGTCACCAGAGTCAATGACAGTCCCGGTCAGGGACCTATCAGAGACTTTCGAGGAGGTCCAAGAAGCTGCGAGGGCTAAGACGGCTTGCACAGCAATGTAGAGACCAGCGCAGTTGAAAGACTCAAACATGATTTCGGCGGTGTTCTCCCTATTTTCTGGTGGATTCAGTGGCTAGAGGAACCATTGTCAGCATAGAAATTAATTTAGAGTCGGCTTTAAGCGTACCGGTTCTGTTAGGAGAAAGTAATGATCCTCCGGCTCCACCCTAAGATATTTGAACATTGAATTCGACCAGAAGCGTTCCATATGATCCCAATTCTCGATTTGACCATGTCTTACGGGATAGTGTATGCCGTACCCTGGACCACTGGCGGCTGCCAGAGCTTCATCGCCAATAAAGAAATCCAAATCTTCTGTGCCCCGTTTGGCAGCCAACTGAGAACCGGGACCAGCCCCTCCTGTCAGGAAGGTCGGTTTGTTGGCCACAGCAGGACGACCAGAGCCCGAGCTTCCACCACCTGCTCCGGGGCCTCTCATCGCAATCGCGGTCGGGAACACGAATGACGGAGAGTCATTGCCGGCAAAACCTAGGTAGGATGAGCTGTTGTAGCTGGGAGAGATGCTGATGATCTAACCTAGTTTCGAAAACCCCGTGCCACTATAATGAAACTTGTGTTAGCTTCTAGGAATCATATATGGAGAGAAGAGGGCTAACTTGTCCATGACAACGGCGGGAGTCTGCGAAGCCATGGTTGAGGACTCTGTACGAGGTGCAATATTTTGGGCTGCCTAAGAGTCGATTGCGGCCTGGGTGAGTTACGTATTTTGGAGGCTCATGGCACTTCGACGGTCGGAGATCCCCCTACGCCCGTACCTTGGACTTTTTTGTTAATTAACAGGTAAAGTAACGCCAATGGAGACGACTTCTCACAGGCGATATCTGGATCGTCTTATTTGGCGGGACTTTCCCACGTATCGTCAGCGGGATGTGTGAGGGCGGGAACAGTGACCGAATATTAGCCGAGTCTCCCGCCCCTGGTTCGTTCCTGCAAAGCAAGATCGATGGAGGTCCTGTGGCTCGACTGGTGGGCAAGGACGCCTTCTGTAGAATCTCATTAACATGATCATGCCTACCACTCCGGGCTCTACGATTGCTGAGTAATGAGAAGCGACGTACAACGATCGCGACTTCCTCCCCCGGTCATCAATCACCGTGATCTCCCGTCATGTTCACCACGGTGCCAAAATTCTCAATTCACTTCCACCGTCTTTCCTCTCCCTACGAAACCAGTTGGCTTCGAGCCGTTCTCTTACTTTCTGCATTCGTCAATAGTCATAGTCAACTTCTCACTGCAGCACAATCATTTGCACTTCCTCCCCAGCTCTCATGTCCCTCGAAGATCTCTAAGCCGATCCGAGCTATTGATACGATCAACACTCCTTACAACTATCGGTAGCCCTACTCAATTCGGTGATTACACCTAGTTGAAGCCCACTCACTGTGCCGTTGACCCGGCACTTGTCGTTCCAGAAGTCTGACCATGCACGGAAGCAAAGCCTATCAACCTTCTCGACTGCCTTTTACTTCCATGTTGACTCCACTTCAACCTCAGTCCACCGTCAACAAGGCTTAGGAGACAGCCGACAATTCCGATCGATCAAAAGCTCTGCAATCGACCCTTCTTACACCTCTGTTCAATACCTGAGTGTCTAGTGAAGAATCTCACTGCTCCACTAAATCTCTCTGCCTTACAGCCTTTCCCTATCGACAGTTGGAATCGTTCGAAATAGCCAAGTTTTCTGCTAAAGTCTCAACTGATCCAGGAATTGTTGGCTAAGTCGACTCATAATCTCAATGCATTACCGAGATCCGGTACTGCAGACCGACCTTTGCGCAATCTTCGTTCATGCTGGTGCTGGATTTCATAGTCACGGCAATGAGGCAGCACATCTCAAAGCATGTCAAGAGTAGGAATTATCTCGTTTAGGTCGATGCTCCAGCTGACTCAATACATTTTAGGGCCGCAAAGATAGGAATGTCATTCCTGAAATGTGGGGAGAGTGCCGTTGACGCGGTAGAGATGGCGATCAAAGCTTTAGAAGATAACCCAATTACAAATGCAGGATATGGAAGCAACCTCACCATCGAAGGTGATGTCGAGTGCGACGCCACAATTGTCGATCAATACGGTAGGAGTGGTGCTGCTGGAGCTGTGTCAAGTAAGTCCAAACCTGCTCTAAGATCCTGCGCACATGTATTTAAAATGCTAACTTGAACTAGAAGTCAGAAATCCAGTCTCTCTGGCTAGACTTATTATGGATGCCTCTTCCAAACCAATGCTGCTCTCACGAGTACCACCAAACCTACTCGTGGGCCAAGGAGCAACAGACTACGCCGCCGAAAATGGCATGATGATATTCCCCTGTGACTTGCTCGTATCCGACGTTGCACGAGCGAGATGGAGAAAGTGGCATACAGATCTTCGAGAGGCCGAGAATCGAGAGCTTGCTCGTCAAGAAGGCGGCGATGTCTCACTTATGAGGTCTCCCAGCCCTGATGAGCACTTAGATAAGGAGGGTTCGGGAACGCGATTTGACAACGCTACGCAGCAATTTCCGAGGAGCCCGGCGTCATCGACAACTTCACTCAGCTCGTGGTCAGCGATAAACTCTCCATCGCGGCATTCTCGACCTCTTACCCAATCTGCCGCAGACTTGCCTGCGGTGGATATCGCAGGAAATGGCCCAGAGCCTCATAACATTGCTTGGCGAAAACCGGACTTGCTCTCTGGCTTTCATAACACAGATGTCCGGGGAAGATTTACTGCTTCGCCGAAGGCTTCTCACGTATCCACCAGTCAACCTCATTCACCCTCGCTCAAGGTAGATGGTCATGACAGAAGCAACAGCCCCTTTACGGCGTCAACGGAGCGCACATCGCCTGGTAGACTGAAAAGGCTAAAGTTGCGCATGGCAGCTAAAGAGCCTCCAGGTGCTCAAGGTAGCCCAATGCAGACTTTGTCTCGCTCGGAACACTTATCGATGCAGCGTCAAAATTCCGAAACTGCTTCTATTGATCCTGGCTCCGAGCAGACTGATAGAATAGAAAAGCAAGAAGTGACGAGCAGCCCAGAACGTGAGATGCAGAGCAAGAAAACTAAATTCGGAGAGATCTTTGACGGGACTATGGACATGACGCCAGCTAAAACTATATCGGCTGAAGACTTGTTGCCCGGTACATTTAAGCCCAATCTTACAGCACCACAAACACTTCGCAGGCGTTCATTTGAGATTCTGAGTTCTAGAGATGATTGCGTCTCGGATACTGTTGGCGCAATAGCTGTGGATTCGAACGGAAGGATCGCAGCAGCCTCCTCTTCAGGTGGCATTGGCATGAAGCATAAAGGCCGCGCTGGTCCTGCAGCCCTTGTTGGCATTGGCACTGCCGTTATCCCCCTTGACCCGAATGACTCGGAGCAGGCATCAGTCGCCGCTGTAACGAGCGGCACAGGCGAGCATATGGCAACCACCATGGCTGCATATACCGCCGCCGAGCGAGTTTATAGTTGTGTTCGCAAACGCAAGGGAGGCGGCCTCGAAGGTGTAGATGAGGGACAAGCTTTGAAAGCCATGATTGACGTGGACTTCATGGGTATGCTAATCTGTTCATGGTTCATCAGTTGCTAACTCGCTAGACAGGTCATCCAGGAGTTGTCCATAGCCCCTGCAGTGGGGCGTTAGGAGTGATGGCGGTGAAACGAACACGAAATGGCATCTACCTCTATTTCGGTCACAACACTGACTCATTTGTACGTGCTAGACTGCCGTTTACTATGCCCGACTAACTTGTGGCCAAGGCTATCGCATCCATGAGCTCCGACGACAAGAAACCCCGCTCCGTGATGTCTCGTAACCATTCACACGGCAGTACTGCTACGGGAGCTCGCAGCTTCAGATTCCGTCCCAAGACACAAACACCAGACTGGGACTACCGGTCCAGTCGGGACTATGCGACTGTGCCACGAGCTTCACTTGGCATGAAGTAAGTAACGGAGAGGCGCAATGTCTTTCTCCCGCAAATCGTTTAAGCCGGGCCTAGATCCTTCACATGACGCTGCTTCTGCCTTGCATTCGTCTATCAACCCATGAGCTCATCGCATGACAATTGTTATACAGAAGCCCAGAACTCAGAACAAGGCTTTTTGCCCGCTAAATTGGAACACAGAGTGCTACCGACTACCTAGTACACGACCATGCTTATCCTTTCCCCCCCCCCCCCCCTTTCCTTGCATCTCAAGATTGTTGTGCAAGGTGCCTAGATAGGTGTATGTGGTGTGGCTGGCGGGTCTCAGAGAGCCCGGCGCTGGGAGGCTTGGGTTGAGAATGGGAACGAGGGTTTAGTTTCCACGTTGAATGAAGTCTGCATTGCGTTGCGTTGCATCACGTGGGGCTCATTACGGGGTTAGAGAAGGGAGGGATTGGCGACTTCGGTCTTAGACAAGTTGATAGACAAACAAGATACCCCAGTGAGCATGACTTTTACTTTTACTTTTGATGCATGGATGCGTGAGGTGTGGTTTGTGATATTTTATATCTTTGATTTACATTTTGATTTGACTTTGCGACTATCTATTTTGGAGATGGCGCGCTAGATGAGTTTCCTGATAGGGAGAATGTGTCCATCCAGCTGGCTCTGTTTGCATTGTAGGTTGGGAAATACCTGGGGGAAGTAGGTAGGTAGGTAGGTAGGTGAGCGGACGTACTAGGGGCGTGTTGAACCACGTCCGCGAGAGCTCGCTGACGGGGATGGCATTGGATAGTCGCCGTCGAGTCCGACGCCTGGAGGTAAGCTTGAAAAATCCTGTCGGCCTTTTCGATCCCCCATTAGCCTCTGAATAATCTCCACAGCCCAACTCCAGCGACCTGTCCCCGCCAGCGACGGGCCAGGTGAGCATGAAAACCATACGGGACTTTTACTCCAGCCTGAGATCCAGAATGAGCATGAAAACCCCACGGGACTTTTAATTCCCCTAGGATCTAGACTGAACGCCCTACCAGGTAAACAAAAAAATCCCACGGACTTTTACGCCCCCTGAGATCCCTATATTGATCGAAGGTGACGAGTCACTGGATAGGAAGTGATGCTCCACCACATTTGCCAATTCAAACATGGACATGCGGCAAGACTGCTTCCAGGCGCGTATGATTCGAACGTGGACCTGGGAAGATGCCAGCAAGATTGATCTCAGGACGGGCCGGGTGTCGACGCCGGGCTATCGCCTAGAGCCGCCGAAATCCTATCCTTTTTCCGCTTCTTCGGCTTCTTCTTCGCCACCACAATGGGCTTCCCGCCGAGTTCTTTGCCTAGAGAGAGATGGGTCCCGCAGGTTAAGCAGTCTCCGTTCTCCGGTATCGAGCAGAAAATGCTGAGGCAGATGCTACAGACGTATCCAATATCGACGACTCGGCGGTGGCAGAAACATGCCGCTCGGAAATCGACGTCGATCCGTGTGGGGAGGATGAGGTCCCTTCGGGAGCCTTGGCCTGGGAGAAAGGCCATGAGGAGGTATTGGAGGAGGCCTTGTGGGGCGGAGATGGGGATATAGATCCCCTTCGTTGCGTCACAAGCTTGTTGGAGGAAGACGGTGGAGGTGGAGGTTTGGCCAGGGAGAATGAATTGGCAGATGTCGATAGGGATGCTGAGGCGTTGGCAGGCGAAGATGGAGTTCATAATGGCGATGTATTGGTTTGCGAGATCGGTGGAGGGGGAGAGAGAGAGAAGCAGGATGCGCGACTGGAGATTAGAGCGGACACTGTGGGTGGCGGAGGTCTGGAGGGCCTCCGAGGTGGCGGCTCGCGGGCCACCTCGGGCTTCAGCGTAGGCGATCATCTCTCGGTTTATGTAGCTGAGAGCCAGGGTAAGGGCACCAGCAATGAGGGTGGAAGACGAGCGAGAGACGGAAGAGGGGGTGGTGGATTGGAGGAGAGTGCGCAGGTTCGTGATGAGTTCTTGTTCGACAAGGCGGAAAGGTTGGTATTTGCTAGCGTTATGAGATTCTTCATTACTATGCGAGTCTTCTCCATCCTGTGCTTTGTGCACTTCATTCGCGCCAGCTCCGTTTGTAGCTGCCTCCTTTGACAGTTTGAGCCGAAGCCGCTTTGTGGGCTCCACAATATCTGATTCTGGGCCACGTTGTTCTCCCGCGTGTCCACGCTTACGAATCGTATTATGTGTTGATTTTCGGGCGGGTTCTGGAGCAGGGTAAAGCCATGTCGCTGATTCGCAATGGCTCGCAAGCACCGCAACTTTATTGGTGTAGTTGCTAGCTAGATGCGCGTTCAAGAATATCAGCAGATCCGAAACGGCCTTGTGAAATGGCAGAGTGTCCGAAAAGAGGTCCCACGCAACTGGGTTCGTGTCCAAGATGACGGTGAGGAGCAAAGGCGCAGTCTCTGGATATGTATGTCAGTGTTGATCCTGCAGCCATCTGACCAGGTACTGACCATTAATGGCACGCTCATAATGCTCCGAACCGTCCACCGTCTCCATATCCAAGCGTGTCGTCAAAAGGCATGTCAGACAGCTGACGATCCGGAGCCTGATATCTGGACAAAGCAGTCAAGATTCTGCCAGAACTCTGTCGTATTCATGGAGAATCCAGGTGGCACAGAAGCACGGTGTGGTGAAAATCCGAAATTGTCAAACCTTGTAGCTTGGCGGTAACACGTTGCTGTTCGCTAAACGAGAAGACCAAACTCAAAGAGAGGCTTGGCGAGGTATTCGTGTCGATCGCCTAATCGGTGCACTTGGCGAAAGGTTGCCTGGGTCCTTCAGACCAGCTGAAGGGTGTTGGTGTAGCCTGCCAAGAGTGATATGATGAACATCAGAGATTGTTCGGAGACCGAAGCGGCCAAAGACGTCAAAAGCTCCGGGCGGCCGCTCCCCCCACGCCAGAGCTTTTGAGCTTCTGAAGCTAGGTCTGAAGCGTGCCCCGCCCGGAGTTAACGACGCTGACGTTGAACGCGTGACACAAGCAAAAAGATGGCGGCGGTTCGCCCTCCGCTGCCGGATCCTTCGCTTGTACCCTTCCCATCCAATGAAGCCACCCACGCCTGCCGGCATGCAGACTGCCTACTACTGACAATGGCATGAAACGCACTGGTCGTCAAACGTTCCCGCCAACGCGCAGCTTGTTGGAACGCCCGGGCGCCGAAAAAAGGCGATTATCGACGCCTTGGCAGCCCCCTCCGAGCCGATGGGATGGACATCTGAAAACTGATATCATCAGGTGATACAACATACCTCTGCTTCGTAATTCGAACCATTTCCAATTCATCTGTGCGAGCCTAAGACCTACGGAACATTTTGAATAGAACTTCCTTTGTTCAATATTCCTTGCACATCAGCTGACGCTCACTGCATTCCTGACCAATCCCATCCGCAGCACCAGAAACGTGAAACTCTCCACCTAATATCGACGACTTTAAAAACCCCTCGGAAGGCTCTAAACTTAGGGCCTTATAGGCATCGAACCTTCACTTCAAACCTCGTCCCGAAGTGTCTTCGCCCAAGACCTGATCAAAGGACAGCTCTGCGACTCCCGGCCTCCTGGCTAAGGGACGAGATATGCTGTCTCAACCTCAAGCCTTTGAGAAAGACCGAGCCAGCTCCCTAGCGCGGAGCGCAGTTGAGCTCATCAAAGATGGCCACCTCGAGGTAAGAACACCAAAGAAAAGGCATGCATTCATTACTAAGATACTCTACAGCAAGCGAGTTATCGCCTCCGAGAAGCGGCGGCCCTGGGACCTAACAATGCCGATGTACAAGCCGCCCTCATGCAATTACACTACACACAAGAAGTTTCTCCGATTGTGGATGCATGCGAAAAATACGTGTCAAATCCAGATATTTCTTCGGGTAAAAGCTTGGTCCGGCTCTTGGCCGATAATGAGAGACACCCACCGAAAGAAGCTGCTTTGGGGATCCTGAAGTCAATATTGGACAAGACACCCTCAGAATTGACGGCAGAACAGGATGAGATACTTGTGGCCTTAGTCAGGTCAAGTCCGGAGGTCCGGCGCCACTTCATGGCCGAGTTCAAGAAATCACCAACACAGCTTTTCGATAATCTGTATGAGAGAGGAGATGGAATTGTCAACAACTTGAGGAGCATAGTGTCGGACAAATCACTATGGTACGATGAAGAACAGCGAAGAGAGGCTGAAAGAGACCTCTTTCAATTACTTCTCGCTAAGTTGATGGAATCCGGGCATGACCACGACGGACGATCTCTAAGAAGCATTGCTCTGCTTCTAGCAACAGACGCGGATGCAGTATCGTCTCTTGTTGATTCTGATAGCTTCGATGCCATTCTTTCTTGCTTGGATATTCGGCTCTCGCCTGATGTGAGGAATCAAGCGACACTTGCTACTTCCAAATACTTGGACGCAGCCAAGGACGACGGTCAGAAAATGTTCACGCAGTTCGTTACCGCCAAAGCCGGTGGAAAGAAGAAAGATGGCACCATTATCGCCTTCTCGGCAGCTGCAAGCTTATTCCCGATCATGCCCAACGTTATAGCACCTCTCTTCTTAACTGAGGGCTTCCTTCCGTCGCTCCTGCCAAGCCTCGACAACGAGCTCAAGCACACGAAAGTTGAGGATGCCTTTCTTTTCCTGCTCAATTCTGCCTGCATTGACAGTGCTTGTCGTCTTGCGACCAGAAAATACTGCATGGACTGGTTGGAGCAGATGCTGGCTGAAGGTACGGAAGATCAGCAAGCAGTGTCGGCAACCATCCTGGCCAAGATTGGAACATCTCAAGCCGTGACCGATCCGCAACAGGGAACTTCTCCAGCGAAACCTGACGTTGACATGGAAGAAGTAGTGCTGATGCTACAGAAGGCAGTGTCTTTAAATGATGTCGCAGGTTCCGCGTCGTCTTTGGAAGGTCTTGCCTATGCTTCACTCAACCCGAAAGTCAAGGAAGAGATTGTGGCAGACACAAAATTTCTGAGGAAAATATATGAAATTCTCGAACGCAGCAATACCAATTCTGAGGTCAAAATAGGCGGGCTAAGTGTTCTTGCCAATCTCGCTCAGTACCAGCCGAATCTGTCAGAAGAACAGAAGAAGCTAGCACAGCTAAAAGATTATGCAAACACCTCCACATCTCACCCACCAAATCCGCTAGACAATGACGAGCATGTGAGTGATCGTTGCCGGGTCCTGGTAGCTACCGATATTATGCCCGCTCTCGTCAAAACCAGCACAGGAACTTCCACTGCCGCCCAAAAAGTCATTGACAAGATCCTCCTCTCACTCTCCAAAAACCCAAAGTCACGTGGCAAACTCGCCCAGCAAGGCGCCGTGCGGCTCCTAATGCAGCACCTGCGAGCCGCCACAGGCCCAACAGAAGGCGACTCATTCGAAGCCGCTCACGCCCTCGCCCGGATCCTAATCTCCGTCAACCCCGCCCACGTCTTCCCCGCCACGGGCAGCCTCCAAGCCGCAAACGCAGTCCCCTGCCTCGTCAGCCTCCTCAAAGACCCCGCAGGCGCCAACTCCGACGGGCCACGCGACCTGCTCCCCGTCTTCGAGAGCCTCCTCGCCCTGACGAATCTGGCGTCATCCGCAGATGACAGCGCCGCCGAAGCCATCATCCGGCACGCCTGGGACACCGTCGAAGACCTGCTTTTAGCGAAGAATGCGATGATCCAGCGCGCGGCCTGCGAGCTGGTGTGCAACCTCGCCGCGACGGAGAAGGGGGTGGCGAGGTTTGCGGACGGGTCGAAGAGGGCGGGCCATCGGCTGCATTTACTGCTTGCGCTGGCGGATGTGGAGGATGTCGCGACGCGGAAGGCGGCTGGCGGGGCGTTGGCTATGCTCTCGGGGTTTGAGGCGGCGATTGATGGGATCCTGGAGGTTAAGAGGGGGATGGAGATTTTGTTTGGCTTGTGCCAGGAGGGAGACGAGCAGCTTGTGCATCGGGGAGTGTGCTGTGTGAGGAATATCGTGTGTGCGGAAGGGGAGACGGGGAAGAGGGGGAGGGAGGTGGTTAAGGGGGCGGGGGGCGTGGAGGTGCTGATGGGGGTTTTGAAGAGGAGTCGGAATCAGGTTGTGTTGACGCTGGGGGTGGAGGCGTTGAAGGCGTGTCAGCCTGAATGATAGAACGAATGGGGCTTGGCTTCAGCGAATGGAAATGGAGTGAATGATGTTTATGAAGGTTTACGTTTTACGGTCTTTGTCACACATGGCGACGGTGTCTGATCTGGTATGTGTCGGCGTATTGCATTCGCTTGGAACCGGAATGGAATGGGAATGGGGGTATTCAACATGTGACTGACTCACTGACTGATTGACTGATTGATTGACTGATTGATGGCGTTTAGACGGATATCCGGACGTACGTTTACGGGTCGCTCCCGTTGTTATGATGGGGGTTTGATAGATAGATTGATACCTGCTTAGATTGATGATGTTAGATAGATGGAATGAATGTATCGCTGTTGTGATGAGAAGTAAGCGTTTTTGGTGGCTTGGGAGGGTGGTGTGCTGTGTAGAGAGAGAGAGGACTTGTGGGGCGCTATGTGAGGGTAGGTCTTGTGCTGGGGGAGTAGGTTGGTGGTTGGAAAGGTGTGTGGTTTGGGGGCTGGGAGAGGGGGTGGTGGTAGAGGTAGATAGGCTCAGGCGGACTCGGGAGGAGGGGTGGGAGCTTTAGGCTGATGGTCAGACGGGGAGCGTGGACCTGGGGGTTTGGAGAGGGATGTTGTTTATGCGTCGTTAAGGTTTCAACCAAGTACCGTGAATGTGGTGTATGCAGATTGTTATTTCAGAGTGTTGAGATGCTAGCTAGATACCTTTTTGACTGTGCCGCCTGCCCTTTCCCGATTCGACAATCCAATATGAAAGAAAGGAAATTTGATCAGCCACAGAACTTTGCTGCTATGCATTTGCAGACTTTGCATGCTAGCCTTTTGAAATATTTTTCGCCTCTGTTCAGTAAAATAAAGACGCTGTCCCCGCTCAAAGCCCTCTCCGAGGCCAGTAAGAGATGCGCAAGAAATAATGGGGGTATAGATGCTAGCTAGAAAGCACAGGCAGGATCTTCGTTCCGCTCAGCCGCCAGGCTGCTGCTCACAAGAAACATAGAAGTGATGGGTTTTAGGTGACAAAAGGGAGAAAAGCAAGGGGAATGTACAGCGTTTGGGGTGTGCAAAAAACGCCACGGGCTCCATAACTCCGCTTCGTAGAGGAAAGGAAATTCGTTTCTCATCGTCCATCCATCATCTAAGACTGCGTGTAGGCTGTCGTCGGTTGTGACTGCATTAAATACAGGCATCCATGTTATTCTTTAGAAAGGCCGTGCTGGAAGTCGGAAATCAGCCTCCATGTCCACATCCGATGCTTCGTCAGAAGGCTCATCCTCAACGAAGGTGAATTGTTCCTCTACAGCATCAGGGTCGTCTGAGTTTCTACCAGCTCCGAAAAGCTCAATGAGTTCAGTGACAGTCCATTTCTGCCTGACCGCGTCTCTATCGAGGGCCTTACTGATCATCTCTGTCTTCCGATCTTGTATCTTCACGATGTCGTGGTCTATGGTGTTGTCGACCACGAAACGGACGACTTCTACATCCTGTGTCTGCGCTATTCGCCAGCAGCGAGATAGCGCTTGTTGTTCCACGCTTGAATTCCAGTGTAAGTCTAACAGGATACATTTTGAAGCCATCGTTAAATTGAGACCCGTCCCTGATTTTTGAAACAGTCAGTAGCTGCCTCGAACATGAGCAGAACATCTGGTTTGCTTACCACCACACCTTAAGGAAGCTATCATGATCTTGCAATTCTTGTCCTCCGAGAACCTCTTGAGTGCGTTATCCCGGGCCTCGAATGATTGTGTACCAGTGAACGCGACCGAACCCCAGCCTTCGATCTTGCAGACGCGCCTTAGAATCTTTACCATACCCAAGAATTGTGTAAAGATGATGATCTTAGCGTCGGGCGTGCGCTCCATCCAGTCCAGAATTTGCGCTTTGACTGCGAGGGTCTTAGCAGAGTAAAGCACCTCTGTTCCAAGATCCACCCACTTGGTGTTTTCTGCGTCGACAGCTTTCTGTCCACTTAGTTGAGATGATCGAGGGCTTTCCATGATACCTTTTCCGGCCTCTGCAAAACCACGTAGGACTTCAGAGCTTTGAAAAGCAAGATTGCACTCAACACACCGGGGGGCCTCCTGCTCTTCGTTCCGCGCTTGGTACTGGAGCCAAGTAAGACAGTCTTGACAATACATGTGACCACAAGGGTCAAGGATTCTCGGTACTTCCGCAGGACTTAGGCATTTCTTGCAGAGCGATTCTTGGTTGCGTTCTTCCCAAAGTCCGCTCTCGCGCATTTGGGTAAGCATAAGTCTAAACTCGTAGGCTGCACCAAATCCTTTGCCGGTGTCGTTGTCAATGTCACGCTTCTCCGTTGACTGGCGACCTTCGGAAGATTTGGCGATATCTTGAGCCTTATTCTGCTGAGCTTTCCGGGCAGCGGTGATCTGCGACCTCAGCTCTTTCATTATTTCTCTGCCTGAGGCACCAGTGTCAGAGCACATCTCGGACTCAGTCAGATCCCAAAGCTTCTCGAAATCCTCGGCCTCGAGAATTTGTTCCAATGTAGACTGGACGAGAAGCACGTGAGACACTAACATGCGCAGACGAAGCATTAGCACGAATATGTTCTGGTATTTCTGAATGATAGGGCCATTGCGCCGGAATTCGTTGATCTTGGCAATGAAGCGAGTTTTGACGATGTGGTAAATAGCTCGCTCAATCTTGTTGAATTGTAGATGGACTGTCGTTTGACTGATCTTTGGTAGCTTTACCAGAGGACGGTTGAAAAGGCGATCAGCGTGAGTCCGACGGATCATTATGCAGGATAGAAGTACTCGCAGTCGTTGGATTGCCGGTTCAGAGGATATTTTGCCGTAGTTCCTCATGAATAACTGCTGAGATCCTGTGTTTTCAACACGAAGAAAGTTTACGAGAGGCCATAGGTCAAGTATGGAATTAGTGCATGGTGTGCCGGATAAAGCCCATCGGTATTTGCCAGATAGAGCTCGGACAGCAATGCTTGTTTTTCCGTCGCTATTTTTGATGTAATGGCCTTCGTCAATGACGATCCTGTGCCAATACACTCGATGAAGATGGCCACGATTCTTCTCATAGTACCCCTTCCACCACTTGTCCTTTTCGACGTCGGTCGTCAGTGTCAAGACTTCAGGGGGATGAGGATAGCTCCGGGCTACTTCTCGATAGCTAGTTATTACTACATCCTGTTCCTGAAGGTCGGAAACCGCATCGTAGTGGTTGAACCGTTTAGATGCGTATATCATGATATGCGGAAGTGTTTTCGGCTCCAAATGTTTTATAAACTCTTGCATCCACTGGCTCTGGAGATGACTAGGCACAACAATGAGAGTACTTTTGCATTTTGAGTGAGGTGGGGCTCTCCCATCAACAATGGTTGCGATGGTTTGAATCGTCTTTCCGAGACCCATGGTATCGCACTGGAGACCGCCGTGGGGCCGGACGGCGGAATTCTCTCTCTCCCTCATCCACCCAGCGCCGAGAAGCTGATAATGCTCAAGGGTGCTCTTGAGCCCCTTCATTTTCCACGTGGCTGAACCGCGGTGGGGTCTGATCGTTCTGCTGGACTTGAAGTGTTGGATGGCTTCTTGTATAGCCCTTCTGTCTTGCGTAGCAATTTGACTTTCTTCCTTGGAAGGGGTTGATTGTGTCATAGAGGCGATAAGCTGTTTGAAAGCCTGATCTCGGCGACATTTTCCATCAAGGAAAGTTGGCTGGGCTTCTAGGCCCTGGTTTGCTTGAGCATTGGCTAAGATATCATTGTTAAAAATAGAGCCGATGTTGCTCATCTGTGGCCTCCTCTTTCGATCTTTGCGCTCTGAGATGCCAGATTTTTGGGCTTTCTTGGCGGCCGTAGACTTCGTAACTTTGCCAGAAGCGACTTTCTTCGTAGTAGGCTTGCGTGACTTCTTTCCGTTCTTCATGCTCCGTACGCTGACAATGTCGAGATCCGAATCATCTTCTAGCTGGCTAGACGAGTGCTTCTGCACCATTTTCTTTTTCAATGGAGGCTGTTTCCATGCTGGGAGGTATCCTGGGGGCTGGTGTTTGCCATCTTGTTCATCGGCAGAGTAGAACATTGCGTTGTCCATCACATCTTGTTCTTCTTCCGCTTCCTTACGGGCAGCCTGCTCTCTCTCATACTCTGCATAGTCTCGCTTGCCCTGAATTCGTCTCAATCGTTGCTCTTCTGCTGCCTGTGCCCGAGCGAATTCTATTTCGACCTCTTCAGTGTTCTCGCCCCTCTCGACCTTGTTTTTATAAGCTCTCTTCAACCTCTGAAATTTCTTCTTCTCAGACTGATCATCCTCTTCCTTGTCATTAATTTCTGTCATCCATGAGATGTCGTTGGGATCTTCGTGGACTCCAGGTTCTCGATGTGACAAATCCGTGTTCGGTGCGGCAGCACGCTGCGCTTGGAGCGCATGAAACCTGGACGCAGCCTCTTTAGCAATCCCGCTATTCCACTGAGATCCATGGTCCTTCTTCTTCTTCTTCAGGAATCGCTGGGACATCATAAGACGTCGCCGGTTCTCGGTATTACCGGATTCCTGGAATGCGTTGCCAGCTTTCTCACTGCCAACCGGCGGTGCAGATGATGGTTCGGCGGCCCCCTGAGTTGTTTGAGCCTCTGCATCTTGAGCTGGTGAAGAGCCTCGATATTCTCGCAATAGTTGAAAGTTATGCTCCAAGTCTGCTTGATCTGTGTCCGCTTCGATGTCATTAGGCTGCTGTAAATGTTGAGCTTCGGGAGCAGATTCATATGCCTGGGTGTCCTCCCCACAGTACTCAGAGGCTGCAATGTCTGACGCTGGAGGGATTCGGGCTAGACTCGATTCAGCGTACTGGACATTATCAACAAGTTCGGTGTAAGTACTGTCATCGTTCTCCACAAAGTCAGAACCAGGTTCCCTGTCCGCTAACTGTACAGCATCCAGTGACTCTGATATCCTGGAGGGAGTCGTATCCTCATCTAGGTCAGCGGTTGCCTCTGTGAATCCATCTGCCGGAGCAGGTACAACGACGGAGATATTCGGCTTGTCATTGGTAATAGACGACTGGTCGACGCTTTGAGGGTCGCCATTTTCGAGATCAGAAGCTGGAGTCCCCTGTGACGAGAGGTCTGAGACATCTTGAGACATCTTTGATTTAAGTAAAGGACAGTCCCGTGCTCAGTGAAGATAGAGTCACTTAGAAGGAAATATGCAGGTGACTGAAACTGGTTCTCAACGGTCGACGAAAAGAGTAAGAGTGTTGTGAGGATGAGAAGTATGCAATAACAGTCCTCTGTAGTATAGGAATGAAGAGTTGGAGGAATCGGTCAATGGTGATCAGAGGTTCGTAGTGAGGGTAAAGGTCCAGAACGGAAAGCCGCCGCAAAGCGGCTACACAAGCATCCAATGACGTGCTGTAGAAGATGCAGTGATTGCTTACATGGATGAAGAATATTTGATGATACAAGGAAATGCAAATGGGAAGTAATTGTAAGAGAGAGGAAGGATAGAGCAAAGGGGTGAGGAATTTATAACCCCTGAATCGGAGCGGGAATGCCAAGACTCTCTATGGCGGAGCGGAACGGATCAACTTGGTTCGAAAACTGTGAGAAAATAGAGATGAACAAATGACGGACGAGCTGGTGATAGAAAGCTTTTCGGGATACGAGTTGCAGAGATGATCTTTGCCGTGAGAAATGTCTCATTGTGGGAAGGCTGTGCCAGCGTAAAAGTTTCTGCACTATGGTGGAAAGGTCACGCATGAGAGCCTCAAAGATGGTACTCGACATCGAGAATTCATGTGAACGTTAAGGATGCACTACCGGTTTATTAACAAACTAGGATACATTCTGCAAAGTATCCTAGCCCGTTGAGCCTTCAGACCGCAGATGGACAGCTACCAACATCAATATGGGCAGGGACAGACAAATATTCGTGAATGAAGCGTTTCCCAACCTTTTCGTCGAGCACCTGTGGACTGATTCTATGGGACAAACGGATAGGAGCGCATGAGAGAGATACATGAAAGAGGCGACGGTAGTCGCCGTGTGAGATGTTGGACATTCTGGCAAAGATAGAAATTAAAAGTACTTTGAGGCGGCGCGATTATTTGATCCTCAAACTGGTCCAGGATTCTGCAGACAGAGTTTCTCAATTCGACAACAAACAAGAACGGGGGAGTGTCTAGTTTATAAAGGTGAGACATATGCAAAGTGGGGCCGCGATCTCCACTTCCCGCGTTCCACCAGGAAGCTCTTGGAGAAGCTTTGGGATCGTGACTCCACACACGTTGTAAAGAAAAACGTCTTCTGTTACTCGGCCGCCTCGAGCATTTTCATAATTCTTCATAGCTTCAACAGCCCAGCTAAATTATCTATAGACACTTCAAGGTCTATCGAAGCTTTTTCACTGGTCGCAAACATGACCGCAACCACCTCTCCTCCTCCACCGCGACCGCCGGCCCCACCCCCCTTCGACATAGTCTCAACCTACAAATCCCTCCTCGCCGCCGACCCTTCCCTCCCAATGCCCATCGCCGCCATAGAGTCCCTCGTCCAAACCCTCACCTCATCACGCAGCACCACAATCAGCGAAACCCTCTCCCTCCTCCAATCCTCCTCCACCACCCTCCGCCAGCAAATCCCCAACCCAATCTCCCTCTCCGCCGGGACCGACCTCTTCCAACGCTACCTAATCACCTCCCTCAACCGCCCGGAATCCAGCGACTTCCCCACCCTCCGCAACCACATCCTCACCAACAGCCGCCTCTTCATCTCCCGCGCCAAACAGGCCCGCGAGAAGATCGCCAGCTACGGCACCGACCTCCTCGCCGACCACCGCACCGTCCTCACCTACGGCGGCTCCCGCGTCGTCGACGCCATGCTCCGCCGCGCCGCCGACCCCCGTCACGACGCCAAACGACACACCGGCATCCGCTTCAGAGTCATCTACGTCATCCCACCACCCCCCTCCACCACCACCACCACCGCTGCTTCCCCCGAAGGCCTCTCAACCGTGCACGCCCTCCGCGCCCTCTCCGTCCCCGTCGCCACCATCCCCCCCTCCGCCGTCGCCTACGCCCTCGGCAAGGCCGACCTCGTCATCGTCGGCGCCGAGGGCGTGCTGGAGAACGGCGGCATCGTCTCGCGCCTGGGCACCGGCCAGCTCGGCCTGCTCGCGCACGCCCTGCAGAAACCCTTCTACGTCGTCGCCGAGAGCTACAAGTTCGTGCGGCTGTATCCGCTCGGGCAGTATGACTTGCCTGTTGAGCAGAGGGTGGTGCGGTTTAGGACGGCGGAGGATGAGCAGAGAGAGCGGGAGAATGGGGAAGAGAGCGTGGTGGTGGTGGATGGTGCCGTGGAGAAGGAGGAGGGGGGGAGGAAGGGGTATTTCGACCACCGCGAACCGACGGTGGGCTCTACGACGTTGACCGACGCGGTAGATTTCACGCCCCCCAATTTAATTTCAGCGCTCATCACCGAGACCGGAGTGCTCACGCCCAGCGCCGTCAGCGAGGAGTTGATCAAGCTATGGTTCTGAACCAAAAAAAAAGCAACAAAAACTTTTAAAATCGGATATTTGCGTCCCCCAAAAAGGGAGCAAGCACTCAAATGCTCAAAAATGCAACATGGTTACAGATCAGTCATTAATATCCGGATGCCCAGTCCCGTGGAAATTCCCCGGATGTGTATCTCATAAAAAAAAACGCTCTAATAAGCTAGGCTCCCCCCGGGGCCTGTGTGCTGTGCATGCCATGCAACCCATCAAATACCTTTTACTCAGGTTCCACCAGCGCCATGCTAAATGACGATTTTCGACCCCCGTTGCCGCGCTAAAACGCCGTGTCCCTTTGTTTTCATTTTCATTTATCATCCCAACTCCGCCAACTCCCTCTCCTTCGCCTGCAACGCGTGCCGAATGTGCTCCGCCTCACGCAGCAGTTGCGCGCGCTTCTCGGCCCGCGGACTCCCCCGGCTGCTCACACCCATCTGTACCGCGGCGCCGGCCGCCTGGTTCTTGTGGTGTGCCTGGTGGCTGAGCGCCAGCAGCGAGGGGTCGACGGGGGTGCCGCCGCCGCCGCCTTCGGCGGAGCCGGGCGGGGGCATGCTGGACGCGTCCCGGGAGGAGCCGTTGATGCGCTTCACCTCGTCGTCCAGGTCGCCGGCGTCCAGGCTGGAGATGGAGCGTTTGCGGCTGTGGGAGGGGCGGCGCGGCGGGGGGAGGATGCGCGAGTCCGGATCGATGAGGTTTCCCGTCGTGGTGGAGCCGGACTTGTAGCCCGTGAAGTCGATCAGGGGCGGGTGCGGGCCCCGGAGGTACTGCTGAGAGGGGTCTTGTTGAGGTCCCGCGGACGTGTATGAGAGAGGGGTGGCGCTGGGGGTGGTTGGAGGGAGATTCGCAGCACGTGAAGGTTCTTGCAGAGCGGCCGGCACGACACGTTTCCTGCGTTTGATTGTGGACTTTTTCATGGCCACGGGTCGATGTGCGCCGTGTAGCTTGTGGTATAAACCTTTTCTTCGTTAGCAACTTGCGCCAATTTGTCCAGGACACAGAATCCCAACTTACCGCAAGCGTTACAAATAGGGTGGCCTTCATCGTCTCTCCTCCACAGCGGCGTCACTGTGGTTCCACAATTCTGACAAGCAATCACAAGAGCTGGGTCTCCCACGGGTGAACCTCTTCCCGGCGCAGACGTCTCGCTGGCGGCGTCATGGTCTTCCATGTCCACGTCCTGCGTGGAGACGCTCGGGCTCGTTCGCGCTGGCGAAGACGCCTTCGGTTTGCCATTCGTCAATTTCGCGACGCGGTTATTGTACGCGGGACAGCCGTCACAACCGTCTGCACCCCCGGCCCCATTACACATGCCGCCACCAGGGCAGCTGCCTGAAGAATGCTCTGGAGGCACGTACGGTGCTTTTTCCTGCAGAATCGGGGGAGTTTCGAGGGATTGGGAAGGGGAGACGCTTGTTCTTTGGCGGGCGGTGGTCGGGGCGGGGGAGAGGGTGGTGCTTGTAGAGCAGGTCGGCTTTTTCATGCCGCTTGGGCGAGAGGTGTTGCGTGCCTTGAGGTATAGGCCGCAAGCGTTGCAGATGGTGTTGCCCGTCGGTGATCGTCGCCACAGCGGGGTTCTGGTAGTGCCGCAGTTGCTGCAGACGACATGTCAGGAATGCAAGGGCCAAAAAGAAAAAACTACCCCAGCAAAATGCCAAACGCCTTACCTGCATGTCTGCCCAAGGTTCGTAGTCTCGTTCTTCTTCGAAATTTCCTCGTCACTGTGTTCGGTGCTCTTCTGGCTCGGCTCCGGTGAAGAGGGCGCTGCGGCCTTGTCCGTTTCCGTCCGCTGCAGGAGCATCTTTCCATACACGCTCTCGGCGCTACTGCTGCTCTCTCGCGCGCCCCTCGCTGACGTAACCAGCTGGTGTGCGGCGTCCAAGTCCTCGGCGGACGGCTGGCGTAGGAGATCGGAATGCAGTCGTGGAAGAGAGGAGGGTGGTGGTGCCATGCGCGTGTGAAGGGCCAACATTCCCACGGTTCAGCTCTCTCGCTAGATTTCTTTTTTCCGCGCCGTCGTCGCTTCTGGGGTTGATGGGCTCCTCGACCATAGAGAGTGAAGAGGGCGGTGACGATCCCTTCCCCACGATTCCTCCACAGAGAGAGAGAGAGGGCGTGAGAGTCAGGTGATGCGGACACAATCGATAGGCTGCCGCGTGTCTGGCCGTCTCCAAGCGATAAGCAACCACAGATTTCCCATGCAGGACCGACCAATATCAATGAGATTTTTTTCAGATCTTGAAAGGGGATATTCGGTATCTTTCAACTCCGTCCTTTCATTGCTGGCACCGCCCAAGAAGTAATGAGCTCGAGCCCCTCCCTTCACCGTCAAAAGGTCGTTCAAAACCCATGACCGAGTGACGGTGTGTTCCCAAACAGGCTAGCCTTGTAATTACGTTTGGAAATCAGATTCATCGCCGTTCCGATTGGTTGACTAGGGTTTTAAGGTTGCCGGTCCTCGGTCACGGTCCGGAGCCCGCCTGGGGTTGGGGAAGGCCCCAAATCTGCACAGAGTTATCACTCTTCTGGTCTGTTCCGGCCCAACAGAGCAGTTTCCCAACTCGTAGACTGAGCTGCAATCGAGCCCCAGAAGGAAAAGAGCACGGGGAAAGGGTCTCGGCCGGAAACCGGCATTTAAATTTTAAAAATTATCCTGGCGTTGAATCCGGGAGATCATGGCGGCGGAATTTTCTGAAACTCCGCTAGAAATTGCCCTCTCAAGTCGATTGTGCGCGGTGATTTGCTCTACTGCATGTGCGAGCCCTTTCTCTAAGTGGGTTTTGCTGACCACGGAGTCACCGACCGTGATATGCATGTCATGCAAGCACATCATTCTGACAGCGCAGATTCTTGTTCCTTCGGATTGCCCTTCACAGTATACATGTATAACGAAACACTCTTAAGGAGTCCCCGGGAGCCTGGAGCCCCCGTATCTACCCGATAAGCGCTGTGCAAATAGCGAATCCATTGGCTGAGCCTCAAGGCCCGGTCCATGGTCATCCTCCGAGTCCGCAGTAGCACCGCCATGAGGGCCATTGCAAGACAAGCAACATCACAACAAACAATATATCCAACCAAGTACCTCCGGGTGGGTCTCAACTTTTAATCAATCGCCCTTGGCATGCAGCCCCCAACACATCATCGACTTCGGAACGCGAGATATCTCAGCGGGAACAGGGGTGACTTCAAACATTATCCGCCCTCGGTGACGCCGAACGTACCCTTACACCTGCTCCGCCCCCCATCCGGCATCCGCATCACGCATGTTTGATGGAGGTTCAATCTGGGGCATAAATTCCAACGCGCAGTAGCCCAGCCCCGTCGCGCCAATGATGGTGGCGGCAATGTAGCGGAGTATGAAGCCCTTCTCCAGAATCACGGTGCCGATGAAGACGTAGACTTGTTCAGGGAAGCCACCAATCAGCCTTTTCCCGCCTCATCACGATCTGATACTGGGAGCACTCACAGATACCACGCCCGAGGAAGGAGAAGAGGAAGGAGGCGTATCGCGGGATGTAGGGCGGAACCTGGGGGAGGAGCTCGAGGCCGATAATTCCTATTCCAGGAACTTTGTCAGCAATAGCGGTTTCAGGCCATCATCACATCGAACACGATGTGTGAGAAGAGGGTTCCCTACCAAGACCAAATATTATGACGTAGACTCCAATGATGATGGTATGCCTGTACGTGAGGAGAAAGGTGAGCGGATATGCGAAAAAAGGGTTTCGCGCTCGCTCAGGGGTTCCACATACAGCCAGACCTTTCCCAAGAACTCTCCAATTCCGCCGAGGATCATGAGACCTCCGACCGCGAGGTTGATTAGTCGGCTGGCGCGATTCAAGATGAGTTAGCCGAAGCTCCTCGTCTTCGGAACGGCTTCATGCGCGCAACAGGATGGGCCCTTGAAGCTTTTGCTCACTCACAAGATGTTCGAGAAATCCATGGCGAGGAAGACACGCCCTACTCGCGTAAAGCCGGTCAAGCGAAGTTTTAGGCCGCCGCGGAGCTATCGATATTAGCTAAGTGTACAGGTCGCCGGTACGGAAGAGAATGATCGGATGAGGTGGAGTTTTAGCTGTGATTCCGTTGAATTGGAGGTAATCTGTTGAATTTTGGCGAACTTTGCCGGCGAGCTTTCGCGCTCTCCTGTCGCTACGGCAGGCTACAGCTTTCGCGGGCGCTAGTCTTGTTGACGATCTTTGCAAGGGGTGGGGGCCAGAGAGCCGCTAAAAAGCGTGAAAAGCCGCTCCTCACACGTGAGTGTGCGTGGAGATACCAGTACAGGCACATCCGAATGCTCCGGCTGCGCTTAGTGTGATGTAGGTCCATGGGCAACCCAGGGACGTCTATTGCATTCTTTACATACTGTTCTTCATCTCTCTTAGTTTCCCCATCACACTGACTGGATCTGTCTCACCCGTCGCCTTCTGCATCAGCGGATCCGCTACTCTCATAAACACGTTATGCTTCTTTTCATCTACGATGGTAAACTTTCCCTGCGTTTCCCGATTTTCGTTCGCAAATTTTTCCAGTGCCTTCACCGACGGGTTTCCTCCATCGACCTTGACCAGAAACTTCGCATTGCTTTTCGTGTACTCATGGCCCGGGTAGACAGCAGTGTCATCTGGCAGGGCAGCTAACGTCTTGTTGAGCGCCGTGTGCATTTCAGCTGCTGTTCCCTCAAAGAATTTCCCGCATCCGCCGATGAAGAGTGTGTCACCAGTGAAGACGGCCTTTTTGATGTCTGAGCCCGAGTCATCTTTCATGTAGTAGCAGATACTGTCTTGGGTGTGGCAGGGAGTATGGAGGGGGGTGACGGATATCGACTTTCCGAGGGAGAAAGGTTTGGAGTGTTCGGGGGTCTGAGTAACGTGCGCGCAGTCCTTTCCGCCGATTATGGGTGTAGATGGGAATTTTTTGAGCTAAGTAGGTGATAGCGTGTCAGTATCGTGAGTGTGTTGGCGTTCTGTAGACCAACCATTTCTTCGTTGCCGCCAGCATGGTCCCAATGGCTGTCCAATTGTATCAGCATCCTTCTAAAGGTATAGTTCCCTTCTTAACCACAGAGCTAGTGCGCGTACTGGTGTGTATTGACAATGGCTGTGAGTTTTATTTTCCCTGCATCGATCTCCTCTTTCACTGTCGGCGCGACCCTGGCGGGTAGAATAATATCAGCAATTTGATATAGAGTAGCAGGGCGAGGCGAAGGAGCTAAGGCTTGGAGACATTTCGGACATACTCGGTCGGGTTTGCAGGATCGATTACCATTGCATCTTTGGTCTCTTCGTCGCTCACCACGTAGGCATAGTTGTTTGAGCTTCCAACCCCTGCAGTTACACAAACAGCGTTAGAGAATTGATATCTGATGAGACCAAGGCTGTGCGCAAGAGGTTGCATGCAGCTTACACATGGGGATCGACGTGATATGCATGGCGCGTGCAGGTCTCGAGGAATATGATAACAGAGGTGATAATGAAGAGAGCGGTCTGAGCAATCTATTGATGATCATGGGATTGAACGCACACGAAATAGTAGTCCGACGCAAACTGAAACTTCGCTTAGGCAATGCAGATATATTCAGACAAATCCTGAAGAAATTGTAGGAGCACCGAGCATTTGGCGCATCGTCGATTGACACCTTTCGGTGACGTAGATCTCTGCCGCGGGGCCTTTGTGGGGTAAAAGGGGTAAAGGGGGGGGAGCCATGTCAGCCCATGGCACCTACATAAGGTAGCTATTGGGACCCTGCAAGTGAAACAAAGAACACACCCTCAAGAAATCCATCCCCAGAGTCCCAAGCAGTGCCATTGGTGTGATAAGAAGTGGAGACGATCATCTTTGCGCTAAGATGCTGCACGGTGGACGGCCAAACCCTCCCTCGGTGCATGAGTATGGTTAACAGTTGTGAATGAAATGCAAGGTATACATTTACTGCCAGTGGCACGGCACCATGGATCAGATGATGCTCACGGATGTCTTGTTAGGGGCAAGATACACCATATGGCCCGCTAACTAGTGATCAGTTGTCTCGTCTGTCCCAGGTGCAACACCAACACCAAAGTCCTGGTCCACGGAAAGCGTTTTCGTTAATCTCCGTCAGTCATGAATCTGTTTCACACTACGTGATTGGAAAATATCCCACGAGTTTTGATACCTTTTGAACTGCCAAGACGGTGTGAAGATGGATTTCAGTGGGAGTCTCAACACCGCATACCCAATATTTAGGCCGCCCACCACCTCGGTGGCACGCTTCTCCATCGGCTTCAAATACTACTGGTACACAACGATCTGCATGAACGTGTCTATGACACCGTAAGATTCCACCCTATGCCGCTGATCAATTGCAAAGTGGAGTTATGCTTTATTCTCCTCGAACACCAGGTCCTTCCAATATCGATCCCATACCCATTCAAACCCCTGCTTCACCATTTCTCGGAGACCGCTCGGCCCTGAAACGGGCTGCATCTCCATATCATGAACACAGCGATGTCTCATCTCCACAAACTGGGTTGGCATACCTATAGCTACGGCTTGTGCGTGCATAGTGCCGTGACTTTTCTCGCTCATTTTACGAGCGCTTTCGTTCACCTCCTCGGCTGGGCAGGAGGGCTGTGAATCGTCTTCATTCTTGGAAGCCAGAAGATCGTACGGATTTAGTGATATGAAAGACAGCGCGTTTGCATCGTCACCAACCGGTTCCGACTGAGGCAGGTCTTCATTCGCGCTTTGTGACCCTGGACTTAATTTGGCAATTGATTCGGAGATCTTTGCGGAGCCATTGCCTTGCTTGGACTCTTCGAGCTCAACCGACAGCTGGGTTCCTGATTTTGCCTCTGCTTTAAGTATTCGAACGTCGCGATCGACAAAGGTATTCACGAACCGGATCCATGCCATAGCGTAGACCGCCTTTTTAGCATACGTTTGACTAGGAAGTATTGTTATAGCTTTGGCGGTAAACTCGTCTGCTGGTGATTTGTGGTTGCTGTCAGGCTCTTGACCTTCATTAGAATTAGCGTAATTAGTTAACTGCTCCATTTGCGCCTGGTCAGTTGGTGAAGGATCACCTAAGTGCGAAAAAAGCTCCTCCCATTGTAGGAACTCGTTCGGTTGGGTATCAGTCAGTATAGCAGAGACCAAATTCGCCGTGCCCTGAACAAAAGATGGGTATTCCATTTTTACTCGCAGCATGCGGGGTTCTGATGGTGCAGCAGGATGAAGACCACCCGTCAGATCACTATCATAGATATCGGCAATACCATGCTCTTGAAGGCGAGAGCGCACTGATGACGATAGTGTAGAAGTACATTTGGGCCCTTGATTCTGGGTCATAGCTGTGTCATCGTTGGAAATCTGGTCGTTCATAGCATTTTCATTATTTGATACGCTTCTTGATGCTGGAAATAGTAGGCCTCGCACTCGATGTAGTTCTTGAAGTGAACATGAAGCTGGTCGAATATCACTCGTAGCAGTGGTTCCATCATCAGCTGAAATGCTTAGAAGGGGGCTTCTAATTCTATTGCGAATCTTAGAATAAGGAGAGTCTCTTCGTATCTGCAAGGCTTCATCGCGGCTTCTACCATTAGTGTCAGGAATGGTACGTATGTCGGATGAATCGTTTAACAATAAGTCTCGAGAGCTATCCGACTGTTTCGATGCGTTCACGTCCTTTCTTCCAGTTTTTAAGGCAGAAAATGCAGAAACTAGTCCGTTGGAAGACTTCAGTTTTTTACGCGCTGGTTCCCCCATTTTGCGTTGTTACCATACACTGGCCAAAATTGTGTGAATCTCCTTCGTCTCATATTGTAGAAATGCCATGGCAACTTAGCAAGAGAGATCGGGTTTCCATAAAAGTAATGAAAAGCTCAAAAATGATTAAATTCTATGCCGACTAGAATATTCTTGACAAAAGTATCTGAGAAGTACGTTTTACTTTGGTGTCGCAATAAATCTCAATGCCAAGCCAGTGACGGCATGGCCTGTCTCTTCACAGTCCTTTCTGACTAAACTCCCATCTCTTCGACTGCGTATTTAATGTTAAAGTCTCAATACTAGTATAATACAGCCAAGAGGACGTCTATGTCTAATACACAACACACGGTCATCTCTAGACCCGGCCTAGTAAACACTAAGGCCATGCGACGCTATGTCCCATCTCCTAAGTAATGCAAATCTAGGGTATCAAATAATGAGAAAATTCAATCAATCCATTAAACACCAGACCTTTTAGTGCTCGCTTGAGCCACTTCGCACCCATACCAATTCCAGTATACTAGAATTAAACATATCAACTCCAACTTCATACGGCCGACACAACCGATGGTGAGGTAGGCAGGGCGAAACTATCCTGACTACGACCTTCGTGAGAGCGAGAGAGGCCACGCTGCTCTCCGGCAGTGCGTAAAACAAACCCTGTACTGGACGGAGATGACGGATAGGCAGATCGAGGATTTTCATCAGCTTCTACTTGGCTTTCGCATTCGGAAGTCTCCACCTCTGATGGTTCTGATGATATTGGAGGCTGGAAGTTCACTGAAAAAGGATGAGTATTGCCAGTGGCTGCAAAAGGATGAGGTGTCGCTATATCTGCATAGAATGTCGACGGTACCTTGTTTTCAGAAGGAAAATCTGCCGCAATATTTGAGTTTGGTTTAGGACCCGAATCTTCTGGCGGTGGCGTTGGAGGCAGCGGTATTTGACATGGGTCAGCCACATCATACCCAGAGACGACTTCCGCCTGTTCGACAGTGTCAAGTGATCCTGTCTTGAATAGAGAAGCTTCATCCATTTTCATTGCCGGCGGAGCCTGCTCGGAAACAAGATTTGAGGCCACAGCTTCGTAGAACAGCATGAAAACTCCACCCTGACACAAGAGAGTTTCCTCAGAAATTTCGGCTACGTCGGCGTCACTGAGCTCAAACCAGTGCTCAGAGAAGGAAGGGCCGTCTGTCACACATTGAGCGCTATCGCTGGAGCTGTTCGCGGTAGACAATTTTTTGTAGGCAATGTAATGTCCATTTTCATGTCTGCCATAATGCGTAACGACAGCACGAAGCTCATAAGGTCTCCTGACCTTGCTGCTTTTAACACAGGAAGTCCCCAGCAGTGATTTGGCTGGGTCCATGATCCAAGTCTCGAGATCGGAATTTGTGGGATTAGCACCGAGTGCCCATTCACTGAGGTCCAAATTGAGCGGAAACCGCACCGCTCTATTGTTCTTGTACTGAGCCCCCGTCATTTCATCGAACACGCTTCGGTTGACGTGTATCGTAAGGCACTCTGGCGGCCGGCATATCACAGCTTGCTTCGATTTGGTAGAAGATATGCGATCCCTAGCCGGAATGTGGCATTGCTTGGTAAGCATAGACTCTGAGAAATCTTCGGTGGAGAGCGCCTTGTCAATCTGCGCTAAGCGGGCACCAGCCAGAGTCTTGAACATCTCTGGATCTCCATGGACGCCAGCTTCTGATTCAATTAAGAGGCGCTGCACTTGAGACCTTTTCTGAAGGAGGGTACATTTAGCACATTCCACGTCTTGGATTTGTTCGAGAGCTGTATAGTCATCCAAACAGTCCCTGACATCATACTCCCATCGATTTGTCCCGAGCGTAACAGTGAGACAATTGAATGGGATTATAGATAGTCCTTCAGCGTATCCACATTTCATACACCCGACACGCTGTGCAAGGAGGCCTTCCAAGGGATTCGTAACTGAGGTTTCCGTGGGCTGAGATAAAATCTTGTGTACTCCTTTCGCGCCATCTTTCGTAAACCCTACATCTTTTAAATGCCTCAGGATAGCTCTGTGTCTGTTTGCCCATTTCGAGCTTTCATTTTCTACTTCTGCGACAACCTTTGAAAAATATTCTTGCGCATCCTGTTGCTGCCAACTGCTCATAGACTTTAGCGCCGGTGGTGTCCACAACGTTCTACCATTATTCTCGCCACTATTGAGCAGCTGCATTATCCTATCCAAAGCAGTATGTGTAGGTAAATCGGCCTCATCGTCTTCGTCCAAGTGACGGGCAATAAATTTTTGAAATGCCGGCAGTGACGACAGCCCCTGTAACATGCTATTTTGGTAGCAAGAATTATCCCAATTCCCTAACCCTGCTGGCTTATTACTCTTGATTTCGAGCGGCAAGCCTGTCAGTGTTTGAGCTCGACGAAGCAAAGGTGTGCCATCAAGGCCGAGTATCCTCTCTAACGCGGCGCTTTTAGCCTGCAGGTTTTCTCCTCTTTTAGCGCCGAATTTTGGAGCTTTGCTGTCCTTCATAACTCTCTGATCTACGACCGAGATCAGGCGTGACGGTGTAAGGCGGACCAACGACTCCCATAGAAAACGCTTGGTTGTTTCTGGCCACAAATCGAAAAAAGTTATGCCGGCGACACATAGGGCAATAAGGACAGCCGCGTTAAGTAGGGGTGACTGAAGCAGTGTAGTAGGCTCGGAAGGGATAGAACGTATGGGTTGATACGATGCGAACTCCGGGTGGCTCATCATGGAGATGTGGGAATGCGGCGGACCTGAATTTGGCGCGGAGTTGCATGCGTGCGAGTAAAAATTGTACAAATTAGACTTTGGAGAAGAAATAGAGCGGAGAAGAGCGTTCCGTGGTCGAAACTATGTCGGTCGAAAGTATGTACCTCAAGCACCTGCAAACAAAGCTGATATAGCAGGTGGCAAGATAGGCAGGTGTCCCGTAAGTGATGGCTGCGCTCCAATCAGAAATCACATCGCAGCCCGCCTCTCTAAGGTACGCAGGCCAACCACGTTCAAGCCAAACGTAATTATAGACAACCCATTCTTTCTGACCGGCTTCATCGCCAACGACTTGAGAGAAATATATTTCTGCGATGTATGCATTCCTCTATCCTTACACACCGGACTCATCTTGACGAGTACACAAAATCCGCCCGCACAATGTTCCTAATTAGCTGTCGCCCAAAATCCCTGAGCCTTTAAGCATTCCCACAAAGTTCTTACTCCGACCGCTCTGTACCATGGAACAGCTTCGTCTTATCAGCCAAGCCCGACGCCAGCTGGCGCAAGGGCACATTGGCCATGACCTCGAGAACATTGACTTCATGCGCCATCTCACGAGCGCAGTGAGTGGTAGGTGTGTCTCGAGAAATTGTTGTTACAAGTGTTTTAGTACAATTGGGTCGTTGATGAGTGACGCATATGCTTTGAATAATTTTTGTTACAGGTGCTTTACTACAATTAGGAGGTCAATGAATGATAGATGTGCTTTGAGAAATATGTTACACTTTGTAAATACACTTCGTGAGATTGATAAGCGATAGACATGCATTGGAAAATGTTTGTACCAAGCGTTCAGCGCGATTAGGGAATCACTGAGTGACAGACATGCTGTGAGATAAGACCTCTCCTTTCCCCTTGCCTAGTGATCACTCATGGTACCACGGAACTGAAGTGTAGATGTATCATGTAAGCGCAACCTTTCCTATGTCGGAAGCAAGATGGGACCATTGACTGACAGTACAGGCGTTATTCACGCTCCGTTAGCGATGGCCTTCTTGTTGCCAGTTGTGGGACCAATAACATGCCCATCCTTTGCTCCGACTTTCACGGTTCGACCATCCACCAGGTTGAAGGTGTAGTAGGGTTGATGCTCGGGAATCTTCACTTGATCAAACTCCTCAAAGAGTTCGGCGTCCTTGAAGGGAATTCGGTACCCAGCATGGTGCATGGCCTTGACCGCAGGCCTAATGTCGATAAGGCCGTCTAGCTTGAATTTTTCCTTGCCAATGTCCGGCAAGTCCCCCAAGAACACGGGCTCCTCCCAACCATCGCGACCCTTTGATTTTATGTATGCGATGCCGTCTTTGGTCCAAAGCGTAATGAAGAAATAAAGTGGCTCGAGCCGGTCATCCACGGACGATGCTTCGGCCCAGAAGAGTGGTGTTGTGTAGACATTGAGCACCTCTGCTTCGGGTCTGATCTTCCTCACAATATCAAGCGCCTCGTTGATACGGCCGAGGAATGTGAGCGTCTCGTCAGGGGTCGCTGAAGTCGCGCTCGCCCCATTGTCGATAGC
Source organism: Pyrenula massariospora (assembly GCA_021030905.1). Lineage (NCBI taxonomy): Eukaryota > Fungi > Ascomycota > Eurotiomycetes > Pyrenulales > Pyrenulaceae > Pyrenula > Pyrenula massariospora. Next base: position 324,609 of record JAGFMI010000013.1, read on the forward strand.
ACCCAGCCCGCGAGCCGAGGTTATAGAGGTAAGTGGCCAGTGAGCATGCACAACGTAGATTGTGCGGACAAGGGCTAGGCCTAGATCACCGTGTGGGGGCAGAGATGGGATCATGTCCACGAGAATTTCCGTAGTACCTGCAGCCATGACTTTGAAGGTCCAGATGAGGTTCCCATGCGCAACAAAGGCGTTTTCCAACTTGAGCTGATGTTTGTTATAATCGAGATCAAGGGACCCGGTTGAAGAGGGAGGAAGTGACTCCTTGATCGTGAAAGTACCTCCCACAAGTGTGTCGATGGCAATAGGTTCGTTGGTGACTGCGTCAAGTGTCGTTGAGACGGCAGAGGCGCCTATCTGCTTCGTAGCGGAGCTAGAGATTGGTTCAGGCAATCCAGGACCATGGAGGTTTAGCCATTTGACCTCGACTGCCACGCCTTTTGGGTAGTTTTGCGTAACGATAATAACCTTTTTAGACGGAAGATTGATGGGTAAATTGCGAATGTGAAAGGATTGTTGATATTCGTAATCCACCATGAAGTCAAGCTTTGCGGGCTCAATGGGTGGATAAAAGCCATTTAAGGAGAATTCTAAGCCTCCAACAATGAAGGGATTCTTCTCGAAATGAATCCCAAATGTGCCATAGGGGACTTCACCTTTAGCAAATAGTGTCAACATTGATTTGAAATGATCGTAATCAGCACGAAGCTCATTGGCAGAAATGGGATGCGACATTGTGAGGGCTATGTCAAGTAGGCTGATAGATCTTCGAAGCTTGTAGACTTTTAACGATTGAATTGGGGAGAAGCTTGGTGACGAAATAAAGTAAGGAGGGCTGCCAGCCTTCTTTATGTATTCGTGAATCCGCCTCCTGTCTTCCCAATTTCCGGATTTCAGCCCTCAAGCTTCCCAGTGTTGTACTTTGTCTATCCTCTGTATTTTGGTGTCCTGAACCTTGCTCTCAATTGAGATGGGATACTAAATAGCGCTTTTCGTCAATCTTCAAAGTCAGAGATAAGTTGCCCAAATGGGCAAGAGAGTTGTGGTATATCAGCTGACAACTCGGTTTTTCTGCAGCCACACCCATCTCATCACAGCTGAGTTTTTAAGCTATTACGGTGATCCCAAAATTTCATTAAAAAGGTTGCAATGAGCCGAAATCATCGGCAGAGTTAGGACCTTGTGTCCAGGGGTCTGAACCATTTCCGAAAGATTGAGCCCTTGGAAACGCCACATGAAAAGAATCAGAGCTGAAAATTAACGATAGTAGCATCTCAATGCCCTGTGTATGCCCTCATAGATCGTTTAGTGTAGGTTCACCTTGGTGGTGGTGTCATCCTCGTAGATCATGATGCAGGTACGTACCGTCAACCATACTAGCAGCGACTAAACCAAAGCCACCGCGGCCCGATCCAGCGACACTGACGTGCGCACCTCAAGCTTGATTTGTGAAGAGTTGTATACTCTCCCCTCCGGGCGCGATCAGGAGCTAATTCTAGCCATGAAAAACTGAAGGGTGTTTGCTAAACGGGTTGTATGCAATATAAGCTTTACCGTCTTTGGCGGGAGTGGCTGATTGAAGCGATCATTTTCAGTTAGCGCCCAGCCGAATTGGTTGTCTTCAGCTTCTTTGTGTCCAGCCACATCTTCAACAGTCTACAGAACAAGAAGTCAATGCCGGCAAGACGATCGTCGCGATCGTCATGTTTGTTCCGATGAGGTTCTGGTAGCTTCCATCGTCTAATTTTTCCTGTTTCGGACGAAAAGCTCCACGGTCGGCGCTTCGTAGCAGACGATCACGCAAAATGATGAGAGTGACGTGAAGAGAGTCCTCATAGCTCCGTGCCGGAGGTCGGTCTATGTAACAAAGACATTTTCAAGGCGGATAGATGGGAGAGACAGTTCGGCTTGAAAGCGCCTTGCACATTGGCCGAAATGGTCTGTCGCGGTCTCTTGATACCTTGCGTCATATCCGTATGAGGCTAGAGACGGCTTTGCAAGATCGTGCGCCAGCTGATATTGTGTACGAGTCCTATCATAGTTAGCTAATAAGCTTCAAATCAATCAATGTTGATGGCTCACACATGTCCCTGAGCACTGGAGCCTAGATTGGACAAATGTGCGTAAGAATAAATCGGAAGGTCTTTGCGGTTAAGGATTCGGTGAGGCAAAACCAACGGCGCTGCCCTTGAGAGGGACCCTCGAGGCCCCTTGCTCAAAAGTCTCCTAAATCACTCCTACTCTACTTCAACCGTCATCACTGCTCATCTCTCAACGGGCGCCTATGGACCGAATCAATCTTCCTTCGGCAAAGCCAGCTCCGACCGGAACCACCCGCCAGCCGCGATCCTTGAGCCTCGCCAACAACGCGTAGAACACGACACTCCAGGCATTGCGAATCGAAATCCAGGGGCCCTCAATCTGAGCCAATTGCCTCCACGAGATAGCTCTGCCAAATCCCGGGCCCCAAGGATGTGCGATGTCCTCGAGCTTCCACGGGGGAAGCTGGCAGAAGTCATGGAGGATGTTTAGAGCAGGTAGGCCCCTGAGCGAATCTATGCCGAGAGTGAGGCCGCTGAGATCATCTGGGGGGCCCGCGTTGTCCAGAAAGGTCGGTTCCAAAAATGTTGACAGAAATGGGTCCAGCAAGATACTGCAGACAGTGACTGTGGCCCAGATCATTGCTCGAGGATAGCCGGGATAAGAAGCCCGACGGGGCGTCGGGTCGTATGTCTTGACCAAGGTGCGGGCATCTCTGCAACCAAGAGTGGGCCCCATCATGATGTTGTTGGCTGGATCCCACCACTCTTGATATTGACCTTCAACCATGTAAGGAAATGTCGGTCGTTCGGCCTGTGGAATGTAATCTGCAGGCCATTCTTCACGTGGCGGATCGGGACGGAGCTGCCACCGAGAGCTGCCACCACGGCCATCATTATCACAGTAATAACGGAAATTCCCCCTCGGCTGCTCCGTACTTTCCGCCGGGAAAATCTCTGGATCATCTTGCGGTGTGACATCCCTCATCTCCACAAGAGACGTGAAGATGTCTTCGAGGCGGTCAGCAACCGCTTCCCCTTCAAACTGTTGAGGAATGGCCTTGAAGATTGAGCGAAAAATGAAAATATTGTACGGATCATTTCGATCGCGGAGCATCGATAGTGCGCTTCTCGCCATCTGCCGAGCTCCATCTAGTCCTTTTGGAACCGTATTTCCGGGTCTGACTCGACATGATCGATGAATATAATAAGTAAATGGATCCACACATGAAACGACCGTTACTAAAGTGAGCAACATTGTCGATTTATTCATCTTACTTGAGAGATTTATACAGAAGACCGCTTGAGGATCAACGTTCTGAAAACCGATAGGAGGTCTTCTTTGCTAACTTAAGATGACCTTGGAGCGGTGGGCCACAGCAACATCCATTTCTGGCGTAGTGGGTTGGATCGTGAATTCAAGGGCCTGGCGCAGTTGGCATGATTTCTATGGGCCTTGTCGGAGACGACGTTTTTTTCCTGTGCCGTGCATGTTCACACAAAGAAAGCGAACGGCGATTCGATGATATGGATGGGTAGCCACATGGCTCCCTTGCCCCTTCTGCCGAGGCTAGCTCTAAACCTAAAGCGAGCTTATGCCAGTACTCAGCCAGCGCATAGAGCGAAGTCACATTCAACACTCTGCCGGGCTCAGAAGTCTCAGGGTTGGATGAAAAGCATTTCGTAGACTCTCAGCCCCGGGGCTTGGAGGCGTGGTTGCTTGGACTTGCTCGGAACTACGCCGAGAGGAGCGGTGACTTCTTCGTGATTGGTACAAAATCGAGGCGGTGACCCCTTTCTGAACACTTTCAGCATCTTGACATGCTATAGTAAACCTTACTGGACAAAAAAAGAAGAAGCCAGGTGTGGATTTGCGCTAAACCCAAAATGGGCCATATGTGCGAGCTGTGCTCTAGGTAGGTAAGCCCCGAAGTTCTTGATCGCCATCTATGCTTTCTTAGGTATCATGTAGTTCGATCGACCGAGATTATAGGTAGCACGCGTATTTGATGAGGTGGCGACGTCGGCGGCGTTCTATGGACAAAAACCCGCGTCCGGACGCCGGGTGTAATCTCCTAACCGCTGGCCACTGAATCATCCAGTCTGCACGCTCGCTGAACCATTCTCCATCGATGGGCGCCTGAATCTTGATCCTGACCACCGTTCCATTTTGAGCTGCAGCCATTCCTTGTATTCAGGCGGGCATGCAGAGGCCGCCTGTTCAAGAAAAAATGGCATGTAAGCCAGCGTGAAGATTCCAGTAATAGACACTGTAATGTTGTCTATCGCTGGAAGGCATTTGCAGATTTCTATGGCGGATGTGCGACGCTCTGCTTCCAAAATAGACGGCGGCACCGACGAGCTCGTTCGGAGCAGGATTTGGTCGACTATGATAAGAAAGCTGTGGTGAAGACAAAGTGTTCTCGGAGCAAGAATGTCTCCGAATTCGACGCCATCAAATTCGTAAACGGTCTCGGGACATTGACTTGGTCCAGAGACTTCGCTAGGAGCCTTCGAAATTGCTTCTAGTACTTGGACATAATGTTCGAGCGCCTTGATCCCTGCCTTTCTTAGCCTCAATGCTCTGGTCGAAATCTTGGAAACATCAGCTCCTTGGGTGATGGTGGTGATCGCATCCTGCAGCAGCCGAGGACCTTCTACTTGGCACGCAAAGAATGCGTGATACGCATTATCAGAGGCAAACCATGGGCCATTTTCGTCGGCTCTGTCTATAACTGTCTGCCAGGCTGGCTCATCTAAGAAACAGGGTTTCTGATCCTTGTACGCTAAGACGACCTGTCGGTCGGCCTTGCTGTCAGCGCCAGAGGTCTAGCAGAGTTGACCAATACGCTCACCAGAATATCTCTCATTACAATATAAATGAAGGGATTGCGGCCAAACATATAAGATTGTGGACCCTCGATCTTCATAATCTGTTCCATAGCCCGGGCATGGAATATCCAGTTCTGTTCACTGAACCCAATTTCCTCAAATTCTTTTAAAGCTAGTCGCTTTACCCCACGAAAGAGGAAGGCATCGTAGAATTCAAACATAGAAAGAGTCAGGATGCAGTTCTGTATCGGAAGCCGACTGTCCTTATTGGGATTTTCGATTGATAGACGCAGGCCATGAAGTGCCTGACTATAAGCTTGTCGGCACCTAGAAACGAGCGTGCCTCCATGCACTAAGGCTCTATGGGCTGTTGTGAGAGCACGACAAGCCAAGATCACCAGTGGTGCGACCTGAGATCTATACATCTCACTAAACCAAAGTTTCGTCCAGAACAGCTCCGGTTTTATATCTTCAAAGAAAAGATCCATCAATTGAGCATCTTCTGGATCCAAGCTTTCATAGAGTGGTCGGGACTGGCGCTCCTGCAATACTTGCACATCCAATGAAGACAGCTCGGTGAAGGTAAACATCGGCCTTAGAACTGATAGCGTAGGTTCGGATCTGAAGCTCTGAGAAGCTTGGCTGCTATAATTTGTCTCCGCTGTTGAGCTTTGTCTGTCACGCTGCCGTCTTGTAGGTGTCAGAACCACAAAGCGAACTTCTTTCTCGAAGCCGGGGCATTCTTGGCCATAAGTCGTACACTTTCGGCATCTGGGGCGCGTCAAATCGCACCGAATCTTTCTTTCAACACACTTTCGGCAGCCTTGGCTTGTTGGGCCGACCATTTTCCCCAGTCTCTCGAGCGAGAAGCCGTCGTGGGGCAAAGAGGAGAGCGGCAATAATGCCCTATGCACCTGAACCGCGCCATGTTGTAGCAGATTATATACAGAAATTACCTTGACATCGTACTTGTAAGTCGTACATAGCTGAGTGTGCTTGTGGCGTCCAGGTCCCTCCCAAATGTTCAGCCGACATCAAGCCAAAGCTGCCGCTTGGGGGCTGAGATCAATCGATAGGACCGGAAGAATTACAAGAGCGAGGTCCCCGGGACCCGAAAAGCTTAGCGAGCTTTTTCTGAACCGCCGATGAAAATCTCGTTGGAGGAAGCGTCAGAGGTGGCGAGGTGGCGGGAAGGATTCAGCACGTCGAGGAAAACGAACTACAATCAACGTTGGCTGGTCTACTTCGTACAGATGCACGCATCGGAACGACATCATAGACTTTGCCTTCCCTCATTATCCATTGGCTTAGCATCAACTCTCTGTCTCTCGTCGAATGTGCACATCTTAGCCAAGTCCGTGCTCAGTCATGCCTACCGTCTACAAGAATTCAAATAGATTGTCTGTGCTATCATACTTCCAACCCCTCTGTAAAGCTAATCATTCCCAACGCGGTCAGACAATACACAATTTTTTGTTGTCAAAAGGTCAATTGTTTGGGTGTCTAAGCCACGGTGAACTTGTGCGTCACCAAGCGCGGCTCGCCTGTAGCAGTCGGTAACCGCAAGTATGGGCGTTCTTTACTCAGCCGATAATTATCACTATTGCGGGTGATCTCGACGTGCTAATTTCCAAGGCACATGCAGACCGACAGACAATTGAAGCAATCTGCTTGTAGAGCGAAGCTACATCCGATCTGGTTCAATCGAGTGAGAGGAACAAGCATTTGCGCCTACAAAAACTAGTTTCACAAAAGGGATACAAATAGAAAGACCACTTCGTCGGCCCATGTCACCAAATGATAATTGCATCAAGACTTACCATGTAGTGGCAGCGCCACCACTCTCGAGCAAGGTGGTTAAATTACAGTGAATTGCAAACGAAGATTAGAAGGCATCCAGAGGCATTGCAATCCATTTCAGCAGCTGTTAGCAGGAGGTAAGCTGAATTCAATAGCAGCATGATAGTGCTGGAGGAGAAGCACAGAAAGGTTAGGTCTCAGCGATCTGATAACCGGGGGAGCACCTCCCCAGTTAAGACCCGTGAGCATGGAAACTTAGCCCCAAAGTCAAATGCTAAGCCCTAACCGACCGAATCTGTGCGTCTGAAACGCGGTGGAGAAGTACATGACTCTTTCACCTCCCATGCAAAGCTAGTGTGGCTGTGTCCAACAACCAGTTCAGGCTTAGGTTAGAGACGCGTGGCCCGGGAAGAGAAGACCGCGGACCAGATGTTGACGTGCCGGCAGCGGTGGGGGTGGAGAGATTCCGAGATACCTAAGGTAGGTTTATCAGATCTGCCATGTTGATTTCCCCATTCTCCGCTCGAGCTTTCCGCCTCCGCCATAAATCGTAGGTGGCAGAGCCCGGCCACCTTCCGGACGTTCAATGTGCTTAGACTCATCCTAGAAAGCATTTCTCCGCTTTTGCTGTGAACCATACATAGTAATATGGTGAACAGAGAGATCGAAGGTTGCAGATGACGGGATTAAGCAAGATGAGCATCCGTTTGATGCTGCTACGGGCCAATCAAGGCGAAACGGTGGAGCAACTAGGGACACGAGTCAAAGCCCAATATAACAATCTTCTTAGGCTCCAGCATCCAAGCACAGAGGTATCATTTGATACGGATGGCTCGTATCATTGAACCACCCGTAAGCGTCCGAGAAGATTTAAGGGAAATGTCTTTCTGATTTAGCAGGGAGCGAAGAATGAATGGGAAAGTGAGAGCGGGGAAGACTTTGATAGTTGTTGCTAGAGGCCTGACAGACGGCTAGTCCAACTTGTCTCCAAAGGAGTCGGCACTACTCTCCTCACGTAGTGATATCTTGCTGTCAGCTTGGGGGGCCTAAGATTTCTAGCGTTCGAGCCTTTGTGCCTTTAATCCTCTAGACAGGTTGAAGATATTCTTGTGTGGAGGTCGGGAGGTCAACAACGTAAAGCAGCGTCGCTTCCTGCAAGCTAAACAGTCCGTTGAGTCTTGGCTAATATCGCCAATGCCGTCTAGGAAATTGCCGGGCGGACGACAGACAACGTTGTTAGTGTTATCCGAGCCCAATTCGGGAGTTGCGGTCATGGGTACAGAGCTTTGTTAAATGGGGACTGTCAAACCAAGATGGTTGCTCCCTCCTCGATGGTCGCTAATGTCAACCAAGGATCGCTGTATCGGCCGGTCAAAGGATAGCATGGTCATGGCAAGGGTGTCCCGATCAGTAGGTCGGATAAGGTACACACTAACGAAAGAAACGATCAGTAACTGCGAGGGACGGTGCAGGCTTCTGGTCCGCGGCCGGTAGCCCACATGGTGGCAACGTGGTCGGCGGTCGCACAACGGGCCGCGCTCTGCATGAAGTCAAAAATATTCTTCGTGCAGCAGCTTTGAAGATTCAAGCAGAGAGATTTTTCGTAGAGTCGTAAGGTCGCAAAGTCGAAAAGTATCTGGCGACCCTGTTCTTATTTGATCTGCCTTGGCAAAGCCGTTAAGCTAGGCGAGTAGCACGTCGACCTAAGGGTCCTGCCCATGAAGATCTTTCCGGAAGGAAGTTTACGGTCTGCCGTGAAAGGTGGTTTGTGCGCGCAACCTTGGATCACCGGCTTGTGAGCTAGCGTCTCGTCGTATATGGTGTTTTTTGGATATGAGAACTCTTACGGTTTGCTACCTCCATCACCCGTCGATGGCATCTTCGAAGCCCCTAAACGTAAGACTTGGTTATTCCGGCGTCAACTTCGAGCGGCACCCGGTGGGCTTCTCGCTAGCCGGCAGATTGCTTGTCGCCTTAGTCGTCATATTAGTACGTCTCCGTTTGGTGCCGAGGGACAGGCGTTTCAGCCGTCTGCTAGGTCAAATCTACGGCGGGGAAGGTCTGGATTTAGAGTTTCCTCGGGTAGCGCGCGGTTTCAAACAACAGGCACAATTTCATAAAACTCGGACGAGTCGGAGAACCGTCAGCTCTTGAGGACGAACACAAGGCGTGCACTCGGCGGACTAGAGTCCTCCTAAGTCACTAGTAGTCACGATATCACGAGCAGCGCGGGCGCAAAAAAGAAGGTAGATCGGTGTGATCCGGGCAGTATGCCTGAGCCAATCACCAAATGTGTCATTAATATGTCTATTACCAACCAGCTCCACGGAATCTGACAGCGCTCGCCAGATCCCGGAAACCATTCCCCTGTCACCCCGTCGATGGCCACAGTGGCAACCGCCGAAAAGTGAGAACGTGTGGACCCCGCAAGTCTGCTCCTATTTCCCACACTGCGTGCTGAGATTACGATAGACAAAACACGGTAGACTGCATCTGAGAGCAAGTCGTGGAGACCAAAGCCAGAGGTAAGATCGAGATAATGCTTCCAGAGATCCCCGCGAAAAAGGCTGTGTATATCGCCGCCCATCATATACTCCTGAGAACAAGCTGGCTGAAATTGAAAAAAATGCATCTGCAGAGTGGTATCATAATCACATGGATGATCAAACGCCTTCGAAGAATCTTGATATGCGGACGTGCTACCAGAATAGTCAATCGATAACAAATGTGATCCAGGAACAGGAGGTCATAGAAGGTTACGGGAATCCAAGGCAATGGGCCTGATGCAACCATGCACACTGGAATTCTTCCTCCAGCCACCCAAATAGACCAAGGCCGACCCTGACGACACGAGAGCAGGAACCAGTTCGACGCCGGATTGGGCCGATAGAAGATATCCGAGTGATCTGCTTTGCGGACCTAAGGCCCACAGAACGTATGCGATTGAGCGCTCCCACAATTCTTTTTCCGAACAGGATAGGAGGAATGATTGTCATCGCCTGGCGCATATCGGACATCTCTCGGAAACCACGATATATCGTTCGTGAGGGCTATGGTGGCAGGGATTCGTCTGAGAACCATCTGTTGAAGTTCTAAAAAAATGAGCTCCCGGATCTTGACAGTTGCTGTAGATATAGAAGTTTCGAAACCATTCGCACATGATGCAGGGAAAATAGCAGCAGCTTTGAACTCGGAAATCAGTAAGAGCGACAGTAGGACAACGTCGGCTGTGAAGGCACCGGAAATAGTGCTGGGAATTGCCAAAGACATCCGTGGGAAGATGCAATACAAAGGGAATCAGTGAGGAGAATCAGATAAGCAGCAAGGCGGCGCAAGAGATACAGCGTTCAAAAAGAATTTTGGCAACCCCTGGGAAGCTCGCAGAAGTGTGCGCCGGAAGCCATGCCGTAAAGCATTTGGGCAGAAATCCAGAATCCCTGGTTTCGTGTGTAAGGTTTACAGAACACCTAGTTCCAACATCCAGAGTACGACAGCAGTTGCACTGGCCGAAAGGCGGTAGAAGCTTGGGAGAATCAGAACCGCTAGAGCGGGTGAAACTCTACTAGCATGCTGAGACTTTCGAGCCGCCTAAGCACTCACAATTTAAACTTTTCCAAGAGCCGAAACCGGCAACGAGGTCTCCATTCGCGATCGTCCATAGCGTTCTTATACAAAATCGGCACCAGCGTTGGCGGCCACGTTGCTGAAGGGTTTGGATCGCGTTTCCTGATACACCTTGCCGTCCGGGTTCAGCCATCACCGCGGACGTGTCTTGCTCTTTTCTAGCAGCTGGAGACTGAAGCGGCGTTGGTTGGCGGGTCGCACGCTCAGATGTGGCCGAACAGGGACGGAGGGTCAAAGCACACCTTGTAACTGCATCACGCGGGAGCTCCGTTCGCAACGCGCTGTCATGCTGTTGACCGCGATGGAGAGCCTGGCAATTACCGGATGGTGCTATCAAATTGAGCTTCTATGGGACGGCCTAGGGGGTGGTGCTTCACAGAGGCAACGGAGGATCTTCAGCGGAAAGCGGGTAGGAACGGGTATAATACTGTATTAAGACTGTGCAACGGCAAGCGGCGGCGGCAGTGGTGATGGTTCGTGGACTTGTTCGTGTGGTCGAAAGGTGGACGATCGCGTGGAGGTGGGGTTCGTCGGTGACGATTCCCATGTGACAAAGGATGAAAATGGTCGTCTTTACCATCAACCTTGACCCCTGCGCCGATTTGCTAAAAAGGTCCTCCCAAAACGACATCCCCCCCAATTGGTAGAAAGACCTTTGCTTGGCCCGCGGTGACAGCCTGAGATTGATCCTTCAGGACGCTTGCTCCCACCGCAAACTCAGGGGCCACCCCTCCGATGGGCGGAAGATCAGCGTGCCAGCATCCCTCGACCTTTCCGACTGGTCCACCGTTTTACTACTGCTACTGAGTCCACAGGCGTACCATGGCCTCGTCGACCGTCTTTTTGACCTCTGCTGCAGGGAGAACTGGCATATCACCAGGGATAAGGAAACCCTAATTTATTCATCGTGTGGACTGTACGCTTATTAACCTTCCGAGTTGGGACTGTCTAAGACGAATGGGACGATCTGCGAGCCTGTTCAGGAAATGGCCTGAAGTCACTGATTCTTTGTCTTGATGGAGATAAGGAGGGATGTGGACCAAACTTGCACAACGCACAAACAACCCTGCCTCCCCAGCATTATACGAAGACAGTCAATCTCACGGAGCACTACACAACGCACTGCAATTTGGCTCTAAGGAAAACCCGAGACGAACTCCACAGACGCCGTTCGCCCTCCGTGGAAAACCAAGGTACGGGGAAAGTAATTGCAAAGCCCTCCATTACGCATTTGCTCAAGCAGAGATGTCATGCGTCTCACAAGACATCGTTGGCCCCGGTACGGATATTGCTGTCTTTGTTTAGTACAACGCAGATGCTCTCGAAGATTGCCCAACACTCATATGGCCGCTGTGGTTCATTCTCTTCCCAACGCGTCGCGGTGTTTAGCGCGATGGTCAGGGGATGCTCGGAACTTTAATAAAAGGCGTGAGATAAAGTACATCTAGTCAAGGCAGGTCAGGCGGACTTGGATTACTCTACTGCGTTGCGTGCTCCAAGGCCGTAGACAATGGCTCTCCCGGGACCGTCCTCTCCAAGCTTCTCAGAAATCTGTGGATCTTAACGCTGAAGTAAAGCGTCCTTGATACTTGCCATTCAACGTAGATCGCAGCTGATTCAACTACTCAGACTGAGGTCGCTGAAGCTTGAAGCGAGCAGAAAAAAAACTTTGAGCTCATTCTTCGACCTGAATCTGGAGCCTGCTAGGTAGAGCGATCCGCAGCATGAGTCCCTTCCGGCAACTACAGTTTGCCGTGACCTCAATACGCTAGGCTGGCCCATTGCTGTAGCACAGGAACCTTAACATGGGGGTAGGTCTGACAGGTCAGGGCTGCTTCCATGAAGTACAGATTGTGCAGAGAAAGGTTCCAGCCACCGCAGAGGATACCTCATGACCACCGACAGAGACTGCGCTCATGCACAGAATTGCATAACATTGAGCAGTGTGGAGAGTGGGGGGCAATGGCAGGGCTTCGCTGGTAGGAAACAATCCCGACACACTGGATCCGAATATGAGGCGATCAATTCTGGTCTCCTTACACTCCGAAGGACATATCGTAACAAACTTGCTCAATGTTGGGCATTGATTAAGACATAATAATATAGGCGACAAGGTCATGAGACTCATCGATAGGTATAGATAATTGGGTGTCGTGGGGATCGATGCACCCAAATTGGGTAATGCCTCGTTTTAACGCCATCTGGAAGGACCGAGCAGGGAGGTCCCGGCCCTAGCTATTGCTTCTGCAATTATTCCTTTCAAGACGCCAAATCCTTTGAAATTAACATGGGGTGTCTCAATATACGCAAGTGAGAGAGTCCTGTGGTATCTAATCAATGTAAGATGAAGCCCCACCAGGTAGAGGGCCCTCGAGGTCGACTGCTTCAACTTGTCTCCGGCCTTCGCTACTTTCCCGGACTAGGTTACCGAAGTATTTTCTTGCAGTCTCGGATTCCCTTTTCACCCGGGTCGTATCTTCTTTCTTATGCTGAAGCTCTTCCACGGTACGTTGAAGGCCGATTGTAAGGTTCTGTGCAGGGACACGTAACGCTCGTCGAACCTCAGATGAGATTCGTGTAGCGTTTGAATGAGTATAGTCCATAGAAGCCAGAGTCACAGAGAGCTTGCGCGCAAGCCGCGGCGGTAGATTTGTTGGAATTGTAGAGAGGACGTAGGCACCAGTAATGATGGCTGGAGATACGATTAGTGCGAACTCTTGTCAAGGAAATAAAGCATGAAATTTTGTGAACATACCGGTAGCAACGAGGCCAGGAACGATCATCCTTCTCGCATTGTTAACGCCCATAATTTTGATGGCTCCCAATGCACCGTCAACCCAGCCCAAGCCACCAATGGCGCGGCTTCCAAGCGTGCCAATCAGAGTCATAGCCATCCCCGTCCCAACCACCTTTTCCTGTCTCTCCCAAAGTCCTGCTATGTCAAAGAAATCCCAGACCTCAATCTCTGTGTCTACGGAACGAGCAACCGCATCTCTGCGACGCTGAAACATCCGATCAGCACGGAAGATAGAGTTTTCCCACTGATCGCCAACATGAAGTATGCCCAATGAATTCATCATGCTCACTCCTTGAACAGATCGTGCGCGGCCATAATCTTCGCAGGATTTAACTGAAAGCGAAATGCGGTCAAGCATGGCGGCTTTTAGGTCTTCAGCATATTGCAGAGCAGAGAAAATCCCAGGATACTCCACTCCCAAATTTAACTTTCCAATTTGGTTAATCGTCGCAGCTAAGTTTGAGCGTGTATGATCGTAGACGTCTCCACAAGACTCCTCGATCTCTCTGTCAACTTGATCCGTTACTTCAAGCCTCTGCCGTTTGCGTTCCTCAAAGGCAGGCTCTAGGTCTGAGAGCTCCTTGGAAACTCGGTCCAATTCCGACTGAGCGATGTCACGGTTGACGGTTGCAAGTGTGCTGAGATCTCCTAAAACATTGAGGAGATAAGTTTTTGCGGGAGCCAATTTGGAACGCGCTCGCTTCTCAAGAACGAAACGACGGAGTGCTCCCTCAAGATTTTCAAAGTCTTGAATTTTCTCCTTGTCCTCCTCTTTCCCTTTCCCTTTTCCGCCCGGAGATCCTGGTTCACCATGCTTGCCGATTGGCTCATCCTCATCTTTGTCGTCGTCATTTCCAGGATCTCCGCCGTGGAACTCAGGATCGCCGCCAGAGGTCGTACCGCCCTCTCCTTGGCTAGCAGAGGCGGGAGAACCCACAGGAATAGCATTACTCGACACGAAATGGACCAGTTCGGCAGACTCCTTGAAGGTTCGGGGGCTAAGACGAGCAATGTCCTTGAGGATCATTTTTTGACATCGCTCCTTGTCCCGAATATTGTCGAAGCCATTCACAACCATGAAAATGTAATCTTTTTCGTGTGCTGCCTGAAAAATGAATTCCTTTGCGGACAAGGTGAAGTGGTTAGCAGCAGATACAACAAACACGACAACATCAATTTCTTCCTGCCGGGCGAAGACTGCCGTCGTTTTGACAGAGTCAGAATTGAGGCCTGGAGCGTCTATCAACGCGATATCAACAACACCATTGTTGAGTAATGACTCGTCAATAGTCCTAATGTCCCTGACGTAAACCTTGCACTGCATATAACGTTCGTTTTCAACAACAATCTTCTCGAGGTCTTGGAGCGAGTAAGTATCGTATGTTGATTCGTCGTTCCGGTCATAGACTTGATTCTTATGCACAGCATGGACTTCTTCCAGACCGCCATTTTCACGCGCATCGAGCACTTCACAGAAGATACTTGTGCAAGGCTGTTGATCCTCTGGGAGCACTTTGCGCCTAAGCAATGCATTGCAGAATGTGGATTTTCCTGCATTCAAATCCCCAGTCACCAACACTTTACTGGACGTATCTTCAATTCGGTCTCGAAGAGCAAGTAAGTGTCTGACACTCTGACTTATCTTCCCGTCTAATAATGAAGCTATGGAAGCCTTTTCGAGTGAATGAACAAGTTCGGTTTGAGAGAGCGCACCAAGCTTCAAATCAAGCTTGAGGATCGAAAACTCGTGGGCAATTTGGGGCGTAATTAATCTGGGCTCGGGGGATTGCCGTCTCTCTCCATCAGCGCTTGATTCGGCTGTGCTTGATTCTCCCAGTGATGTACCAGCTCGTCTTGGTGGAACCGGTCTAGACACAGTGTGTAAGTGTCCTAAAGAACTTGCGTCCTCGCGGTTTGTCTGAGTATGATTTATGGGCGGCCGAGAAGCTTGCGGTGATTGAGAGCGTTGCACAGAAGGGTAGTGAGCCGGCCATTCTGCATTTTTCTTTTGAAGCTCTTTGAGCGCGTCAATAGTCCTGTTGATCGCTCGTCCCAGTGCAACTCGGTTCTGATTATAGTGTAGCTGGTGGACATGACTTGCAAGGACACGTCTATCACTTTCAGATGAATTGCCTGCTTGGACTGACGTACGTGACGGGGTAGGGTGGTCTTCGAGAAGCGCATCTTGCCAGGCCCTTGAATTGTTTTCCGTGAAGCTGTCCCCAGTAATACTCGAGCCGTATCCCGAATCTCGTTCTAGCTGCGCTTGAAGCTGGGTGGCATATTGGGAATCGGGACCGCTCCCAACAGTCATGAAATGAGGAGGATTTCGTGGCGATTCATATCTGCTTTCATGGGTTCTGTTTTGAGATTCGTGGTTCAATGCCTCCTTCCTAGACGAGGACGACGGCTCGCCATCATAATACCGTTGACTCATGATCAATAATTGTTGGATGTATGGTTACTGCCATTCGTCACTAATTAGTGAAAGATGCGTGAGGATAGGTGATGAGATGTGGAGGTGTAGGCCGAGGATGGCGAAAAAGTTCGCGAGTCAACGTTTTGCGACTCTTAGTTCTGCTTTGTTTGACGAGCTGGAAGAACCTCGGGCTTGGCATTTGAGCTCCGCTGCAGGACGCTACTGAGGTGGGCACAGTGGGTTGGTGGGTGGGTTCCTATGCAGGCTGCATCATTTGTGAGATAGGTGTTCACAGGAATTAATTCGATCCAGACGCTCGGTATTTGCTTTCGTCTCACCACTAAGTTCCTGAAACGTTCCATTTTCTCGACGATATCAATACCTACTCACATTACATCCACCAGCCATGAATGTCAGTTGATCCAGCCGGTGGAAAGGAACTAAATTTACTAAGGTCATCAGATTATAGAATGGGTACGGGATCGGGGCTTACCATGCCAGGTGTGAGCTTCACTGAGAGATACCAGGCATTTGGGAAGCGCATGACTCCGGCAGAGCGGCTTCGAAAGCACCAGAGAGCACTAGAGAAAACACAGAGAGAGCTCGACAGAGAACGGGTGAAGCTCGAGAACCAGGAAAAGAAGCTAGTTCAGGACATTAAAAAGAGTGCCAAAAATGGGCAGATAGGTGCATGCAAAATCCAGGCGAAGGATCTTGTTCGGACTCGAAGGTCGACTCTTTCAATTTACCCCAAAACCCTCACGCTGATATGGCCTACCAGGTACATACAGAAGTTCTATCAAATGCGCACACAGCTTCAAGCTATTTCTCTACGAATTCAGGTGCCGTACACTCCACAAAGGTCCTTTACTATGACTGACCTGACGATACTTAGACAGTCAGAAGCAACGAGCAGATGATGCAATCTATGAAAGGCGCTACATCCCTGCTGGGCAGCATGAATAGACAGATGAACTTGCCTGCCCTGCAGCGGATAGCGATGGAGTTTGAGCGGGAAAATGATATAATGGACCAGAGGCAAGAGATGATGGACGATGCGATAGACGACGTGACAGGTCTCGAAGATGAAGAAGAAGGAGAGGAGGTCGTCAACCAAGTTCTCGATGAGATAGGAGTGGACTTGAATCAAGCCGTAAGAACCTTTACTACTGTAGATGAGATTTGCTGATTGAGTCTAGCTTGGCGAAACGCCTTCGGGCCTACAGAAGACTGCTGTTGCCGAAGGGAGAGTTGCCCAAGCCGTTGGAGGCGGCGGTGGAGGAGGAGAGGATGATGACCTTCAGGCGCGTCTGGACAGTCTCCGGCGGTAGACGATTATCTTGTCCGAGTTTGACTGCTTTGGAAATAAGGAGTCTTTATCCAGAGCTCTCCCAAACTCATGGCTTATTATTCTAGAGGCTAAGACGCACATGAAGGGTTCAAGGCCAGCTCACCGAAGACCACAGCAACGGCGCTTATTATTCAGAGCTGAGAGAGAGAAGAAAGAACCAGCGCTATTGCTTGCTAATCGTTCAAGTGGTCCAGTATGAGACTTCGTGAGAGGTAGCTCGCTCAAGAGGTCGGCCTATTTTACTTGAACATCAAGACGTGCTGCTTCGGAGGGTTATATCAGATTCATTGCGCAGATCTCCGATGACGTCTTGATCTGTTAGCCATCGCTCTTTGTTCTATGCCAGTGGGTTTGAGAGGTTAAGGTCTTAGACCTAATTCTGGTGATGGTTGGTGAAAGTCACGATTCTACGTACCTAGATAGCTGTAAACGCAGTTCAGCTCACCTCGCCTGAGCGGAAACAGCTTGGCGCCTAGGTGCATAGAAGGCTGGAATTTCATGCATGGCGTTCAACTATCTATGTCACTTTACGTCAAGTTTGATGCCGCAGAGAAAAATTATTGATGGTCGAGGGCTTACCCGCGAGCTTCGAAATCTCCCACTATGATCGTCCGGTACGTTAGTATTTATAGCTCCCCCACCTAGATTCCTGGGAACCTCCTCACCACCGCCGCGGCGAAGGCCTTACAGTCTGCCCTGGGTTTCTCGGTCCTGCGCAGCGTCACTCTCCTATTTCTCTCCGTTCTAGACCTTGTTGTCATCTCGTTGGCTGCATAAAATTGTCCTCTGGAAGCCTTCCACGTCATTCTTGCGACCCTTGTTCTCCTTACCAAATCACATCGATCCGTCAACCTTTGTCGCGTAAAGTCCACCGGAAAGAGCCAGAATACTCCCTACCAAGCTTTGAAAGCTTGACGACACAAGTGAACATCGGCGGCTGCTCTTGAACCTCATCCTCACCTACTGTCAACACTTGCGCCATCATTCTCGGACCTTGATTCTCCCTTGAATTACTATAGACGCCCGCGCTAAAGCTTCATTTCGTGCTTTCGGCCTCTGCGCTCTTCACCGGGGATCCGAAATTGTTATTTGTGGCAGTCTGCTCAGGTACGAGTCTTGCATTTTTGAAACAAGTCGAAGACCTCCAGGATCGTACGATCCAGTTCTTGCCTTGCTCGCCGCCGGCGCAATTTTGCTGGAGCGCAACCTACAGTTGCCTTGAAGCCTAGACCATAGATACTGACTTTCAGAAAAGGAACGGCGACTGTTTGAGCCCGGTACCGTACCACTAGCCTCTCCTACCCACAGGACGAACGCCTATATTACAAGAAGTTGCTCATTCTAATACCTAAAATTCACCCTATTTTATCCGAAACTCGTTATCACTCAAGCTGGCCGGAGACACGGGGAAAAGACATTCTAAGGAAGGAGGGTTCCTGAATAGAATGTTTGGGAGCTCTCCAACATCGAAACGAGATAAAGAACTGGACACTACAAGTGATTTAACTCCTAAGATTGATACCGAGAATCCCGCGTCCGAAGGCCCAGGAGGTGGTATACACGTTAAGACTGATAATCTGAGCCCCGCAACTTCGAAGAGAAATAGCCTGAGTTTTCCCTCTGGTAGGAAATCTCAAGACGAAGGAAGCCCCGCGGGAGAAGGCAAGAAAAGAAGAAGTAGCTCTGCCCAGAAAGCAGCGGCCTTGTTCTCAAGCGCAAGAGCCTCGCTGCATCTCACTGGCCACCACGGAGACAAGAGCGAAGTCAGCACTCCTCAGACACCCATGCAGAAATTAGGCAAGACCGATCCGGTCCTGAGCGTACCGCAAGGTTCGCTCAACAACTCCGCGGGGGAGTCAATGCCTACTCCTCGTTCCTCTTTTAGAGTTGGAGTCACTGAAGATAAGAACAAAAAATGTCGGAGAACAATGGAGGACACCCATGCCTATCTTTATAACTTTTTGGGCACGCCAGCACCCGCATTACCAGCAGACCCTTCGCAGCAGAATCAGAAGCCGGCCGAGGAAAAGGATTCTCCTTTAACGAACTCAACGAATGATCTTTCAGAATCTTCGCAACACATTGTCGAAACGGACAATGGCTATTTTGCTATTTTCGACGGTCACGCCGGAACTTTTGCTGCTGAATGGTGTGGAAAAAAGCTTCACGTCATTTTAGAAGATCTCATGCGCAAAAACCCAAACACGCCTGTTCCTGAACTTCTAGATCAAACTTTCACATCCGTGGATCAACAATTGGAGAAATTGCCTTTAAAGAACAGCGGAACTACAGCGATAACCGCCGTATTAAGGTGGGAAGATAGAGTACCGAACTCGCAGTCTGCGACTGGCTCGACTTCCGTTGCGCCTGCAGCTGCGGCAGTTGCCAAAGCAAACGACGTCGAAGGTGGAGAAACTCCGACGCCAACGCAGGACGCACCCACAAAAGGCGAGCCAACAACCGAGGCCGCTGCGAAGGCCGTTCAGAAAGTCCAGGACGCCGCGAGTCGACAACGAGTATTGTACACAGCAAATGTTGGAGATGCGAGGATAATATTATGTCGAAATGGAAAGGCTCTACGGCTATCATATGATCACAAGGGCAGCGATGAGAACGAGGGCAAGCGGATATCTCAAGCGGGCGGTCTTATACTCAACAACCGTGTCAACGGTGTCCTCGCAGTCACGCGGGCTTTAGGTGACTCGTATTTAAAGGATCTCGTAACAGGGCATCCATATACTACAGAAACCGTGATCCAGCCAGACATTGACGAGTTTCTCATATTAGCATGCGATGGCGTAAGTTCTAGACCCCATAATGTGCTGAACTGTTTGAAAGCTAATATAAACCCCTAGCTGTGGGATGTATGTTCGGACCAGGAAGCTGTTGACCTGATTCGCCATACGCAATCGCCCCAGGCCGCCTCAAAGATATTAGTGGACCACGCACTAGCGCGGTTTTCCACAGACAATCTATCAGTCATGGTAATTCGATTTGACTCGAGACTGATCCAGACAAATACGAACAGCAATATTGGCGTGGAGTCTGATCCGGCAAGCAAGGAAAAGGGGGCCATCAGTGAAGTTCAGGCCCTCGTCAATGAAGCGAAACGGAAATCAGGCCTATCCATAGAACCAGTAATCGCTTCAGATGGCGAGGATGAGGTATCGAAAGCTGCAATTCAAGAAGCGGAGGATGAAGACCAAGAGCCAGGCCCGGAATTAACGCCAGAAGGCAGCGTGGAAGCGGAAAAGGTGAAGGCAGTCCAGCAATCTGAAGCGGAAAAGGAAGCCTAGGAGCTCATGCGCATGCAATTTTTCCACTTCGCGAGTTCAGCTTGACGAAACCCGAAAGCTTTTCGTGATGAGGTCCGGCTCTAAATGGGGGGGTTTCCGAGTGTACCGGCGTTTTATAACCCCCTTTGCATGAATTGGTTGGGGTTTTATGTATAGACTCAAGGAGATGAGGATTGGAATGGGCACCCTCAAATGTTTTCGCTGAATACCATTGGTCGTCGGTCCGGCTAAGGACTAGCGGAGCATAATCCTCAGAATCCGAGATCATACTTCTACGGATCTCGCATGAATATGATGTACAACGATCAGGCTTGTACTGGGCGACTAAATTGGCAAGATACAACGTCGAGTGCGCATCCTTACATAGAGCCTCCGCAATCCAAATGAGGTTTCACAACCTAAACTGCACGATAGCTTTAACAAACCCTTTCCCTCTACCTTTCCCAGAAAAAAACCTAAGACCAATAACCTCTGCACCACAATCCCTACCCCTCCCCACCTCCTCCCCCTTCTTCTTCCCCCTCCTCCTCCACCCCCTTCTCCCTCTCCCTCTCCTTCGCCCTCCCAACCACATCCCTCACCACCCTCAAAATCCCCTCCACATCCTCCGGCTGGTACCGCTCGTCCATCTCCTCGACCACGCTCTGCAGCAACTGCTCATCTCCCTGCCCCTCCTCCTCCCCTTCCTCTTCCTCCTGCTGCGGTTGTGGTTGACCGTTCGGCTGTGCGGGCGGCCGCTCGAGCCCGAGCCCGAGGTTGATGATCATCAGGATCTCGGCCTGGGTGAGGGCGTAGGGGCGGAGGCCGGTGAGGAGGTCGTGGAGCCAGAGGGCGGGTGGGGGGAGGGCGAGGAGGTGCGGGGAGAGGGTGTGGATGGAGGTTTCGAGCTATTGGGGTGGGGGGAGGGGGTTAGGGGTGTGGTGGACATGGGGTACGTGAGGAACGAAGGGGAAGTAATAGGGTGTATTTTAGTGCTGTGTATGTAGCTGGGTACTGAAAAGGCAGAAAGAGACAGGCAAAAGTGTAGTCATCATATCCCAGGGCTGCGAAACCATGCTAAAAGCTTAGAAAAATTCGGTGACATACATCCTTCAAAACTTTGTCATACCCCGTGAGGTTCGGCGGGCGATATACGCCCATATTGACCTGCGGTTCCCGCTTGCGCTGCTGCTGTTTTCGCAACGAAGCGAGGACCTCAGCGTTCGTCAATACCGCAGACTGCGGGTCGAGGATCTATACCCGTCAGATGAGCAAGATGACTGGGGCTTATGTAGGGGATTTTGCTGTCGTACCTTCATTGTATTTAACCTCGAGCACTTGCAATTGAATGTCGAGAATTATTTTTGCGGCTTGTTTAAATTTCTAACTAGTAGCCTCTATGGAGTTGAATATGCATCTGGTTTTCTCCCGATCATCTGATTGTATTAAACTCTATTATGGGTATTTGGCAACAAGATACGGAATTTTAGGGCAAAGAGGTGTTTCACGGGCTCTGTAAATGTAGATTAAAATGTCAAAGAGGTGTCTATCACCAAGAATGTAAGTCACGTATAGGAAGGTAGGTGTGTGGAAACGCTTGGAGTAATGGAAAATGTTCGAGCCTGCCCGCGTGTCTCCTCTATACTTCTAGAAATTGGCGCAGAATTGATTCTACGGGAACCTCCTTGCAACGCTACGAAAATTAAAGTTAAAATGCTACGGGACTGTTGAGACTGAGGTATAATCGCATCAAATTGAAGACATTGGACATTTTCGCCCTGAGATGTCTAGATAGATGAACACCGACTGAAGGTCTTGCATCGTGGATACACAGGATCTTGAACGCCAGACTCGTTTGATACACATGCCTCGCAATGCCATTTTATACGCCTCAAAAAGTAAACAACTCAAACCAGTCCGACCGTCGAAAGAGCTCGTCAAGAAGGTAGACGGAAAGGCAACCCGCCTATGCTTTTGACTTCTTCTTCTTCTTCTCAGACTTCCCCTCTCCACCGTCCACTTCTTCTGCTGCCCTCTTTCTTTTCTTGCTAATTGCGTCCTCGTTGGCCGCTGCTACTTTTGCCGCCTCTTTTTCAGCCCTTTTCTTTGCTTTCTTGATGTCCTTTTTAGAGATTGCGACAGGGGTTCCATCAGCCTCGAATCTGATCTCCCCACGTTCTAATTTCCGTTTGTACCTCGCCACTGGTAGACCTGCCTTTGCTGCCGGTTGTAGATATTGAGCGTCGTCCCGTTCCTCTCTTCTCTTGATTTGTTGTGCTTTCTTCTCGCGCCTTTCTTTCCGATCAAGTCTTCGGGCTAATTTCTCGTTACGGATCTTCTTTGCAGCTGATTTGGTGGCCGACAAGGCGAGGTTACGTTCATGCCGTTCAATTTTTCGAAGTCGTTTAGCTTCTTTGGTATTACCTAGTATACTGGACTGCCAATTCCGCTCTTGCGCGGTGGCGGAGTCTGCCGATAGAGCAGAATCTGATGAGGGCGTGGGAATGGTATCGGAACTTGCATCATCTGTTCCATTAACTTTAGAGCCGTTCATTTGGATCTTCAGCCCTGGCGGCGTGGATTGTTTAGCAGCCTGCTTTTCTTCTTCATCCTCCGCTTCTTCCTCTTCATCGTCGACACTGTCTTTCATAGATACCGTAGGAAGTCTAGAGTCGTCCAACGTCTCATCTTCCATGCTTCGATCATTTAGCTCCGCGTCAGGCTCTGCAACCACCTCCACTAATTTCTTCTTCTTCTTCTCTTTCTTCTCCCTCTTCTCCTTCTTCTCCTTCTTCGTCATCGCTTTGTCATCTGCCGCAACAGGCTCCTGCTTTTGCGGTGCTTCATCTCCCGCCAGACCGTCTGCGTCGGGGTTGTATTTCCTAGCTTCTTTGATTTCCCATTTTTTCGGCTGTGCAGTAGCAATACCATTTGGCGCAATTGCCACGCCCCTTGGTTTTAACGGCTTGCCTTCCAATGCTGCTAATTTCCGCTCGAGACGGAACCTTGACTCTAGGCCCAAGGCTGCCTTTTCATCTTCTCCAATGTCGGCTTCGTTCTCCCCCCATTCCTGGAGCGCGTCGACCCTGAGACCAATCGCGGCCTTTGCAGCAAGTACCCTTGCCATTTTTCCCTTGTTTTTCCCGGTAGCTTGTCCGATCAAGGACGCATGATATATTAGACCATACTTTGGCGTATCATGCTTCGTCTTAAGTGCTCGGAAAAGTGCCTTCTCAGCGCCGAGGATCTGAATGGTACTGGCGGGACTCTTCGAAAGATTCATCAGGCTCCCTGCATGGGCTATTAGTCGAGCTCCTACAAGTTCTCCCACTAGTGTTGTCAAATTCGGAGCAATGGCAGTCATCCGGGCAGAAAGATAGCTCGCTAGCTGCTGCCTATACTCCGTGAAATCTACGACTTGTTGAGCAAGAGCCTGAATGTTGTCCAGGTCTTCTTGTGTAATTTCTGTCCCCATGGAACGATCTGCAGCTGATTTAACGGCAGTCTCAATCTCTTCTGGAAGAATCTCAGCCAGATCCGTCTTCTCGAAGTTGCTTCGCATTCCCATCTTCAAGACAACCTTGGCATAAGCGAGGTTGTCGTTAAGAATCTTGGCCATCTCAGGAAAATGCCAGCCATACCATTCCTTCACACGCATAGCATATGTATTGAGCTCCTTGTCTAGGTCGTCCAAAAGCCCGATGGCTTGCACAATCATGGTGTCAATTTTGTCCGGAGAGAATTTAAGTTTATGTCGGGCAAGAGAATGCGAAAGACCAAGAGACATTGTGTTGACATCTTCGGGAATGAGTCCAGGAATGAGTGAGGGAAGGTGATTTCGAATGGCGCGGTAGAGGTCCGTCGTGGTAGAGTCTGCGATAGCCTTGATCTCCAAGCCAGGAAGCTTGCCAATTGCATTACCCAGTTTGGGATCCGCCACGGCCAAAGAAACCTTCTTCTCATCCTTGATAGAATCGAGAAGTTGTGACAGTCGGGAAGTAACCTTGCCTTCAACGACAGCTGCGACTTCTTCCAGAGCGGTGGCTGCGCTGTCGAATTTTTGAAAACTCTTGAGTTTCAGTCTTTTGAGAGCTTTTGTCAGTCCTTCTATGATGCTCTATAGGGGTAAGGAGCAGTAGGAGAGAGGGTACTAACAGGCTCGATATTCCCTCGGCGCTTTCAGTCTGGGAAGCAATATCATCACGTTTGAGGAGCTTCTTATCTGTTGCCTTCAACAACGCATATCCCGCACTGGTCTCAGTAAGAATAAAGAGGGTCATGATTGTGGAGCGCCTGCCCTCAGGCGTAGAGAAGAGGCGCCAAGTTTGATTGCAATTCCGGGTAGTCGAGACTGTGAATGTGGAGTTGTCCACCACTATAGCAGGAGCACCGGAGTGTGGAAGAAGTTCTCCACCTGAGATTTTTTGCGGATGTGAATGCCAAGATTCAAGGGCCTTCGCGGTGGGGGATAGCTGTAGCACCAAACAGGCTTAGTGTGACATAACGGAAGCTTCCGCCGTACAACTCTGAACAGCTGGTGACGCCTGTACTGGAGGTTGAGGCCAGCAGCAGACCTAAAATTGGACAAGGAGACCAGAGCATCTTCCCAATTAGCATTCTAACGACCTTACCTGGGAGAAGACATGGAAGGACTGTTCTTCAATGTCAATGGAGGGTAAGCAAACCCTGTCTCTGATCTGGAGCTACTGCTTACCACTATTGTCAAGATATATCGAAGGCATCGTCCGCGGATATCGAAACGCCCTTTTGACCGGCCAGAACTATGGAAATTTGACGCAATGCGAGACTATCGACGGTATGCGCCTCTCAAGAGCATTTCTTTTTCCGGCACTTCTGACAACCCTAGACGTCAAGTTGCAGCTAGGGCCTTCCTATGGAGATTTTTTAGCTTCGCTTCCCCCGAATCCATCCACTTCAGCCCTTGCGAACAAGACAACAGATAAGCTTGTTGCGGACTTCAGATATCTGCAAGGTCAAGCAACCGGTTCTCTCGCAAAATTCATGGAATATCTTACCTATGGTTACATGATCGATAATGTTGCACTCCTTATCACTGGAACGTTACATGAAAGAGACACCCGAGAGCTTTTAGAGCGATGTCACCCTCTAGGCTGGTTTGAAACGATGCCAGTTCTTTGTGTTGCTACAAATATCGAAGAGCTATATAACTCGGTTCTCATTGAGACGCCGCTTGCACCATACTTCAAGGGCAGTCTTAGCCACCAAGATTTGGATGAACTCAATATCGAGATTGTACGGAATACACTGTACAAGAACTATCTCGAAGACTTTCACCACTTCGTGAACACCCATCCTGAGATGGCAGGGACACCAACTGCTGAGATCATGTCAGAAGTTTTGGAGTTTGAAGCCGATCGGAGAGCAATCAACATCACGCTAAACTCGTTCGGGACCGAACTCTCTAAAACTGAGCGGAGAAAGCTCTATCCAGAATTCGGGAAGCTGCATCCTGAAGGATCATTAATGCTCTCTCGGGCAGACGACATTGAAAGCGTAGCTCTTGCGGTAAGCGGGGTTCAAGACTACAAAGCCTTTTTCGATACTGTAGGCTTAAACCAAGGTGGCGGGGCTGGGGCTGGTAATATGGCCGGTGGTAGCGGCAATGAAGGGAAGAGTCTGGAGGACATGTTTTACCAGAAGGAAATGGAATTGGCGAAACTGGTGTTTACTATGCAATTCACCCATGCGGTTATCTATGCGTGGGTGAAGCTGCGAGAACAGGTAAGTTATCGGCCCACATCAAGCCAGATCTCAAGCTGACTCTCTTAGGAAATCCGCAACATTACGTGGATCTCTGAATGCATTGCACAAAGTCAGAAGGACCGAATAGGGAATTATATCAGTGTCTTCTAAGCCCTGTGCCTTTATCTGGTACGAGCTTCGGCGCTTTCTCCTTGTTGTGGTGCGGAATTGGCGTGGGGTTCCAATTGTTGCTTCCAGCATTAGCAAGGTTGGCATGGCGTTCGTAAACGGATAGCAACTTGAGCCGGTAAGAGAACACCTTCACCCGGCTCCTCGGTGGGACTTGTATGACAAATAACACAAGTTTCCAAAATCATTCCCAATTTTTATAGTTTTAGGGGTTGCGGTTGATCCAGGTGCATGGCTGAGCTGAAGAACACATGCAGAGATCTATGACCCAAAGAGGTCTTAAGTCTGTTGGAAAATCATTGCTTGAAGAACTTTGCAGCATTGGGTGGTTTCACTGGACACCCACAACTCCAACGACACAGCGCCTGAAGAAGCTGTTGGTATTCTTTCGGCACACTGCACTCATGCGCCAAGAGGTGGAAGGAAATTTCAAGCCGACTGTTCAACGTAGCCATCACGATCCTGGTCAAGCCGTATCCTTGACACGGAAACCGATGATTTGCACTTGGGGCTATTAAACCTGTGGCAGTCACTTTCTGCACTAGGCGTCCTCTGACCAAGAATCCTACCTGGCACCTTAATGGATGCCAACGGGATTCTCTGCCAACCAACCCTACAGGTCTATCAAATTTCACGAAACGTCTTAAGCGAGCGAGTCACGCTAGCTGGAACACTGGGCCGCCACGAACCAGTGTGTTTCGATCGATGCGAAAATGCAAGACGCGCAGATCCCACGTGGGCTGACAAGGATTTACCCCGAGCTAGCAGACATCCAACTTCGGGTTTAGTAGCCGCCTCCAGCTTCAGCGCCAGCACTGGGGGTGGACGCGACGCAAGTCTTTGTTCAGTCCGAGAGAAGCCAGTCAGGGGATGCAGATGGCAGGTTTCATTGCTCAAAGTACGCCCCCTAACGACTTTTCTGACTGAGACACTCCCACGTGGGCGCCTGTTTAAATTCACCACATTGGGCTTCTAGAAGCGCCACCGTAAGCATCGACAGCTCCCTTATCTAGGCATCGTCCTCCCTCTGTACAACTCTATTGTACTTTCGATACGGAATACGGAATTGGTCGGGAATGTATTTACTTCATACACAGTTTAAGTCGTCCCGAAAGGGTTGTGTTGTATGCACAGAGGTTGAATTTGAATGGATCAATCTACAGCTGAATACTGTTCCGAGTGAGGAGAACGTGTTCTGAATTACTTCAGATTTTATCGGCTTTGGCGTTGGAAAGTGGTGGATAGCCCCTCATGTTCGTTGAACCATCCTCCCTGATCCGCCAGTAGTCTAGCAATTGCTTTTTACAGCCGCCGCTAACTCTCTTTCGATAGGAGAATCGAAGAATCAATCATACACTCAGGCTAAATATTCCAAGAGCCTTGCAAATTTCGCAACACTCCGAGACTTCCCCGTGTCTCGATACCTACATTCAGCGTGGCTCCCACCTGCTGGCGGCCATATGGTCAGCCACTTTCCGACTCCTCGGGTCAGGTTCGTAGAGCCGCTTCATGTTTTCATTGGACATGACAAATGAGGCGCGCAGCCTTCGCGTGGATGAGGGATTTCTGACAATGCAGGTCACATTTATACAACGTTGGTGCCCGAAAAGCCTCCTGCTAGACGAATCTTGATTCCTATCCACCGTCGGCATAAACCACATCTGGCATGCAATCCAGCCAGCGCCTTCATTTAGGCGAATCGTTTTTCGATGTGGTGGCTGGCTGATGTCTTTTTTTTTTTCACATTTCACATTTCTTCGCTTCCGCCAATGCGCTGCTAGGTGGTATCAGGATTAGCAGAAACAACTATGCGATCTCTTCCAGCCTCGCAAGGTCTCATACGGCCATTTTCCATATTCTCTACATCAATGCTAGCCGATGGTTGGAGTCCCACTGTCTCGTCGAGATCGAACATTCACATCTGTTGAGGAAAGGACTCCACGTTTCTATGTGTTGGGCGTTATCTAAAAGGAAGTTTTCTTCGCTTCCGTATGTGGTAAGGCAACGCAACTTTCGCTATGTCTATTTCAGGTCAAATTTGAGGCAAATTGTGATGCTATAAGTATGTATCAACGCCCACGTGGCCGTAAGAGTCTGTAACTTTCCCTCACCTTTTCACTGTTTCACTTTGCGAGTGGTCTTTCCGCCATTCTTGAGGTTGCTTAGGCAAAGAGTATGGGTCAAGAGGCATCAGGACCTATCCTCCTCAGCATACCAATTGATGTTCGATGTCGCATATACGAGATTGTCCTTTTCCTACCCACGCATGACCATCTCTCCCTGCTTTCTGTTTGCCGACAAATCCACGAAGAAGCCTTGGAGTATCTCTTCCGCAGGCCCGTTGTATTCCATTCTCAGCGCGCTCTCTCAGCCTTCGTGCAGCAGAATCATCCACGGTCTTTATCACTTATTCATGATGTCGCACTCAAAATCGAAGATGCAAGAGTAGAAGATCATTTACCTATGCTGGCACGACTCGCAGCGGGTACTCTACCGTTCTCATCACCAGAGCATCCGCTCCACCAAGAATATCAGAGACTTCAGAAGAATCTCAATTATTTTGAGAATATCGAACACTTTGCAATACTACAACCACTGCTGGGAACCCCAGGTGCTCCCCCGGATTTGGTAGAAGAGACGGTGAAATTTGTTGCGAACAGATGGCCAAAACTATTAGGCTTAACGCTCATGATAGATACCACGTCTTTGGAATCCCTCGCTTTACTTGGGAATCTGACATCTCTTCATTTTTCCGGATTTTCCTTGAGTGATCCTGCGCAAACGGCCAAGGTCTTGCGAAATCTTCCATGCCTTATACACCTCAGTATCAGCGGATCTCCGGCCCCACGTCGACCATGGCAGACGAAGGGAGCTGGCTGGGGACGTCGAACGTTCCAAAGCATTACAAGCTCTACGCTGGCAGCAATAAAGCCTCTGCGCAGTTTCTCTGTGTCAGAAACGCCGGACATGGGAAGAAATGGGCCTGTTTTTGTCACTCGGAACAACATTGAGGCCATCCGTAATCAGCATGCAAACCATCTGCGGCATATCAGGATCTCTGCGCCCATGGTTCTCGATCAAGCAACAATCCAGGCAATCCACGAAGTCTTTAAAGTGACAATCTCTCTGGAAAGCGTTGATGTGGGATGGTTTGGTATTGACATCGTACAAGATGTGGTCGACAGGCTGCCTAGCTCTATAAATGAGATTACTCTGGCTGTCGGTGAAATCGCTCTGCTCGAAGCCAGGGTAGCGCAGCTCCAACATAGTCTAGGGAGATTCTCAAATCTACGGTCCTTACGGCTTCGGACTAACGAGGATTCTAATGGGCACTTACTTCGCACTAAGATGTCGGAATTGGCGAACATGCTGTAAGTTTGTCTTTTTGTTAAGAAAATGGCCGTTCAAACTGAGATCATGACTCTAGGGCTAAGAATGCGAGTTGGAAAGTTTCGTGGAGCCCTTGGCAAGCCGATCCACTTGTTGAAGAGAGGAGTAAAAGTCTAGTGATCTCGGACACTACGACCTTGACGGAGCTGTAGTGAAGTCTTATACTACGTGTGGTTCCCCGATTAGGTAGTCAGCGTGAATATGCAGTTGGGTTATGATGGAGCTAGGAAATGATTTTGTCGCAAAATTTGTTGTATACTATTAGAAATCTGGTGTGTGCCATAGCACAAGCGTCTTGGGTAAATGTAGATGAAAAAAAAAGAGAGCTTTGGTGATGTTAGGAGAGGTAGATAGTGCGCAGTCGTTTCTGACGATTGTTCATCGGTCGCGAGCAATGGAAAGGAGAGCGGGTGAAAGTGGACATTTCGGAGATAAGTTGGAGCTAAATGTAAGGAGAGCATGAAAGGAGAAATGAACTTGTGCAAACTGAGACACCTGAGCGCTAGAGACATGTGCAGTGGCCATTTGATGCCCTTTTGGGCTGCGGCGTGCAGCTGGAGCAAGTTTCCCATTGATCGACCAACTTGTGACCGACCTCAGGCGTCATGCTGTGCAGGAGCTGAACTCCTTTTTTTAGCTATGGTTGGTGGGAGCTCTCGTCGGGCGGAGGACCGTCCCAGCTCTGTGCAGGACAAATATCTCTGTAGATATGTTGTGGTCAAAATCCTCAGCAGGTGAAATGGCAGACGCTGTCTAATGCGAGCACCCCATCTTGATCACCTCAACATACAGGATGATTAAATTTAGGTCGTGTGGTAAGCGGCTCTTCCGGGCTCCCGCCTGAATCTTGCTGCTGGTCCCCCAATCGCCGCTGACTACCGCCCCCGGGGCCTCCCCCGCACTGCCCTCCTGATTGGCCCTGTTCGCGCAGTCAAGGCCATCCCCCGGGCGTCGTGCCTGGGGCTCGCTTCGGTCCCTGAGAGGAATTCTGTCCACACCCCAATCTTGAATCATGATCCTTTGACTTTTTGGCTTTCTACTCCCACAACGGGCCCGACGAGGTAGACTCCACCTCTCAGGTACCAAATCTCTCCTCCTTTTGAAGCTTCAGCCTTGTTAAAGCGTCGTGCGTTCGTGCGTTCGGGACCGGAAGGCCGGGTCCAATTCACAAAGTTACTATTCCCTCTCCGTGGTGTCCACCCCACAAACTCCTTCACCTCCTCCCTACCCTCTCAATACGTGCTCGACGTTGACCTCCTTGCCCTTTGGGCAGTCACTGTCTCCCAAAATCCTTCACTCTCCCTCAATAACAACCTACGCTCCTCACTGCCTTTCCGTTCATGGACGTGCAATGCCTCCTAAGAAGAGTAAAGGCCGCCCCAAAAGCAAGCCTCTACCCCTGGTAATCCGCCAGAACCGCACAGTCTTTCCGCTTCTACGCGAATGGGGCTTGTATCAGAAGAAAATGCTCGGAGACGGTTGGTTCTGCTGTTTTGCTACCTATTTGTGGAAGTCCTCTGACGCGTTAGTGCTGCAGGCAACTGCCTATTTGCAAGCCTGTCCGACCAGCTTTATTCCACCCCCAAGCGACATACCGAAATTCGGAAGACAATTGTGGAATGGATGCGTGAAAATAGACTGGACTTTGAGGCATATTGTATTCCTGAAGATATGCAGTCGAAACGCCCACTACGCACACGATCAACTACAACATCAACTTCGAGAAGACGGACACCAACGCCAGATGACCCCTTCGAAGCCTACTTGACACAAATGGCTACAGACGCGACCTTTGGTGGTCACGCCGAATTGTTGGCCTTTTGTCAGGCCTGGGATCGAGACATTATCATCCACCGACCTGAGGGACAAGCACAATTGCTGCAGCAAATTGATAACACCTTACCCTCAAAAGTACCTGATAGGAAATACGTGCACGTTTCATTTGGCGTATGTATATGTGATTGGAATCATACTTTATCTTTATCAAGCTGACTGTGCACTAGGATGAAGATCGGCGGCCACACTACGATTCGATAAGGAATATTGATCCTTCGAAACCAGATCTACCGGGTCCCATATCTGCGCTTGCTGCCGAGGGTGAGAAGACTGGCTACAAAAAGGCCGAGCTACGCCATAGCCATGGAGTAGGCAAACCTGGACACGGTCTAACCTCCGAACAGATCCAAGACCTCCTTATCCAAGGCCGCGCCGACCTTGACCACGGTCTCCGCTCCTTGATCCAAGAAGACAGAGCCAGAAGCTCGTCAAGATCCTCCTCCCAACACAGCGCCAGCTCGGGAAAACGCTCCCTCGACGATGACGGTGAAACGCATCGTGCCCGGAAACGCCCCGACCGGCGCATCAGCCTCAGAAACCGAACCATTGCCCTCGTCTCGCCGGTGGAGAAGGTCCCGGAAATCCCCTTCCCCTTACGGCTCGGCTCATCGGGCCCGCTGACTCCGAGCTCGGACGCCCCAGAGAGCTCTGTGGACCAGGACGAGTCCTCCACACCCTCGCAGACCAGCGACGTCACCGACCCGGCCGACTCCTTCGACCAACCAGCCTTCAGCCAGAAGCCGGAAGAGTACAACGACGCCGGCTCGCCCGTCGAGGTCGAACCTGGGGGCCCTCCTCCGCCAAAGCATCGGACCAATTCTTCTTCGAAGCTCCTCGCCACAAGACACGGCTAGGTGCCGTATCCTGTGATTCTGCGTGGGCTTGGATAGAAGGACTACAACAACTCACGACGTATAAAGCCGGGCCGTACAAGGAAAGAAAAAGCATTGGGAAACTTTGGAGTTTAAGATTGGGAAGACTCGGCAAAGTACGGGCATTTCTAGAAAAAGAATTTATCTATATTTTTTGTCTCTTTTTTGATGGCATCTGCATAGCGATAGCATCGAGATACCCCCTTTTCCAGAGCATAGCGTTTGGCGAATTATGGGTTATTCAGCGAAATCTACGAATATCGGTAGCAAAGTTCTTTTTTTCTTCTATCTAGATAGGTACTTAACATGCCCTAGGAAGATAGCGAGGGAAAATCATACAAGAGCTTTCGCTATTTTCTGACATTATGGGTATCAATTTTGTGCTAATCTGGCTCCCATTCCTGACGCCGACGCTAGTATGTACCAAAGCCCTACCCACTCCCGTCCTTTCGTTATCACTGCTGATAGATATGCGATTTTCTTGGTCTTTTTCACTGAGCTCCAGAGCCTCACGTGAATCACGTAAAAACCTTCCTCCCCCTTCCTCCTCCTTGTTGCTGCGGGTCGTTGAACTGCAAACACTCTCGTCAGTATCCATTCCAAAACACACCCGCTCAAAACGCAGAACAGAACGGAAACCCCCCCCCCATCAACCACAAACAAGCAAGCGTAACGTAACATAACACAACATACCTCCTCAAACCCCACCAACCCCACGAGCACGGTATAACTCTTCACAATGCTCTCCAACTCCCCCGTCTCGCCCTGCCCCCCCTTACTACCCACACCCACACCGATACCCGCGTACCGCTTAAACATGCCGACGACGTTCGGCCGGTAGTCGGCCAGGAAGCGGCGCACCTGGGCACGTGTGCGCTCGTTGTCGACGCCGCGCGCGACGAAGGTGGCGGTTAGCAGGCGCAGGACGGCTGCGATCAGGGCGTGGTAGCGGTGGAGGGCTGTTGGGGTTTCGAGGTCTAGGGGGAGGGGTGCGGTTAGTGGGTGGAGGGATGGATTAGGGGAAGGGGAAAAAAAAAAGGGGGGGGGGGGGGGTTACCGAGGCCGAGATCGGGGTCGACGGTGAAGAGGCCGGACTCGCGGATGGCGGGGAAGAGGCCGGCTTCGAGGATGTGTTTGGCGCCCGGGGTGGTTTTGGCGAGGCGGAGGAGGAGGGAGATGCGGGTGGAGAAGTGGAGGAGGAGGGTTGGGATGTCTGCGGGTGGGTTTGTTAGGAAATTTGAGTATGGTGTGGATTTAGGGTTTGACTTGCCGTCTGGGGTGCTCTCCTGGACATCGACGGCGATCGTCTTGATTGGTTCGATGAGAGCATCTATGAAGTTGACCCGGATCAGGAATTGTAGGATTAGAGGCGAGTTTTGCTTCTGCCCTAACGCAGCGAGCATATTCAGGAATACAAGAGCGGACAGTCGGCAGGCATCATCAGCTGTATCGGCGTCATTGCAGATCGTGTTCATGACACGCGCTCCGGCCCTAGTTACGGCGTCGAGGCTTTGCTGTCGCCATTTGATTGTGCCAGTGTCGTTGCCACTAGTAATATGACGGAGATACCGTGAAGACATGGTATAGAGCAAGCACCTCAAACGGGATGTTGAAGTTGGGGCATGAATACCTGTTAAACAGATGCGGAAGAGGTGGCGGACTTTATCATGCACAATACCTGAAAGTCTGCTAGGCGCGTCGTTGTCCAGGGACTTCTCCAGAATCTTGGTGAGAGTGTCCGCGAGTCTGGCGAGGTCAAATGTTTGGTCAGTGCTGTCGAGGAGGAGGGTTTCAAGCTTCGGAAGGATTAGCTGCAACAATTGGAGTGACAACTGTGCCTGCGGGAGCCCTGTACCAGAGCAAGATTCAAGAGTGAGAACTGCAAGTTCAACCCAAGCTTGCAAAGCTTTTGCCTTATTTACTCGCACAAGCTGAACACGGTTTGAGATCTCTGCAAACCGGAAAAGATCTTCAGCTTCTGAGCGTACACGATCCTTGTCAGCAGCGCTGCCTCCCTGCACTGAACCATTGCGGAATATTGCCGATTGAAGGCTGTCTTGCATTTTGTCGAGATCATAGAAGACGGTATCAGGTTTGCTGGTCTGAATACAGCAGGAGCCCATATCTATACCGGACAATATTGTAGGTCGAGGCAGGTGAAGGTCCGGCCCATCGTCGACATCTGCAATGTCGAACAGATCGAATAGAGTGGCACTCTGGTTTGAGGTTTCTTGACTGTCGATTGATTGACCTAAGAGCAGGGCTACAACGTCGCTCCGGGCAGCGGTCAAACCGACTTGGGATACGGTGCGAAGTTCGGTCAATGCATATTCAAAAAGAAGGGCGCGAAATGCCAGGAATTCAGCCAAAGCCTCTGCAGAGCTTGCAAAGAAGAAATCGTCGACGCCAAGGGGAACATCATCCCAGAGACTATCAGGGCCGATCAACTGCTGATTTGATAGTAAGCTTGTAAGGAATCTAGCTTTGCGCATCTCACCAATGGTAAGAATCGCGGAGAGTTGGGAGCTCCAAAGATTTTGAAGTACTTGAAGGCTGACTCTCTTTAGATGCAAAAACCATGATCTGAAATTCATGCCTTCACCGTCTGGGTAGCTTTGCACAAGCTGCAATAAGCCATGGAGTAAAGATGAGCCGCTGTCAATAAGTCCATCAGGTGGCACAGCTAAGGACTGCCCAACAACAGAAAACCCTAATAAAGGATGTGCAATATTAGGTACATCTGGTAGGGATTCTAGACAGCCGTTTAAGAAGGCGCAGATGCCGTCTTTAATTACATAGCTTGCAGCCTCTGGACCTTGCTCCAGTTCCATCACGTTGAAGCGCATCCTCATAATAAGATTAATGGAGGTCGCGTCATCGGTAACTCGAGGGTCCAAGATGGGGATTGGGTTTCTAGTTTGTCTTGTACCATTGGAAAAATTCAAGCCACGGGTCAGCCTTCTGGAGGTTGCTAGCTTCTGAAGTAGGGCTAGAGACCTCAACACAAGTTCGTCATGACTAGTACCGGCATATTCACGAAAATCGCCTAGATTTGACGAAAAATTGAAAATGCACTCTTCGAAGGACGAAAAGCCCGAGTCACTGATGGAAGTCCTTCCACTGGATGCTTTTTTCACAAGGGGTCGGACGACGTCCAGATAATCGGCTTCGTAGATGAGAATAAGATTCAAAACGTCAATACTCCGTTGGAGCGTTGCAATTAAAATCGAGTCTGACGGCGACTGATGCACTTTTTCGGGAGGGGCTTTTGAGCAAATGAAGAGCATTCTGATCACATCTGTGCTGAAGAGCCATTCCATGACTCTGGCAAATGGATGGCGAAGTATATACTTTTCTTCAACATTTCCAGGATTAGCTTGCAAGGCTCCTGATTTTTGACTTGCAGCATCGACAACATGAACATCAAAGGTTTCCAGACAAGTGGCTATGAAATCAAGGCAGTTGAAACGGAGGAGCAGGTTGGGCGACTCATCCTGAACATCGGCTAGTCGCTTAGCGAAGACCATTCCCATGACAAAATCTACATAGGGATCAACTCCAGGCGAGCGGTAATTCGAACCTAAGGATTCGGGAAATGCGAGTGCTTCTTGCATCTGGTCGCCTGCTTCTATTGCAGGCTGGAGTAGTGTCTTGAGGAGAGCAACGTAGGCGTTAGCCTGATCTGCGCTACTCGCAATATTCTCTAGATAGAAGAGAACAGTCTGTTGGCGAGGTCGGATACTTTGTCCTGGATTTGCAATGTTGCTGCTCCCTGCCTCGCCAGAGCTGAACTGGTCAAGCCGAGTCCACATCTCATGGCTGCTCACTAAGGATTTCTTTGTTAGGAGTGCTCGAAGAGTGGTAAAAATGCTCGCTCGTAGATAGCTTGGCACTGGACCAGCACTGAGCGGGAACAAAATCGCGACGAGATCTAATGTTTTATTGAAAAACAGGAATTCTCGAGCCGCAACACTCTGTTCACACATGTGTGTCATGAGGCGCAGGTAGCAGGATAGCATCACCGGGCTTTCTAGTTCGTTCATCGCTGCTATATGAGGATCAGACGCAGGTGGCAAGGGCCGCCGAGACTGTGGCCGCTCATGGACCTTCACTGAATAGAACTCAAGCTCTGCAAACATCTGCCCATAACTCATTGAAGGCGATTTTCTGAAGCGCGAAGCACTCTGATACTCATCCTCAAGGAGGAATTTGTGAGCAGCCTCTCCCGCGGCTGGTCCCTCGGAAACAGCACAAAGCATATCACAGAATGCGCTGACTCTGGGGACAGTCTGCCGCTTTGAAGACCATCGCAAAAATCCATACAGATTGCTCTCAGGGTCCGTCCAGAATGCTTCGGCAGCTTCCGGACGATGTTCAAACGCGAAGGATATCAATACTAAGAAGCTCTCCAAATGAAGCTTGGTATCCGCAACACTGTCGTCTGGGCCTTGTTCCACGTTCTGATTAGCAGCAATATGATGTAGACGTTCATCATCTTCCACGCTCTTGAGTTGGCGGATGGCGTCAGGCATGTTCGTAATCCAACACTCTGCAAAAGACTCCATATTTTCCATGAATAGGTGCTGAAATGGCGCTGAGGACATCTCGAGACTCTCAAGAGATATGCTTGGCGAATGTGTAAGGAGAATATTCACCATTTCCTGTCGCGCTGGATCATGCCATTCATCTGCCGCAAGAACAGCACATATGGAAAGGAGGCTTTCAAGAGCGCCTTCATTAAGTATTTTGAGGGCAAGGTTCGTCCTGTCTTGAGACTCTTTCTCAAGGTTAACACCTTGCAGAGGACTGGCATTGCTTGGTTCTCGGTACCAGCTACTATAATGGGCCAACCACAACAGAGCGATGACATGGTCAAACGCGGGTAACTTTCCAGGCTCAGAAATTTTATGTCGTTGAGTTATGAATTGATCTAGGGATCGAGCTTCACGAAGAGACCCTGAACCTTCTAAAGAACCATACTGAGCGAAAGCAGCATTGATGGCTGGAGTATAGTGCACCGCTGCCGTGTCAAATCTATCTTTCTTCCTCAAACCCTCAACCATCTTCCTAAGATCCTCACCAATAGTGTAATTAGCCCTGAAGAGGTAGCAGAGACACGCACCGAGCGCTTCATGCTGCTCTGATAGGCTTTCCCTCTGTAGTTCGAGCAAATGAGAGTTATCTGATAGCTTGTCTTGACCAAGAACGGCGGCTTTCTGCGCATGCTCGAGGAGCACTTGCTGCCATTTGTCAATGGCTTCCATGGCTGAGACGCACTGCCGCGTAAAAGCTGAGCCATTATTGTGACCGCCATTTCTGATCGAGAGGATGTTATCGACAATTTCGCACATAAGCCGTTGGGTATCCGGGCCGTTCGAATCGTCAGACGCGGCGCTCAGCACAAGGCGCAGACATTGAGTGATCAAGGTCCTTCGCTCGTGGAAAGCCGCAATGCTTGCGCCAATCGGCGGTTGAAAATGAGTGTCCGGGTCTTCAGTGACTGCGATCATTAACTTGGCCGCTCTGACCTCATCGAGGTCCAGGGCATCTGCGACCTCCAAGGCCGCTTGTTTAAATTCTTCATTTATTTCGACCTCACCCTGATCGAGTTGGAGTTTTCCTGCGCGAGAATTGGTCAGCTTGAATGACCGACTGATAGTAACATCAATAACACACCAGAATTGACAATTTGCCTGCTAGCGTTGTCTTTGGGCTTTTTGGCGAGCAGTTGGCGCAAATCCTCGACGGATGCTTCCAACTCGTGTAAAAGTCGATCGATTGTGGGCAGTCTCGATTGTGAAAAGGCCGTGAGGTCCTGATGAAGACTGCGAAGCCTCTCCAGGCTTTCGAGCTCCGCCATGTCAGACCGGCCCTGATGTTAGAGAAGGTGTTCGGTGCGACAGCAGGTCCTCCGCAGCTAGAGAAGCGCGAGCGCGTCTGTTTGCGGGCTTTTTTTGGAGAAGCTCGGAGAGCATTAGAATACGGTGCACTACAACGCCTGATACGCAGGTATTGTAGCGTACCAGTGCGTACGTACTTTTGGAGACTCGATCGCACCTGCAGATCACCTATAAGAGGTGGAATCTAGCGCCTGCCGGAACACATTGAATATTTCCAATGCCTTCCTCGAATCACGTGCTCCTGGCTGTGGCAGCCCGTCTTTGATCGCTCATCGCCGTGGCACAATGATCACTCATCGACTTCGCTAAGGTACCTCCTAGTCATCATGCTCTATGTCAAAAAATGATACTCTTTTCGGCAATCCTTGAACTCGAATCTCCTGTCTGCTTCTGCAAAATCGGTCTTCAGCAGAAAGCTTGGGAGACATCCATGTCGTGGTGATCACCGGACGCTGTGTTTGAACATGACAGTCCGAACACAACGCGATCTGTCTAGGAGGCTCTCGCATGATGAAGGAGGATGAGCTTGAGACAGTCCTTGGTAATGAGCTCATCTCATTCGGTCTTGCTGTGTTGCTAATACATGGTAAAGATAAGATCTCCTCTGACAAAATTTTGGAGAGTGGCGACGGAATCAAACGTGAGCTAGCCGACCCTGCAACCAGAATGTAGCTGACTTAGGAAAGATTTGACACGTCTTCTAGATCAAGAGAAGAGTACAACAAAATTGTAAGTTTGCCTTGCTAGTTGCTCTCTCTTATTAAACCTAGTAGTGCTAGCGACGCCCTCAAAGATCGCAACTTTCACAAGATTTTCGAGGTTGTGTTTCGTTATGTCAAAAGAGAGAAAGCTACCTACGCAAGCTCCAGCAAGCCGACCAGCAAGAATGCTGCCGCTTGCAGGCTTTCTTTGGCGGCTGGTGCTCTTCATTTGGCTGTTAAGGTAGGTCTCACCAAAATTCAGCTCAAGACAACAAATGCTGTAATCGATCACATTCTTGATTGCCTCCCGGATCCCGATGGCGGAATATTCTTCCAACCCCTAGCATCTGGTTACTTAAAGGCCATGCGAACAGCTTTGCAGTATGCGCCGCACCGAGAACATTTGCAAGACGACCAATGGGAAGCGCTGGTCAAGTTTCTTTGCTCCAAAATCAATGATTCCCTTGCAGAGCAGACATCCTTTCCGATCAGCCAAATGCAGGGAGCCAGCTACACGTCTATATTGTCATTATCCCAGAGCTCGCGTAACACCAGATCTACGCCTCTGAGAGCCAGTCACAGGCAGGAAACGCAAAGAACTTCGTCGGAATCAACATCAACTTTAGAGGATCTTGTTGTTTGCCTCAACCTCCTCAGTGCTCCTAGCAATCATTTGTTTTTCTCCAAGGCACAGGACATTTTTGCTACCTTGTACTCCTTCATCTTGTCTTCACCCTCATCAGCAAACGCACTACAAGAGGCACTAAGTGCTATCAACAGTGTCCTCAGCAAATCGCTTACACAAAGATTGGACTTAGCCCAGCATATAATGACAAATCTGCTTCCGATTTTCGCACGCCAGTGGTCCGTCAGGTCGAGTACTGTGAGGAGCCAAATACTTGCGACGCTTTTGCTCGGCGTCAAAACACTAACTCCGACGTTCTTGCGAGAAAATGCCGACAACTTATCTACGTCAATTGAAAACCTGCTCGACACCTTCCGTAGCGAGTACTGTCGTCGGAAAGAGAGGGATCTACTTCTCATAGACGATATTGTTTTTTTCGACCATGACCAAAATAGCCCTTGTTCATTGCCATATGTAGGTTCACGTATCATCAGTGACAAGTCACTTGCAAAATGGGTCTTCATGTCGATAACCTCTTCTCTGGTTGGGTGCCATGACTTCCTTCAAACCGTTGCTAGCAATGGCACTAGCGCATCTGAGAACCCCGAAAAGCGCCAGCGACTTACCAGGCCGCTCGAAGAATTCATGCGGCAGGCCTGGTCTTTACAGGGTATCGATCGACTCTTTTGTCTACAGACAGTACCATGGCTTCTTGCGGTCTCCGAAAAGGCGCAAGACGAGTTCGCTGATCACGTGGATCAATTTCTTGTCTGCATGAACGATGACGATGCGCAGATAGCCTCCTGGTCAGCAATTGGAATGGCATGGTAAGTATTGTGGGCGTTTTGTTGATAACACGCTAATTGGTCTCTTACTAGCTTTGCTACCTACAAAGTCGCTCATCGAAAAGACTTATCTATGAAGTGGTCGCAAGTCTTGGCTACTGCGACGCGCAGCGCCTCGATTCCAGCCTGTTCACGAGGAAGTTGTTATCTCCTCGCAATGATACTGCGGCTGAAGCTTGTCGATTCTCAGGAGGCATTACATGTTGCCTATGGCACCGTAGTCTCCGATAGTTTCAGTCCCCCTCCTACCTTATCAGATTGTTCTCTAGCGCTCTATGAGACAGTCGTCAAGCTTCAGGTTGAATTGAGCCCTCTTTCAATGGCCACAGCAACTTCAAACGTGATGAAATGGCTTAATAATATATGGGATCTGCGTAAGTCAAAAATGTAATGGATGCCAGTTTCCGAGTAGGTTTCTGACCGTGGCTAGGGACCGTTATGGATCGCGCATATAATCGTCAACTCGCTGAATATGCCGTTCCATGGAGACTACTCAATCTCTTCTATGCCTGCTCGAATCGGCGGTCGACTTTTCTACATATCAAACAAGCTACCCTTTCAAGCTCGATATTTGGATTATGGTTGCGACAGCAGCCGGATCAAGAATTGCAGGATTATCTGCTCTTGTCAGACACCGCTGGGATAATGAAAGATCCGAGCATGGACGACACTAGAGGATCTCTTATTGACGAAGATCTTAGGAGGCGTATCGACCATATGATCCTCGAAACAATTTTAATAAAGATTAAACAGTTTGGCGAAAGTTGGCAATCAATGCGCCGAGAGCGTCTTTCAAACGTAAACACCGATCTCATTCAACTCCTCACCTCAGCGTGCGTTGTTGCAAACTGTTATGCGAATATCTGCAGTTCCTCCCTCACTTCTTTATGCGCTGCGGTGCAGAAGTCGAGCGATGCGCTTTGGAGCGAAATCCAAACCTTCATGTCTCGCAGAGATTCGGAATCAATTCAACCATATCTGCATGCCACTATTGCTTCACTATCGTTGCGGACTATCTGCGTGGATGATCAGGCTCTCCTTAGCAGGTCGACTGCTTCAATGGTGACGTATGTGTATGAAAGGATCAATCTTGACCAGTCCCAAGATTTTGTTCCCGATGCATCTACCGATACAAGCCAGACAGAGATCATGGGCATCGATGAGAATATGGAATCACAAAGTAGCCAATCGACTAAGGTGTCGGCAACGTCAGATCCTAATCGGGAGTACTTTGGTAAAGCAGGGCAGCTCTTCTTTTCGAGTAAAGAGATCTTGAAATACTTATATCTTACCTGCTTATATTCTCTTGGTACCGAGACGGAAGATTCCTCCACAAACGCTCAGATTATTGAAATACTCTCGCGCTTGGAAGGGTCAGAGCTCTTACAAACTCGGTCAGCCCTTCTTGAATTTCTATCTAAGACCACTCTATCGCGAAGTGAGTTGTGCACCTTTCTTCGACATCTTGGTGAACAATGTCTCTGGCCGTATGCGTTCAACAGATGTGAAGCTTCGCTATGCCTCTGTGTAGAGAGCCTCACATTATCAGCGGATCTGTGGATCCGAGACCAAAATGATGAGCTAGGGGACATGGCTTCGGAGCTGTATCAATGGCTCACTGAAGACGCCTTTAAGGAAGGCTTTGCCTCGCCACGTCTCCTTCAATGTGTTAGCGCATTGATAAATGAGGTTGTGCGAATTGACTCGAAATTTCAGAGCCACTCATCAGGACCGTCTCCTCGAACGATCTTATTCAGAATTCTTCGTCATGACGACAATGCCCTGAAGCTTGCCGCTGGCAGAGTTATTCCTAGCCTTTTCGCATATTTTGTGCTCACTGAACACGAAGCAATGTTCGCTGATATACTGAGGGCTCTTCCCGTAGATGAAAATGATATCGAAGGTCTTGCAGTCAGGCTTGATATCTTAGCAGGGCTCGCATCGAGGTGGCATACCGTGACTCGCAGCGCGTTTTATTGCATCTCCGAAACTGCTGCTTCTGTTATTGGTGCTGTGCCATATGCCAGGCGGTGCTTGATGTCCATCTGTCTTGCACGTGGGCTCCCTTCCCTGAAAGGGCTCTTCCGCCATTTTGCGCCTCACTTTGTACACCGTTGGCTGCAATCGTCGTCTATCAAGAGTCTACCTTTTGCGGCATTAGACTACGATTCGCTAAAAGACATGATTATCGATGTGGAATCAGAAGTAGTGGCGCAGGTGGCAATGCGCTGCGACGACAGCCTAGCTCAGGAAATTTCCAGGATCCTACAATTTCCGTACCGCGAACTCATTATCAGGTCCTTTTCTAAAGCCGAAGCCTATTGTCTCGCTCGCGACATCTGCTTACCACCTTCACCTGACTCAACCAAGAAGAGCACGGAAGCAACCATGAGGAAGCAGGTTGGTAGTGAACTTGCCGGAACACTCATTGGAACAAATTTCGCAAAAATCTTCAGTGAGATGTTCTTCCTCATGGCGCAGGAGGAGCAGGTAGAGAAAGCCTTTTCTAGACGACCTGAATTCTCAAAGTCTTTGAATATACTCACACAAATAAACCAACTTGGCTCTGCGCCATTGAATCTCTCACCTGGGCAACAACCGTCTTTTCGTTCTCGATACATTTTAGAGGAAATTGAATATCTAAGCAAACGCAACGATCTAGATTTGGCGTCTCTGTGGAAGCCGCCACTTTTAGTCTACGTCGCCCGAGACCTGTTCGATGCTCTCACACCCACCCATGGCCCTTTCTTTGCGTCCGCGATACTTCGGAAGATCAAAGTTCTTGTCGCGATGTTTGGACCTTGTGCCTTCGAAGGCTATTCTCTGCAAATGCTTCTGCGCAACATACGGCCATTGCTGCAAGATTTCTACTGCTCAGAAGATGCAATAGGTCTCTTTAAATTTTTGTTGATAGAAGGCAAACAGTCTTTGCAGCTGGATTTCTCGTTTATCTGCGGACTTGCAACATCAACATTTTTGTCCATGAAGGAATTTCTCGGTTCAAAACAAGAAAGCACAACCCAGCAGAGCCACTATGAAAGGACGCTCTCAAATGCTCAGGAATTTATCCAATGGTTTGCACAATTCCTTGACCAAATTGATATTAGCGGTCATGGACCGCAGCCGTATGAGACCTTCAGGCATGTCGTTAGTTCAGCTCAGATGATCAGAGGGTCGACACACGAGAATCCTGATATGTATGAAACAGATTTGCTTAGAATATTATTGGAAGATCAGGCACGCTCTCAGCCACTAATGACACAAGTTACTTTTGACACGATAGTAAAATTCGTCTGTCGGTCCTTTAAACGACCTTTGAGGACACGCGACGATATCATCACGGATGATTCTCTGGCTGTTCAGTACGCCCCGATTCTCTGGAACCTTCTCAAGAGAACCCATTTGACTGTTGAATTCCGACTTTGGGTTGCTCAAGTCATCGGGCGAGCATATGCATTCACCGGGCGAATAAATGACTTCTTAGTAAAGGAGCACGATGCTGATATGTTTTGCAGCTTCAAGACTACATCGAGTGTCTCTAACTCTGACCTTGCTATAGTTCGGAAAATATATAATTTTCTCTGGAGTGATGTCCAGGGCGAAGCTGGTTTGGCCGAACGAACGCTCCAGAGCATTATTCATAACTTGAGAGACCAAGGCATCATTGAACCATTGGATGGCATCGTCGAGCCGCCTGTTCTTACTGCTTTGTCATGGACGCCATTGCCGTGCCCATCGATCTCAATTGTAAATTTGGATCTGCAGAAGGCGACAGACACACTCACTTTGAATGATGACGCCGACGCTGCCGAATGGTCATCTCAGCTTGTGCTTCACCTTGCTCAAAAAACGCACCAAGATCCCATCATCAGCGCTCTTAGCCTGTTCGTGTCAAGAATTCCTTCCTTTGCTTTGGGTGTATTGCCTTTTATCGTTCACCGTACCCTCTTGGTAACGCAAGACTCAAGTCAAGACTTAGCAGGCTATATCTCACAAAGGTTTCGCGCCGTAATTGAAAGGCGTTCTGGAAAACTTCAGCAGCATATGCTGGTCATTCTTCGAACAGCAGTCTACCTGAGGGAACAGCCGTTTCCGCACGAATCTACGCTGGTAGATCGGGAGAAATGGCTTACCCTCGAATGCGAAGAACTAGCAGTCGCAGCCGTTGAATGTAAGATGTACCGGACTGCTCTTCTTTTCTCAGAGCTATCGGATACAGGAACGAATCGGACATCAAGAAGATCGTCAATACCCAAAGCTCTTATTCCGACGATATTGTTGCAAGAGGTATTCGAAAATCTAGAAGATCCAGACTATTTCTATGGTCTATCCCAAGATACTTCGATTGATTCGGTTGTTAACAAATTGCACTTTGAAGGGAACGATCTTCGAGCTTTGTCAATTCAGAGCGCTCAACATGATGGCTTTTTGAAGCTTGGAAAGACCTTAGAAGATCGACAAAGTTCCTTTGGAATAATACAGGCTTTGACATCCGCGAACCTGGATGGAATTGCGTATGGCATGTCTTCGTCTTCGCAGATGCCCACATCGAATGGATCTGACAGACACATCGCTCGGACATTGCTCAATTTGCAAGAATGGGATTTACCGGTAGCACATGCACGCGGCTTGTCCGGAGCGGTATTCGAGTCCCTTCAAGCAATCACTAAAATCCAGGATATTACACTGATCCCTTCGACTTTAAATAAGACACTTCAGGATACCTTTGAGTCGCTCGTCGGTGG
This sequence comes from Pyrenula massariospora, assembly GCA_021030905.1. Classification (NCBI taxonomy): domain Eukaryota; kingdom Fungi; phylum Ascomycota; class Eurotiomycetes; order Pyrenulales; family Pyrenulaceae; genus Pyrenula; species Pyrenula massariospora. The sequence goes on from JAGFMI010000013.1 coordinate 369,570, forward strand.
GAAAATCGTTGGAGGTTCACTTCACGATGCAATAAGCTCGCTTGCAGCTATAGCAGAGTTGAAAGAGCTTTGGGCTTGCGAGAGCCTTGTCGAACTTAATGATCTCGCATTGAACGTTGTGAGGAGGAACGATGCCGCAGAATTTGAAAGGTATGACCGAGATATTTCACTGTCGCAAGAGATTACTATCTAATCCCGTATTAGCTTCAAGCATATTTCTCCACTGCTCTCCGCTCGCACAGGATTCTTCTCTAGTGTGAGAAGGGAACCACGTCTCCAAGCAAAACTGCACATTAGCCTCCGCGACGCGTTTTATCACGAGATCCGCTCCAACAGGGAGTTTCTACGGATGAGCAAGAAAGTCGAAGCGTCACAGCCAGCGCTTAATAGTGCTATTTATCTTTCCCTCCTCGCCCATGAGTCTACAAAGACAAGTCTTGATGTTCATGCTGCCACGTCTTCGGATCTAGCCAAGGTTTTTTGGGATTCCGGAGAGAACGTTGCTGCCATTCGCATACTCGGCGAGCTTTGTGAGCGAAAAGATTTACAGAAGCAAGATATGCCAGTGAGCCGTGCTCAGATGCTGGCAGATGTCGTATGTCCACTACAATGTTACTAAAATCCGGCTAACACTGAAGACAGGGTCATTATTCAGCAGAAGCCCGCCTCGAAAATCCAGAAAAGATTATTGACCGCTATCTAGTACCCGCAATCAAAGATTTGAAAGGTAAATCGGATGGGAGCGTGTCAGGAAGGGTCTTTCACGAATTCGCTTCCTTTTGTGACAAACGATTACAGAACCCCGACGACCTCGCCGATTTTGCCCGCGTTGAAAAATTGAGGCATCGAAAAGAGAAAGAACTGCAGGATCTCGACCACATGATGAGTACGGCTGATGGCAAAAAGAGGGAAGCATATGAATATCATTACAAGAAAGCTCTACCATGGTTCAGACTTGATGACCAAGAGTACCAAAGACTCAAAAAGATCCGGGAGCGCCTTGTGTACCAGAGTCTCGAAAACTACCTCCTTGCGCTGAGAGCATGCGACGATTATGACAATGATGTTCTACGATTCTGTGCGTTATGGCTGGATCAGTCCGATAGTGTGACAGCAAATTCTGCAGTGAAAAGCAAAATTACGAATGTGCCGAGCCACAAATTTGCACCATTGATGAATCAACTAAGCTCTCGTCTACTAAATACGACTGACAATTTTCAACCGCTCCTTTCTGACTTGATAACACGGATCTGTCGTGAGCATCCGTTCCACAGCATGTACCAGATATTTGCTGCTAGCAAAGCTAAGCATGGCCGCGAAGACACGGCAATCTTAAGACATGCCGCCGCAGGAAAACTAGCCGAGAAGTTTCAACGAGATCACACCACAGCGCCAGTTTGGATTGCTATACATAATACAAGCATAGCATACATCAAATTTGCGAACGATAAGGTGGAGGACAAGAAACAAGGCAAGGTGGCAATCCGAAGCCTACCAAATGGACCGAAGATGGAAACCGAAGCCTTAAAAGTCACGACCAAGCTTCCACCGCCTACGATGAAAATAGCTCTCCGTCCTGATTGTGATTATAGTGGCGTTCCTCGCATTGCTAAATTCGAACCTAATTTCTCGATTGCATCCGGCGTCAGCGCGCCTAAAATTGTGACAATCCTCGGATCCGACGGGAAGCGCTACAAACAGCTCTTCAAAGGCGGAAACGATGATCTTCGGCAGGATGCCATCATGGAGCAGGTCTTCGAGCAAGTCAGCAATCTCCTAAAGGATCACCGCGCCACCCGTCAACGGAACCTCGGCATCCGTACCTACAAGGTTCTTCCCTTACACACCAATGCCGGCATTATCGAGTTTGTCCAAAATACCCTGCCTCTGCACGACTATCTCTTGCCCGCGCATGCAAAGTACCACCCAAAGGACATGAAAGCCAACCAGTGCCGCAAATACATCGCCGACGCACAGTCCCGCAACACCGAACAGCGCCTCCAAGCCTACCGGAAAGTGACGGACAAATTCAGCCCCGTCCTGCGCTACTTCTTCCTCGAGCGCTTCCCCAACCCAGACGAATGGTTCGAGCGCCGCCTCGCCTACTCCCGCTCCACCGCGGCCATCTCCATCCTGGGCCACGTCCTCGGCCTGGGGGATCGCCACGGCCACAACATCCTCCTCGACGAGACGAGCGGCGAGGTCGTCCACATCGACCTCGGCGTCGCGTTTGAGACCGGCCGCGTGCTCCCCGTCCCCGAGGTCGTGCCGTTTCGCCTCACCCGGGACCTGGTCGACGGCATGGGCATCACGGGCACCGAGGGCGTGTTCCGGCGGTGCTGTAATTTTACGCTCGAGGCGCTCCGCAAGGAGGCGTACTCGATCATGACGATCCTGGATGTGCTGCGGTATGATCCGCTGTATAGCTGGTCGATCTCGCCGGTGCGCGTGAAGCGGATGCAGGAGAGTCAGAATGAAGGGGGAGGGGCCGGCGGCGGCGGGGAGCAGACGGCGGCCACTGCCGTCGCGGGGACGAGGAGGCAGGATTTGAATGAGCCGAGCGAGGCGGATCGGGCGCTGACGGTGGTGGAGAAGAAGCTGGGGAAGAGCTTGAGCGTGGAGGCGACGGTCAATGAGTTGATCCGGCAGGCGACAGATGAGAGGAATCTGGCTGTCTTGTATTGCGGGTGGGCGGCTTATGCGTAACGAGACTGATTTGATGAGATTTGTGGAGAGCGTTAGGCGTGGGAATTTGTTTCAGTGATTATAGGCTGCTTTTAGTACGTACATTGGGTGCTGGTGCAAAGCAACAAAAGTTTTTGTATGTACGGTGTAGTATTGCTTACAGTGCTTCAAATTTTGTAAAATTCCCCCCGCCGATGACGATACCTCAGAAGCACAAAAGAATATTACAAGATAGAGCATTGTACTTCAACTGTAGAGCGGAACGCCTGCAGATGCAACAGCACAATCATATGAAAATTCAGACACAATCTCAACGAGCGCCAAGCAATGCAGAGACTCTCAACAAACACTTTCCGAGATGTAGAGCTCTCCCATCAAACACCACAAAATGCAGATAGAAAATCGAAGCGCTAAGAAACCAACAGAGCAGATCAATTCGCAGATCGCCCCCAAGTTGCCGTACCAGGCGCATTCCTCTGACTCAATGCCCAGTATTTACCCCGATTCCCTTCAACCGCCCTCTTGTAATTACTCCCCCAGTCCCTCCTCCACACCTGCTCCGTATTCACCAGATTCACGCTCTGTTCTCGCGCGCTCCGAATCGCTTCCTCTCCACCGCTCTTGCCACGCGTAGAACCTTTCTTCCGCCCTCTCCGCGCGGGCCCAGCTGTACCAGTAGTGCCATCGGATGCCGAGGCCGGAGGCGAGGGCTTGGCGGCGGAGGGCGATCTTTCTGTCGTTTGGGGAGATTGTTGTTGTTGGTGGTCGTGGCGGCTGCGGGCTTCCTTCTCGGCCTCTTGGACGATGGAGCGGAGTTCGCGATCGGAAGAGGTGAGCTGTGCACGGAGGTAGCGGATGTCAGTTGTCGACCCGGATTCGAGGGTCGACATGACAGACTTACGAGGGGTGTAGGTATGTTGTTCCAGGTTGATGGGGGTGTTTGGCTTGATGTCCGGATCAAGGTAGGCGAGGGTGCCTTTACCTAAAAGGTCTTCCATCGTGAGGGATTCGCCTGGGGGAATAGCGTTTGGATGGGACGGGGTGATGCAGTCCATGTCAACTTCCTTTCGGAGGACGTGATCGATGTCGATAGAAGAGAAATACGCGCAACTTTGAGGCAAGTCGTCTATCCCCAGCTGTTGGCTGAAAATGGCACGGGTCCAGAGATTGGCAATCTGTAGCGCCATTGCTGCCCGGTACTTATCGTCTTCTTTAACAAGGTAGCGAATTTCGTCATGGACAGTGAGAGCGAGGCGTGCCGTGAGATTGAAGCGTCGGACTAGGTAGTCCATGCTAATGATGAGGAGGTGGAGGTAATCGACCCCAGATGATTGTATAGCCCAATTAATGCGAGACGTCATGAATGAACCTTTGTTAATAAATCGCCGCTTCAGTGCTTCTGTAATTCCAGCAGCAAGGACAGGTGTGCGTGGATGTTCTTGTTCAGCGAACTCTTCGAGTCTGTTAAACACCAACGATTCTGTGCCACCGCGCCAGAAATTCGAATCATTAAGAGTCTTACGTAGCGTTTTTACACCTTTAGTTTCCTTGTAGAGTCGAGATGCTGTTTCGTTCGCACTTTTATCTGAGATTGAAGGGTTGAACTGCCGAAGAAGTGTAGCAGCAAACTTTAAGCCAGCGCCGTAAATCCGTCCGTAATTGAACACTTTCGCGTCATTGCGACTAATACCCAAAATACTTGCTGTCTTTGAATGAAGATCGGTACCAGCTGATTTCGACCCTTCTAGCGTCATGAACCCCAACGCGTTGCCACCATGAAGCTGAAATTGAGCGTCTCCAATCAAAGAGGCGATCCAAAGTTCTTCAGAGTCGACATCTGCCCCGACAAAGCAGTAACCCGGTGGGGCCTTCACCATCGCCTTGAGCTCAGAGCCAACGCGGCTTTTCTTAGCGTTTGAGGCAGTAAGCCAGCAGTTCTCGACTGCCCGACGCGTGATGGTGCCCATAGGAACGACCTGAGGGAGGATGAAACCTTGTTTTTCAGGGCCGTGTTGTGGTTTCCCTCGGTCAGACTCGTATACAACCATTTGAGATTTGATTCTATCACGTGCGCTGGTCCAGTAAGAGCATGAGGCATTCATCTCAAGAGCCTCCTTCGCCAATGGATACTCTGACGAAAGTATGCCAGATTCGAAATATGTAGAAAAGCTTTTCGCTAATGGCGTCGATACACGATTGGTTGGGCCTCCTTTGTGGGGAACCTTGAAGTACATATGCTGGCGGTCATCCCGGAGATTGGCGTCTTTTTCTTCGGTCATATCGCAGCGAACAACGGACGAAGATTCATATTTCTTGGCTTTTTCATAGGGAACTTGCCATGTCCATCCGTATTTGTCAGACCATACAAGTGGGTACCCATCCCATGCAAGTCTTACTAGAAGAGGAGTAATTCTTGTACGGACACTCAAATTCATCTCAGAGGCATTTGTTGCAAATAAGTCTTTGTACCATTGTGGCATCCCTGGCTTCTTTTGTCGAGCAAAAGGTTTCGGCAGGTCACCTTTCTTTTTAGGCTTCGCCATCTTGACCTCCTGGCCCGACCAGTCTAATTGTCGCAGCCATGGATCATTCAGATATTTATCCGGTCGATCTTTAACTTCGAGCGCCTTCTCAGCGAGCTCATGAAGACGTTGTTCAACCTCGTCGGTAAGGCGGTTATAGGTGGTCTCCGCGTTCTCCAGGTATTCTTCCCACGTATGATTGACGGGCAGTATGACATTAGAGAGATGTCTTAGCGCACCGAAGCTGACAGGGTGGGGACAAGTCTTCAGGAACAGTGGGAAGACCTTCCGGTAAACTTTATGAGTGATTGCAACATCAGCCGCGCAATAATCCAGCAACTCGTCCATTTTTTCTCGGATGCCTTCTCGATCAAGTTCGCCAAAGTAATCACGCTGTGCCTTATCAATGGTCACACCACAATGAAATTGTGCTACGTCTCGCAGCGAGTTGATTGAACTTCTGCCGACCCACAATTCTTCCTCTTCTTCGCTGAGCATTCTATTCTGGATCAGAGTCGACAGCTCCACAGAACCGTTTTCGCTCTCGATCTTTTTTCGTAAATCCCTATCTTTCTTGTGTCTCAGCCAAGTTGGGCGCTGTTGCGAGCACATCCCGTTAACTGCAACATGTAGTGACATGGTATCGAGGAAAAAGTTCTTGGATTGTGCAAGGTCATACTCTTCGGCAATCCGTGCGCGGTCATAACCTATGTTGTGTCCGATGACGATCCTAGACTTGGCTGGGTCTCCCATAGGAATTAGCTGCCGAGGATTGTCTGTTTCTCCTAGCAGCCATGGTGACAGCCAAGCATACCAAGCTGTTGGGCTTGCTGCACAGGCCATGCAAGCAAAGGATGTCTCCTTCCACATAGTTTCGACATCGAATGTAAGGAGGTCTTCTTGTGGAGCGTCTACTTGTTCGCTTGCGCCGTCGACGGTGTACCTCGTCCATCCACTTCTCCTTGCCCATTCCCTTGGGGCCCGAGGGAGATGGACACTGGCATATGTCTTCGACATTGACAGGTACGGTTCTGATGCATCCATTCCCAGTTTGTGAAAATGCTCGTCGAGTGTGAGGCCGTGCAGGGTAGGCAAATCAAACGCCACAGGCACTGAATTATCCTGATTTTTTCCAAGAAGCTCATGCTCTCTCAAATGACTTTTAGAAAGTTCTATAAGTTCCTGAGAAGGAGTGGAGGATGTAGGTGTTGAGGTTGCAGGAAACACCTGGGAGTGGACATGGCTGCTTAATTGTTGAATGCCGATCGCGTTATACCGTGCGTCCGATGGAACTTGACACGGTCAGCATGCTTATAGAAAAGATCGGGGACAACGATAATACTAGATAGAGACTGTGAAGGACTAGCTTCATGACGGTCTTTAGCAGAAGCCTCGACAGCGTATGTTCGCCTCCAATTAGGAGGTCGTCGATGTGGGCGCGATATTAATCGTAGCTTTTGGGCAGTGCGGGTGTATCCTCTTGCGCATTGCGCGAGATTTGGTGACCACAACATGGTCACAAGCAAGTTGGCTATCGACCCATATTTGGAGGTCTAGAAATGGACGGAGCCTGTATGGGAGAAATAGATCCTGTGCTGACGTCTTGACGCATAAGGGGTTCACGCGGAAAATCTTATCACACGTGACGCGGAGATCCTAGTGCAAAACCACTTTACTGCCTTACTAGGCTAAGATATCCGATTGGAGCCCTTTAGGGAGTTTTCGGCCCCATGGTATAGGGATAGTTACTTTAGGTACTGTGACCTACAAATTCTGCTTTAGCGGATGGCATTACCAACGATACTTATGCGAAAAGCATCTTATCGACTGCATGGGCTTTTAATGAACAGCAAAGAATTTGGATCACGAGCAGAGGGGGACAAACAAGGTTTGCCGCCAGGGGAGAAAACGGTGACTCATGGATAAGCTGAAGAGATTGGTCACTGAACCACAATTGTGAGCAGATTCAAAAAATATCCCCGATTCAAGGAATAGGGCGCAGGCATGCGGGCCATGAATTGCCATCAGCATGGTTGGGAATCGAAATGAGAGACCATTAATAGTCTTGCCTCTCTACTACTTACAGCCTTAAGACGCCAATTTGGCGAAGTGGTTGAACCTCAGAGTGAGTCGAAGGTTGGTGTAGACGCAATCTTGCGACGGACATGCCAAAGTTTGGCTTCATCAACTTATGTCTAACTTTTTGAGAAAGTCTCCTAACTGGTTTACACTATTTCAGCGCCGCGTTTGACCATTGTCTGTGCACCTTTTGCCGTTCATCCTTGGCAATGTACTAAGCGAACCGAGACTTGGGAACGAGTTACATGGAGCCTCTGGACCAGATCACTGGGTCTTCAGCGCTTTCTCCCTGCCCTTCTTGACAACCAATCCCGCTCCAAGCTTCGTCTCCATGCTCTCTTACCTAATCCGGACCCTCCCATGGGCCCAGGTCAGTCTTCTCTTGTTCGAAATCGCCAATCAATACCATCCTTCTTCTATCCCGGAGACTCCCTCAACGAGTCCTGGCGCGCTATTCCTTCAGGCCTATCTTGGCATGTTCCGCCCGCGTCCGCCTCCTCCCGTACACTATCCCCGCCGTCCTCGCCCGTGCATACTTCTGTACCGGTAGCTTCCTAGAGTCCGTTGCAGACGCCGCACTGACGTAGCTATGTAGTAACCCCGCCGGCCCCGATGAGAACTACCCCATCCACAACCACATGACCGTGGGCTATCTGGCGCAAAGGCTGGGGCTGAATGTGCGCCCAATGTGGATAAACATCATCGTGTTTGTGACTATCAACACCTTCCAGATGCACGGCTTACCTCATATAGAGAGGGATGTCGCGCGCGACAGGGATATGCTCCCGCTTACCTTTGGCGAGGTGGTTCCCTGCCGTTCAATTGCGGTGTTCGTCGGATTCTAGACCTATTTCTTCCTTGGTGATAAGAAAGGACACTTTGGGGGTACATGACCCCTGTAGTGTTCGTATTCAACTCTCACGGCAGGGGTCTTAAACTTATCGGGATAAGATTACGCGTAGAGCTCTAGGCGCGATGTTGTGTGCCTGATACTTGGCCGTGTACTATGTACTTGCTACTGCTGTGTAACAATCCCATAGCATGTGGATATAAGCGCAGGATTTTGAGTGGGCCTAGTAAGCATCGCACAGAGGTGCGAGGATATGGTAAGACTGCAGGGCGTAATCCAGCCGCGATAGGTGATCCGAGCGGTCTTGAGATACTGGCCCGTCCCGGTGGTGGTTGGCAGCCGGGTATTCACCGAACACGGCATCAGAATTGACTATCTTTCTCGACGGAGCGTATACTGCTCGTCAGCCAACAAATTCGAATATTAGATAATTATAGATCTACCCTCGCAAAATGACTAAAATACTGACCAGCATATGGCTAGTAAAATTTGATAATCAGCCCGATAACACGGGCTGAGATAGGCCCCCAGCGCTAATGAAGGGAGTATCACGTACAATCAGAGCTATACATTATCATAAGTAACCACCTCCTCGCTACCTCTCACAAACCTACCCAGCAGCGCGAAAAACCTGCCCGCCATGACCCCGCCACCACCCCACCCCGTCCTCTCCCCCCTCCTCACCACCCTCCTCCTCTCCTCCCTCTACGCCTCCTACCACCTCTTCTCCCACGCCTGCCTCCACCACCCCGCCACCCCCTACTCCGTCTTCGACCTCGCCTGCCTCCTCCTCAGCGTCGTCGTCTGGACCACGCTCGGCATGTTCAGCCTCGTCGAGCGCTTTCTGTCCGACCGTAGTAAGCCGCAGGAGTGGTTGCCGGGATTGGGGGGGTAATCCTTGCAGGGGTGGTGGTGCGGAAATATGTTTTGTGGGTTGAAAAAGGGAATGGCGCGGGGATTTGTTTTCGGGTGGTTCGGCGAGTATCGGGGTGGAGTGGCGGCGATTATCGGGTCGGCGATTATGCGCTGCGGCTGCTATCTATCTATCCGAGGATCCGCCTCACCTGCCTTGGGCGTCGGGATTGAAAGATAGGGTGGTCGATGCGGAATGAATATCTGCGGGTCATGGCCAAGCTGGGGGTTTTGTGACATCGTTTTTGGCGGCTTTCAAGGGCCCTGGATCTATGGCTAAGGCAGTGTTCGAAAAGTTTCTGAGCTGTTGCTCTCTCTTTTTCGACATGACATCCTCCACGACCTCCACGCCTGTCATGCACCAGCTCCATGTCAACGGACAAATCACTTCGACAAGGCTAGCGCCTTCGCCGTACGAAGACATTAGGATCCAGAAAGGCGTCGAGCCGGAGGTTAGGGAGTAAATCAGGGTTCATCGCGATATAGTGACGAGAAAGAAGGGTTTCTCAACATAAGTGACCATTACAAAACAATGGCTCACATATATGGGAAAGGCTCGTTTGAGACAGTTGTACCTGGCTGATGCGGAGCGCTTACAATCCAACCATTTGCCATCAAACCTCCCTGCGGACACAACGCCGAAAAATCAATGTTTTAATCAAGAGCCACTCTTGCCAATCACACCCTTATTCTCACCCACGCTACGCCATCCCCAGCAGTCGACCCCAGACCAGCAGAAATCGAGCTAGCTGTTGCGATTCTAGAAGCGCATTCGTCGCGGAGGAGCCGTCGGCAGCGCATCAGGTGTGGAGGTTGGGAACTGTCCGCTTTCACACAAGGAGTTCAGGGGTGGCTGGAGCGTTGCGCATGGGTCGACCTGCACCGGCCCGCTGCCTGGGCCGTCTGGACATTTGAAGGTAGAGGGGTCTGGGGCAGGAGAGAAGTAGCCTTTGCAGGCGTCGATGAAGTATTGGACAGATTCTGAAGGTTGGAAGTTTAGTCAGATTAAATGTTGAGGTGACGGTGCGGATATGGTGACCTTTGGCTTGTTCTTGATCGGAGCAAGCACCGTAGACGCAGCATGAGACCTTATCAAAATTGAGACTCGGGCAGATACAGCTGACTTGACCGGGGTTGCAGCCTCCGTCCGCGATGGCTTCACCCATGCAGTCGATCTCACATGCACGTCAGTATGTGGTCAGTGGAGACTAGAGTGAGCTTCACAGCGCAAATATAGAACGATGCTGCGGCCGGTCCCAGGAGAGAGAGCCCTGAAAGGAGGAGGGTGGAGAATTGCATGGCGAAACGGATGTTAGCTAGTTGACTGTAAATATTATACAAGCGAACAGCACCGCGAAACCGTTAGTGTTCAACAGAGCTTAAGCAAGAAAACGAAATGACATGACGGAAGGAAGCCTAGCCTTATATAAGATTCAAAATACCCAAGTTCTTGACTAGACGAACGTTGGAAAATAGCATCCTCGCCAGGCAACATCACCAAGTCACCTGCCAGTATTTGTTCCAAATTGGACTCTCGTTGCGACCAAGACGGACAACAACCCTTGCAAGCGCCAGGCATCGTTCTCAATAGAAGATGCACGCTCGATTTAGAAAAGTAAAGGGTCATTGTATTAGGGCTCGAACGCTCTCTCGGACACCGATCAACCGAGGCTCAAGAAAACTCAGCCCGCGAGCAAATATCTTGACAGCGTTCACGCCAAGGCGGAAAGTTAACCTATTGCGCCGTACAAATAAAAATCGGCACATGCGGTCTAAGATGTTACTAGCTTGGGGGCTGTTCAAGGTAGAATAGTTAAGCGAGAATTTGGAGCTTAGTGCTAACGGTGTGCTGAGGCGCGCGAAGCCCTTTATTTGGTAGTATCAGTAGTCTAATATTTGACGGGCTCAAAGGTGCCTTCAGCACCTCACAGTCTAGCCGCGATTGGTTGATGGAGGAAGGACGAAATAATTGATCTTAGGCAGTGATAGAGGCCAGCACCGGATCTGTCTATTGCAAAATATGGGATATAGAGTAAATAGGTAATTATTTGAATATGAGACACGCCGAGGACTAGATTGGCCGTCCACGTCATTTGAATCTTCTTTCAAGCGTCATTAACTTACTAACAAGGAGCGGGGCGGGATTTGCCGCCGGGGGATAGTTCCCTCAGTGGAACGCCTATATTCTCGCGACAGAACCTCAAGCAAAGTTCGGTGATCGATCTATTACTTTTTCCTTGCTGATTCCGCGACGGTTGGTACAACCACAGACAATCGACATTGGCCACGGCACGAAAACCAGGTCCTCCGTAGCCGCCCAAACCCGTGACAAGACTCTGGAAGCATGTTTAAGCTTTGACACCACAGTGGTGGCGACAACACAGGGAATGAAGGTGAACACGACATGACTCTACAATTCTCGCCCGAACACTCGCCTTCGACCTTTAATGCTCATTACGATCCCGGAACTGCTGCCTTTCTTCCTACAATCTTTGACCCCGAACTTGCCCTCTTCTCCCACTGCCCGCGCCCCGATTACACCGGCACCAACCTTCCACCTCTTGGGACTCTACCATGCGCACCGCCCGCTCATCATTCAACCCAGCAAAACACAACCACACTATCTAGTGGTCATAGGTGGACGGCTTCAGGCACCACCACGGCTGATCAACTGTCATCGCACGTCTCTCAACCCACCAATCCTCGAGAATTTGTTGACTTGACCACCCCTCCAAGTGACAGAAGAGCCTCAGCGGGGTCTCAACAAGGCAACTCTCAGTCTTTCACATTACAGCCATCATCATCATCACCTACAAGAGTGTCGAGAAACTCCATACAATCAACTGAAAGACTCTTCGAATCCCTCTCTCCACCACCAACTCCCCCTGACCCTTCACTTCCCCATTCGATACAATCCGACTTCGGTCCTTTGCATCACAATATCGAAATGGACGGCGTGCGGTCTGGGTTTCAACCCAAGACGAGGCCTTACTCCCAGCCGCTCACTGCCCCTCCAGCAAAAAGACGGAGAACTGAAGGGAACCCTCCGACCACGGCTGGATCAAATACTTCTCTACACGACGCTGAAGAAGTAGAGTCAATCGATCTGACCGATGTCGCGGACAAGTCAGCTCTCTCAGATGCTTTAGCTAAGCAACGAGAAGATGCGGTGAGAGCACAAAACAATAATAGTCGGGATGAGATCGCAGGCCGAAGCTCACTGACGTCTTACAAATGTCCCGTGTGCATGGACATCCCAGAAAATGCCACCATCACCATCTGCGGCAAGTTATTGCTACCTAAGTCCCCAAATATATCAAGCACTAATTCTTCTATTTACCTATAGGACACTTGTTTTGTCACAAATGCATTATTGATACTCTCCGATTTGGAGAGGAGCGACATCGGAACGAAGGCAACAGTAAAGGGCGAGGTAATTGTCCCGTATGTCGAAAACCGCTAGCAAGATCAGAAAAAGGCAAAAGTGCGACTCTTATACCGCTGGAGTTAAAGGTCGTGAAAACAAAATCAGAATTGAAGGGCAAGGGCAGAGCTAAGGAGATAGATGATCCAGGTCTTGATCAGGTAGAGGACTGGGATGACATGCTGAATTGGGATCAATAATCGTGCGTCTACTTGCTCGTGATACCATTAGGTTCTGGCCAGTCAAGCATCATCATTCTATTTTCGGCGTGTATTCTAGAAAACTAAATCTTCGAGCCTTGAGATAGCTAGTCACAAATGACATAGCTCGCCAACACCCAGAGGTGATTTGCCTACAAGTATAGCGTATTAAAGCTTTAAGGGCTTTTTGTCTCGTCTACGGTACCAGGGATGCCGCAGCATTCAACAGCCTAATTGCAATAATCAACTTGGGCTAGAATAACCGAGAGCGCTTAGAACATGACCGTGTTAAAATCATTAACACTCATTTCTTTGCAGCACCCTTGGGTCGAGAAATAGTCTAAGGTCTTTTGCGAACGTGACAGCGATGATAGATGCCCGGCGGATCGCCGTAGTACCACTAGAACCCACAATACTGTCGAAGATCGGATGCTGGAGACAGATCAAACGGTTCTGCTTGGGGCACCGAAGGACGAGAATATCATTGTTCATGATGCCTGGAGAAGCGGGTCCGTGAATGGAGGAGAGATCATGATGTGTCCGATCTGTCGAAAGAGGTGTCGCTTGTAGCGAGGCGAGGAGGTTGTGGATGGAGAAAGTCTAAGTTAGGACGGGTAGCTATGAGTAGTAAATAGGACTTTGTTGATCAAGCTAGTCGATGGAGAGATCCACAAGCGCCGACGATACGCTGTTAAACTGCAAGAGCCCAAGACGTCGAAGTAAAAGTGGTAATAGTTATTAGGAACTCGGACACCAAGAATGAGATGCGTCAATCTTGGGGGTTTCCGCCGCTAGCTGTAGTACAACGAGCGGCTGGTACCTTTGAAACGGTGCATAGGTGCGAATCCTTAACCTTCGCATAGAGCAGAAGCAATTATTTCTCAAATATCGCACAAGGCTGTCGCAAAATACAGAGTCACAGTTTGGACGTTGAAATTGGGAAAATGTCCGCTTGGCGACCCACCCTCAGCTGATGATGCACAGAGCCTTGACGGCCAAGGTGGCGATGAGACCCGTACCTGACGCGTCGACCCGCATCTGCAACCAGGACTATTCTCTAAAGCCCCTTAACCTTTAGCAATCATCACAGTAACGCAGACATGTCCAAGAAAAATCAATGGCGAAACAGCCCCAGGCACACATGTTCATGCCGTCCTCCCTACCGGAGTGGCGCAGTCAACGGGCTCTCCGTTGGCCGTTTCCTGGGGCCAGCTAAGGGCCACCAAGAAAGCATCAATTGGTACTTGCACCTATATCAACATCTCTGCCCTTCTATATCTGAGCTTGAAGCTTAATATTTGTGCATCGTTACTCTTTTGTTGATTCGTGACCTTCGTAACTTACCCCAAGCTGAGGAATATGGCTGAAGCAATCGGTCTCGCAGCCAGCCTGATCTCTTTAGCCTCCTTGTTCAGTACCTGCATTGAATGTTTTGAATACTGTAGGGCTGCAAAGGACTTTCCGAGACAAATTACGACGAAGCTGGTGAAGCTCGACTTCGAAAAGACTCGCCTTTTGATATGGGCAAATGAGGTCGGACTGACTAGCATAGATATTAATTCCCGGGATCCTGGCATTGAACGTCACGAAGATGCCTTGCGAGCAACACTGGAGCAAATCCATGATTTACTGACCGAAGCGAATGAGATGCAGGAGAGATATGGTGTGCGCCAGCGGGACGAACCCACGGTACCTGTCGACGCTTCCATGGAGCTGATTAGCAGAAACAGCTTGGAATACTTCAGGACATCATATAGGCGATTTCGAGGGAAGTTCTTCAACACGGATACGGGCCCAAAGCTTCAGGCTCGAATTCGATGGGCTATCGTGGATGAATCGAAATTCGAAGTTCTTATCAAAACGCTGAGGGACTTCGTCGATAACCTTTTCTGGCTTGTCAGCGTGGATCGGACTACACAAGATCGTATAGTGGAGCAGGATATCATGGCAATCACTGACTTGGAAGTTTTGGAAATAATCCAAGATGCCTCTGAACATGAATATCAAGCCTGGTCGGACATTGCCAGCCGTGCCGTAGACCGAACAGAGCGAGCTACAAATATCGGCACGGAGTCGCTTATGGAAGGAGCCGTCAATGCAAGGGCGCAAGGCTCAAGAATAGGCCACGAGCCCAATGGAGGACACGTGGTGGGCGAGATCTTTTCACAAGGTGAGCCACTCGTGGTCCTTTTCTTACGAAAGGTTGACTTTATAGCACAGAAGCATGGAATGGTTTCGCTCCTCCAGCGTGTTTTGTTGTCACGGACCCCTGTCTTTCGTTCTCAGATCCACAGCCGTGCCAAGAAGAGGACTTTGGTAAGCGCCTCAACGTTCACCTCCAGATCTCTCATCATCATGGGGAAGCATTCGTCTCCAGCCCAGGTGATAGGCTACGAACTCAGTTTCGGGCTGGCTCACTTGCCCATCGGGACATCCAGCTTTATCTCCTGAAAAGACTCACGCTTAACCAAGAAAAAAACGTGCGGGTTTTAGCTACCGCGTTCATATATGTCCCACCGTGCGAACGCCTTATCTGTGAAGCTATTTGCATCTGCAAAGAGGTGCAAGGAGGAAATACCTTTCTCATTCGTATACGGGTTGACGATCGTCTTACAGCCAGTTGCTGCTCCTCTGATAAAGGGTACAATCGCCTGGTCTCCCTTTCAGGCAATTTAGGTAAGATTGGAACCCTGAAGAACTATTTCGATCAAATGTGGCTGGAACAGCGTATTCACGAGATCGAAGAGGAGGAGAGCCCGCCGAATTTGTCGGTTGACCCTGCGGAAAGACTCAGGCATTCCTATCTCGAAGAAATCTACAGCCCCTGGGACATCATTGCAGCGATCATTCACGTCGGGGAAGAAACACAAATCCGAGCCATGATGGCGTCCGAGTCATTCCCACAACGTGCCCACGTTCCCTCTGCGACTGAAATGTACTCCGTATGCCGTGTATCATCTGGCTCGCCAATTGTCCGTCATTTTCTAGGAAAATATTCACGGAACAAACGCCTTGTCAAGCGTCAGGACCTAGATTTGGTACCGCTACCGGATTCAAGCTCTGATTCCGCCGTCTCATCTGTCACAGAGCCTTCAGCTAATGCTCCGAGATCCAGTCCTATCCCTAGTATTCCGAATTAGCAGGGATTCTGATGATTTTTTGGACGAACCCTAAACCACTCCCAACGCAAATGAAACTCATCAAGACAAATAACGGTACGCGCTTCTAAGCCATAAATCGACCATGGTATGGCCTCTCCTCGTCGACGCGTTACACAACACAATGAAAATAGCTGCAGTGAATTGGCCAACGATAATGCAAAGCGAAAGCTACAGAATCAGATATCTGCTTCTTTCTAGCTGCTATGGCATTCTCAATAGCAATCCTATATCGTCCTGGTTAATCATTTAAGGCTAGACTCGGTTTATGACAACACCGACCAAGTCTTGCCAGACTTCGCGGCGATCTCAAGCTTCCGGTGCACCCTATCAACGTCCTCCCGGATCCAAAACGACCCAGGATTACCCTTTCGGTAACACAAGTTCGCCTCGGGATTGGCTTGCCGATGGATCGAACTCATTGCACTGTTGAAAGTTCGAAATGGAGCCTGGAGGTTCGTTGTATCACGGAGATGGGACCGAAGACGTCTTTCCATCTCTTCAGTGCGGCGGATAGCCACGGACAGCTGACGCTTTTTCGCGAGAATTTCCCCTTTTCCGAAGACTTAATGACGGCTCTGCTAGGTAATGCAGACATTATCGTCGTATTCGAGACGCCGCATAGCGGACTGGGGGACAAGCGAGGAGCGTAGGGTTGACAAACAATCCTTAAGGCTTCTGATCGCTCGATAGCCGAGTATGACTATGCTTTCTCTTCTTCGTTCTGGGATCTGACACTACGTGATAATGTATCCTATCCTCTGGGTTGGTGACGGTCAAACATCACCGATAAGCGGGATCTGAGGGGAAAGCTCAATCTTTTGTAGACCTAGAGCTTGACCCCATGGGAAGAGATAAGCGGAGAGGTTTACAAACCATAAAAGAAGTTTTATTTTAGCCGCGAGAAGAGCATCTTACGGCGGAAACAGCGAGCTTTTGTGTGTCTGGTGGTAAATTTAGTTATGATAATTTGATTAGGAAAGTTTGAATAAACATCAGAATGCACGTAAGTAGACCCAATCCTACAGTGTCTTCTGGAAGAGAGGCAAATGAATAAATTGAAAAATGGATAGGAGGCACGGGAGGGTAAGTATGATAGGAAGGTGAGAATAATGCGCGACCTTGAGAATTGAAGGATTCCGGCTGAGATGGAGGGTGAGCGGGGCGCAGATCTTTAAACTTCTAGTATGGCAAGCAGAAGCGCTTTCTTACACTTCTCTCACTGGCCAAAATATAGTGACCTTCTAAGACTATTGCATACCCCATTGTAACTTCTCTCGCCCATTTTCATAGTGACCGAACTGATATCGCCAAATTCTGGACAACGGATATTGTCAAACTTCAACAGTGGATACGAGCTTTGGCTCACTAGGTCGTTTCCAAGAGATCTGACACACCTGTACTATCACGGTTGGAGTAAATGACAACGTGTCTTTGGTTGCTGTCGAAACAGATCTTGTAATCCAAGTATGCCAATCTTGAAAGCATTGACAGAGCTTGAATTAAGCTTGATGGCTGTCAGCTCTTTTGGCTCTACCTCTTACCCCTAAAGACCTAACGCTACCCCTGAGCACAACTTGCAGCGAGCATCTGGAGTTGAATTCATCCCTGCAACTTGGTTCGGCAAATCTGGTCGGAGGCAATCCATGTCGGTGAATCGAGGCATCACTGTCTTCTCGGGCGGTAGCGCTGCGAACAACCTGGTGGATGTTTTCGACACAGTCCGAGAAAACAAGGCTTGCCTTCTCAACTATGTGATTCCCATTAGTGACAACGGTGGTTCGTCGTCTGAGCTGATAAGATTCCTCGGAGGTCCTGGAATAGGTGATTGTAGAAGTTTGTCATCCACCAATGTTTCCAATGACCTTGAAACTTTGAACTAAGTAGTCCAGGTCGCCTAGTTCGACTGATACCGACGACCCCGCCTTCATCTGAACGTTCTTCAATTGCAGCTCTCTTCAATCATAGGCTTTCGAACATCTCTTCACTGGAAGCGCAGGTCGAATGGTATTCAATAGTTGACGGCACCTCATCACTGTGGAGCGGCATACCGTCGGCTAAAAAGGAGCTCATACGCTCGTTCCTCAACATCCTGAATCTGGAGATCTTGAAGCGTGCACGCCCGCCTCGATCAATATTTGACTTCACGTCTGCATCCGTGGGCAATCTGTTCCTTACAGGAGCGAGGATATTCAGTGGGAGCTTCGAAAGCGCCATATATTTACTCGGAAGCATCTGCAATATCCCTGACGACGTTGTTCGGGTTATTCCGGCAATAAACACCAATTTCTCACATCATATCTCCGCGGGACTCGCAAATGGCGACCACATCGTTGGTCAGAACAGTATCTCCCACCCATCAGAACCTACAGCTGTGCCTGATATATCCCCTATCTCTGATACGGATAAGGAGCATGGGGAGGTAGAGGATGCGACGTTGCCTGGGAGCTTACCTACGCTTCGAAAACAGAATATCAAATTCTCAAAGGCGGAGGAAGAAGATCTGCCAGCACGTATCGAGCGCATCTGGTACATCAACCCTTACGGGCAGGAGATCAGCCCACCAGCGAACCCCAAAGTTCTAGAAGCTATAAGAGACAGTCAGGCTATTATTTACAGTATTGGCTCACTCTACACGTCTATTATACCATCTATAGTACTAGGAGGAGTCGGCTCAGCTCTGAAAGCTTCACCAGCGAGGCACAAGATTCTTATATTGAATGGCTCTTTGGATCGCGAGGTTGGCCCCTCCAGCGCCCCTTTCACAGCGCTCGATTTCGTCGAAGCCATTGCACGGGCTGGGGAACAGTCCCAGGGAAAGTTGTGGTCAAATCATCAAGACCAAGGGAAGAAACCGGGTACCGAGAGCGTTCAGCAACACCTTCACTTGCCATCTCAGCAAAATGGTTCGGCGATAAAATCCGTGCTACGGCAATATGTGACACATGTCATCTACCTCGAAGGCGACGGTACACCGAAAGTTGACCGTCTCCAGTTCTCAGAAGTCGGCATAGAATGCGTCAGATTATATGGACGGAGAATCGAGGGAATTAGCCAGGATGGGAGACCTTTTTCAAAAGGTATGAAATATGATGGGGTAGCATTAATAGGGGCTATTGAGGCCATATTGGGACGAAAGGGAGACTCTGTGGCCAGTACAAAAAGCCGGAGGAATACATTGGATGCATAGAGTGTGATGTGAGTACATAGATGGCATATGAAAGGAGGGATTTCGGATAATTAGTCTGTGTCTAGTTAATGATAGGTGTCATAAGAAGCTCGTTTACAAACTCCTGCACTCAAATATTGTCAATGCACGGTTGCCATATATAGCGAACCATTGATTGAGCCGCTTAAAAGCTTGCAAGAACTCAAATTTTCCCCACGATGTGTCTCCGCTTTTCCCCAACGAGTGCGCGTATCAGCCCCCACACTTCGAGTCTCCGACCCCTTAGGCGTACATACATCGCGAATTTGAGCACTTTGTCAGGTCACGCGTCTAGACAAGGGCATCAAACTCTTCTCGCATTCTGAAACCTGGATGTACTTTCGCGTTTATGTGGTTCTTCCCCCTCAACACTCTTATTGTATCGATCAAGCGAAATATAATTTAATATCCACCTATCTATGACCAAGCAATGCCCTACATACCTCAGTTCTACCACATCTTTTCGTCGGAGTAACGTCCTCCGTCGCTAGACTCGCTTCTTCGAGATGGACTCCCAAAAACGGGATTTTGCAACCCGATCTAAATCCTCGACGCTATCTGATCAATCTAAAGTCGACCTCGAAGCGCAAAATGATCATATGAGCGATTCGTCCCCAGTACACGCAAATGGAGGCACCCGCCCTATGCATATCGAGATCCAAGATCCAAGCAAGCCGCCGCGTCCTTCGCAAGATCAGAAATCTCCTGTCATGATCAGCAAACGCACTGCGACGAATCTCTCAACTTTGTCCGCCGACTCGTTTCGGCGTCGCGGCCGTAGTAATACCGCTCATAACTACAATCCAAACGAACGTACCGGCTGGCAACCAGGTGCCGAGCCAGGCTTTGACACTTCGGAGCCATTGCCATCCTACGAAGATGATGAGGGGGACAATACTCATTCAAAGATCCATGCAAGATGTGAGATTACAGTCGTTGATTACTCTGAAGACGACATGCAACTGTATCGCCTGGATAATGATAATTTAAAAGAATTTCTGGATCGCGGACGGGAACCATGGGTCACTTGTCGCTGGATCAACGTCAATGGTCTGAGTTGGGATGTAATCCGCATTCTTGGGCAACATAAGGGTTTGCATAGATTAGCCATTGAAGATCTGATGAACAATCACAACCGAACAAAGGCAGATTGGTATGCTGATCATACATTTATCGTGATGTGAGTAATCACTAGCAAGGTAACTCTTGTAAATTAAGCACTGACTGTTTTTCTACGTCCAGGACTTTACAGAAACTCGTTAACCTGCAGAGAGAGGAGGACTGCTCATCGGACGAAGAAGACGATGGCCGGCCTCCAGGTTGGCGGAGCAAGAAAAGCGAGGATTCTTTTGAGAAGGAGAAGAAGCGTAAAGCAAAGAAGAAAAGGAGAAGGCGTGGGGCAATTCTTGGCCTACTTGATGATCTCCTTTCTAGCAGACGAAAAAAGAGTAAAATCCCAGAAAACACTCTAAACTCAGCCACCGGCTTTAAGCATGCTAACTCGGTGACCGCCCCTTGGGCTCGTCATCCTGTTCGAACGCTGCAACGCTATCACTCCGGGGCAAATGAGGACCGTACGGAATACATGGAACGCCACGCTGTATTGTCTAACAAGGGTCTTGGAGTGAGCATCGAGCAGGTCTCAATCTTTCTAAACAGCGACAATACCATTACATCATTCTGTCAGTACCAGAGAATCCGCGTCTGTTTTTTCCCTTCACTAATTGGTTACATAGTCGAAGCCAGCGCTGAAGATATCGAGACACCGATACTTCATAGGTTAGCCTCTGCGGAGACGATCCTACGTCAGGCCGGTGATGCTAGCATGTTGCTCCAGGCAATTATTGATGCTATTATCGATCTGGCCATCCCGCTAACCCTGGCATATCAAGGTTTGTTCACATGACACACAATATTAAAATCTGCATTAATCTAACCCCTATCTCGGTTAGATGCGATCGGTGAGCTCGAGTTAGAAGTACTTACGGATCCGCAAATCTCACAAGCGCGTACTCTGTACATCTTGACATCCGAGCTTTTGACCCTCCGTAACGCCATCCAACCGATTCATGCGGTCGTCAACGCTCTGAAGGATCACAAGACAGACCTTGTCCAGACTCCGGGTCTGGGTGGAAAGTCTTCGGGGAAGTTCTTCCAGTCTGGTGTCACGATCTCACCAGTAGTTCAGACTTATTTAGGTGATGTTGAAGACCATTGCATTCTTATAGCAGACAATTACGACCAAATGCGCCGTGCAGCAGACAACTTGGTGGACTTGATATTTAACAGCGTGTCAGCTTTCCAGAATGAATCTATGAAGCAGCTCACGGTGCGTAATTTCTTGTGTTTTTAATTTTCCAACAATCTGACTTTCTCTTGAGATAATAACCTGCGTCTTCTTACCTCTCACCTTCGTCACCGGATATTTCGGCCAGAACTTTGACCACTTCGACGGAATCCATGGCAGTGATGCGCTGTTCTGGAAGATTTCTGTCCCCTTCGTTTTCGTAGTTGTGATTTTCATCATGCGAGACATGATTGGCCGCTTTATTGTCAAGACGGCACAGAAGAAACTCATCAGTCGAAGAAGGAAAAGACGAGCCGCGCAGTGATTCAAAGGCTCCCGCGACGATATTTGAAAAAAGCTTTCCAGGGCAATTTCCAGTCTGTCGTTCGAAGACTTGGGTGAAAGACGTCAAAATCCACTTTCTGAAGTCGATCGAGCCATAATTGAGTTGGAACTGCGGGCATCAAAATGCCAAACGCTTGATCAATGTCATCTCGCTGATCGTTTTGTGACTCCTCCCGGAGAGCTAAAGGCGAATAATCATGGCCCTCCTCTCCTACGTGTTCAAACTCGTGGTCGACCTTTTCTCCGCGTCTCAAATTCTTCAGCATCGTTCTAGCTGTGATGAGATGGTCAGACGATCTTGTTGCCACCGCGAAAACCGCATCCCGTAGCCCTGGTGCATCTGCCCCTTTGCGGTACACATCCTCTTCTCTGACACCACTTTGGGCCATGATGTCAAGCGGGAGCATGACGGCGCCTTGTCTGCTTCCACTTGGTAAGCCCAAGGTTGCCGTTGGATTCGAGTGGTGATTTGGGGCTGGAGGAAAAGCGATGAGAGGCAGTCCTCTTAAGATCGCGACTATCCCCTGCGCCTTTCCAATATGGCTCGCTAAATGGTCGACTGTAACGTTATTCATGGGGAGAGCAGATAATGTTAGGTAAAGTAAAGTGGAATAGGTGCTTTCGGAATATCTTTCTAGAGCATCCAGATTTGGGTACGGATTGTTGTTGAGATATTGTTCTCGAGCGCTAATAACTTTTAGAAACCAACCCTTGTTCAACCTGGCTTGGCCACTGGTCCGTCTGCTGAGATTGTCGAGAGCCGATGCCAGCAATACAGCAACAGGTTCCTTTGGCGGCGTTCCAGCGAAAGTTTTGTTGATCAAGTCGCGCCAGAATTGAATGCGCATAGCGCCGACGGTGGGATTGGAGACATGGTCTGCGACCCGGGAGACCTCGATGTTAAAAGCGCATATCGCAATATATGCGGAGCGTATCTCAGGAGGAATGAAGTAGAGCAGCGTAAAGGACGGGGAGTCGAAATTACTAGAACAGCGGAGATGCGCGTGAGAAGCAAAATCATACATATGAGAAATATTTAGAATAAATCTTGCGTGGAAAGCGATCAACGCTCGCGGTGACTCACCGGACCAGATTCAGGCAGTAGTCCTGTGCAGGTCGTATCTCATTTATGA
This sequence comes from Pyrenula massariospora, assembly GCA_021030905.1. Taxonomy (NCBI): domain Eukaryota; kingdom Fungi; phylum Ascomycota; class Eurotiomycetes; order Pyrenulales; family Pyrenulaceae; genus Pyrenula; species Pyrenula massariospora. The sequence continues at coordinate 392,373 of JAGFMI010000013.1, forward strand.
AACCATCATGATTCGACCTTGTAGGCGATGCCGCTGAGATTCTTCTTGTACAATTGTAGCGCAAGTAGTGTAGACGTAAGGAGCACCTTAGCTGTCGCTTCAAACCATAAAGTAGCATGGCTTTGGACCCCTCAAGACATCTAGACAGCTCAAACTTTTTCGCAAATCCCATCAAGCAAACGGATGAATCGTTCAAGCAATTGTAGCTACATGAATAACTTTGCATCAACACATACTTCATTCGGCAAATGCGGTATTAATTGGAAAAAATTCTCCTGGAGCTAGTCCTGACGTCGAAGCACAGCTATTTAGAAGGCATTGTCTTTGCTAACAACGGACATACTACTTCATTGAGTTTTGAATGAGATATGATACAAATTGTCAAGAAGTACTTCTATCTGAGAATTCATACCCCTCAAGAACGACTACCTCAATGATACCTCAATTTCTATCACGTGATCACGCGCGTCAGTAGTGACGCGACCCCGCGCTTGGGTCTTTCTCTGTGAACTTTGCCTTTACCACACTTCAAATATCCCCAAGCCGTTCGTCTCCAATGGCGGATCGGCCCGCCAAAAAACGTCGTTTCTTCGCTGAGCCTGACTCAGAGCCATCGTCGCCGGTACAAGTCCACCAGACTTCGAGCGACGCGTCGGTCAATACCTCACCTAGCGATACTGTGTCCGTCCGACGGCAAGGAGGGTCGAGTGTGACAGATCTCGTCGATCTTGAGGAGGAGGCTGATCACGTTGTCGAGGCTGTCGAAAATGGCTTTGACGGAAAGACCTTTGCGGCGTTCGTGGGGGAAGACGTACCAAATGAGACCCTCTACAGGTTAAGACAGGCTGCTGGGGATGATATGGAAAGGGCGATCAATATGTATTTGGATGGCTCGTGGAAGGACTCCCGGCAACAGTTGGGCACGCATACTTCGAATAGCCCCTCGCAAGAGCCTCAGTCTCCGAGGGCGAGATCACCTCAACAAAAGATATCAATGAGAGCGCAAGAATCCCCAAGCAATACCGCGGAGAGTGGTTTTCGACCTCATAATGCACTTGGCAAGATGCCTCAGGATAGATATATCGGCGCTTTTGGTGTTGCTGCTTGGACAACTAAAAGCGGTCTCAACCTACTCCGACATGGGGAGAAAGTGAAGATCGAAAGAACTAAGATGATGCCAAAGACGAAGATTGGTAGAGGAGGGAAGATTGTGAATGCAGCCCAGAGGACCCAAAAGGCAGATGTGATAACAAGATTTACGAACGAGAAAGGAGACGAAATTGGTCGTTTGCCAAGAGAGACCGCGGATTGGGTCTCAACGATACTGGATCAGAAGGTTGTGCGGCTTGAGGGCTCTTGCGTATTTGCCCCTGAGAGAGTTAGGGTCAACGACACTGTATATCTACAATTACGATGCTATCTACTCAAAACAGCGTTTGAAACTTCTGCTTTTCTCAAGTCTAAGGACGATAATCGCGCTACGGGTATTTTCGAAGAGAAGGAAAGTGCTGAAGAGAAAGATCTCCGGCTACGTCAAGTCGCGTTGGTGAAACTGTTCGACGAAGTCAATCTACATCCCACTACAACGAACGAGATGACAACCCGTCATAAGAGGGAAGGATTGCTACGAGCAGCAGAGATATCTGAGCAGTATGAGAAAAATAAAGATTCTGCAAAAGACAAGCAGGACGAGAAAGGTACCTCCACGCCTCCTTCGGAAGAAGAAGATGGCCAAGAATTGGAGCAGGACCAGCTCGACACTCTATACAAGAAAGCCCAGAGTTTCGATTTCAACTCCCCAGAGACTGAACCTGCTCAGTCTTTTGCAATGACGTTGCGAAAGTATCAGAAACAAGCCCTTTACTGGCTGATTTCAAAAGAGAAGCAGCAGAGCTCACATCGGCAGAAGTCAATGCACCCACTCTGGGAGGAGTACACATGGCCGATCAAGGATGTTGACGACAAGCCATTACCGCTAATTGAACAACAAGACAAGTTCTACGTCAATCCTTATTCGGGAGAGATGAGCCTTGAATTTCCGGTGCAAGAGCAGAACTGTCTTGGAGGGATCCTGGCTGATGAGATGGGTCTTGGGAAGACCATTGAGATGGTGAGCCTCTGTCACACCGGATTACACAACTTTGAACTTTTCACTAATGCAAATACAGATGAGCCTCATACACACTCATCGTTCTGACATTGAAATGACTAAAGGTCATGAGCATTCAACGATAAATAGCCTACCAAGATTACCGCACAATTCGTCTTCCATCGAGCCGGCTCCCTGTACTACCCTAGTCGTTGCGCCTATGTCTCTCCTCGCTCAATGGGAGAGTGAAGCATTGAAATCATCAGCCCCGGGCAGTATGAAAACATTGCTTTACTATGGAAATGATAAGGCGACCAATCTCCGGAATCTCTGTTGTTCGGCAAATGCATCCTCTGCACCTAATGTCATCATTACTAGCTATGGTATTGTTCTATCCGAGTTTGGCCAGGTTGCCAATACACAAGGTTATCGGGGCTCTCACGGTGGGCTTTTCTCCGTTGAATTCTTCAGGGTAATTCTCGACGAGGCCCACAACATCAAAAATCGACAATCGAAGACCGCTAAAGCATGCTACGAACTTAGTGCTAAGCATCGGTGGGTTCTGACTGGAACACCAATAGTGAACAGACTAGAAGATCTTTTCAGCCTTGTTCGGTTCTTGAAAGTGGAACCCTGGAATAATTTCTCTTACTGGAAAACTTTCATCACCGTCCCCTTCGAGAATAAGGACGCAATACGTGCATTGAATGTCGTGCAGACAGTCCTAGAACCTCTGGTGCTCAGGAGAACAAAGGATATGAAAACACCAGAGGGAGATGCGCTTGTGCCTTTGCCACCGCGTGTCATCACCATTGAAGATGTCGAGCTTTCACAATCTGAACGAGAAGTATATGATTTTATCTTCACCAGGGCTAAGCGGGCGTTCAATGCCTCTGTTGAGGCCGGAACTTTGCTCAAATCATATACAACCATCTTCGCTCAGATTCTGCGTCTGCGTCAATCATGCTGCCATCCAGTGTTGACGCGAAATAAGGACATTGTCGCAGATGAGGAGGATGCGGCAGCGATAGCGAATGATGCAGACGGCCTGAAGGATGATAATGACCTGCAGGAGCTTATTGACAGGTTCACAGCAGACACAGACGCGGCAGCAAAGTCCTCCCAGACCGAAAATCCTACAAAAGACCCGAATCTGAACTTCACGGCATATGCACTCCGCCAAATTCAGACCGACTCGTCAGGAGAATGTCCAATCTGCTCTGAAGAACCTATGATAGAGCCCGCCGTGACTGCGTGTTGGCATAGCGCCTGCAAAAAATGCCTCGAAGATTACATCAACCACCAAGTCGATAAAGGCGAAACACCAAGGTGCTTCTCCTGCCGCGAGAATATCAATCCACGAGATATCTTTGAGGTCGTCCGGCACCAATCCTCTCCCCCTCCCTCTAAATCTCCCTTGTCCTGGCCCCAATCCGAACCTTCCTCCCCGGACGATGACTCGATGTACGGCTCCAGCCAACCTCCTGCACCCATCCAGCAAGCGCCACGCATCTCTCTCCGCCGCCTCAACCCTCTCTCGCCGTCCGCCTCCACCAGCGCCAAAATCGCCGCCCTAATAGCCCATCTTCGCGTCCAACCGCCAAACACCAAATGTGTCATCTTCAGCCAATTCACCTCATTCCTCGACCTCATCTCCCCGCAGCTCATCCGCCACCACCTCCCCCACCTCCGCTTCGACGGCACGCTCAACCAAAAAGCCCGCTCCGACGTCCTCAAATCCTTCAACCTCGAGTCCTCTCACAGCAACAACAATATCCTCCTCCTCTCCCTCCGCGCCGGCGGCGTCGGCCTCAACCTCACCGCCGCAAACCACGTGTACATGATGGATCCGTGGTGGTCGTTTGCCGTAGAGGCCCAGGCTATCGATCGTGTGCATAGAATGGGCCAGGTCCGCGACGTCCAGGTGGTGCGGTTCATCGTGAAGGAGAGCATCGAGCAGAGGATGCTAAGGGTGCAGGAGAGGAAGGGGGCGATCGCGGGGGCGTTGGGGGTTGGGGCTGGAGGGGCGAAGGAGAGCGAGGAGGAGAGGAGGAGGAGGAGGGTGGAGGAGTTGAGGACGTTGTTGGGGTAGAGGCTTGAAGGGTGGGGGGTAGATGGGGGGTTAGATGTGAGGTTTGTCGGTATGGATCCGTTGGTGTATTGATTTGGGATCTATCTTAGAGGTGGGGGGAGATGTGAGCTTTGTTGGGAACAAAGAGTGTATCGATATGGGATTTATCTTTGGGTTCGAAAAGGGTTTTGGTGCTATTGCCCCCGAATATGGGGCTTGGGCTGGTATAGGCCGAAATGGCTGGATTCTTCTGCATAGATAGCGTTCATATATGTTGCGTTTGGGAGGGGAACCGGCGAGAAAGCTCTATTTACGAGCACTAGAATCAATAGAGAAGAATGGCTTTTGTACCCTGAAAATATTGATAGAAGCCTTCAGGCCTCTGCAAAGCAATGTTTTGCGGCCACCTAACTTGTCCGGCGGGAGAAAAACGCAACGTTTACGTCGGGGTTTCATTAGAACATTGAATTTGCAAAAACTTCACAACGAATTGGGGTATTGGGGGTATTAGAGCTATAGCTACAGCTACACTATGCTATGCTGTGGTATGCTATGCAAGCTCGCTCGCCGACAGAAACACGACGGCCATGGTATCCATAAGGCGCATAGCATGAAACGACTAACGCATATCACAAAACAACAAAACATTATGCCACCCGCTATCGACTATGATCCATTAAGCCGAGTCCCGCTTCGGTGCAAGTGCGCCGATCGAGGCTCTCGGGTATTATCATGCTGGTCTGATGATGGGGTGAGATACGGGAGTGTTTATTAGTCCAAGTTTGGGTTTTTGGTTCAGGATTCGGAGGTGCTTTGCTCCTTCTTCTTGCCGAAGGGGAGCTTGCCCTTGAACTTGCTGGCTGCTTGGCGGAGACTGCCTTTTGCCTTTTCGGAGTTCTTGGAGGGGGTGTCCTTAGAAGGGGTATCTTTAGGGGTTGAGATTCCGGTGGCAGTGGTTGGAGTGTCGGTGGCGGCTGCAAGAGCGAAGTCAGTTTTCTATGAGCTTTGTGAAAGAGGAAGAAAGTGACTGACCTTTGGCATCCTTCACCGCATCAGGTTTTGCCGCATCGATCGGCTTGCTGTCTGCTGCTCCGTCTGTGGTTGCCGGACCGTCCTTGTCAAGAGCGGCCTCGGCGGCCTCTTTCTTCGCCTTGATCGCGGCGGTCTCCTCAGCGTTGGGTTCGGCGCCGGGAATATTGCTTCCTTGCGCTGCTACGGTCTCTTTTGGTGATGAGGCGCCGTCAACGGCAGAAGTCGCGGTGGCTTTCAGCGAAGAGGATGGGTCTGCGGCTGTTGGGGATGTTGGCTGTGAAGGGGCTGATGGAGTCGTTGGGGAGCCGGCGTTCAATCGCTCTAGACAGATGAGTAAATCAGTCAGCCGGCGATCTCACAGGAGCGTAGCAGATAGAGGGGCGACAGAGTGAAGCCCCGGTCCAGGGAGTTGACCAGGTCGTACTTTGGTAGTAGGGGTCGCTGCTTTCGATGTGCTTGCTCCAGATGGAGTCTGCCCTCTGTCGAATCCTTGGAGAAGCATCCTGAGGGGGAGCCAGACTTTGAGCATGGTCATCCATTGTAACAGGCAGGCGGGCGCGATGTCTAAGCAAAGATGTGCTAAATTCTTGGTGCGGGTTCGGTCGCGACTCGAATATGATGTGACCCAATTTGATACAGGGTAAGCCTTTGTTGCTCAAGACGGTACAGAGGAAGAGGCGGGTGTTTGTTTTGAAGTGTTGCCATTCAGGCAGCTGTGTCTCTCAAGAAACCACGCCGGAGCCTTCCAGGAACAACCGATCCCTCGTGCCTTCTCTTTGATGTTCTGCAATCACAAAAGGCCTCACCTTGATCTTCTAAGTTCCCTTTGTCGTAGGGCTCGATGCTATTTCCAGCGCCCTGCTTCCCTGACACTGGTTCGCCAGCAGATTGATTTTCTGGACTTTTGTTCCCTTCACCGAACACTGCTTTGGAAGCGGCAGAGGCAAGGCCCGATATTGTCTCCATGGCCTCGGCGTAACGAGAGCAGGGGCGGCGTTGTGGGAAGGAATTCGGTCTGGTGCACGATGTAGCTCGAGGAGGGGTACCTATGGAGCGCTAGTAGCGGCGACGCAGGAATGGAGAATGCTGATCGCTGCGTCGATGTCAACTGTGCCTTTCGAAAGGTTCTGGAGAGGTAGGGGGGGCAAGACGACTGGTCTGTTTCCTCTCTCTCTCGTGACCAGGTTCCTTCATTTGCGGCAGAACATGGACCTGACCCCCCTTTCCAACGTCATGGCTTGGCAGAAGCTACTAATGATAGAAGAGAGATTGATTAAGGAACGGCATTTCCTGACGCTCAGGAAATTAAACGCTCACGCTGGTCATGATCCTTGATAACATTTATTCTGCCAGCAACCCCGATTCAATCACGGCTCTTCCAGGTGACGTACAATGCAGATATCGCAATGCTGTTGCTACGCTAAACACAATTGACGACCACCCGTCCTCATCACCCCACAAATTAGCCCCCTCATGCGACACAACGCCAGACTTCTTATTTGACCTTTCCATTTTCTTTCGCGCCCTGCCCCCCAACCCCAGAAGTGACTGTTGCGCCTGGCCGTAATGGCTTGCTCTCGTCGTACCCGACATGCTTTACGATGCCTAACCCTTTTGTTCTGCCCTCGCGGAACAGTATTCTATCGCCCACCGCCAGATATTCAGGTCTTTGCACAAATCGAAAAGCCACGGTCGCGCGATCTCCCGTGCGTATAAATTCACGATCAATGTCGATGATGGCGCACGTTTGAGAGACAGGGCCGACGTGGAGCATGGCTTGGTACTTAGTTTTAATAGTCGTAGCATGAGAAAGGATAAGAACTATCAATGTTAGCACATTCAGACTCAATTTCCAGTCGAAATGCAACCCCAAAGGTCGCTCATGGTCATCATCGGCGCCCTTCTAGGTGAATCTCGAGAGTCAGCCTCACCTTCTGCGATAAACTCCCTGAACACCTTAGGAGGAGTGTCAAGTTTTGGTAGGACCACCATCCCTTTCCGAACTTCTTTCCGCCTGACTTTCTTAAGAGCAAAGCTGGCGCTTTGCCCTGCTGAGCTAACCGGAACTGGGATTCTCTTACTTTCAATCGATCTAATGCTTGTTGTCGTGAAGTGACCAAGACCGTCCGGGCCAATCAGTACCGTGTCTCCTGTATGAATAACACCAGACTTAACCACTCCGGAAACAACTGTGCCAACAAAAGGGACACTCCAAGTATCGTTCACGTGGAACTCAAATGGGGCTTGAGAGTCATAGTGGCCATGATGAGGTAAGATATTGAGGAAAGTTTGGACGAGGTCGAGGCATTCTCCTGTTACATTTGAGACCTGGAAGATGGGGCAAATTCGCCGAGAGACGAACTGGGTCGCAGTCTGGATGGTTTCCTCTCGGGTTTTGATGAAGATTGGTATTTTCGCCGCTCCAGGAGATTTCAATATTCTGGTTAACTGAGAGATCGTTTGCTCTAAAATCTGTGGCGGACAAATATCGATCTTGGTTATAACCACCATAACAGGTACATTAAGTGCAAGAGCAATCCCGAGATGTTCTTTGGACATTCCAACCAGTCCGTTATTTGCAGCGACCATTAGCAAGCAGTAATTGGGACTGCTACTGAGGAGACCGAAGACCGTAGTACGTAGGTAGCGTTCGTGACCTGCTAGATCGGTGAAAGATATGACTTTGGCGGAGCGATTCCCAATCTCTTCCCACGAAAGCTTGCGACCAGGCACAGTGGAAGCGACAACATCCCCCTTGGTATCAAAGCCCATGATCTCCATTCCTACGGAGCTAGTTCTCCCACTTTCGATTTCGTGTTTATGGCGAAAGAGGTTGACGCGAGCTTTGCCGCGACCATCATCCAAGTTTCCCTTGACCAGTACGCCAAGCATTGTTGATTTCCCAGCATCGACATTTCCCACAACAGCGATGCGAGTCTCGATGACATCCTCCACCGTCTCTGGAGCTTGACGGATGAGAAGCTTACCCTGACAGTCTTTCATCTTCGGATTGGCAATCGATGCTTCCTCTGGCCCTCCAATGTTGTAGGTCAGGAGGACCCGGACGTCGGCTTTGAGAGAACTCGCAGCTTGGCGGAGCCGGTCCAAGGCGGTCTTCCAGTTCTCTATGCTGAAACCCATTGAGTCCCCGCTGTCCTCTTGACCAAGCTCAAACAGCGTCTCTCCATGTCCTTCATCTACCCGTGATTGTACCAGGCCCGTCAACTGTTGGAGCGTAGCATCAGAATCTACGGAAGTGTCTAAGAGCAAGTCCTTCAGTTTGACCTGATTTGGCGTGTCAGTGAGGCCCAACTGGTCGATGATATCGAGCTCTGCATGGTCTTCAGTGATAGTTGACCGGCCGGTAGAGTAACCACTGTCGCTGGGTGCAGCGGACGACCCTCGCTCAATGGGATTCGGACGTTTGGCTTGTTGACGTTCAACATAGTCTGCAAAGTCGGAGAGGGCGAGTTCGCCTTTCCGGCGTTCCTGAGGTGTCTGCTTCTGTGGTCGTGCAGCCATGGCGCGGTGAAGGTTCAATCCGGGGACATCTAGAAAGACTGTTGATCTCAATTACTGCGCTCTCTGCTAAGGTGAATGATGGCAAGTTCTATCAATTTAGCCGCGCTCGAAATCTCATCGCACTCGAAATTTCAGGATCGTCGAAGCGTAAAATATACCGTATCGTAGAATCATGCTTGAATTTGTACTGAAAAGATCGAAAGAGTAATATGAATTATTTCTATGGTCCGTGTTTTTATACTGGTGAATACTGATCTATCGTGCGGGCAATTATGACGCCTGCCCGTTGACTCACTTCCCCGCGGTTCCCGCCCCCACCATTTCCTGACTCTGTCACCATGTCTACCTAAACCCCCGTTGAGCTTCAATGTGCGTCTCATGAGACGATAAAGGCTGCCGTATAAAAACAGAGTTGCGAATACGCGCTGAGAGAGATAGTTCCCGACCGACGCCATTGAAGTGCAAGGAGGTTATTCTTCGCCGAGCTTTGCTCGTGTGCACTGTCGTGTAGGACTGGTTTCACCCACGGTCCCTTTAAATTATATCTCTTTTCGTTCCAAATCCACAGTATCCTTCGTACGGGCTTCTCCCCTTCAAGCCTCCATTGAAACCGTGTCGCGCCGCTGATCCATGCCTACACCTCAACAACACTCGCAGTGGTTTGCAGAGACCAAAAAAGCTTCCAAAAACATCTCCGAGATCTAGCTAATGACTCAGAGAGTCACAGCCAGGAGGCAGAATATGGGCAACCCATCATCACAAAGGAGCTTGGGGCGAGATGAGGACAACAGAGTCGCCTGAAGAGTCAGCTAGAGCTATTTAGATTGTCCTAGGGACATATTCACCTCTCACAAAGAGCATTTCCGACTGCTTTTTCATAGTCTATTCACGTAATGTCTCAGTTCTATGCGTGCTAAGAGATTCTGCACAGCTGACCTTGACCGACTCTTCACCCTCGTCGTCTTCCTCGATCAGGTATACTGTTTCCTCCACGTCTCCAAGGACCATATTGCAATGGCTGTCATAAGCCTGTTGGGAATTAGCACGGCTGTCTCGGCGAGAAGAGAGGGCTGGGGAAGCATGTACATGTAGACGACCTTTGAGCTCTCTGTCACCGCGCAGCTTGACAAACACGACTTCGTCGAGAGAAAGGCGGACTAGATCGAGTGGTTCTGAAACAGAGCCAGTATCAGCCTCAACACCATCTGCCATTGTGTTGTTGGCGAGCGTTGTTGTGCGGTACCTCAGTCAAGCTGGTTCTCTCCGCCGGTGCTGGAGTTTGCCCGCAAGAGCTCCGATTCGGGCTTAGCGCCTTTGCCCGTCTCTAGACTAAAAATTCGTCGCTCAAGGAGCGATCTTGACAATTCGGCTTCACAAATCACGAAAAGCTCGACCTGTGGAACGGATGCGCAGCGTCACCTCCTTGATCCTTGATGCGCAAGGCTGTCCTGCCGAATGCTACGTGCAGTTCTCTCCGCAGATCCACGGCGTGGAAGCTCACAGCCTTTCGTCCGTCATGTATTCTTCATCCTCAGCCAAAGCTCTGGCGCCCCCAGAAACCCGCATCGCTGCAATTCTACCGATGTCTCCACGAAAGCGTCCCAAGAGGCGGCCTATATGACACCCTCTTCGGGGACCCAAAACCACCGACCAAAATCTCTGCACACGTCCACATGCTCCAAAACCACCAAGAAGAGTTAGACTTGTTGGAACACACTGACCCTGCTATTCATGGCATTCTCCGGGAAGGTCATCCGGACAGAGTCTTGCATGCTCTCCTTGCCCCGCTAGCCGACAGTTTCTTTCGTAATGCCTCGGAGTCGTTCTTTGGGGCCGTGTTTAGCCTTATTGATCCAGATTACTTTGTGCAACCGTTCAAGGACTTGTATCGTTACGTGAAACCGTCACTGATTGATGGACCGAATGAAATCCGGCTAGTTCGTCCACTTGAAGACCAGTTCGCGTCTTTTACGGCTCATTTAGACGGGATCATACTGCGAAGAAAGAACGCTGGACATGGACTCGACCTTTGTGTCTATCGGCAACTGCTTGCTTGCGCCGAGGCATTGGCTGATGCGAACATGGCCGATCTGGTCTGGGAAGAGCTTATCTCCCAAGCCCATAAGAAACCAGACCTAGCTTGCTATGCGCATATAATGCAAGTCAAATGTTGGGCAAACTCGTGGCGCAAGTCCCAACAGTTTGCTTGTCAAATTATTTCTGAGCAGGGAAGAGTCGAACAGATAGAGGCTTCCAACGAGACAAAGAAGAGCCTGCGTCAGGATCTGATTGGATTATTTCAACAGATGGCTACTGACTCGAAAATTGATGGGGATGAGAGTGTATTTTGCTCTCTCATTACGGCCATGGGTCGCGAGGGCGATATGGAGGGAGTCAAAAGCATCTTGAAATCGGTCTGGCACATTGATACTGATCTTATGCGTGAGATTGACGAAGAAGAACTTGAGACGCCAATCCACTACGAGGCTGACTCGTCTTTGCGACCTACAAATCGACTGCTTTTTACTGTTGCCCACGTATTTGGCCTTAACGATGATGTGACGATGGCGGTACAGCTCGTCGATTTTGTATCGCGACAATATAATCTACCCATCAAACAACATGTCTGGCAACAACTAATGGAGTGGATTTACATGCTTCAACGAGACGATAGGAAGGCCGGCGGCGGCCATAGAATGGGGCTTTGGGGAGGCTCCGACGAGCTTTTCGTCTACGTTTGGGACAGGATGATTGATCGATTTCATGGCATTGACAAGGACATTCCTATGCTAACATACAGAGCATCTGCACATGCGACGGCCAAGAATTATGATGATAGTCTACGTGTGCTTCACGAGGCTCAGATCCTCCTTCGCGACCAATCTTACAGGGAAGCGAAGAGTTCGATCGATCACCTGATGCAAACGTGTCAATCGCTGCAGGAACAGCGGGTGCCAGCTTCGGATCCAATACTGCCAGCTACCTTTTTCGACGCCTGTCGTTCATTCTCAATGCGATCTCTGATCTTTGAGCGTGACCTTCAAATTATATATGTGTCAATCCGCCGGCTGGCCGCTTCCGCATGGATTCCAGTATCCAAACGAGCTGAGTTCGAACGTCGGTTTCTCCCCAAGCTCATCAGCGATTGGCAGGCGTTCCTCCCTGTAGAGATCACATATCTCCCTCTCGCCTCAAAGGACGCATGGGGTCTAGGCACGGGTATTGTGGCCTTACAATTGAAATCTGCCCGCAATCAAGCTTTGCTAAGGGATTGGAACTCTGGACATTGGGACGAGTCCTTGCGTAACGAGTACTTCACAACCACAAACTCGCGCCTGCGGCATTTATGCCAGGTCGACTCCCACGATGAGTACGTCCGCGTTTGCTATTCTCTAAATCTCAGATGGTTATGCGCGTCCGCCTATACAGGAAAAGGGTGGTCCAGAGACCGCTCGCAAGACCGACAAAAGCTGCTCGAATCTTGGGAACAAACCCCTTCACTTATTACGCATCTACAGAGACTCGAGGAAGACGAAAGAGACCTGATTGTGAAGCAGTCTCTCAGTACTCGGAGGAAACAACAAGGCTTGGACCATGGGACGATATCAGCCGATAGGACAAGACTGCGAGGCCCGACACCGCCAGAGTACCCCATGTTAAGAAATCACCTAATAGATGTTAAGGACGGTTCCAGAGATGCTGAGGACGACTCTAGAGATGCTGAGGACGACTCCAGAGATGCTGAGGACGACTCCAATGACGAATTGGAAGAAAAGGAAGCTTTGTAGTCACCAATTTCCTGAAAATTTTTCATTTACAGCATTATTGCCGGAGCATTTGAAGCATATGGCCATGTACAATACATGTCCCGACCGGACTGTCTGGAAGCTTTTGGGCGATTGGCGTTTTACCACTGTACATAAACCCATCGATGGGTGGCTTCGTCGGGATTTCAATCAAGGCGTGCTAGCGTCCTTGCCTGGTTTGCATAAATAGAGCGGGGCGGTAGCATCTCAAAAGTAAAGAGAACGGTGTACAGATTCCATGAATGTCTCAACAGGTTTTAGGCAGAATTTATCTCGTACAACCCCATAAAGATCCTACACAGCATTCCCCATCGTGTCAGCCAAACCAGACCCAGCCTTGAATAATAAGATACATTGTCTACGAGTCGAGCGGCCAACGCATCGTCCTCAAACGACCGTACTCAAAGCCTTCAGCAGGTGACTCATGCACCTCAATTACATCCAATACCTATATGGTACGGATGAGATACTCTACAACAAAAGATCTTGGGGAAATAGACAGGCAGGCCAAGGGGGAAACCCCGTTCGTGATCCCCAACCCGACCCAGACGGTCTCCCTTTACTCAGTCAGCCGGTCGAATGTGGGTTGAGCATTCGGAATAATAACCCAAAACAAAAATACTTAAAAAGCTTTCAACGTCCCAACACTCCGTCGCTTCATGCTTGATTTCAGATAGGTATCACTTCGTCCGGTCCGCAGGACAAGGCAGACGAGCATTCAATCCCGTGAATGCCACAAAAACGCTCCCGTAGTAACGCCACTCGTATAGATAGATAGCCCAATCCCCTCCCTCCCTCTCTCCTCTCAATCAACCAACCCATGCGTACAATCGCCAGCATCAACCCTCCACCAGCGTCGGTTTGGGACCCTTTCCAAGCAACTCCAAACTCCTCCTTGCCAAAGCCACGACTTCGCCTTCCCCGTCGTCGCCATCTTCATCGTCGCTCTCGATGTTCTTGTCGCTGATGGTCTTGACCATCTGCACAATATCTTCGGCTTTCGCTACAAGTCCGATCAGCTTCTTGTCATCCGACTCGAGCAGTTGGCATAATGTCCAGATGGCAATGTGTTGGAAGGTTGGATCTCCGGAGGCGAGGAAGCGCTTTAAATAGCCGTGGATGCCGCCGTTGGGTTCGATCCAGTCGCGGATGAAAACTGAATAGTCTCCGACTGCAAGAAAAAGTTAGCACGTGAAACTTTGAGGGAAAAGCACGACGAACCTTTCGAGGAGAGATTGCCAAGTGCAGCCGCACTGTTGCCCTGCACTTCGATACTTTCAGAATCGGTCAGAGGTATCAGGACTTCGTTGACCCCAAGAGACAAGAGCGCTGTCTTGAGTTCGTCGCTCAGAGCTAGAACCGCAATGGCCGCCGTCATCTCTGACTGGACGGCCAAAGGAACGTGTAACACCAGTTCTTTGCACTTCTGAACGGCACCAGCCTCCAACACGAGCTGCTTATTGCGATCAGAGCTGGCAGCTAGGTTTCTCAGCGTTGAAATGGCGTGACATTGGATCTCTTCATTATCTGTCGATCCTAAAAGGTCGACGAGTGGCTTCAAGAACCCAGCGTCGATGATTGGAGACTCGTTCATGGGATGGATTGAAATATTGCGGATGCATGCAACTGCGGAGAGGATAAGAGGAAGGTAGGAGGATTGAAGGAGGCGTAGTAATGGAGGAAGCCCACGAGCGCGGACAATTTCTAGTTGGTACTTTTCATCCGAGGCCAAGTTTCGGAGCGCCAATGCAGCTTGGCATTGAACCTTCGGCGTGCCAGAATCCATAAGCTGTACCAAGGATTGTACCAACCTTGATTCGGTCTGAGCAAGCTTTTTGCGATTGGAAGCGTCAACGGCGATGTTGCTAAGAGCGGTGGTGCAATAGTACTGAACGTCCATGTCTGGAGAGGAAAGTAGTTGAACGAGGACGGGTATTGCTCCAGCGGCGACAAGTTGTTGTCGATTGTCGTCTAATCTAGAATTAGGGACAACCGTCACTAGATCTGCTGGGGACATACCTGAATGGGTCATGTTCAACAAGGCACCAGTAGCATTTCGCTGAACCCTCATATCTTTTGATTTAGCAAGTCTTGTCAAGGGTCCCAAGGCCCCAGAGCGAGCAATTTTAGCTTTATTGTCCTCATGTGTTGCTAAGTTTGTGATGCAGCCAACGGCGTTGCACTGTACTTCGACGTTCGGTGAGACCATTTGCCGTATTAAGGGGAGCAATCCGCCTAGCATAACGATAGAGACCTTGTTCTCGGCTGGGGAGAGTCAGCAGTGCTTTCAGTAAAGGAGCATTTTATGTACTATTCACGGCAAGATTGCCCAGTGCAGCGCTGGCGGCGCGTTGAACTTCGATATCGGGACTCTGTAGGAGAAATAGGATAGGTTCAAGTGTGTCCCGGTCGACTTCCCGTACATCTGTGTTGGCAATTAGCAGCCGGTATGCAAATTCATGAGGCCGGAACCTGCCTCGCTCCGTAATTTCGGCAAAGGTTAAGCTCGCACTTCTTTGTAGGTCGACATTGTCGGAATATACGAGAGTACTAAGGGCCCGGAGCGGTTCGCCTGTGAAAAAGTCTGTCTCGGCACGCTGTATCTGTTGTTAGAGATGACCGCTGGGTAGGACGATAGGAAGCTGTAGGCATACATTTTCCAGGTATTGCAACAAATCGGCAACGGCCTCTCGCTCTGCATCTGCCAGCACCGGCTCATAGTCCACCCTCGACCGCCCTGTGTAGATATTGTGTTAATCGAATAAGCCCCACAAAGCAACCCAATACTGAGCGATCGTACCTGGGCAGCAGGAAGAGAAGGCGTTCCCCATATCGCGAGGCCAGTCCCGGGGGACCAGCTCGGTATAGAGTGAAGGATGTTGAGGTATTACTATGGTTGGATATGTGGTGGAAGGTAAAGTTCAGGATCAAATGATCAAGGCTATGATGGACCATTCGGCGGAAAACGGCTTCGGCAGGGAGGGCAGGGCAGGGCAGGCGCGTGACGATGGGGAGTCGAAGCACCGGGGGCGTGTGGGTTGTTCCTGTGATCTTTTGTCAGGCCCTCATGGTGGAGAGAGCTTGGGGTTTGGCCTGGGTGTGGGCAAGCACTGCACGGTAGGCTCACATGCGCGCCTTCGACTGCGTCTGGAGGTTGTGTCGACGTGCTCGAGGCCGCCCCTTCCAGGCTGCTTTGGGGAAAGCGCCGCCCGAGAGCTCTGGCCTGGCCGGCCGCTGCAGACTGCTGCAGTCGCGATCCAGATCGCCCCCAGTGACACGACTGGCCCGGCTCGACGCACGCTAAAAAAAAATGTCCTTCCGCCCGCTGTCTTGCCTAAAGCCACCACCCACCACTCGGAATCTTCCCACGCCCAGCCTGACATCTGACGCATCCAAATTTCTGATCTTAATACCAGTAACAAGTTGATCTAAGCAACTGCTTAATCGCCTAGCCTTAAGTCTTCTCTTAATCTTTATAGTTTAAGGCTTTCACAGATGTATTTTCTGATTTAAGATTCTCAAAAGGCGGCCATTGGTAGTTAAAGGACGTCCGTTTGACCTATAAAAAGCATATTCCGTGGGAAGCTATGGATGCTCATAAGGCGGTTTTACCATATCGCCTAACCCTCAAGTCCTCTTTCAATCTCTATAGTTCAAGGTCTTCACAGACATATTTCTAGACCTAATATTCTTAAAAGGCGGCCGTCGGCAGTTAAAGGGGTTTTATTGAACTTGTGAATAGCACAATCCGTGGGAAGCCCTAGATGCTTATCAGGCAGTTTCACTGGTATTGCAGCGCCTAGTCTTGGCGCCAAGGCGCAGGCGCATACACCAAATCTTCGTGAGCCTACATATCAACAGAGCGTTTGCACGCCCGCCCGCCAGAAGACAATATGGCGCCAACCGATGACCTGAAGGCGCATGCTAATTCCTCAGTCGATTTTTACGGACTCCTATCCATTCCGCCTACAGCTTCAGATACAGAAATCCGCCGCGCTTACCGAAAGACATCTCTCAAATACCATCCGGATAAGGTTGGAGCTACAGACGAAAATCTAGAGAAGTTCCATCTCCTGCAGGTAGCCCAAGATGTCCTATCCGACCCGGCTATCAAGGCGCTCTACGACCAGAGCCGTGAGGCACGAGAGCGACGAAAGCGGGAAGATGCGCTATTAGATGGTCAGAGACGACAGATGAAGGATGATCTTGAGCGGCGTGAAAGGGGTTTCTTTACACCAGGTGGTCAGACCGCTGGTATCAAAAGGCGTTGGGATGAAGAAGAGTCCGGTGGCAAATTGGAGAAGGAAATTCAGCGCATCGCTGAAAACAATCGCCGCTTAATGGCCCAGATGAAAGAGGAAAGAGCAAGAAAACGACAGCGAGAGGCCCTGGAAGAAGAGGAGAGACGTAATCAAGAGGCACAGAGGAAGCGTAGCGAAGAAGTACCAGAGGCAGCTAAGTCCAGCTACGGCCTGGGCGGATCGCATGTTCCTGAGATCGAGAGGACGGTCAAAGTTCGCTGGATTCGAGACGGTGCTGGACAAGATATCGATAAAGGGCAGCTGGAGGACCTCTTCAGGAGATTCGGGCAGGTTGAGCATTCTTTCCTTCTGAAGGACAAGAAGCGACGGCTTGAAGGACATGAAGGGAAAAAGGTGGTTGCCACTGGAGTAGTGGTCTTTGCATCCATTGTAGGAGCACATGCAGCTGTGGTGGATGCGAATCGTCAAAAAGGACCTGTGTGGGAGCTTGTCGATTCAGTCCGCTGGGCAGAAGAAAAAGCCCCTGACTCAAGTCGTGCTTCTCATAGTCCTCCAAGGGCTCCGAATGTCTCATCACAACCTTCAGCCAATGAACCAGGCTTGAAAAAACCCCCATCTTTCGCTTCGTTCTCCACGGCGAAGTCCAACACAAGTGGAAAGGGCCTAGGACCAAACAGCCCTAGCTTGGGGGAGCTGACCATGATGAGACTGAAAGACAAGCAAAGGGAGATTGAGCGCAAGAAATTGGCCCAAGAACTCTGCGATGGAGATACAGCAAATCCTTGATATAAGCAACTGCCTTATCGACCAACTTTCAAATCCTTATTCAGTCTCTATAGCTAAGATTTTTACAAACATATTTCTACAGCTGAGCTGTTGAAAAGGCGGCCTTTGACAGTCGGAGGCGGCTGATTTGAGATGTGAAAAAGCGGTCCATCACACGCCCTGGGTGCTTACGAGACGACTTTACTGTAGCCACGTCTTGCCGAACAGCGAATAACAAGAGGCTGCCATGGTTTATACTCGGGAAGCTACTTATTGGAATGGGCGGCCTCCAGGCACGAGATCTTGGCACCTGCTCCCGGTCTCCTTGAGACTACTAACTTAGATAGCATTCAGTTCTCGACCTTTTCCTCCACCACTTGTACCTAATGCCCGAATCCTCGTTACCGCTTTCGTCGGATGATGGCAAGTTGCTTCTGAAAATTCCTTCGGTCGATGGCAACTTCCATTTCCCAGGTAGACCGCTGTGTACCATCACCAGCCCAGCTTGCATTAGCGCTCATTATCGTCCGATCTTGCCCAGCAGAGGTTCCTATCGAAGGTCTCGTTACCACTCAAAAATGAAACAATATGGCAGTTACTCACGCAAACTATAGACCACCTCCACTCATTACGATTTGCAGTGCATTTCTCTACTCCATCCAACATGAGGGAGCTTGACGGAGTAGCATACTGGAAGCAAGCTTTCGAGAAATCAGAAAAAGCTCAAGCAAAGCTTTTGGACCGGATCTACGAACTGGAACAGTCTGAAAACCCCCCTGATAGTCAGATCAAGCTGGCGAATGCGGTAGTCACTGGCAGTGGCAAAAGGAAACGACAAGAGACCGTGCCTATTCAAAAAGCTAATAGTCAAGCCAAACGAAAAGCTACATCGACTCGTGGTACCCAGAAGACTGGCGAGAGCTTGGTCAATTTTCTGTCTCCGACCACGTCTCTCACAAATACTCCAAACACTGTGTTAGCTCGTAAGTCGAACTTGAAGGCTAGACCGCTCTGACTAACAAGCCTAGAACAGGGATTTCTTCGAAAATTTTTTGACCTCCGTTCAAGCATCATCGATCGAACTCATCAGCCGGAGCATGTTGTCAACATCGTGTCAGGTCTTTGCCAGGCTGCGCGAGACATTATCTACGACACTGTACATCGTTTTCTCACAGGCTCGAGCAAGCCTACAGCATATGACACAGGCAAAATTCTAGACGAGGAGCTTCAATCCACCTCCCAGGTCTTACAGAATGGGTTTTCCGCTGTGATTGAAGCAATGGAAAAGTTTGACGACAGCACTTTCTCCAAATTGTCTGCAAAGAAGATCGCGGTTTCGGCGCTAGAACTTCTCGTGTATTTACTCGATGAAATACATGGCACGTGCGCACTTTATTCGGAACATATGGCTGAATTAGAGAAGCGAGCGTTCCGACCGTCAAATTCGAAGACAAGAGGATCAAAGAACAGAGAGACTACAAAGACAAACCTTCATACAACCGTCGCGCGGTGGCTTACCGATTTGCTATACAGTCTGATTCAATGCATTGATGATAGGACCGCGGTGTTCAATGACCTTTTTGAGGGTTATTGCTGTGTTTTGCTTGATTGCGTCGGGAAAATTCTCTCTTTACAGGTGTTTGCTAGCGACATCGACACTGTGCCTGGGTCTCCTCACCCAAAGCTCAAACAACCTACAAGACTCAAAGATTCCGTCGGTTCCCACTTACAGCTCGAACTTCATTCATCCCAATTTGAAGGTCGACTCGTCTTGTATCTCTTAGAACAGTTACTAGATATCATCACCCGCCACCAGACTCTCATGACGGCACAGTCACCTCCAATCTTTGGCCTCAGCAAAAATGCCTCCCTCTCAACCCGTGAGTTTATGGATAAGTCGAATAAAAAGTTACAGCTATCGTTGATGAAGAGTGTCTTTGGTCACCAGGATCTTACGTTCAGGGACTCACTATCCAGGCCAGCTGCTCCAACCAAGATTGAATCTCTAGCTTCTCTTGAGCCTCTGAACGCCTCAAAAGGTTTCCCTGAGAATCCGGACTGGTTCGTGGGACAAGTCTGGAGGTTGCTTGGTTGGGAAGTTTTGGGTCATCTTTCTCCCGTTCATGGTTCACAAGCGAATACCGAGAGATAGTGCGCATCTTGCCATTTTGTACGCCATATTGGCCAACTCGCTGTTCGATTCACGACTTATCCGGTCAAACCCAAAATTCTTAGGGCATTGCCTCCGAGAATTGCATTGGCGGTCTGAGAATCCTCTCCAAATGCAGTACTGATGGCTGCATAATTGTTGGTCACACTTGGCCACTTTTCTTGGGTCGGATCTAAAGCTGGGAAGAACGGATGATCTGTACCAAAGAGAACTCTGTCGGCACTTCCCGCTGCCTGGACTGCAGCTTTTAGCCCGACATCCCCATATATCACGGCGTCCAGATATATGTTATTGTGAAGGACATCCCAGATGCTTTTCTTAGGACCCTGCTTTTGTCCGCCATTTGCAACAAATTCTCTTTCATGTTCCACGCAGCTCTGAATTCTTCCAGCCAAGAATGGCAAAGTCCCGCCGGAGTGAGCCAAGAGCATCTGCAAGCCGGAAAACTCATCGAAAATGCCAGCCAGAAACATGCGTGTCAGTGCAATAGTGGTCTCCAATGGAAATCCCAAAGCAAGAGGCAGGACATGACCAGATCTGGCTACGGTTGTTTCACCGCCGAAGGCCACATCTGGAAGCCCGTAATGAGGATGCAAAAATACCATGGTCTCGGTTTCTTGCAAAGCTTGCCATACCGGCCTCATAGACGGGTCATCCAAGCCCTTCCCCAGCCCTGTGGTGCCCATGACTATTCCTTTAATGTTTTTCAGTGTTTTGAGTCTTCTTATCTCGCTTGTAATTTCTATTGCGCTAGCACCTAGAGGTAATGTTCCAAATCCGTAGAGTTTGCAAGCTTTGCCAGTTTGCCCTTCGTCATTAAATGCATCACAGCTTTGGTTGAGATTGTCATTTACATTGACAGCCCAATCAGCCGCCTCTTGGCCGTGAAGAAAGTCTAGCCAGGGATTCGCCAAGCTGACAACGCTGATGTTGATGCCATGGCGCTCCATGAACTTTCGTTTCTCGTCCCACGAATAGTATGAAGCATCAATCGGACGCCCACGAGATGCTTGTGGCCGAGATGGATCGTCATCCGACGCAAGAATGATCAAACGAGGATCTGCACCGTTTGGAGGGTCATATACGTACGGTGTGCTTTTACGTGAGCGCAAGAGAGAGAGGTAGGCAGGCGGGTACATGTGAGTGTGGACGTCAACGATGAGCGGCATAATGATGGTAGCCTTTCAAGAGTTCAAGACACTTTATTTCTGGAAGAATCTCCTGCTGCAATTTGAGACTCTCTACTATTTTCCTTTGTAGATATTATTTGACAGACTTTCGGTGTCCTCTGTTTACTTTTACGCAGTGCTCGGCAGATATCCTCCATCTCCAACGCATGGTAGTGGCGGGGCACGTCTTGGCGTCTTCCGCTTTCACTTTCTTATCGTTATCTACTTTAATTCACGTGTATAACCGACTACTGACGGCTCTCTATTTGCGTTGAATTAATCTCTACACTCAGTCGAAGCTGTTTCACTTGACAACATTTCTTCACAGTTCCAGCGGTGGTAAATATAAAGTGCAAACACAACTGCTAGCTCTTCCGCCTCGGCAGTGTATTTGTCGAACCTACGCCAACAATGGGTTCAATTCAGACTGCCGCTGAACCAAACGGACAAAAATCTCTCAATGCAGTCGCTCAAGATGACCTTGTGATACCTGTGCGTAGACAAAATCCTTAACCATCAAAAAAACTTCTTTCTAGCCCTCGACTAAGCACTTGCCAAGGTAATCAACTTCTCCCACTTCCTCCACGGCAACCCCGCCGAGAAGTCCTCCACCGCCGCCGCCGTCCTGCACGCCTTCCAAACCTCCGGCTTTTTATATCTTTCCGACCACGGCATCCCCGCCGAAGCAATCTCCTCCGTCTTCCGCCACTCCGCCGCCTTCTTTAACCGTCCACAGTCCCAGAAGGACGCCCTCGCCTGGTCCACCCCGCAGAGCAACCGCGGCTACGTGACCCTCGGGCGCGAGAAGGTGAGCCTCCCCGACCAGGATGTCGGGGCGCTGCGCGCCGCGAACCCGGACATGAAGGAGTCGATGGAGATGGGGCGGGAGGGGGAGGAGGGCCGGCCGAATCGGTTTCCCGATCGGTTTGACGGGGAAGGGGTGGAGTTTGCGGGGGTGATGAGGGAGTTTTTTTTGGTCTGTAAGGGGTTGCATGTTAGTGTTATGCGGGCGATTGCGGTGGGGATGGGGTATGAAGAGGGTTTCTTTGATGGGTATACGGATGTCGGGGATAACAATTTGCGGTTGTTGCATTATCCGCCGGCGGCGAAGAGGGGGTTTAGGGATAATAAGAGGCAGGTGCGGGCGGGGGAGCATAGTGATTATGGGAATGTGACGTTGCTGTTTCAGGATGATGTGGGGGGGTTGGAGGTGCGCAGTCCGAGGGGGACGTTTGTACGTGCCAGGCCGATTCCGGGGACTATTGTGGTGAACGCGGGGGATATGTTGGCGAGGTGGAGCAATGACACTATTCAGAGCACCAGGCATCGGGTGGTTCAGCCGCCGGATGAAGGGGGTGAAGAAGACGAAGGGGCGATGTACAAGGCGAGGTATTCGGTGGCTTATTTCTGTAATCCGAATTATGACACGGTTATTGATGTTTTGCCGGGGGTGGGAGAGCAGAAGTATAAGAGTATCACGGCCGGAGAGTATATGGTGCAGCGGCTTTCGGAGACCTACTGATGGAGACTGTTTTCTTTCATTACGAGAAGCGGCCGCCGGGTTATGGTTGCTCACAGACATGTCGGATGCCAGGAGGCGCAGAGGTGTGGAATTCGGCGTACTGGATTGGAATGATACCACCAAGTCTGAGTCAAACTATCATAGGAGAACAGCATTTCCCCTTACTGAGTTCCATAAGCGTCTTCGTCACCGTACGTTGGTCCTCATCAACGGCGATTTTCCAGGCTGCATTGTCAATTGTTCAGAGTGTAGCAAGATCCAAATCGTTCACTTTAGACGGCTTAGTAATAAGGCCAAATAAAAGCCCTTATCGAGCTTCTAGATAAGCTTGTTACGGCTTCGTAGCGGTACCGTGCTTTCCCCGGCTTCCTTCTCAAGAACTCAACGTCTGTGCCTCATAATCCCGTTCCGTGGGAGCCGGGGGCGCGGCGGGTAATAGGTAGGTAAGTTAGCACACTCGCCGTCTCGCATGTGCCGCAATCTAGGCGAGTTATATTGCAGAGAAGGTAAGCACTTACGGCCAGCGATGCACGCGGCACATTGAGGTAGGCTTAGACAAAGGGGATTGGGAAAGTTGGTACTTGGTGCAGCGGGATAATTGACACAACTTCAGCGTCTTACATTCTTCTAGATCTAGAGTTGGCTGATGAGAATCGATACAAGTCTAACGCAGGTCTTAAACGGCACCGGATTCTCTCGCAAAAACCTCGTTTTTAACGGCGTCCGCATCAAATCATGACCAAAATCACCCCCCTAAAAACGACAGCAGCAGCAACAACACCTTCCACCCCCACTAAGCCCTCCGCCCATGGCATAAGCGCCAAGCTCCTAATCCCTGGCCGCGGATCCCCAGTCCCCTCCGCCCTCGTGATCATCCAAGAAGCGAAAATCGCCTGGGCGGGCCCATCCCACGATCTGCCCGCAGCTTACGCCGACGTCCCCATCAAAACTCACGTCGCGTACCTGCTCGCGGGCCTCTGGGACTGTCACGTGCACTTCGTCGGCGTAGTCTCGCTCACGACGGGGGCTTACTTCGCCACATCGCCGACGCACATCGGGCTGCGGCTCGCGAGGGATGCTGGGGCGACGTTGAACGCGGGGTTTACCTCTGTGCGGGACGTGGGGGGTTTTGGGACGGAGGTCGCCAAGGCGGTGAGGGAAGGGAGTGTCAAGGGGCCGAACGTGTACGCGGCGGGGTGTGCTATTGGTATGACGGGTGGGCATAGCGATAAGCATGATATCCCGCTGAGGGTGGTGCAAGGGGTGATGGCGGAGGAGGGGTCGCCGACGGAGCTGGCGGACGGGGTGGACGCGGCGACGCGGGCGGTGCGGCTGCAGCTGCGCAAGGGGGCAAGGTTGATTAAGATCGTGGCGACCGGGGGCGCGGGGTCGTTGCTGGATGATCCGCGGCATCGACAGTACTCGGATGCGGAGCTGAGGGCGTTTGTGGAGGAGGCGGAGCGGGCGCGGTTGATTGTTGCGGCGCATTGCCATGGGAAGGAGGGGATTCTTGCGTGTGTGAGGGCCGGGGTGAAGACGATTGAGCATGGCTCGTACCTTGATGAGGAGGTGGTCGCGGAGATGAAGGCTCGGGGAGTGATTCTCGTGCCCACGCGGACGGTGTTTGTCTCTGGGCTCAAGATGGCGGATGCCTGGGAGCCGGAGAGCTATGCGAAACTGAAGGCTATGGCGGACGCGCACGAGAAGAGCTACGCGCTCGCCGTCAAACGGGGCGTCAAGATTGCGCTTGGTACCGACTTGGACATGAGCAACGACTCCTTGCTCGGGCATGGTCGCAATGGGAAAGAACTAGCTCTTGCTGTCAAGGCTGGTATGACGCCCCTGCAGGCAATCGAGGCGTGCACGGCAACAGCGCCGGAGACGCTGGGCCCGCAGGCACCGCTGTCCGGACAGGTCAAGGAAGGGTATGATGCGGATTTAATTGCCATGGACGAGAACCCGCTCGAGGGTATCGATCTGGTTTCTAATCCGAACAACATCAAATATGTATGGAAGGGGGGTAAAATGGAGAAATCGCCTTCGTAGGGTAGATGAAGGGGGAGAAGCCGGAGGTGAGAAGAAATTCAAGTGATGGGAATGTATACGAAATACCTAATTGAAGTATGGAAAGCTAGGTCTAGGTGGACAGTGAATTCCATTCTTATGAAGTAATACCTGTTAAGTCCATTCCCAAGGGATCGGTTTTTAGTATAGAATATTCGCAAGGGACCCACCTGCGGTAACATGATTATAGCCAAGTGAACGACTACGCTATGCTTCGAAGCTTCGAATTTCGATTTCAAGCTTGGTCAAACACGACGAGATTTGTGAGGGAGCTACGAACACTTTGCTCTCTTTAACGATCTCTGCTCCACACTTTCGCTGCTCGGTCTGCCCTCAAACAGGCTCTCCATTCTTCGTATAGCCTCCCTGAGCCTCTCGGGATCGACCGCAAATGCAACTCGCATCCATCCATGCTCAGCCTTAGACACGTGGTATGCTCGGCCAGGGCTGACGAGCACGCCCGCTTCGCGAAGCCGGCGTACCATATCCGATTCCTCGGCCTCGGTCTTCGCGCCAACGGCCATCTGCGCAAATACGTAGAGCCCGGCGTAACAGGGCACATAAGGGATGTGATGGGCGATCAGGAAGTCTTGAATCATCTCGTAATTGGCCTTTAAGAGCTTTTTGTTGGTCTCCAACATCTCAGGAAGGTCAGGGCTGCGAAGAAGGGATGTCACGAACAGGCTGCACAGCGCAGAGACCTGCGTGTTGGCCGCCAGGGCAAGTCCGACCGCGAGCTCCTTGTTCGCTTGCGTGACGGTACATCCCTAGGACTGTTAGTGGACCGCTTGCACGATGCGACTAGAGACGGACGAGGGGGGTTACCATACCAGTCGAAAGCCGCTCTGACCAAAATCTTTGCTGACGCTCCATACGACGTGCACCCTAGACCGGTCACATCCAAGCCCTTTTGCATCTAGTGCAAGAGCCGACGTGAAAGGCTCCGGCGACGATACATCGCATGTGTCGAACGATGTCAAAGCATAAACCTCGTCCGAGATCAGGTGTATTCCCGCCTTTTGACAGAATTTCAAGCATCCTTCGATGACCTTCTTGGGGTACCGCTGCCCCAGTGGATTGTGAGGATTAGTGAGCAGAAGAGCTCTGACGCGGCAGGGCGCAGTATCATAGGCTCTCTGCAGCGCCGGTATTAATTCCTCCGTCAACGAGTCCAAGAAATGCGGGACCTGAGCGACCACCGGCGTCACGGACGACCGCGCTTGAAACTGCAAGTCGAAGCCATCTCAACGAGCAAGGAACTACATCAGCAAGTTGCTCTCCGCACTTGACAGGGAGTTGAGGAGGTTATGACTCACTCCAGTACGGTGCGGGTATAAGGATGCCGTCGCCGGGGTCGCAGAGGTTATAGAACAAAGCGTCCAAGCAGCTTGCAGCCCCAGGAGCGATCGCCAGGTGCTCAGACTGGACGGGCACGACGGGGGCAAAATAAGAGTTGAAGAAGTCGGCGAGGGAATCGAGCAGGCTCGGGTCTCCTGAGAAGGCCTTGGGATAGGAGAGATGCTGCTTGCAAGCGGTGAGCCAGGAATTCTACCGCCGTTTCACGGACATGAGTAACATGCCTTGGGCTGAAGCTGCTGCACGATGACTTTCTTGCACAGGTCGATTACCTGGGGCCGGAGAAGCCAGTTCTCGGCGAGGGTGAGGTCGATGTTTTCTGTCGTCCACTTCTGACGCTCGGCAACTTGATGTCGAACCTTGGGTAGGATCTCCCGAATGTTGGTGCTTCCGCGTTTTGAGAGTCCGCTTCGAGTTGAGGCTGCCAAAGGGTAGTTATGTTGCCTCATTCGACACAGCAATTCAGCACTAAGATACCACAGTAGATAAAGGCCCATTGCAAGATATCGAGCAATGTGTAGCCCTTGAAACAGCTGGGTAAGAAAGTATGCGCCGAGGGGTAGGTGGTATTAACACATGTTCAACTATGCTTTAAACGTAGTTGCAAAATTCTTACTTAGGGCCTCGGAGTAAAAGCCAATGTAGTGAGCATGTTCTATCATTTGCAAAGACCCTGCGCACCTACTTATTGGAGATAGGGTTTCCAATGGTTGTTCTATCGTCTAGAAGAGCTAGCGACGCGAGGCATCTCGCACCATCGTGGTCCCTTGTACCTAGCAGGTGGTGCTATTTCATCTCGGAGATTTTAAAGGTAGCTGCAAGATGATCAGGAGATGTAGGTAGTCATACACGGAGACTGAAGATAATCTTTCGGGATTTCGAGCGAGAAGGCAGTAATGTGGTCCCGATTCATTCCTACTTGTATGTCACCACCACTGGTGGCCATTGTCTCCCTTTTTTCGGCTTGGTCGATTTTAAGATGTGAATACTAGTCGAAGAATTTTGCTATCGAAGGTTATCATGCAGTTAGGCACTTGACACAAATTTCACGTCAGGGAGAGATCATCTTCGAAACGTAGGAACCGCTGCTAATTGGTCGTGTCTTCTTCTGTGTCCATCAAAGTGTTTGAGCTTCATAAGAATATAACTGATCGATAACCCACACCCACAGGCAATCAAAAGGAAACAGTTGGACCGGTCTGGTATTGCATAGCATCGATACGATGTTGAAGTGCGGCGCATGTCAATTGCTGATTCGTAGAGGACGGCACGGAGCAGGACGGGAGAGGGTTGAGGTTGCTACCTACCTACTTGAACACCAGGATTGGGGCATTCCAAGTTGCCATTTTCTGTTGAGCTTTTCCGGCTCCGTACGGTGTTTCAAATCTAAAGCAGAACCAGCCTCGGAAACGAGCGGAGCGAGCCTAACTAAAGCGCTTCCGAAGCCTTTCACAGACCGAATGCCTCTTTCCGGGAATAGGCATCCCGGACAAACCGTTGCCCAGACACTAACGTTAGTGAATCGTCAATCAAGTGCATTACAACCGTCAGGCTCAACTCTAGAAAAAGGCCGCGTTGTTATCCGGGGGTCAGGTTGACCAGAAGCGCTCAGGGGTTTGTCGCAAGCCATCTTTTACCATAGACAGGCCTTTCAGTGCGGCACGAGGCTCGAAGCACGTCTACTGCAGCCTTTCGACAGAGATCCTCGCTTGCCATCGATATGATTACGCAAGGGCAATCATCTAGCATGTCCGCTGTCCTGATTCAGCTCCCTGTATTCTCACTTGACTTGGCGATATGGTGAACCATCATATAAGAAAGGGTATCAAGGAGGCAAGTCAAGGCGCCTGTCGCGAGTATCGTGATCCGAAGCCTTTCGCTCACAGTTCTACGGTCATACTTCCAAGGCTGACCCAATCAATCTATAGGCACCTTATGATTATTGCAACTTGACGAAGGTAACCGACCGGGCTCTAAAAATCTGACGATGATTTCTGATCTATTACCCTATCCCAAGACGCATATGTCACATCGAACTCCATCCTGACCAACAGATTAACATCCCGGGTCCCGTTTCGGGACCAAAAGCCGAGAACTCGGCTAGCAGAGGGAGCTTCGAGCTTGCACCCTAGGTATTTAGAGCGGATCGCACACCCCCGGGATCTCCCGCAAGAGGGAACTTAGGACAGTGTATCTACAGCTAGAAAACTCGTTTCGAAAGACCTTCACGAGGTCAAGTCCAACAGAATTGGGTCAATGGAGCTCAGTGACCGAGACTGTTTCCGCAGACGGCCGTGTGTTAAACCCAAAGGTCATTCATAGTGGCAAGAAGGTAGTTGTCAGCTGAAATGATGGTCACTTTTCCTTTAGGAATGGCGTACTCTCTATTGCCTCAAGTCACATACCCAAGCTCTCCGTCAAGGGTCGTTCCATTCACTATACAGGATTACGCCTGGATTTTTTAAGATCATGGGATACCTTCCGTGTACGTAACATGAAAACCTCGTAAATCATTTCTAACGTTCTACTTGCCACAAGCTCACAGTGGTCATTGTGGTACCTTTAGAGTAGTCCTTCACGAATACCAATGCCATCATACAATTCTCTGGCAAAGATCCTACGCCACCAACTCCCTCAGATACATCAAAGTCCTCCTGCCCTCATCCCCACCCTTCAACGCTCTCCCATCAACAATCAACTCCGCCAATGTTCTCTTCCTGTCCTGTACCTCCACCATCTTCTCTTCCCACGTGCCCCTCATCACGAATCGCACAAGACTCACCTTCTTCGTCTGCCCGATCCTATGCACTCTGCTCATAGCCTGTTCCTCTAGCATGGGATTCCATTGAGGTTCAACGAGGAAGGCGTGGTTGGCGGATGTGAGGTCGAGACCTTGGCCGCCGCATGTGATGGAGACGAGGATGACTTGGATGTTGGAATTGGTGGCAAATGTGCTGAGGACGGTGTCTCGTTTTAAGCGCGTGAGGCGGCCATCGTACCGGCAGTAGCTGATGTTGGACTCTGTGAGGGCATGTTGGATGAGATCGAGGGTGGAGTTCCAATATGAAAAGACGGCGCATTTGTCAGTCGGTGGAATTTGTTGGATGTGGTGAACGAGGGCTTTGACTTTGCTCGATATAAAAGGTGCTGGAGGCATGACTGTTTGTTGTTCGTTGTT
The DNA here is from genome assembly GCA_021030905.1 of Pyrenula massariospora. Lineage (NCBI taxonomy): Eukaryota > Fungi > Ascomycota > Eurotiomycetes > Pyrenulales > Pyrenulaceae > Pyrenula > Pyrenula massariospora. The sequence goes on from JAGFMI010000013.1 coordinate 421,379, forward strand.
GCCAGAGGAGATCAATGAATAGGGTGATGAGGAGCTGGTCCCTTTCGCATCTGCCAGGCATGCTTGGCATATCTGCTGCGTTACTTCACCGTTGCTGCCAAAAGTATCGAGTGGTTGAGACCCGAGCTCGGCCAGCTCTTCCATGTCTGTGCCACACTTGAGACAGATAAGTGTGGATGTGCGGAGAAACTTGTCCAGCTGCTCCTGGAAGGTCAATCGCTCTTCCGAGACATCCTCTTCAAGGCCACAGCATCCATTCTTCCTCTTTCGCACAGGTGCGACACCGTGATTGCAGACGTATCTCAAGTCGTTGATCCTCTGGAAGGCATTTATAAATACTGAGCCAGTAGCATTTCCCATGGAGAGCGCGTTCTCAATAAAGCCCAGTGTGCCAAATTTCATTCCTTGGTAGATCTTGGTTTCTTGCGGACTCAAGTCAATGTGACTTGATCGTTCATTTTTGTCAGGCAGGGGGATTATACTCTTTGATCTCCGCAGAGATATGATTGCCATTAATATTTGAAGTTTGCGCAAAGAAGTCTCGTCCATTCTGGTATTCCACGGTTGAGAGAACTCATTCTCAAACACTTTAATGTCGTTGTAGGGATGGACGCGGAGAAAGCTTAGTAGACTTCCAAGATCTCCAAGCCGATTTTGAATTGGTGTGCCGGTAACGATCCATCTGTGATCGGCCTCGAGAGCGCACACTGCCCGAGCATTCGCTGTGTTCCTGGATCGTATCATATGGGCTTCGTCAAGAACAATACGATGCCAATGGGCAGAGAACACAGTCCGGGAGATAGAATTTCTAGCTGTGCATCTCCTGGCTCTGAAGTCCAGTGAGACACAATTGTAGGTAGTGACGACGATGTCGTAATTGTTGAAATGCTCGGCAAACTTTCGACGACATCCGCCATGATAGATAACGATGTTCACAGCCGATGGTCGAAAATGTCTTTTAATCTGGGTGTCCCACACGTGGAGTAGCGAGAAGGGTGCCACGATCAACGTCGCCTTGACATTCTCCGCCCCGAAAAGACTTAATGTTGTAGATGCATTGTCTCGAACGGAGTCATGGTATGGATTAGCGGCAATGAGTGATAATATTGATAGGGTCTTCCCTAAGCCCATGGCGTCGGATAGGCACCCCCCTCGAAAGTCAGGTGGCGGGTCAAGTTGCGAATGGCCAGATATTATGTTCCGATACCGCTGGAATCCATTGCGATCTACGTAGGACTTCCAGAGGTCTGAGCGAGCAGAGTCCAAGTCCCAACCATTCTCGCGGCGTAACATGAACGTTACAGCTTGCTTCTGATGCCTTTGAAGATGTCAGTACCTTGTGGAGAGGTCATTGTTTGACATCGTACCTATGAAGCGGAGTCACAATATACCGAGGCTGCTCTGCTTCTTCGAGGACTTCCTGATTGTCTGGCTCCGAGAAGGGGTCGAATGGCCGGGCTAAGTCGTCTGAATGATCGCCGGCGATCTCAGACGTCATAATTACCTCTGGATCATCAAAGGAACGACATTGGGGATTCCGATATGGCACGTTGCGGTTGCAGTGTTCTGGAGCCTGAAGAAACAAACTACATTTGTCCAACCAGTCGCCGACGTCCGATGCCACATTCTGGGGTCCATAAAGGATCAAAGATACCTGTGCATCTACGGATGAGGCTGATGACCTTAACCGGATTGGTAGCTCGCAGGACACCGACGGGATACTCTTTACAACGACCTCAAAAGTGATTTTGGCACAGTCCGCAAGAATAGTCATTACCTGGAAAATGCGGTTTGGAAGTTTACCGAAATTCTGGCCGGTGTCGACAGAATGCAGCTCTTGACTTCTATCCCACGGAATTGTTGTGATTGGGCCGAGGTGAATTGCTGAGGGAGGAGCATCTTCTATGAGGTTGATGTCGATAAGCTAGAAGATATTTAGTATTATAGCCTTCGACTAGAGGCGCATGCCATACCATGCCATAGCAGATTTCATTATCAACATCCTTGAGAGCCGCTTCACCTCCCTTTTCGCCCTCATTAAATTGTCGTATCTGTGGCTCCTGCCAGGCGGTGTCCTGGGATACATGCTCCCAACCTGTCGTTACTGGCCAAGTTTCGGTGGTATGCACACACGTGCTGTCTTGATGCCGGGCTTCATATGAGGGGGGAAGTTTACAGAGATCTAGCTTCTGTCGTTTCGAAGGTGGGTGTCGGAAGTCATAGGGGTGGTTGAAGGCAGAGAAAGTGCTAGCCGCTTCAACTCTTTGGTGACCTAAACGAAGTTAGGGACTAGCCATCATTGTGGGGAAACTGGCTGACATCAAAGACATCAGACTTACCCATCAAAGGTATTCCCTTGGTTTCCTACTGCTGGCATACTGACAGCAATCTCATTGACAGGCTTCTGTGGCAATAATAAAGAAAACTCACGCCAATGCAGGCACGATCGCTGGCACAAGAGACGAGCTTGCCATTGGCGACCGCCACCCTGCAGCTGCGCCCCCAAGGCAAACCGCAGCTCAGCCTGATTCCATTCATGCTTGACATGAAGAGGTAATTTTTGCGGAAGCAAGCACTGGGTACGGCTTAACATTGTATCTCTTTGTGTTTTTCTTTTTACGTAGTGACTAGAAAAAAATGAAGCGAATGCTCATCTCGTCCTCTTGATGTCTCTCTCGACAGCCTGCTCTATCGATACGATACGAGATGCCTTTGAAAGGCTCGAGGCTGCCATACGTCCCAGTGATGCACGCTTATTCAAATCTATAACACTAGAGGCTGTAAGAGAAGCTGCCAAAATCATCGAAAGAGATCAGAGCCAGCGCCGCACCCTCCGCAATCTCCGTCGGATCGAGCCTCTTTTCCACGCTCTGGGCAAGTTTGGAGGAGCTATCGATACGCTGTGTCAAGGCACGCCATACCTTTGTTTTATATGGGCTCCAATCAAGCTGCTACTGCAAATTGCAGATGAGTACACCAAAGGTTTTCAGGCCCTAATCGATGCCTACAGCCAGATTGCTCGACATCTACCTCGTTTCGACCGTTTTGCGTCCATCTTTGCGGACCAACCGGACTTTCAGTCCGTACTTGCTGATATATATTCTGACGTACTCGAGTTCCATCTGCATGCCTACAAGTTTTTACGCCGGAAAGGCTGGAAGCACCTCTTCGATGCAAGCTGGCGTGACTTCCAGGGCCGCTTTAACGCCATTCTGCAGAATATAAATGAGAACAAATGTCTCATAGATGATGAGGCCAACAGCTTCAACATCCTGGCAGCTAAGGAATTCAGACGTCACTTGTACGAACACATCGAGCGCCAAGAGTCCGAAAGGCGCGACTGGCAGCTCCGTGATACCCTAGCCTGGCTTGATCTCAAAGGCCAGGACCGCGAGCAGGAGGACCTCTTCGAGCGACGATCTAAGGCTCGTGAAGGAGATACTTGTGAATGGATTCTGCAAAATCCCACCATCTCGTTCTGGCTTGATGAAGAAGATCGGCGTCCCTTTGTGTGGCTTCGCGGCAAACCCGGTTCCGGTGAGAATTGTATCTTTAGAAAGAGGACCTCAACAGGCTAACAAATCGCTAGGAAAGACAACTCTGGCGACCTACTTAAAAGATTATTGCCCCCTACCACCAAAATCCAATGTTATTTACTGTCTATGCTCTTATGGCTTCAGCAACGCTGAACGTAATGCATGTAGCCTGGTACTTAGGTCCCTTATCGCGCAACTGGTTAGAGATCATCATAGTCTACTTCCTCATGTGTATGAGACCTACGTAAAGCTGGGTACTGTTCCTACTCTCGCCAGGGTCAGAGAGCTTTTGAGTCTTTTGCTCCAATCTATGAGCACGACATATTTGATTCTTGACGGCCTAGATGAATGCGATACTATACACCAGAAACAGATCTTGACGGAGCTCTCTGCTCTGGCTCAGCTTGAGGCTGAGGAAACTTCAGGTTCTCTTAAATTGAAAGTACTCGTATGCTCTCGGGAGACGAGAAATATCGCCCGCAAGTTGAGCAAGGCACCCCACATCTGGTTAACAAGACAACATTCATTCGTCTCTCGCGATATTGCGACCTTTGCTAGCCGATCTCTTTCGGAGCTTAAGGATAGATTTGATGAAGACATCGTCGACGAGCTGAAGCAGGGACTTGTCGAAAAAGCGGATGGCAAGTACCTCGAAAGATATCCGAACGCAGTTCTAATGAAGTTACAGGCATGTTTCTATGGGTTCAACTTGTAACCAGCACCTTGCTCGAGCAAGAGAGTGTCCAAGATCTACGAGCAGCCATTCGACGCCTGCCCTCCGGATTGCCTGGAGTGTAGGACAAATTTCACCATGTGAAGACTATGACTGATGGTTCAATTAGATATAGGAGTATACTTGACCGCTTGCGCTCGTACGACGATGATACTCAACGTTCCAGAGCACAGCACATTCTTGGATGGCTAGCCTTCTCCTACCGACCACTCAAGACCTGGGAAATATGTGATGGCATAGTACTCCACGAGGACGGTAATCATCTTAATAAAGACTCCAAGCTTGGAACAGGCATTCTCGACCTATGCAAGCCCCTTATTGAAGAGCGAGAGGACAACACAGTCTCCCTAATCCACTTCTCAGCTCGGGAGTCAGTCTATTATTTGCTGGTCTTGGGGCAGTTCTGACTTTAGACAGGTACCTATTACACCAAATGAGTACTGATAATGGGCCATATCTATCGCCTGCAACTGTACATGCTAATCTCACTCTGATGTCACTCAGGTATATGACGTCTTGTGAAGAGTTTTTGAGCATCCCCACCTCAGCAAATGTATATGCTAGCGTCATTCAAGGTTTTCACGACATGTTTTCCTACGTAAGTACATTTGTTACTCTGAATGGCATTATGATTTCGTCTTGCATATTGCCCTAGCTGTCAGTTGACATTGTCACGTGCAAGCCGCGACGATAGTGTCCAGCTATGTCTATATCTCTGCCCTATTCGTTTTGTTGCAATTGGCTTCCTGCCTAACAAAATAATAGATTCACGAATTCTGGACAAACCATCTTCTCCAATACCTACAATTGGCGTCGGAAAACGATTCGCAAGCTAGAGAACATGTCCATCTGATTAGGAGGCTCTTCGAACATTTATCCGCGTCTTCTCTATGTCCTCCGGTAGGCAGTCGTTCGAACCTTCGGATTGATATTCGAGGGCAAGATGAAACAGCCGTAAGCCTCGATTTGCCCCCAATCTGGCAAGCTTTTATCCAATTCCGGAAACTTCCGTTACCCGTTAGAGTACCTGTCAGTGACGATAATGAGGATGAAGAGACAGCGGAATGCGACCCAACACATTTGTCAGAAGCATACAAGCAGTTCCAAGCCGTGTTCGAGTCATGTCTTGACGACAGGATACCATTTTCGCTGGGCGAGATGTGCATCAATGCGGAAGAAACCCACCGATTCAGGCTCCGCCACAGCGGGTCACCGTACCTGTGCCGATGGCATGGATGCTTATGGGCATCTGCAGGGTTTAAGAGTGCTAATGATCGATCAAAACATGAGCGCGCGCACCGGAAAGAATATCATTGCACAGATCCCGGCTGTGGGCTGAGATTTGGAAGCAGGGGTGCTTTGAAAAGACACGATCTCAAATACCATACTCGACCGGAGGATTTGACTCTGCCTAGGTTCACCTTACAATCCCTCCAAACTCCAGCGGAGACGATGAGCCCCAACTTTCCCCGCAAGGGCTCGTCTGGGTCCGAGTGTGAACAAGCTGATAAGGCACCACCCGGGTTGGGCAGCCCGCAAGAATTCACCGCAGACGACAATAGAGCCATAGACTTAAGAGCCGCTGAGATAGACAAGGACACTCTGGAGACGCAGAGCATGGTGTACAATGAAAATTCGGGTGACAATGATTTATTCGCTCTTCTCGAACGCAGTTATGATGCCGATTTTCGGAAGAGGCCGACTTTTGGGCATGTCAGGGATGTCTTCAAACGACTTGAACATTTGAACAGTAAGTCAAATATAGCTGTTATTCTCCAAAGAGAGCTTCGACATCATGAGGACTGGATCAGCAAAGGCAAGATATTGTTTGGGAAAGTTAACGCTCCCGACCACATTCTCGAGCAGCATATGAAGTTTGTAGAGGGGAAGAACCAATTCTGCTTTGACCTCAACGATACATACGCACCGTCTGTCGAGCTAGCTTCACGAGAGACTACACCTGCCGATAGACGTGAGAAGGGCAACATCGGGGATGATGAAAAGCCGATCTTCTGCATTTGTCGTCGACCCGAGGCAGGTGCCATGATTGAGTGTGCGGCCTGTCATGATTGGTGAGCCAGAGTAGCGTACGAATGCCACAAGATGCTAATACGTCCTATAGGTACCATTTGGAATGTCTGAAGTTAAGTCGACGCAGTTTCAAAACGAACGAAATGTGGGTATGCCCGATTTGCGACTGGCGTGTCAAGATTCCCCGAGATGCCGCCCGACCGAAACTCGAAGATCTTCGATTTTGGCAATGGGAGATGGACTATCTGCCCTTCCGACCAACAGAGGAATTACTGTTGAGACAAATTGTTAAAAAAGCACAAGCATTCCGCGACTTCCTGGCTCAATATGCCAACGGTTACTGTAGCTGGGGGTGGCCTACAATGCTGTTTTATTTAAGAAAACTTGAGGGTGCTGAGGTGCTGCTTGCTCACGAGACAAACTTTTTTCGACAAGAGCTCCATAAGTGGCGACGAACTGCTCCAGATCCTCCCCCCCTTCTGGTTTAGAGCTTGGTAACGAAGAAGCTAAGACCCACAAAACGGCAAAACTTAATGTGGCAGGTTGCAATTGAACGGCCAGAAGACTTGCGTCGGAGTGTAAATTTGGTGTGAAGATGAATAGGCAAGTGGTGGGACTAATTCGCTTCCTCTGGTAGCACTTTAATGTCAAAGCCTATTGACTCTCCAGCTCTGAGGTCTACTTCAAATCCAGGCCAAAGTGGCCAGCAATGCCGGTCTACCACTTCTGCTAGCATGCCATAGCAGGCTACGACATGCAAAGCGCCAGTAAACAGTGCATTCGATCCTACTCTGGTTAACGGTCGTTCTAGTGGACTGTCTCAGTGGAACTCCGGTGGTAGAATAGGTGATAATTTGCGGCTTCGGAAATGTCAGCGCAATATTTGAAATTGAAGTCGTAAGAAAGAGAGGGCGCATGAAACGGCCGATACACTAGGTAGGAGACACGCTAAACTTATTGGAGCACTGGCAAAGAACTAGGGGTGAGCGAGGTAGGACCTGTTCAATGTTGTACCGTACCACACTCGGTAGCAATCACGCAGGTTTTGCGGCGGTCAACCAACAACGGCCAAGAATTTGTCGGATAGGGCCAGTAGCGGGTGCAGTGGTGATCAGAGTCTGTTTGTCAGGCACCCGAAAGTTGTGCAACGGCTAACTGAAGGGGATTCCAGTTTTCAGTCAACTGTGATAGACTTTTTCTTGCGTGGACGGGATAGATCCGCGCTTCTTCTGGCGTGATAAATGCCACGGACGGGAAGAACGGCGCTCTTTTGGCTGTGTGATATGCCATGTTACCTCTTACACGTAGATGACCCCTCTCCCTTTCGTTCACGAACAGCCGAAGAGCCACAAATACTATCATTGCAATCATCGTAAGTTAAGGTTTTGTCTAAGAGTGGGAAAATTATGCTTACGATCGCCAGCACCCCTTTTCATTATGAGTGGAACCCAAGCCGAAACAAAGCCCGAAGCCAGAGAACAGCCATGGTGGAACGGCTTGACGAAAGACGAGATCATATCCAGATGCCCTACTGCTGCGATAGAGTACAAGGAAGGAGAGATGATCGTCACAGGCAGGCCTTGGGTTGGACACAAGGGAATACTGTACGATACAAAAGAAGACGCACCAGGCGGTCAGCCTAAAGATGCTACCGGTGACGACAAAATGGATGATGTTGAGGACCCAGTATCTGGAATACGTGAGACGAGCCATAACTAGCTGATGAAGTGGGAGAAATATGGTTTTCAAATCAACTCATTTGTATATTCAAATGACGATTTCTAAGTTTCATAATCGCTTGAATCTGGAGCCTTCTTTTCTTCATTGCTCATTCGTAGAAGACTAGCAATCTCACCTCTATACTCTCCCGCAAAGAGTCTTGCTCAGTCGTATCCGGGAGAGCAATAGAGCCATGTGGGACACCTTCAGGTTTACCAAAATCGTTAGTGCCTTTTGCAACAGATGGCAAAGTTCTTAACACACCAATATCTCCATTCGAGTCTGCTTGAAGAAAGACCCAGATCTCATTTGGCATCTGATCCTTGAGATAGCACCACCGCTGCTTTGGTTTGTAGTGAACCGAATAAGTCTCGGCGATCTCATTTGGATCGATCTCATCGCATGGTTGGAGATCAGTGTCGGGATCGATGGTTCGCACATCGCTTAGTGTGAGAGGCCAATCGCGCAGCGGACCTTTTAGCGGTTTCCAGGCGCTCTAGGGTGTATTAGTATCAGCTAAGGTGCTCAAAAATGCCTCAACGCGGGTATGTTACACCCACGTCAGGAACTGACATCGCAGTTTGGAAAGTGAGGGGATCTCGTTCGGGTTCAGTATTCGCCGAATGCGGCCCAAGTCGTTGGTGGTGGCATCTGAATATACAGTCAGACTCCTGGCTGGCTCTCGCTCTTCGGGTTAATACCAATATGGGCAAGGCACGACGGCTGTTGGTCTTCGTAGACTCCCCCTTTGCTTATAGGGAAATCAGGATGCCGTTTGCGCAGCCGCAAGATTTCAGCTTTGGAACACTACAAATCCGGAAACGTACTGTATAGTCAAATATTTGCACTCGACAAGCGCCGAGAGATTGCTTGACAGCATGAGCGAGCTGAGAAAAGAAATTCCTCTGAAGCACTGATTGCTGTTGGAAGTCCTCAGCGTTGAATTTGGAGTCTAAGTCCAGAAGAAAGAATCCATTAGTAGTGAGCGAGTAGTCTTGATCGCGCACGTCGTGGATCGGAAGGCACTCGACTAGATGAAGTCGCTTATTAGTCCATGGCACGTTTGAAAAGTATGTTTTCCTAATATCATAAACTTTCTCAACTTCATACAAAGGATCTTCTCTTAAGAACAAGAGCGAAGAAAGCATGATTGTGTCTGAAGTCATCTTTGTTGTGACCTGACTTGGGCTGCACTTACAAGTTCAAACGTGAGAGGAAAGGCTATTGCTTATGCTTGGAAGAATACGTGAGAGTGCTTTGATGCCTTGCCAAGTTATTACGTCCACTTTGTGGTTGGGCCGTTTTTGTTTTCTTTTCTTGTTCAGAACAGGAGACCCAGAGAGGAGAGTATCACTGGACGCTCAACTGTAACAGGGTACCAGTTGAATACCTGCTGGTATAAGCAAAAAACCAACTTCAAGGACCGCTTTGTATCACATTTGCCTACTATGCTACGGTCGTGCCGACACAGAGGTAATTCAGGGAAGGGACGCTGCTTTGCTGAATTCAAAGACAACATTGGCCAAGAGAGGGGTTTCTCGATTATCAATTGAAATCACAGATTGAATATGAGAGAACATTTTTTTCTAACAACTATATTTAAGATGACCAAAAATAAATGAAGGCATTTTACACACAGAACGGAAGTGCTGAATACATATCCTAGGAGTGGTTACCTACCCTTTACGAAACTGCTGGGCTTCGTGGAGCCAGTCAAACCATAGCTGCCATTTGCGGTCGACAAACGAATTATCCACAAGCATCCAGCAATTACGGCAATATCCTAGGCGAACTCCAAACTACACACGGCCTCCCAAACCAGACTAGCTACGACATTGACGCCTAATATTGGCTGTTCTTCACAATAATGTCAACTGCTTTTAGAAAAGTAAGAGGATTTTAAGTGTCATGAGTTTATCTGCTTAGCATGGTCTTTCAAGGAGAAGCAGACGTGGGTAAGTGAGGTTGCTAATAGGCGGTTTGGGTATAGGCTAGGACTAGACCTGGATCTGTCCGGGGTGAAACTTTATGACTTGATGACTGAATTTGATTTACTCTTGAGACGTCCTACAGTAATCAAAGGCAAACTTATAGAAGATGTGGTAGGAGGCTCCGTAGGTTATGACATGGCAAATAATGCGGGGGTCTGCACATACCTTCCATGAAGCAGGTTTCGAAGTAATATTTTCCGATTTCGGAAATTCTATGAAAACTAACCTCTGACAAGTCTCAAACGCCCCGAAGATCAGGACCGAGCCATTCTGCGGCAATCACCTTGCACTCGTCGTGCACGTTCTTATCCTTAACACCAAATTTCCCATACTTAGATCTGCTAATTCTTCCATCCCAACCATGGGGCATAGAGTGGCCAGGGCAAATCAAGCACGCATCGGGGGAGGGCTCATTCACTACACTCAGCCACTTCGTCTCCTGAGAGTGACATCCTCCTCTCATGCAATAGATGCCACATCCATTACAGAATCTGAGTAGCAAAGGTCTCAAAGACGGCTTGGGTGGCTCGGCTGAGCATTTCTCGAAAGATTCGACCATAGTCGCGGCCCTCATGGTCACCTTACAGACCGTAGCGAGGCTAATTTGATCGATCATGGACTGGAAACTCCTAGGCTCGGACTTGGTGGTTGCTTCGGCGATGCTTGCCGAGTAGTACGTTTCTCCATATTCCTCGAGCAACTCGAAGATGGAGACGAGGATCTCGCTCGGCAGGCTCTGTAGACTGCCCTTGCGATTCACGGCCACGTTGGTACTGATATCGACGGTCTGGTCAGAAAGCTGGTCAGCTCGCCGTGTGAAAGAGGAAATGGCTGGCTCCTTAGACAAACCTGTGGTACAAATATAAAAGCAGGAGGAAGAGATGATCGATGCAGTCCAGGCTGTACAATAGCAGCCACTGGCATCTTTCTACGTTCGACACGTCTGTTATAATCTTCTAGTTGGTCCTGCGATAATTCCATGCTGTAGACTGTCAAAGCATGCGGCGATTGGAGGCTCGTTATGGAAATTTGTGGAAGGGTTGGGATAAGGGTTTCCGCTCTGGGGTTGATCATTGGATTTTTGGCATATCCGTATGAATCCAAATCGTAAACCCTGGACCCTTACAGATTGCCCCGGGGTCCAAAGCTATGAAACATATCTGACTAAGTATCTACGGCGTAGTAAATAGAGCTCATACGGGAGGAATAGTAAATAGAGCTCATACGGGAGGAATAGTAAATAGAGCTCATACGGGAGGAATAGTAAAGAGAGGATTAGGTGCGGTTCACATTAGCAGAGGTGATTCTAAAGCGGCATCACCTTATCGCCCGAAGCAGGTGAGCTAATTTTATCTTAGGCGGCTGAAAAGTAAAATCTTGGCGCGCGCTAAACCCCCAAGGCCGCAGTCGCCCTCGTATTGCAACGGACGATAGACAGACCACCAAAAGACTGTCGTACCATAGAGAGATGAATCGACCCATTTAATTACAGACGCTACCATTTTATTGCACCATATGATGTTTCTCATAACCGTGAGGTGATGAGCGGTCAAGCTGCCTTAAAGAATTGGTTTATTTACCTCAGCATACTCTTCTTCCCACCGTCTACACAATAAACCCTGGACTAGCCGGTCAATGTCTAGAAATAATTCCAGCGGCGAGACTTTGGACCATTTCATATCGGATTTTTCTCGGAAAGATACCGGACTTGCACCAACACTAAGACAGTTAGAAGTGCCCGCCTTCGTCTACAATGTCGTTAGCTGCATGCTTGCCGCTTCTGATATCCTCGGGCCGCTAGATTTTCGCGCAAATGCTTTCACCGGACGCTTTCTTGGCTCTGGAGCAGCTTTCGAAGTTTTTGGTTTAAACGCTTCCGTGGATCCTGCTTTTCCGGCTTTTGATGGACCGCAACTCGGTCTAGATGTACAAAAAGTCCCACCGGGAACACGAAACCTTGCTAAGACATGTTTGGTTGCCGTCAAGCGTGCTAAGATAATTGAATCTCAGGATATTCATGGATCATGCGTGTCACTCCAGACGCGTACTGGCAGCGAAACTGACCTGGATCACATTAATCTTCTATACTCGGAAGTGCAAACGTTGCTTAGGCTAACGCATCCGAATGTCGTCAAACTTCTCGCATGGGGATACGAGCCACAAACTGAACAAGATCCAGGTATGACGTCTCAATCTTTTGTGCTTGTCGTAGAGCATGCTTTTGGGTCAGCAGAGAAGATACTCAACGCAATTGATCTTCCTTGGGCACTGAAATTACATTTATGTGCCGACGCAGTTGAAGGCGTTCAGGCGCTCCACCGCGCTTTGATGAGCCATGGTGATATAAAGCCTGAAAATGTTTTGCTGTTTCCGGAGACTGGTACACAGCCCGGATTGATTGCCAAAATCGCAGATTTCAATTGCTCTTGGCTTGGCTCACATTCAAACGTCCCGAGGGGAACCTACGGCTGGTCTGCACCAGAAATCAACTTATATAATGCTAGAACTCCAGATTTGCTGGACAGACTTATAGCCGCCGATATGTGGTCTTTAGGGCTTACGATTTGGAGTATGCTACTTGAACGAGGTCGTCCAATAGCCACGATGGCACCTCATAAATACCAGCCAGAGTTCTTGATGAAGCTAAAAAGAATTGAGATGTCAAATCTTGAATGGCAAAGATTAAAAACGCCGATCCTAGCGATGATAGCGGTGGACCCAGCGGAGCGACCAAAGAGTTTGACGGAGCTGCGATGCGTATTACGAACTCCGGACATAAAGTACACGTAAGTGCAAGTATAGGTCTCTCGTTATTGCTGCTTCTAATAGGTCCAAGAAATATGGACCACTGGAATACCTTGCGGACGCTGGTGAATTTAGATGAAGGCTCTGGATTTACAACTGAGGAAACGCTCCTCCTGAAGCCTCAGGAACGGAATGATGGCTCCTCCTGGAACACGATTCGGCCGCCGCCAGAGCCCCGAAATAGCTGGCTTCATTCTCAAAGACGTATTGAATACTTGGTTGACCCGCACTCAGATTTGCCGGCTGATTTTCACGAAAAGTCTCTTCACACCGTATTTTCGGCCGCGATCGATTTTCTTAAATCATTCAGAAGGGAAAAGATTGCATTAGATTTGATTCTGCGATGTGCTATGCGTGGATACCATCCAGCTCAGGCTGTGTGTGGAGTATTATGGAAGAACAAGCATGAAGCATTACCAAGCGAATTTCAAGACAATGTTGACCGTTGGAACTTCAATGGGATTGCATCTGGCTTTCGATATTCTCCCTGGAGCTTGGAGAAACAGAGAACCTCAGAGTATCGGCAAGCATTAGAAGTGTTCCAGTCCTCTGGAGGCTACAATATGCACTATTGTGGACAAGACTTGAATTACAGACCAGATCACGATGAGTATGGCCCTGGGCTTATTGGTAGGCTCGAGCGAGATTTGATGGATTACCCTGTACATCTGGCTGCAGCCCTGAATCGACCGAAACTTGAAGATACTGTGTCTGCAGAGGTCTGGGCTTCGGAAGTGCACATTGAGGACAAATCTGGTGATACACCGCTCATGAAATGTTGTATGGCTGGACACATTGAAGCGCTTCGGTGTCTCGTACGCGCGAAGTCCGACGCGGCTAAGGTTAATTCCTGTCTTGGATACAGCGCGCCTCATTGGCTCTTTGTATTTAAGGAGAATAATTGCCACGAAGCGGCGGCGCTGCTGGCCAAAGCTGGAGCAAACTTCAAAGTGCGCAATGTGAAAAATCTGGACGCTTTCCATTTCCCGTTTGGTTGGCCTTGTGGGAACGCTCTCCACTGGGCAGTTTTCGCAAATAACTTATCTGCTGCTCAGAGCATCATTCAGCAGAGTCCCTCGACGGTCCATCAGGTGGACTATTGGGGTCAAAGTCCATTGCTTATGGCATTGAAAATGTTCAACGCTCCTATGGTGGAAATGCTTCTCGAATCGGGTTCGGATCTTTCTGGAGTCGCCCTGGAAAATGTCGACGAGACGTGGTTTGTAGATAGCTCATCCGATTCTAGTCATTGTTCAATGGACCTGAAAATGACTCTCGTCCATGGATTTCTTGCATCAGAGCTTGATCTATATAATCCTGGAGATCCTCATGACTTTCAGAGGCGCCATTATGTCCCTCCAAAACACCAAACTATACTGTTCCGAGCTGGAGAATACTTATCGAGCTTTCGTAGCATCCTCCAGGTGATACTTCGCCATTCACCCAAATGTCTTTACTGGACTGACTCCCTCGGAAATTATCCTCTCCATGCCTTCGTCGGCAATCCCCGATCCCTTATGGATCCCGACATCTTCGAATTGCTTCTCGACTCTGGGCCTGATCTTCTTGAAAGCACGGCTTCACATGACTCTGCTCTGAACCTTGTCTTCATAAACCACTGCTTTGCATTCGACGATGAAAGCTTGAGCATGCTTCTATTACGACGCCTCAGCAAAGGTCCCCGAGAATCTTGCGCCCCATTTCTCAATTTGCCGCACCCCACGCGGGGACTCGTGAATCCATTACAAGAGTATCCTAAAGTGGATTGGTATAGACCGGTTCATTTTGCTTCTGAACTCGGGCTTGTGAGATGTTTGCGCGTCCTTCTTTCTCTTGGTGCAGATCCATTCCTACGCACTGAGGACAATGGATTCTCTCCCCTTGACGTTGCTGTTGCAGCTGAACACTACAACGTCCCAGCAGACTCGCCATCCCGCGCTTCTTCATTCTCATCAAGCGTTGAGGATGACTCGGCGATGCATGTTGGGATTCAGAGGATTCAGATCGAAGATGGCGGTGATAAACACCAAGATTCTGAGACAGCTTCTGAGGATGGTGACGAGGCATCAAAAGACACTTCTAGCTCTAAATATCTTGGGGAGAGTCCTGGTCGATTTCCGTTCCAAACCAAACACGGGAATCTACAACCTAATTACAAGTATCCAAGCTTCGAAATTTCTTTAGATAAGGGCAAAGAGGGTAGACTACAATGCATAGAGTTTCTTCAAAAGCTTGAGCTCGAGAGGGTGGTCTGAGAGTAGCCAAACGTACAGCATTTCCGTGCTATTGGGAAGATAACAAAGGTCCGTTAATCATCTATCTGTGAATATATTTAGGCAAAAGTTATCGTTTCGAGCTGAGTCACGGCAGGAATAGTGACGTCTAAAAGCCATTCCATTGAGAAATGGGGAGGGTTTGTACCTTGTCTACTAATCGATTCCGACCCCCCGACCAATAGCAGAGATGACAATTTTACTGAATGCAGCAGAGACTTGCGTTTCCGACTCGTCATCTAGCTTCACGTCGAAGTCTCCTGTAAGGCACGCTTTCACTGCTCGTGCATAGCTTTGACCCATGTAGTGTGGCAGCCGTGCCTCTGCATTCTTGACGAGAGTATCTTTAACTTCAGCCGCTGTGAACTTGATCCACCTGTTCCTAGGAAGGAGCCCGGACATTTGTCGCCAAAGGCCAATCTCCAGCAAAACCACTCCCAAAGAGTACAGGTCATGAAGCTTGCGATGATGCTTACTTGGGAGGCCCTGGCGATCAGGATGGCAATATATCGCAACATCAGGATTGTTAATGATTCGGGGATGTGACGGTGCCGCATTGGGTCGTGCGTACTCAAAACCACAAAGATATGGAGAGAGGAGATCCAGCTGGGCTCCACCTTCATCCGGTTGTCGTTTGAAGAAGACAACATTATAAGTAGCGATACTTTGGAGCAACCACCCAACAAGATGCCAATTACAAACCGCCTGTGCTAACCTGAATGCAATGTTAAATCTTTGGCCCAGCGTAGGTCTCTGCGCAGATGACATCGTGCGAATAAGATCACTCAACGGCGTGGGTTCCGCCAGATAGCTATCCGGAATCGCAAAGGTCAAGCAGTACTTAGAATGATCAGAAAGTTGGAACGCTTTCAGACATTTCAATGCGCGAAATTCTTCGGCCTTTGGAGCTGAGAGCAGGTCAGCTAACTGCTTGATCCGCTGATTTGCTAGTTTCGCAATAGCAGAATCTCCTTCGCCAGCATCTTTGTATTCAACTAAAACCGACCCAAACTCGGGAGTATCTGTGAGATAAATAGACGTGCGGCTGCCGCTCTCGGCTGCTGCAGGTTCTGGTTCACTGTTTTCTTCGATATCGTTTGTTCGGTCCTCTGGGAACAGAGCCATCAAACGCATCCGGACGAGATCTCCTAATCCTAAATCACTCGAAGACGCTTTCTCGGCAAGTTGGAGAAGGTATTCCTTATCGTAAAGCTTGTCAGAGCGTAAGAAACTCCCATTGATGGTGTCTATCAATTGGAATAATAGCGCATCGAGTTCTTTGAGAAGAGAAACACCCTCACGCTCTGTGAATTCTCTCTGCAGCTCACCGTTGCTGCCTTGTATGCGATGAGGGGACATAATCAATTCGACTTGTACAAGAAGAGCCGCAAAAGCTTTCCATGCCTGCAAAATATCGTCTTTCGCCGAGTTTTCAAGAGAATCAATGGAGAGCATTCCTCTTCCTGTCGATTGATCGTTAAGCATAAATTGTTGGACCTTCTCGGTTTTAGAAATTATGCCTTGCACTGTCATACGTGACACGATAGGAGGTGCCTCGTGTTTCAGCCATTGTACGATGACCGGAAGAGAACTTTTCGTGATAACGTCTCTCAAAGTGACCTGTAAATTTAGCTGTGGCCCTTTAGTGTCTTCCGTAATTGGAGAGGAGCCCGTCTTTAGTTGCCTCAATTTGATGCTCTTCCTTGTACCGGTTCCTAAGTCAACGTGCACTGGCATCTGCAAAAGACCTGCATTCCTGTGGCAGAGTTTCCGGTGCAGTTCTGACACAGTGATGTCCGACGAAGAATTCGATACTACTTTCAATTCTCTGATTAAAGCGGTTGTGAATGAGCTCGGACCGGGTGGAAGCGCCTGCACTCCCATAACGGACGCAGCTAATAGCTCTACTCGGCTTGGAATTTGACGTCCTCGTGCAGCTTGCGCTGCAAAACAGCAGTCCAACAAGAGTAAAATATCAGACTCTGACTCGCTAAGCTTAGGCTGAATTCGGAACCAGTCCAGACTAGGGCCGCCAGAGGTCTGCCTAGGAGCAAAATCAATGTCTGATCTCGAAAAATATGGGTGCTAAAAATCCTAAACTTACGCCGCCCAAACAGACTGCTTCTCCCTTTTGCGAGCACGATCATTGTCTTCATCGCCGTGGCCGCCGTAATGGATGATGATCAGAGACCTCTCTGAGCCATGATCGAGAAGAAACTGAGTTATTTTAACGTCCAATGCGAGTTGGGGACGTTTTGATGGGATAGAGAACGACTCCACAAAGAAGTTGAACGAATTGGTAAAAAGTTCGCCGACTTCTCCGGCTTCTGCCTTGAAACCTGGATGATCGCCATCTTCCCACCACAGAACTAGCACTGAAACAGCATCATACACGTCAATGGTACCATATTCACCTTTTAAATGCTCATTTAAAGTTGCTTCCAAATTTTCTTCCATGAAATTGCGAAGACTGCTGGTCAAACCTGCTCTTGCAGTTGTGGAGTGATTCTTCAAGGTTTTTCCATCCCCCGCAAACGGGTATGGGCAAATTCCAGCCTGCTCACCACTCTCAGGTTACACAAGCTACGCACGGTAGCGCTTCTCTACTTGTCTACTTTACATTGGAGTAAGCGAAGTCGCTTATGTTCTACATTTCTCACCATTGAACGAGTGACCATGTGTGAGCTCAGCCACAAGCTGCCTACTGCTTTACAGAACCTGCACTCCTTTATTCTTTGAGCACAATGAGGATATTGAACTGGCAATAAACCGCGTGTCGTCATCAACTCCATCGCATAAATTACTTCTGATGTCGGTGACTAGGTGATAATCATCTTACACACGTCTGCCCGATCAACATAGCGGCCGCCGCTGTTGGAAAGATCAACCAAATTCTTAAACAGAGAGTCGCTTTTAGGACACGGCGTGGTTCCACTGTTACCACCACCAACAAACACCGTCAAGACCGCAGCATACCTAGATCTGTAAGAAATTGCGACCTTTAATAAGCTAATAAAGCTAACAAAGTGACTCACGTTGCACCAGCTACGAATGCTTCCACTGTTCTCGCTCTTGTAAGCCAAGATAACGTGAGGATAAAAAATGTTGTTCCAAAGAACGTGGCGGTCAAACGTGACCCGATAGCGCGGAAACTCTCCACCATCACTACTGGAACGAAAAGCGTGATACTGAGAATACAGGACATTAAGAGTCTTCCAACGCGACTTAACCATGAGTCAGACATGATGAAGATTTTTGGGTCTTTAGAGACATTTAAGCGGATATTCTGCACAGACTTAGTATGCGGAATTCAGATGAGCATGATATAAGATCATGTATATCTTAACTTACAAGCTTTTCCAGCTTCTTGATCTTCTTCAGCAGCCAGAGAATAAGATCTTCAATGGGTCCTTGAAGTCGATTTATTGCTCTATCGATCGTGAATGTTCCAAGCGCGGCGAGATCTTTCTCTCGGTTCAAATATTCGGTCTCATCAGGAGCGATACAGCCGTTATCTTTCAACCAGTTCTGTAAATTGGTCACATCCCGTAGCTCGGCAGGCTCAAGTCTTAGAGTCTCGCAGTTCCTCTTCACCAGTCTATCTAAGATATTGGTCAAAACAACTATTCAATCACTTTCCCGGCTCAGGAAGAGCCGTATTCTACAGTTACCATATTCAGCCAATTCTTGGTCTATTTCGGTCATGATCCTCTTTCTCTCATCATTTCTATCTCGACGCTGATTGCCGAGGAAAAGAGGGCGTCGCTCTTCGCGGTCGATGCGGTCTAATTCTCCCTCAAGGACAGCAAGGCCGTCCTGTTTGTGAAGCAGTAGGCGTGCTCGCAGCTTGAGGAATCGTCTGCATAGATGGAATGACGGATGAGAACTGACCAATGCTGAATACCTGGGGTAACCCGAGGGGAATGTTTCAACTAGATCCAAAAATCTGTCAGTATGTGACATCTAAGGGCATCGCGAAGTCTTCATGCTGTGGGTAGATTTGAGGGTGCATACTGCATATGATTTGCTCATTACCAGCAGCAGTTGCGGGGCTTTCGGCCATGAGTGGATCTAGATCTCGTGGTTAGGATTGAAAAATCATGCCTTTGATCAATCACCTTGCAAGATTTATGAATGGTTTACATTCAACTCTTTCAGTTGACCGAGTTCGCCAGCTCACACCGTCAGCCGCGGGCATTTTGAGGCAGGCATCCAAAAACCATGTTGGCCGCGGAAACAGACGTCACACTCGGCCGCGATAGGCTCTTCTGATCCAGGATCCTGTCCAATCAATTGGTTACACAGGTAGGCAAGGATATCTTTAGTCGCCGAACGAGACAGAGCCATGCTGGGCTGAGGCTCTTTCACCGCCTCTATGTCATTGCTGATTTTGACTTGAGCTATTCATGAAGCGGTCAAGTGGAACTCACTGACTTAATCGCTGCTTTGTTTCCGTTTTCAAGGTGTAAAATCTCGTTTCGCTTGCTCCAGGGGAAGTACCATATCTTATTACTCTTAGCGTTCACACAATGTCAGCTGCAAACACTAGGTACTCGATCTAAAATGTGCTATCGATGCAACCTAACACGGCTGCTTAGAGAAGACCTTCCAAACCACCAGGTTCTTTCGGGCAGACCCCGAATCGAATCAAACAAGGTATGGCTTGAAATCTGCATTTCTGCACTACGTCTCATACATTTTACAGGAGAGCTTGTGCAAAGTCGGCGAATGGGTGTACTTGACAGTGCCTGGTGAACGAGGTATGAGAGGCCCATATCTTGTAGCAAGCATACCACAATCGGGCAAATATACGTTGAGTCAGGAAAATGGAGAACCTATCAACAGTGGAGCAGAGGTCGAAGAGAAAAACTTGGTGAAAGTCTGATGGACTTGATGAGTAGAAAGCAAATCAGACACTGATAATGGGCTTAAGGACTCGTTGATGACACTTCTCTGCCTATCGTTTATTTTGAAGTTTTGCAAATACCGGAGTGGAGAGACAAGCAAACAAGATAGGTGTCAGCTCCCTTTCATGACATGTTCGCTAAGATAAGAGTATTCTCACACATTGAGATTAGGAAATCAGAACAGATGACTGATTGCAGCTAGTGACTAGCTCGAGCAAAGAATGTGTTTAATGGAGTATGTAATATTAGGAACTGCCTTCATTACCAGTGAGATCATGTATATTGACGTCGGGGCAAAACAACCGGTTTTCTTGTATAGGGTGGCTTAGTGGCTTCACAGCAAGGCCCAAAAGGGTGAGCGGAACCCGCAAAAGGAAAATCTTGGTATTGTAAAAGCTTCCTCCCACACATCAAAGATTCTTCACCGACTTCAAACTATACCTATTACAACAATCCTATCCAGAAACAACCCAGCTGCCTCTAGATTTCGACCTGGACTTCATGACTATTCATGTCATGATTGCAGCATGTCAATTTGCCTCCGTGTTGGAGGCAACATGATGTTCTACTGCGCGTACAATGGGCCGGTTCACTGAGGACGTGGGATCGGCCGCAGGTGGTAGCTTACACGGTTTCTTTTGATACAAAGCTGGTGTACGAACATTGTTATTAGGAGCACCCTTTACATGTCAAGTCGGTTCATCACCTCTGTAATGGCTTCTTCGATGGGTAATGAAAAGACGTAAGGTAGCTCATCCTCGCATGAATGAGGAGTTGTTCAAGACCCCATGTCTTTAAAGAGCTCTACATTTTACCGAGGCTCAGCTCCCTGATAAAGATATCCGCTGCCTTCTCGCCAATAGTCAGCGCCGTATTTGCTGTATTTGCCGCCACATTCCCGGGCGGGATACTCAGATCCGCGATCTTCAACCGTTCAACACCATACACCCCAAGATTTGCATCTACAACACCTATCTCCTCGCGCGGCGCCATCTTACACGTGCCAAGCGAATGCCAGGTTGTCTCAACTTTCTCGCGGAGCCACTTCTCGATGATCGCGTCGTCCTCCGCCGTATACTCCAAGTCCTGCACGTCTGTTGGCGGCCCATCAGGAAGGTCAACACAAGCGGCCTTGGATTCCGCGGGGAAGGGCGGGTGACTGTCGGCTACATCGCCGCGGTAGGTGGACATCCGGCGTACAATTTCACGCTGTTTTTTGTAGACCCATGCGTGTTTCTTGATGTCGATATCATGGGTGTCTGCGAAGAAGCCGGTGTCAAAGTCGAGTGGGTCACCGACATGGGGTCCTGTGATGTGGATGTGGCCGCGAGAAAAAGGGTACACGGTAAACACTGAGACTCCCAGGTACTGCCCGACTGGCAGGCTGCTTGAATCCCCTGGGTAGCTAATTACGGTTAAAATGCCTGTACGCATCACTGGAGAGGATGTCCTTACCCGCTGATTAGAGTCACTAGTGCGAGTGGTTTGTTCGGATAGGGTTTGAACTCCTGGTCCCAGGCTGCCTGAAAATTGGATCCAAGAGTAGCAACCTCTGCGTCAGTTGGCCGAAGTCTGCAAGTTATGTCCATAGCGTTCCAACCAAGCATTCTGTCATTAGTCTTAATCAAATCTTCAGGATTAAGGCGGCCGCTAAGAAGGCCGTCGGCCGTTTCGTCTGATTCCAAACTTGACTTATACCCGTAGAGGAGTAGGTGATGATCTTGGTAATTATGTCCAACGCCAGGAACATCGGCGACGGTTTTGATCCCGGCCCGTTCAAGAATCTTAGGATCGCCGATGCCGGACCTCTCCAACACAGCCGGAGTCCCCAAGGCCCCACAAGAGACAATAACAAGTTTCCTTGCTTTTATACTTCGAACGATGGCGCCGGTTTGAAAGTCCGGGTTGGGCCTATATTCGACTCCGATAGCTTTCTTATTGTCAAATAAGACTCTCACAACTTGGTTTTCTACCAGCACATGCAGATTTGGATGTTCGCCGTCTTGAAGCCTAGGATGCAGATACGTGTGGGCTACATCCTGCCGCTTGCCGTCTGTGGAAATGTAGCGGACCGCGCGTTGTAGACCATTGCCAGTATTCAAGTTTTGTGCATCCTCTACTTCAGGCAAGCCAAACTTACTGGCAGCCTTGATGAAATCATCCTCAGACCTTTTGACCCGATATGTCCCGCCAGATACTTGGATAGGACCGCTGTTACCGTGGGTGTCCTTTGGGCCGGGGCCGCAGTATGTTTCGAGCTGTAGGCACATTTAATTGATGGCTGTGGTGTTGGCCTCAAATAGCATTAAATACCTTCTTCATGTATGGTACCAGCTCCTCAGCTGACCAACCAGGCGTTTGCCATGCGTCGAAGTCATGTCCATAGGCTCGAGTGTACATCAAGAGGTTCACAGAGGAACCCCCACCAAGGAGACCTCCAGAAGGAACGACGAGTTCCCTATCAGCGACCTGTTTTTCTTTATTTCCCTTGTAGAACATGACCGTCTTGCTGGTAGGCAGCAGGTTGCCCATCATGAACAGCGGATAGATAATAGCAGGCTCCTTGTAGTTGTTTTGGCCACCCTCGATAACCAAGATATCGAGATTTGGATCGGCATCGCTAAGTCTAGAGGCAACGATGCAGCCTGCAGTTCCGCCTGGGAGAGCAGTTAGCAATAAGTCTTGATTGAACTAACCCTTTATGTAAGCCTGCTGGAGAATGATCTCTACTGACCACCTGCAATGATCACATCCACCTCTCCAAGGTCATTAGGCAATTGATTGTATAATCCCATTATGCTTTGGCTTGTTCGTTGGTGTTGGACTATAGATATTCCGGATCCGGCGCAGCCGACGCGTACCTTTACAGACGGCTTTGACGCTTCTGTCTATAGCTTTTCTCCTTTCTCTTCCCCAGTTAGAATAGTATGTACAAGTAGGGAATGTCAAGGTGCCAGTCACAATGGGGATAGGCTAATCAGGCTCCCAGCTCTCTTGTGACAGGTAGAGTGCCTGGGAGCATCTCTTCGACACATGGTAAGATGACATTATTTACCAAGCCGCGATCTAACCACCCGCCGCTAAATCTGGCTTGGGGACAGAATAGTCACATGACTGATCCATCACGGAGTATCCATTTGACTGACAGGAAAACTGATGTTAGGGAATATTAGAAGATGAGTAGTACGTAAAACTCACGTAAGCAAGAACGAGCATAAAGCGGTATTGCCATATCGCCCAAGGCTAATAAGCTCGGCGCCAAGAAATGAAATCTTGGCATCGCGAAAGCTTCCCCACACACACCAAAGATTCTTCGCCGACCCTGACCTACACCTATTGCTACAATCCTGTCCAGAAACAAACCCAGCTCCTCATAGCCTCTTCCCCCTCTCTCGCTCCCCAAAATGCCCAAATCAAAACGCGCCCGCATCGTCCCAACCTCCAAAGTCACCAAAAACCGCAAAGAGCGCGTCGCAAACCTCTACTCCAACGTCCAAGCCGCCGTCTCCGCATACGACTACATCTGGGTCTTCGACGTGCAGAACATGAGGAACACTGTCCTCAAAGATGTCAGATCAACTCTAAGCGATTCTCGGTAAAACACCCACCCACCCTTCCTGAAAATGTCCTGGGCTACAGCGCAAAAGCAAACACACCAAAAAACAGAATAACTGACATTATCGGGTCAGGATATTCATGGGCAAAACCAAAGTCCTCGCCAAAGCCCTCGAGTCCGACCCCGCCCCCGGCACCCGCACCCTGTGCCCCCATCTCTCCGGCGACGTCGGCCTCCTCTTCACGTCCCGCCCGCCATCCGCGATCCGGTCCTATTTTGATACGTACACGAGCCTAGACTATGCGAGGGCGGGCACGCCTGCGCCGCGGAAGTTTCGTATCGGGCCGGGGGAGGTGTATACGCACTATGGGGTGGAAGGGGGGGAAGATGATCCGGTGCCGGTGAGCATAGAGCCGAATTTGAGGAAGTTGGGGGTGCCTACGAGGATTGTGAAGGGGAAGGTTGTGCTTGAGGGGCCGTCAGATGGGATGGAGGTGTTGGACGAAGAGGGGGAGGAGGTGGGTGGGTATACGGTTTGTAAAGGAGGGGATGTGTTGGATAGCAGACAGACGAATATATTGAAGATTTTGGGAGTGAGGATGGCGGAATTTCGGGTCGTGTTGAGGGCAGTGTGGAGCAAAGAGAGTGGCAAAGTTGATGAAGTGGATGATGAACCGGGGGGAATGGATATTGATGGAGAAAGTTGAAATCTTCTCGGTTTTCCGCATACGCTCTGCTATATTTGTGACGGCGCTGATGGCCTCGTGCAGTCTAAGTTCGACCTGGCCAGAACCTAACCCCATGACGTTTTCCGAAAAGGTTTGGGTGCTCTCGACTACCTGACACCTTGTGCTCATAAGCTGTCTAAAAAGCTCATTAAACACTCAATACGGCTTCATCCACATCTCGGTCGACATCAGCAGTCAGACGCCCCCTCGCTGTGCGACCTTCCTGGTCTTACCTTACAATACAGCATTCGCAAGAAGCAGTAAATTTCTTGCTTGAAGAAACCTCGACTAAAATACATACTATACCTCCGGTGCAAGAGCCCATTGTCCGGAAACCAAGAGATGAGGAGCTTAGGTTCACACGCGTGACAATGGCGCTAGTGTTGCTCCAGCTCATCCTTGAATAAGCCTTCAAAAAGAGGAGAAGCCCAGCCGTGTGTGCAATGCTGGGTTGTGAAGCGCAGTCCAGCTTACCAATGAGACCTCATTCCGTCCTCAGCATTCAGACGTGGGCCTGACACGAAGGGCGAATAGCGATAATGGGGGTTCTGCGCCGTAAGGCGGCTCTCGATTGATAGATCGGTCCAAGACGTACTTCCAAACCTGAGGCTTTCTGGAATCATCAGAGATAGTCGAGCAATACCTTGCTTACCCTGAATGGCGAATGAAAGGGGTCGCAATGAGATCGGAGAAAGCAACGACGACGAAGATACCCACCAACAAACCATTGACTGGATGCTCGATCAGTATCTGCGTTTGCTCCGTGGATCATCGTAACCATCTCCATCGTGATAGCGTTTTCTCGAGTGATCGTCATCTCGCCGGCTTCCGTGGCCCCGATCTCTATCTCGATCCCGGTCGCGGTCACGATCGCGATCTGTGGCATATCCACGATCTCTCCCGGAAAGAGGCTCACGGTTGCTGCCAGTGGTACCTCTTCCATCTCTGTCTCCATATCTTGAGCCACCGTACCCACCCCCGCTTCGGTCTCCACTGTAGCCATTGCGTCTATCGCCGCCGGAATCGCCATTAGCCATTCCACCTCCATGTCCGCCTCCATGTCCGCCAAAGCCTCCTGATCTTCCTCCAGGTCCGCTCGGTGCATTTGGCGGTGGAGCTCCTTGGTAACCACCTCTGCTGCCGAAGCCTCCGCCTCCGCCTCCTTGATACCCGATACCTCCCCTACCACCAAAGCCGCCTCTGTCCCCGCGAAATCCACCTCTGAAGCCTCCACGTCCACCGAACCCACCACGGAATCCACCGCCCGGTGCTGCTGGTGCGCTGAAACCAACTGGACGATTAGGCGCAGCTTTCGTGTAGCCACGTCCTCCAAGACCGCCGCCGAAGCGCCGAGGTTTCCAGCCTTTGACCGTACGACCTCGCTCTACGTCAACGAGGACACGTCGGTCCTTTATTTTGATGCCGTCGGTCTCCTTGTAGGCGGCTGTTGGTTTGGGAAGGGATTCAAGTTAGTCACATCAGACTAATGATGGGGAATCATGCTTCCAGGAAGGAGGTAGTATTACCCTTCATGTCCTTTTCTCTCTCATAAACAATGAACGCGTAACCTCTATGAGGCTTCTTCGAATTCTTCTCGTTTTCATTCTTGACGATCCTTATCTGCAGCCACGATTAGTCGCAAATTCGTGTGATGTAAAAGCTGAGAATGTCTGAGACAAACGACTCACCCTTTCGATGGGCCCAAACCTCCCAAACTCCCTCTCAAGGTCGTTTTCCTTCACGTCAAAGCTCAAGCGACCAACGAAGAGCGTCTTGAAAGCATCTCCTCTGATTTGCGGGTCGTCATTCGGCTTATAGCCCTCAAATCCTTCGCTCATCATCTTCTGTATCCGCTCCCTTTTCTCTGCCTTGATGCGGTCTTTCCATTGCAGCCATGACTCGGTAGGCTCGTACGTATCTGTCGCGGCGTAGTCTGACAGTGCAGGGAGGTATGCACCAACGCCATTGATCTGCGATCGCTTCGAAGCATAGTTCTGTGGGTCTTCGTCTTGAGGTGGGATGTAGCGTAAAGGAGGTCGAGGTGAGAAGAGTGCGAGGAGTTGGGGAGGTAATTTGTCGGTCATTTTTGACAGTTGCAAGCAGGAGTCGATGAAAGTAGAGGAAATTAAGGCTAAGTAGATAGGAAGTGCATGTCTTCCGCGAACCTGATATATTAAGCAGGGAGAAGAAGTAGACCGGAGCTCGTTCAGGAGACGTGACCAGCCACGACACGACTTTGCGCCTGCAAATTCTCGCCAAGCCCAATCGGCAAACTTCCGTCGACTCCACAGACCTCGACATTTCTACGCTCTGAAGTCTTTCACTCGTAGCAAACGAGCTGTGATGCCACTGGAGGCTGTTAGGGCCGTCAGTACAGGCCAAGTATGTGTTGAGCCTCTATTGGCTGCCATTTTCTCGGTTTCGCAGCTGATGTGATTTCAGAATGGCCTTGGCGCGTTCATCCTACAATGCAAACGCCTGAGTTTTCACTACTGTGATCAGGCAGGGAGCTCTAGGGGCATGACGTATGGTCTAGAAAAGCAGTATCATCACAAGAAAGATCACTCTAACAAGTCTGCAGCGCACTTCTCAAATCCCCCCTCTTCGCCACCTTCAGCAAAGCCAACTCCTCTGTCGAGATCCTCGTTTCTCCTCGGCCTAATCGACACCCGGTTATTAAAGGCCACTACATCAATGGCCGTGAGAAAGTCGTTTGCGTAAAAAACCTCGAAGCTGGCCAAGTCTTGGAGAAAGCTCGCCTACTGAGTGAGGCGAGCGGTGAAAAGGTTAAGCGGATACGCGGGAAAAATGTGACGTCTTCGAATGAGAGCGTAAGAGGAATCTGGAGTCCTTATCATGGTGGAATCAAAGATGTCTGAGCGAGAGGAGAAAATCTAGTCTGAGCCATGGAGGACTCGATCGTGATACACTTCCTCTAAGGCGATGACCCGTTTGGGCTCGAGGAATAAGCTTCAATAAACGGTGTATCAGACTCGCACCGTTCTTTTTTTGCTTACGCGTGGAGTTTGCATAGTGGTAGTCATAAATATGGCGATCAAAACAAACCCGAATTACACTAGATCGAGACAAGATTTGGCACAAAAGCATAGTGCTGAAAGGAAGTTGAATATTCCTAGACATTGGGCAGGATGGCCGTGGTCAACGTGAAAGCATTGCCAAGCAAGCTCCTTGCTCAAAGGTAGACCTGTATCATAGCCTTCTCGCTGCCAATCGCCTGTTTGCAGCCGTCTGCTACGCATGTCTTCCATCCCTTGCCTGCGTGGTCTGCAGCTCTCCTCCCAACGGTGCCTTTCTTTGCCCTCGCTGCAATGGTTCTTTCTCTTACACATTCCCCGCAATATACCTGCTAATGTTAGAAAGCATATTTTAGCGGGTAAAAATAGGGAACTCACATGACCGCATTGTTTCGAGACCCAGACCTGCTGCTTCAATGGGTCGCCTCCCACACCGATCTCATCTCCACACCGTGGACAGACAATTATGTCATCCTCTTCTGCCCTCCTACTATATCCAGCTCGCGCTTTTGGTGGGCCCTTATACTCTGGTGACGCAGGTCTGGCTCTTGGTGAGCTGGCTGGGACAAACATCTGAAATCCTGGAGTCTCGTAATTGAGGCCTTGCATTGGTGGAAGAGTGCTTGGGAACAAGTTGTTCTCATCAATGATCTCGAGGTCTTCGGGACCACTTGTGTGGCGAAATATGTTATCGAAGCTTGGTAGGGTAGGTGCAAATCCTGTGCGAAGAAGGCCAGACAGCGAAGACTCGCTCTGACCATGACCTGAACGTATTCCTGGTGCATTCCCAAGAGCCAGGACGTCGCGCCGCCCGGTCCCCAAGAAGCTGAAGACATTCGATAAGGCCCCTTGAAAATAATTTCCTGAAGACGACGATGCATGTTCTGAGGGAGCGCGATCCCTCGCTGGATGATGACCACCACGGTGCAGGGTATTTCTGGAGGGACGGCCTCTTCGCGCTTGTGAAGGTTGTGTCGAGACGGGAGTAGGTAATCTTCGATTCGGTAGAGCTCGGGCTCCAAGAACCTGAAAATCTGGGTCTTCCTCTCGCAAGGCAGAGCCTACTGTAACATTTTCACCATCGAAATTCTGCACATCATCATCAGAGTCACTGATAAGATCGATGACTTCGGAAGGAGTAGGTCCTGAACCATGTGTTGGATGATTTTGATGCTGTGAGCCAGTTCGCAAATGTCGGTCGATCGGACGAGTTCTAGGTAGGTGAAATCGAAGCGGAGGAATTTCCATATGTTGAGGTGGAGAGGAGTCAGAGTCGATCGTGAGGTCTATTGTCTCGGGGTTCTGGTGAGTACTTGATCCTAGGCGACTTGGATTCGACATAGCAGGAGCTCTGAAATCAAAACCATCTCCAACGAATCTTTGTTGTGATGATCGGTGTGAATGATCAAATGGGCCTACAGAGTCTCTCGAGAAGAGGCTATCTTCCGAGTCAGATCCTGATGTAGTGGCGGTTGAGCCGGCGGTAAGGTGGCGACAAGTAGAGCGAGGAATTTGTTTGGCTAGTGAATCGGATATTTCAGAAGAGGACCTCTAGACACAAGGAAGTCAGCCAACGGAACAGGCAGAAGCGTCAGCTAAGATCAAGTGTGCTTGCAGTGCCGCCACCAGAGTATAGACCCATACCTTCGGTCTTGGTGGTCGTGTTGTACCGCTATTCGAAGCGATACCGAGCACGCGGACAGGCGCTGGCATTCTGAAGTATTCTCTTAAAAGGTGTTGCCGCAAGGTCGAGAGACATAGAGAGACTTATTGTAATCAGAAACTCGAGGTTATTAAAATTGAAAGGCGGGAGAGCTTTGGTACGAGCGTAGTGAACTTCAGGTACGACATCGAACCTCATTGGGCAGCGTTTGGCTCGGCGTTTATGTCGGGTAACTCAAGCGGAGAATATAGATCCGCATTCACAACCACGGCGCTCAATATCGCATTCACTATTTCTTCATACCTTCAGGGTGTTGGCCGATTTCCTCCTTACCATTTCTTGCCATGCTGCATACGTGTCTGAGCGTAGTAAGATCATTGACCGGAAGGGCTGCGACTCCTAAGAGTCCATCTTCGAGATTGAATGCACTCTAACTAGCGACTGCATTCAGCTATCTCTACTTTTCTCGACCCCCTTTCCACACATTTGTCAATTTTACGCAAGCTCCGAAAAGAGAAGAAAGATCGAGTAAATCTAAGACATCATAAGGTTATTTATGAAGCTTGCTCTTCCCTAGAACCAAAAATATCTCAACGCTTACAAAACATTGAAATCATGAAGGCGCAAGTACTGTGACCGCTCCGTCAGCACTGAGGCCCAAAATGCTTTGAGCCGATTTCCCCCAAACCACCGCAGATACCGGAGAAGCAAGTGCCAGGGGTTCCGACCACTCTTTACTTGCTTTGAGATATTGCTGCACCGTTATGCCTCCCGTGCCACCAGTCAGTAAAAATTGGCCAGTATAATCCCAGTCCAGGGATTGGACCTTGCTCCTGGTATCCAGGACCTTGATTTCCGCCGATTTTCGTAGATCCCAAATCGAGACCTGTGATGATTCCTGACAGACTGCGGCTAGCCAGGTGCCATTTTGCGAAAACTTAAGCGCTTGAAGCGGGCCTGTAGTAGCGAAGCTTGCTGCCAGGGTACCGGACTTCACGTCGAAGACTTTTATTTGCCCATCCATGCCTCCCGCGGCTAACAGATGGCCGTCTGGGTGAAACTGAATTGATGTGAAAGCTGCGAAATGTCAATCTGGGTATTGATAATTCATTCATGAGTAATCATACCTGAATCACTGGATATCTTCATGAGCGTCGACAAGTTCGTAAGGTCATACAGCACATAGCTGTTGTCCTCTCCAGCTGATGCCAATATGTCGCCGCTCGGATGTAGCGCTAGTCCAGTCACAGCTCCTGTATGGGCATTGAAAGATGCTACCTCTTTATCACTTTGAAAGACCTTGACATTACCTCCGGAGGTCGATACGATCGAATTCGAGCCGGCCCAGACACCACTTGTGATGGCGGCACCTCCTTTTAAAGCCTGTAGTAATTTGTGTTGCGATACCGAGTAGATGCCGACGACACCGTCCACGCCCCCTAGAAGAGCCCGATCTCCCGCATCATCTACAGCCAATACGCTCGCTCCAGGGTACATTGGCTCTGACGCTGTTTTTGGCTTGAACGTAGAAATTTCGTCCGGAGTAGCCCAGTCCTCTGGAACCGGTCTCTTTCGGCGAGTTTTCATAAGTCTAAGGTATGTCAGTCTACGATTCCAAGCTGCCGAAGGTTGACATACTTTTCTTGGGTGATGTCGATCCGAGCAATGACAGACTCTGGTAAGCCACTCCCATCTACCTGCATGGCGTCGCCATTGGCTGGCGGCGGTGCTCTCTGCCCGATGCTGACCTTTGATAAGGCTTGCCTTGCTTCGTCCCTTTCCTTTGTAAGTCTTGCGATGACTCGGACCGCCGCATCATGCTGATAGAGAGCTGTGGAAAGCTCCTGTCTTGTCTGAAGGAGATTTTGCTTTAAGGTGTATGTCTCGAGAGCCAAAGCATCCCATTCTTCCTGGAATGCTCCGAGTAATGAGGGAATCGACGTTAGTGTCGGAGGGCGAGGTCGAACAGTATTCGAATTTTTGAGCTCGATCAAATCATCAGTTGTTAGAGCCTCGTTCGTCGAAGGCTCAGTGCCATTCTCAGCAACATATGCTTCTATCAGGCGCTTTTCGTATACAAGTCCTAGTGATATGTTAGCAGACCCTCAAGGCTTAAGCGGCATTAAATCTCACCAGATTTCCGCGATGCGACAGCGACCTGCGGCACCTCTCCAGAGACTGCCAAAGCCTTTGGTCAGCTAACATATCTAGAAAAAGCTTAGAAGTGACATACTTGCACAGAGCATTGCGCTGTCACTGAGATCCGGTCAATGCAGAGACTGAGGTCCCTGTCTCTACCTGTGCAATAAGAACTGAACGATTCCTAGATCTCTTAAGAAATATTTGGCATGAGCAAGGGGTGATCAAATAGGTTTAGCGGAGATGCGGAGAAGCGACGCCTAAGAAAGCGTAGCCACGCACGCCACGATCTCGTGAAAGCCACGGGAGAGCGTCCAACCTCAATTTCACGACTCTGAATGATAGATCGAACGATTACTATCCCTCTTGCGCGGAGCACTGTTTTTGATGGATGGCGACTTACAGATTCCATCTCTTTGAACAAGACGCGTGATCCTGGTCATGAATGCCAACCAATCTTGATTGAGCCGATGGAAGTACATGACATTTCGGTACCACCTCAGAACCGCCTACTTTTTGGACGTACAATTCAGTGTTCTGACGGGATAGATCAGCCTGGAGAGATACCTGCATCTCCAAACTCTTCACGGTCATTGGGCGACTTAGCAATTCTGCTCCAGTCAGCCGATACTTGGTCCTATGCATTTTGAACTGTCTTTCAAAAAACACATCCTGCAATCGTCATTGCTCCTTGTTCTTGCCGTGAACTTTTCAATCAAGCCCAGTCTGTACTTCCTCCTTGCACTTCTAGCCATGGCATTTAATGCCAAAAATCTACAGTATGATAAGCAGGAGCCGGCTTTTCTGAGGCGATTGCGAGGTGAGCATAGTAGCGACAAACAAAATTTTGCTGTGCCTCGACCCCGCAAAGCGCGACTTGAAACGAGTGCTGAAGATGATGGCCCTGTGATTGTTGGGGAAGCAGGCGAGAGCGTAACGAAGGAGGAATTTGAGGCAATGGTCGAGGGCCGAGGATTGAAGGAGGAAATATCTTCGAACTCGGTACCCGCCGCTGCTTTAGTGGATGGTAAAGCAATGTTAAACGAAAGCGCAGATGACGGAGATCAGGGTTCTAAGATTGATCTAAGCATATCTTCGCGAAAGGCTCTAACAGAGCCCTCAATTGGCCAGAAGAGAAAAAAGCAAGTCAAGGTCGTCGGCGGTGAAGCTCAGCCTGAAGTCAACGCAGGCGATCAGCCATCGAAGTCAGTTGAGAAGATAACAGCTTTAAAGCCTAGAAAAGGCAAGAAGGTCAAGCTGTCTTTCAACGAGGACGACGGCTGAAGCCTAAGCTAGCAAGCAATGCTCGCTTGCCCCTGTCTCCGGGATGGGGTCAACGCTTTTGAGCCTTCCTTTAGTGTGTTCCGAATTCAGATGTTCATCCTACAGGCACAAGGAAAACGACGAAGTCAGCCAGTGGCCCCTTCAAAAAATTCTAATTTTTCTTCAGTGTCTTCTGCTTCTCTGCATCTCTTCCCACCCCTCTCGCCCCTCTAATTAATAGACCCTTGCGCCTCCGAACGTGATCGACATATTTCTTAGCGACATTTTCCCTGTCACCTACTTCGCCTAAATCTTCAAGTTCTTCTTCGGTCTTGGGCACCCAAAAAGGATCGACATCATCCAAGACTTCGTAACCGCAGAACACAAGCATTGGCTGGGCTCCTCCACTTGTCCGTTTACGGATCTCTTCACTGAAACCGAAGGACTCGGCCACGGGAAGTCTGCTTTCGATGGTAAAATATGGCGTGCCTTCAAGAAGCGACTCTGAAAGGATTGATCCACGGCGTCGGGTTATGACTTGGTATACGCGGCCAAGAACGTCTGGAGTTGCTTGAATAGTGCAGGAGTACATGGCAAGCAGGATTCGTGGACTCCAATCGAGAAAGCCATTGCTGATGGCGCTCCGGACTGATGTAATTATTTCTCCGGTCAAGCGACCTGACTCCCTGGACAAGGCTTCCTTCTCAGCGGCAATTGAAACGCTTTCCAAAATAACAGCAACACCTTGCATTGGTTCATTGCAAAGCGGGCCTTGTCCTGTCGCAAGTTGAAAGCCATACGCGATGGTGTCCGAGAAATCGCGGGCTGCTTCTACTTCCTGTTGAATGCCGTCTTCCTCGTTCACGTCCATAGATGCATCATGGTGATCTTGAAAGAAACATTGACATATGCTTTTGCCGGTTGCATCAATAAACAGATTAGGACCGGCTCGTCTTGGCCCAAAAGCGGAGATATTTTCGACTATGTTGTTCCAAGCCTGTTTGTCGGTATGAGATTCATCAAAGGCTTTCTGAAGCTGTTTTTTGAAGTCGTGTAGGGAGAGGGTACCTCTCTCCAGCTGAGATTCGTCAACCTCGACAACTTCCGGTTCATTCACTACGCCGTCCGAATTGAAACTACCTTCGGATGGAACAATTTGTTCCCGGACTCGCTCTGTATAAAGCTTGCGGATGGCCCCAGCGTTTTCAAGTAGAAAGTCTGTAACGTTAGTCGGCAATGGTTGTACCCGCAAACGGATTGTGACCTGTTTGGATGCTGTACTGGTTTCAACAGTGCCCCTGGGAAGCTCTTTACTCTTGGGTGGTTCCATCTCCTCGGCTTCAACGATAGTCTCACGATACGGAACTATCGGCTCCCCTGCCTGAACCTCGCATTTAGCGTATCGTTCCCTCAAGTCTTTGAGACAGCGCTCCAGATGGAGCTCTCCTGCCGTTAAAACAACATGCTCCCCACTTGCGAGCTGCTCATACATGGCGCATGGATCACTTTGCTCAAGCAACTTCAGTCCTTTGATCATTTTACTGAGATCTGTGGGATTAACGGGTTCTACAGCTACCCTCACGATAGGTGCACTGGCCATAGAAACACCAGCAAGATTGATTGCTCCCTCCAGTTGAGAGCATAACGTGCCGGTTTTCAATATGCTGCCTTCAAGGCCTTCGATACCAAAAATTGCACCTGCAGGGACTGTCGGCAAGGGCTCGAGACTGCGACCCATGAGCAGATATAGCGCCTTGACCGTGACTTGAACGGGCTCTGGAGAAGCCCTCGGCTTTGCGGGCGTGAACTTTGGCGGGAGCACGTACAGATTATCGCCGACTGAAATCTGGCCAGAATAGAGCCGGGCAAATCCAATCAAGTGCTCAGAGTCTTCAATTTCCACTGTCTTTGGACTATCATGGCCGTCTTCATCATCTCCGATCGCGGCAATTCTGACGCCACTAGTAACCGAGTCCATGCCGTTTGTCCCGTTGGCCTCGACCTGTGCTTTCGCAATTTCTTCTCTCTTTCTCCGAGCCATGTCCCTGGCTCCCTCCGCCGTCAGGGATGGTCCATTTTTCCTTTTGCTCATGGGTAGCTCACTCTCTGGGATTGCCACCATTTTGCTGACATAGGCAACCACTGGAGACTGCTTTTCTGTTTTGAACTCTTCGACGGCCCTACTCAAGTCGGGATCAATATATGGCGAGCCAGGTGAATCCTTGATCATCTCAGGCAAACGCGCTGCTTGTGCAGTTGGTGGACTTGGGAGATATTCGATGACGGAAACTAGGACCGCAGTTGAGAGCGGCAGCCAAGAAGAGACAAGGGCTTGCAAGACAGCCTTCGAGTCGCGAGAACGGAGGATGTGTGGTGGTATAGAAATTGATAAGGCTTTTGTAATCTTCTCTAGTAGTGACGCGTCTCCCTTTCCTTTGGGGCCGCCCACCGTGGCTTCGTAGACGGTCCAGAGATTCTCCAGGACCAGTTGTACAAACATCGGTTTGAGTGCACGACCTTTCAGATGCTTGTGCGCTAGAACTCGTTTGGTTTTGGTGTCCAAATAGAAGTCACCCCAGAGAACCTTTTCCAGAATCGATCTCTTGATCCCAAGTTTCTTCTCATACAGTCCAGCAAATTGCCGCACTGTAAAAGCCCACCCATCGATAGCACTCGCAAATATGACATTGTTCTTCTCCGGAGCAAAGTAAAGATCCTCGTCATCCCTCTCCTCAAACTGCTGCTCAACCTCAGCGTCCACCCTCTGCCCATCAGATCCCTCACTCGTGACCGAAGCCCTCCTCTCCATCTTCTCCCTCACCTTCTCTTCCCTCCTCTCCCTCCACAGCAAATCCTCCTCCATCCTCTCCCCCTGAAAAAACCCCCCAATCACCGCATTCACCCCCTCCAACACCCGCCCCAGATGCCCATACGCCTCCGACGGCGACATCTTCAGCTCGGTCACCAACCGATCAATCTTATTTATGACGAGCAGCGGCCTCAGCTTCTCGATCCACACCTGCCGCAGCACGGTGACGGTCTGCGAACACACCCCCTCCACCGCATCCACCAGCACCACCGCCGCATCGCTCAGCCGCGACGCCGTGCTCACCTCGCTCGCAAAATCGATGTGCCCGGGTGAATCGATCAGATTAATCAAGTACTCCTCTTTCTTCGCCGCCTCGGCTTCGTGGCGCACGAGCGAAAAGTACAGCGAGATGGCGCTGCTCTGCATGGTGATGCCGCGGGTTTGCTCGTCGGGCCGCGAGTCAAGATACCGGATCTTGCCGGCCAGCTTGGGCGAGATGATGCCGTTGGTGGCAATTAAGGAGTCGGTCAGGGAGGTCTTGCCGTGGTCGACGTGCGCGAGGATGCAGATGTTGCGCACGTTTTGCGGGTTGCGCTGGAGGGCGACGAGGCGGGAGGGGTCGACGTGGGGCATTTTGAGGGCGGTGGTTGTGGTGATGACGATGGTGGTGGGTTGTTTGTGGAGGGTATGAGCATGTTCGTATATCAGGTCTTATTCATTCATTGCGTGGTGGAGTCTTGGTGTGGCAAGGCTGAAATTGTGCGAGGCTGTGGATGGTAAAGTTGTGGAAATATTTCTTGTCGGTAGCAAATCATAGAAGCCGGCACCGTTCTTTCCTGAGACCGTTTAACAGCCTTAAATTAAACATAATACGCCTTTTCCGTTTTAAATTATTATGTGTAATGGGGCTAGAGCGCGGTGTGTGGTCCGTGCACGCCACCACTGCTTAAAGAAGCCAAAAGACTAAGTTATCAACTCGCCTGACACCTTCCACATACTAAACATATACGATCTCTGTCTTCTATGAGACACCAGTGTCTTATCCCATTATGTTTTATGAATTTGTTTCTTTCATCCTTTTTATTGTTGTTGAAAGCCCACTCCGCCAGATCCAATGGTCATAGATAATAGCTTGTTGCATAAGTTCTAATCTCGAGGAGATAAACATTTAGTAGTTAATTTTCAGAGGATGATCAAAAAACTACGACCAAAAATCTCCAAAAAATAATCTTGGTCGGGGGGGAAGTGCCGCTGAAAGTGGCGGGTCTAGTCTGCCGCTTCCGCTTTGATGCTGCCCGGTTGGGGCCGTGCAATACAGAATGTTGGCCCAAGACAGCCGTATAGAGCTATCGAGCTGGTCCATGTACGCGATGGGAAACTCCCAGTTCAAAAGGGAAATCCCAGCCAAAATCTCGGAAGATGCTTTTACTAGAGCGAACCTGGCTTCCGTTGACTCTACCAACAAGTGCAATGCCTAAAATCCACTTTTCGACCTTTTCTTCACCTCAATTACTCGCCCAGAGCCACGAACAATCCGCTTGGATCGTACGATCGGTTGAAGCGATGAACAGCCATCCGACTCATATAGCGATTTGCCTCGGCTTTGTAAGGGTTCTGATGCAGGCCACCCTGGCCTTGGTTCTGGTTTCCTGTTGGAATGTCAGGTCTGACAGTGGATTGTCTGCTCGTTGATCTAGCACACATCTCAGTCCTCCCGCGGGCGGAGTACTATTTCGGTGGCTCCACATCGAGGACATGGGCCTGCCTGGCGAAGGTAAGCGCTTGACTGCTTCGCGGCCCGTATTTTCCAATTACATGAGCCACATCAGCCGCCATACAATCGTAGCACATTGCAAATCAGGCTCACACGATGGACGATGCAGATCTGAGACAGTCTTCTCCAACCCGGGATTTGCTGACGCTGCACGATGGTAGAGGAAACAAGGTTGAAATCTTATACCTGTCTCATTGGCCTTTCTGAGGTCTTCAAGCGGCCCTCCGTACAAAAGAATGTCTAAGAGTTTTGCACACTGAGGCTTAATCCATACCACGCCTTGACAGACATTCCGGGAAAGGTTCTAGGTCGCTATTAGCAGCCTAGGAGCCCTAAGCCTCAAGGTCTTGAGGTGCAAAAGTTTAAAATGCTCGTTAGTACCAGTACGGCTTCTTTCATTCGTAGGCTTTTCCACGTTCCGGTAAGGGAACGGTCTGATTTGTAAAGCCGCAGTGGCCTGGTTCATAAATTTGATGGGCAGAGTATCCACTTGTCGAAGCGAATGGGTCCTGAATGCTCCGTGGCTGCCGTGTGACTCCCCACATCAGAGGCCTGAGGGATACCCTAGGGTCTGGCTCGTCAGGAAAATGTCGTTTGGCAGCCGAGCAACACATCGCACTAATGACAGCAGAGCGATTTCCATGAATGGGTATGCGGTTGTCCAGCTTCCTGGTAGCATTGATGAACTGGGCAAGAATGATGACGGCCCCCACACAGACACTGGACAATGTTGCACTTGACGAATAGCTGACGTCGGAATAGCCCTGAGATGGTATCAGATTTCCTTTTGGGTCATAGTATCGCAGTCTCACCAAGAATATCGATTGCGAGATCAAGAAGTGCATGAGTACCAACGCCGATGTCAAAGGTATACTAAGCCTCCAGGGCAACTGGAGGTAATATGTCGATCTCTGTTGTCCACGCGGATAAGTCAGTCGCAATGTCCTGAGCTTTTGAGACGTGAATTTTGACCATTCTGTTGCACTACATTGGGCAGTGTAGAGCGAGTTGTACAAGAAGTAGGTGGTCGATAGGGCCAATTGGAATGAGTTCGAAATGAGTGCATTTCTCACTGTGCCGCCGATTGACTCGCCATCGAGTCTAAGCTTATGGTCTGCGTTACCTGTCCCAAAATGATCGAGCAATTTCGTATTGCCATCGTACTGTTTCAATTGGACGACGAGGAGAGTGATTCCGACAGTCAAATATGCGCAACATAAACTCATTGATGTCCAGTATCTCAAGGCTGAGGTCGCACTGTACAGTCTCTTCGATGGCCTTCGATTGTACTCCTTATCTTTCCTGCCTCCTGGACCCATACACCATTCGCCTCTACTAAGTGCAACACGGTCCATGAGACAATGTCCTTGGGTATAAGGGTCTGGGTGTTCGATGAACGAGGCGACCGCATCGCCGATCGTTGCGAAGATCGGTTCGTTCAAGTCCCACAAGAAGTAGGCCGTCAGGCTGAGACATGCCAACTTAACGATGTTGCACGCCACCACTACCCAGATGAGTGGTACCGCAAACTGCAACCGGCAATGGGCGACATCCTTCGTTTCACTGTAGCAGTCCTCAATCTCATATGGACCAAGGAACCAAGTCCCATTTTCTGCTATTTGCTGCTCAATCTCACGATGCGTATAATACTCGTAAGTGTTCCCTATGTCGTACCAAGGATAGTCAGGGTGGTTGTAAGCTATAATGCCGACCACCGAGGACCCATCCCAGGGCACCTGGCATGTCTCTGCGCCTCCGAAAGAGCGAGCGGTAGCGTTCATCCCCTGTGTTGGAGTTGTCATGAGAATTAGATTCCTCCGGTCAATTAGTGTCGGACCGGTGTAGTCGTGAAAACATTGTGATGGCTTTAAACGTGTGTATTTCTTTGCTCGGTATCCATCCTGTATCCGCGAAACGAGCGACTTCATGTCTTGAAGAGGCAAGCCTTGACATATGATATCCGGTACTTGGAAAGTGGCGTCTTCGAGGAAGTGATGATTAGCGACCACAATATCGAAGATGTTGGTCATATTAGTGGAGAAGACGGTAGAGTTCCAGCTAGATAAGCATTAACACTCGTTCGCAATTGTCTGGAGGTCAAAGCTCACAACAGATGGAGTGGGAGCGAGCTCAAACATAGCAAGACCCAGAGGGTGACCTTCCAAGGACGAAGATACTTCAGGTTGCCAAAGCTCGAGATGCCAATGTCCAAGGATTGGTATTGTGCATGGGCCGCGTCAACTTCTTTACGGGAAGGAGAATTCAGGCACTGCATGGTATAATTGCTTGCGCCGAGAAGGATAACGCCAAGTAAATTGATGAACAGATGGATAGCAGTGTCAGAGCGCGAGACAATTTCGCAATCACCCTTGTAAATGATCCCAAGTCCATCCTTAGCATCGAGTCGGGTTGTTGCTATAAGACCGAACGTCAAATTGAGAAATAGCACCACACCCGCAATACACGTCATGGCGACAACCGACTTTTTCCAGCCTCGGAAAGCTGGCTCTTTTTGTGTTGCATTACCAGAGCCAAGACGTGTATACTGGGTCCTATGATGGAAAAGGCTTGAGGCAGCTCGCCTCGAGACTCTCGCGTCATCGAGTATGCTGTCAAGTCAGCTAGATTTTCCGCAACTTAGGAGGTGCCGCACAATGATTCTTGGCCGCGAAGATGACCTGTTGCAGATTTAAGCTCAGGCGTAGTGATGCAGTCCTCCGGACGTGGCGAGAAGGCGCCCTCAGTAGATTTCAGATTCAGTGGCTGGAGTTCTACATGTTGTTCTGGATTGGAAGACATCGTCACTCGCATCTTGCAAGTTCAGCGCTGTCGATATGGCATGCTATCCCACTGCAAGCAGACATGGCCCAGGTTGACATCGAGGGTAACAGATATCATTGTTTGAGAGTGGGCATTGGGCATTGGGCATTGAGACGCGGCTGATAGAACTTTCAGAGAGATCTGGCTTAAGGGAGGCTGCAAAAGGCTTGCTCTTCGTCTCAGGCAAGGCTGAATTTGCCCTTCAGCGCCTTGCTCCCACTCTTCCCGTCGTGCAATAAAACTTGACTAATGGTCAACATGGTGGTGCCAGAACCTTGTAAGCGAATCGCCTGCGGCAATAGGTAGGACCATGGCTCCGTGATGATACTCGTACGGAGGCGACAACAATCATCTTTGTAGCTCATAGAACGAATCAGATTTCAACGAAGAGACAGCCCGGCACAATGGGCGTATCAAAAAGCTGTGAGGCTACCGAAGGATTCGCTTGTGTTGCATTTGAGGTTTGAATGCACTCAATTGGAGTGCGCGGCATCATTGGTTGGGGACGGTGGCGCAGTCGTGAGGATTTGCTTGGCTTGGGGAAAGTACCAGACGCGGGTCACTTGTTACTGATGATCCAACCACCAGCAGGGGTCGTTAAGCCGCCTTGACGTTTTGACCAGGGCTTGCAGGCTCTGGGAAGCATGGCGATCAAGAAGGCATCGATCAAGCACGCAACCCTCCGAAATCTAGACACCGATGCCGCATCCTTTGGAACCGGAATATCCCCTCATAATTGACAGGATGGCCCACGCATATTACAGCTGGTAAAATAGCTCTACAGACTAAAGAAACGACTCTATCGAGCCACAGCTCTATGTTGCTTTCTATAGAAATGAAAATTTTGAGAATTAGACCATTCTCTTTGGACCTGCTGGACAGAAGGAGTCTCAAATTAGTACCTGATAGCGCTGTAGGATAGTCCTAACACATGTCCCACTGTTCAATAACCGACACGCCATATGTGATATTGTGCGTGCCAGTATGAGGCAGAGGATAGCTAAGCAATGAAGCGTCGCTTTGAAATTTATCTCCCTCCCGTGACGAACACAGTCCGATATAGAAAAAAGATCATGACCATGGATACTAGAGAGGACTCCGTGCACACTTTGTCGCGCAGAAAGACACATTGAGATGGAACTGCCTCAACGATTGACACCTCGTTGTGTTTATAGATCCAAGTATAGCCCTTTGAAATTGAAGAGAAGCAGTGCCTCCCAAGTGACCACTTGTGTGCCAGCCTGTTGTAAACATAACTTGCTGTAGGATGTGCTCAACAGGAGGATGACTTCAAACGATTCTCAATGAGAACTTTGCCGTGTATCGTTTTATCTCTCTCGCTGTCTGAGACATACGATGGTCCTAAGATTATAGCTGCTCGCGCTAGGTAACGTCTATGATGGCTTTGCAACTTTTCTGAGTTCCACTTTCCCGGATTCTGTGTCTACCATATCTTTCCAGCTTCTCGGTACCATTGCCTTCCCACTTTCGCTTTTTGCCATGATAACACCGTATTCATTGCCCGCAGTGCTAATATAGAAATTTCTTTCATCTCCAAGGTTGATGATCTGAGCTCTGATGAAATCACCGACTCGGAACATCTCGTTCATGACGATTCTATCCTTTTCGGTCATTCGTACGTCTTCCTTTCGGAGAACAGCCTGGAACCGAAGCTCGTCTGGGTTACTTGGAGTGTGTGACAGATTTCGAACCATGGTAAACTCTTCGTCAGGGTTAACAATAACAATTGAACAAACGACTTGGCGTTGCTGAACTCGGGTGACTTGGCAAATCACCACGTCCTCAAGCGCAGGTAAGATGTCATTCTTCTGCTGCCCTGCAGATATCTCGCCGATCTTGGAGGAGCGTACGACTGTGATTGTTGGCTTCCCTTTGGACGTGCGATCAATGTTTGTAAGAACTGATCCAATAATTGAAGCGTAGATCTGGGAATCTGTGACATGCGTGCCAGGTCCAGAAAGATGAGATGAGGTTGAGCCCAGAACTTGGCCTGGTATTGCGATAGTAGCCATCCTAAGATCAACGACTCCTAGCGTGCCAAAAAAACGCTATTTAAATACAGGGCGCGGACGGGAGAGGTCCGTGAGAGGACGTTTCACCAACCAATGTGTCCCGTAGACTGCCTAGATAGGTGAGAAAGAACGAAAAACTACGCCTTACTCTGAACCTCGGAATGAGCGTCCGCTGATAGCTTTCCAACACAGAGTCAATTATGCAGCAGGGTCGCTAAGCCTGGCAGGTTGTTCTGGCAATTATGAACGCAAGTTCTGACTTCTGAGATCGAAAATTGAATGTGGTGCCATTGAGAAAATCTGGACTACGGCCCGACCCGATCTAAGCCCGGGGTTTAGCGCTGCGGTCGGCGTGCGCCGACTTCTCTTTCCGAGGTTTACCCTGGTTGATAAGGGAATCGGGCGGTCCCGATAATGCTCCTCAGATAACGTCCGCTGCCGATAGCAAAACGAGCATATAAAACACTCTTAAGAACCCACTCCAGCTTTATCATAAAACTCCCTCAAACCACAGTCTCGGCGAGTTCAATTAAGCACGATCTTGAAAGCAAAACATAACAATGGGTATTCGCTCTGCCTCTTCCCCCATCAACGCAGTCCCGATGCGATCCTCCCAGCCGGACTTCGGTGCGGTCATAGACAACGTGGACGTCGAGAATTTGACAGGTAAGTTAACCATCCAAGAAGCATTGCCTTAGAGTTGTGAGATTGAATGGGAGCACTCCGTGGATCGGTAACCTCCCGTGTAAGTAGTCGAAGTCCAAAAGATCCTTAGAAAGTATGACTAACTTATGACTATAGATGATGAATTCTCTTACATCCGTGATGCGCTTTACAACACCCAAGTAGTTGTCCTCAAGGGTCAATCTAGCTGCTCCCCAAAAGCTCAGTACGAGCTTACACAACGATTCGACCCGGAAGCTCAAGGCTACGGACACGGCAAGACCCTTGACGCTAAACGCAGCATTCTCCACCCGGATCTCAAGACTGTCCCATACCAGCCTGAAGTTCAAATCATCGGAAATGGTCTAGTCCCAGAGTATGAGGGCCTGCAGAACATCAAACTCGTGCATCCGCATCATAGAAAGTTCCACAAGTACCCAATCCCCGAAGCCGATGATCTCAGTCATACCCGCTTCTACCGATGGCACATTGATGCTGCCCTGTACGATCTGAACCCTCCAAAGGTGACTACACTGATGGCTGTATCCGTGCCCAAGGGCCGACGCCAGACGCTCCGTTACGATGACGGGACAGGTGACGAGCTGGACGTACCATTGGGCACCACGGCTTTCGTCAGTGGCTACAAAATGTACGACATCCTCTCCGACGAGGACAAAGAATTCGTGCGTACCAGCCGTATCGAGTACGCAGGCCATCCATACATCTGGATGAGCGCAGCAAAATCCCGCTCGGATGGCCTCGGCCTCTACTCTGATGATCAAGAACTGCCGGAGTCGGAGTTACCTCCAATTGACCAGTCGAAGATCCAGATACTCCCCATGGTCTGGAAGAATCCGGTTACGGGAAAGCTGGCATTGCAGATGCATCCCTCGGCCGTGCGAAAGATCCACCTGAAGAGCGGAGAGGTCATTGATGATTTGAAGACTGTGAGGGAAATTGTGCACAGGCTGCAAAGGCCAGGCATCGCTCCTGAGCTGGTGTACGCACATGATTGGGAGGAAGGCGACCTTGTCTTGTTCAACAACCAGGGGGTCTTGCACTCTGTTGTTGGGGCTTTCGCTCCTGAGGAGGTCCGCTTGTTCAGGCAGTGCAACATGGCAGCAAGTGCGCCCCCGCTGGGTCCAGATGCCATTGTTGCTTGAGGGTTGATGGTAGCTTTGTGTTTTTCTCCCTTCCATCTTTATTATAGTTCACCAAATTGCCATTGAGATTGAGTTTCCTAAGCCCTATACTATTCGAGATATTCTGCAAAATCATACGATTTTACGTTTGGAAGAAGTTCAAATCTGATAACGTGATACAATCTTCGAGAAACACAGGCCTAAGAGCGCTAGACTTAGTCTCAACTTTGGTAGAAGCGCCCATAATTGTGTCACGATGGTTGCTTTGGAGCCGATATAGCTCCCACCTCTCACTTCTTAGGCTCGAGGTAGCCATTATCACAAGGCCTCGCCGGATCAAGCGAAGAGTGTGAGCCACGAGTGGCTCATCTCGATGCACGACAGGGTCGTTGTGCAACACATGTATGTGACCGGGATTTATTCGATCACTGGGCCTTTTGCACCTGCTATCCTTTGAGTCAGGGCTGAGAGAGCCTGCAAAATAGAAGAGGTAAGCAGCATTTTCTGTTAAGAATAGGTGTCACAGATTTGAGAGCTCTTTTGGCTTATGCTAGAACGAGCGAGCTGCGTGGCAGGAGTAGATGTGTCTGTGTTGTATTGGGTAAAAAATGTAGTTGGGGGTG
This sequence comes from Pyrenula massariospora, assembly GCA_021030905.1. Taxonomy (NCBI): domain Eukaryota; kingdom Fungi; phylum Ascomycota; class Eurotiomycetes; order Pyrenulales; family Pyrenulaceae; genus Pyrenula; species Pyrenula massariospora. Next base: position 465,622 of record JAGFMI010000013.1, read on the forward strand.
GTTGAGGCTGGAACCACGCAAGGAAGAGATTCTGCTGATCATGGATTTACGATCAGAATTCATGCAGCAGGTATGACACTCGGCCAGCGTCCGACGGAACTTGTAGTTTTGGGCCTGTCTTCCAAGCAGTCGGATCATTTTCAATAACAGGCATTTCCTGCCCCTGCTGGAGCCGCACGAGCCTCGAAGTCCTATTCCAGTATAGTTAGTAGCCTAAGAAGTGGGCGGCGCTCACAGTTACGTGAACATGGGCTCTCTCGCAGAAGTAGGTCAGTCACATCCACAAGACACGGGTGCCCTTGTTATCTCTGTGCATGAATTCAAGCTTCCATAGTCGATTAGTGATCGCAGGAATGCTTATGAAGACTTGAATCAGATGCTAAGGGATAAGTATTGGATGCTCATATTCTGTAATTTCATGTCTACAAAGCCCGTTTTGCGACTTTCAAAATGATTGGTATCGCCTGCGAAGGCAACTAATTATATGGTGAAGAGGCACTCGAATTTCCAGCAAAGTATGGATGTAGCAGCCTTAAGTGGCTCTTGGCGAATAACAATCTAGCTGGCCTTGCATCCCGATAGGGTATGCCGTGTCCACTGTCCTCCAATGCAGGTCGCGATGATCGAAGTCCTAATGAAACATACATTGACATCAGCTGAACTGCTCATTCCGCGTTGTGTCACCCTCCAATTCCCAAAAGAGATGCTCTTGCGGCGCACAGAACAGCCGAGATATGGTTTGAAACTCCCGGCTGTGGCGATGTGCCTCGATCGCCTTGCTGGCAATGCCCGGTATTAGTTACTCAGCTACCAGTGCGATCTCCTTGTCGAAGTATGCCGCTGAGCAAAAAGAGCTTGCAACATGCTCCCAGGATTTTCAGGGGCCCCTCGAGTGAATTAACCCTAAGCCCGTATATTTTCTTTTGATGCGCTGATGAAATCAGAGTTTTAGACATTTTCGATCACTGCGGCATTTACATTATAGTTTCAATTGGGCTAAAATTGGAAGATGAGGATTATTTCTCTGCCGCTGCGATTCGCAGGCACTCTTGATAAGAATCTTTCGCCTCATGAAGCTTCGGCTTCTTCCGTTCTCATTCTACTCTTGAGACTATCCTCGTGTTATGACTTCTGCCACAGCTCGAGTGACTTCCAGATAGAGCTCCAGAGTCATACAGCTGAACCATTTTGTGACCATGGCGAGCACACCAACCCCGGTTCCGGCGTTGAAGCCACCACCTGGCGTTGAATCCAATTTCGAACATCCCGATTCTCTATCATTCAAGAGTAACTTGACCATCGGCATCTGTGTTCCGCTTGTTACCATCTTTTTCTTAACAAGGTGCTACGTAAGAATCTGGATAAAGAGAACCTGGATTCTCGAAGATTGTATGTGGCACGCTGCTCAACCCAATACATCTTGCTAACCAGAGATAGGCATTGTATCTGCAGCCTGGGTACTCTATTTGCAAGAGACGTCCGTATGGATTGCTGATACAAATTTTTAGGTAGGAACTATGGCTCATTGTGGCATCACGGCTTCAACCATGGCTCACCATGGGGGGAGACATGCTTGGGATATCACCCCGACGGAGGCCGACCAGGTGTTATACGTAAGCACTTGTCTAACGCTAGATCCCTCACAAAGCTCATTGCTTTCAAGCTGTTCAATATCGCCATAATTGTATACAGTGTCGCGATCTGCCTTACGAAATGGGCACTTCTGTGGCTTTACCGGCGCGTATTCTCGCCTCGACCCAAGAGCACCTTTGACATTAGCATCATCAGCCTCATTATCATTCTTATTCTCTTCTACGGAAGTACTTTCTTCGCTAAGATCTTTGAGTGTATTCCTCGAGCAAAGATTTATGATAAGAAGATCCCAGGAACTTGCATTGATTTGTCTATGATTTTGAACATAGGCGCATTATTCAATACAGCCACAGATTTTATCATACTGCTCCTCCCTGTCAAAGTAGTTTGGAAACTTCAAATGAGGACTCAAAGAAAGATCATTATTGTTATGGTTTTTACTTTCGGACTCTGGTTGAGCTCCCATTTCCCCTTTAAGAGTAATGTCTTACGTATAGAAAGTGCACCAATATTCAGCATCATCGGCTCCATTATACGCTGGAAGATCAGTGGTGATTCAGATATCACGTGGGATTATCCAGAGATCTTGCTTTGGGGGTAAGTAATAGAAGATCATCCGCGAACGCCTCTCTAAACCATGAGCTGTTACTAACTTCTTCGGTATAGAACCGCTGAGCTATCGACAGGACACTTGTGCGTTTGCTTCCCAGAGATGAATGCTCTTTTGAGAAAGAAGGAGCTACGTCACCCCAAGCCCAGTTTAGTCGCCTATGAATACGGAATGAACTCGCCACGCAAACCCATCAGTGCAGATACGCGGGTCACTTATGTGGAAAGCAATGGCAGACGGAGCGGAAGCGACCCATCCTTGGAACTTGGCGAAGACGCTTTTTACGGCTCATGTCTCTCGCAAATTGAAAATGGCACAAACAACGCAGAGCGTCATGCGGTGCGAGTCACGACCGACATTACAGTAGAATCACGCCCAAAAGAAGGCCAAGCTTGACGAATCAGGAAATTCATGATTTTCTAATTTTAGAAGGTGTACGTCTTACCTCGCTGATATCCAAATCGCGGGATTGTGGGCGAATTTTTTGTTGATAATTGATAACCTAAATCCTCACTCTTTCCTTCTGTTTTCGCCTAAGGGTGTGGAGGAACTCCAAGGCTATGTTGGGGATCGGGTCGGAAAGACAAGGGAAGAATTGAGAGGAGGATATGTCATTAACGAGATTCCATTCTGCTTTCTTGCTGCTATCGTCTCAATCTAGTGCATCCATGATAGCCTTGTAGTAGCTATTGTGGAGCATTACAAGAATCTAGCAATATGGGAATCTTCAAGCTGGAGAGCATAGACAGGTTGCACCAATCTATCTGGAAAGATAGCCAGCTCCTCGCTAGCGGGCGAATCCCATGCTCTGGCTTTCCTTGACATACCTGCGGTACCGTTTGCTACTGCTGGATCTAAGCCCCTTGCCCCATTTCACCATGACAAGGAAGCTCAGAGCTTGCATCAAGCCTACCAATGCCGCCGTTATAAACGCATTTTGCAACCCCATATTCGTGATCCAGGGCGTCAATCCGTAATTCAGCGCAAAACTCATGGTGTTCCGTATCAGTATCACAGTCACCAGTGCCTCGGAAGACAGTTCTTTGTAGGAGTCAATAGCGTAGAGCACACTGAGTTGCACACCCAGACAATTGGTCAACGCGGTCATGCCCATGGAGAGAATCAGGCCGAACCAATGAATGCCATGTGCGGCTCCGACTCCCCATAGGATGAGACTGAACGGCGTGAACACCGCGTTGACCAGGAACAGCCACAGGCGGTACTCAGGCTCCACTATACCAGCGTTGCTTTTTTTCCGTCTCGCGATCTTCAGTGGGATCCAGTCGCTCACTCTCCCCAGATAGAGCGAGCCGATACAGACACCGATGAATGGTGAAACGTACGCGACGCCAACGATTGACGAGGAAAAGTTGTATGGTGATGCTGATAGGATGGAAGATGCTGTCCCGTTTAGTACGTTGAACCAGACGAGAGAGCTGCCGTAGCTGAAGCCTGCCCAGAATATCACCGGGAAAGAAAGTAGTGTTAACGGTCGTTGCACCATCTTCCAGAACTGCAATGGTCGGCTTTGAGGTAATATGGAAAGCTTCTGGAGGTAGCTTTTGTGACTGCTTGCAATTTGTGGCCCTGGATCGCTCAGAAAAATCCCTTCCTGCGAAGCCTGATGGGGGGAATGGTCCTGGTACAGCCTTTCTCCCTCTTTGAGTTGAGCAACATCGCCGGAGGGTTTCTCTGAGGATGGCTTCGGGGCAGATATAGGATACACACGATCTGGAGTATGCGCTCAGCTTCGCTGACAAGGGGACGTCTTCCGAGGGGCGACTAACCATAATTTGTCTCTTCCATCGCGAAAAAGTTGAAGACAAGCCCGACGGCAAGAAATATTGCACACCAGTAGAACACCCATTGCCAACCTTGACCATCAGCAATAAAGCCAGCGATAATCGGAGCGAAATAACTGCTGCCTGCTAAAGAGAATGCATATAGTCCTATATACGTGCCTCTTTGGTGTTGAAACCATACGTCTGTAACCGAAATCTCGACCAAAGATTCTATGGGAGCGCCAAAGAACCCCTGAAGGATCTTGCTCGCAATGTATTGCCCATTGCTTGACGATGCAAAAGGGGTCCAGACCATGATTGCCTGTAATCTGGTCATTAGCATGAAGCACTAAGATTTGGAATCCGAGATTGACTGACAGCTGATGCAAGCATTGAAATCAAGTAAACTGGTCGTTTCCCATATTTCAAGGCCAATGGCTGCCAGAACAAGCACCCCCATCCGAAAAGTAAGAACTACGGGTGCCCAAGTTAGCCAGTGTAGGGCAATGGCTTACGGGTGAGTAGAAAGTTCATTGATTACCATATAGCCAGTCCCAGCATTGAGATCATCTAGCGATAGCCCTGTGTCATTCGAAATGGGCATGAAGACTGAGTATATTGCAGCCGAAGCTATACCAACGGTGATGGTGTAGACACACGTGCATATCGTGGCCAAGGTTTTGCGGGGGTGGGACCAATTAAGAGGGTCGTCAACATCGTTCGAAGGAGTCGGAACTAACACGATATCCGAATCACCTGCATGTTTTGCTCGCAGCTCGCGTTCAATGTCAACAAGATGGACGGTTCCTGGAACACTATTTTCGTCCTGTAACTCCACCTCAAATGTCTGGGTCAGTGTTTCTGACATCTGAACAAACCTCGGTCAGAGAGTTTGCTGCTAATTGCATACAAAGGAGTGGCAACGCTCAATTTTCGTGCCCTACCTGGGCTGGAAATCAGATGAATGGCGTTGAGATTATGCGTGGGTGTGGCGGGCTAGAGACTAGGCAAGGATCTGCTAACACTTGTCTATCGAGGTGAGGTCGGCAGCGAAGTGGTCAGGGTGAAGCGAATAATTCAGTGTTGATGGCTGAGTTTTTATTGACGAGTACCAGATGCATTGAGATGCCGTACCGAGATGCGTGATGAACGGGAAACAATACGATTGGTGCGCCAGTTGAAATAAAACTCAAATCTTTTCTGAGGGTGGAAAGGGGCTCATGGGCTCTATAGCATGGCACTTAGAAGAAGAAAGAAGGGAAGATTCCGCTTTTCAAATCACAAGGTCTGAGCAAGTGGTAGTGGGGCAAAACTCGAGAGCTTGGGAAGATCAGCTGCGTACCAATATGCGTCGATTTCAGAATGATGCGGGTTCTACGACTTTTTATATGTGGGAAAGTGTTCATCTTACCTCGTCGACTTTTAGGCGTATCTCGTCCTTATTAACTTACCTAAATTCCAACTCTTCCTTTCTTGTATCGCTTAAGGATGCAGATAGATTCTACGGGCTACATTTGGGTAGTATTATTCAGATGGAAATTTTGTATAAACGACACTGTTGTTGAGATGGGACTACGGATTTGAGACTAAACTAATCACGGCTTTTGGTTGCTATCCTTCAATCGCCCCCAAACGAAGCTAATCCTGCAGTTTGTTCAATCCTGTGCACCACTACATCGTCTTTGCATTCGGGGTACAGTAGAGGGAGAAATAGATTCATGGAAAATCTCAGAGAAATCACGAATTAAGCCCAGCCGGATAGTCCACATATTTAGAGAGGAAAATTTGCGAGAACTCGGGAACCGCAAGTTTTTTTTAGCCATCGGTAAATTTATTCACGGCGTTAAAAGTTTGACGTCTCCACGGAACCTGTTAATTCTCGTTCAATTCGTTTTAGGGCTCTTCTACCTAGCCAGGCAGCCAAAATCTGTAACTCTGTACCTATCGCATATATCTTTTAGATAAAAGATGAGATGGTGAATGGTTTCCCGGTACGTGAGAATTGAATGGTCTTCAAAGATTATGACATGTGGGGCACACAAAAACCGCGGGCAGGCGATTTAGCGAGGGCAGAAAGAAGCTTGGCGGCCTTAAATGTAACGTTTTTCTTTCTTAAGATACTAACTACCTACCTACCCTATTCCACTTCAAATTTGGGACACTACAAAGGTACCTAGTCCAAGTCTACAATCCAATGCTCAGCCTGGGAGCAGCGCTGTTCAAGAATTTCACTGTGTTATCTCGACACATGCTCAAAAAGACATCTGGCACGATCTCTTCTCAATAACCCTTGAAAAAAACCGTCTCGTACAAAAAAGGCCATCCCACCAACAGAAAGCCATCCCATCAAGAAAAAAAATGTCAACAACGCGCTCCCGCCCTGCCACGGGCAACTCCTTCCTGACCAAACAGAACTACCTCCTCCTCTACAACCAAGCATCCCTCGGCCTCTGGAGCACCATCACCCTGCGCGCCCTCCTCCTACTCCCCGCGGTCATTCGCCACGGCCGCGTCTACGGCGTCTACGACGCGCTCTTCTCCCCCCTGCTCAGTACCACGCAGTCCCTCGCGGCCCTCGAGGTCGTCCACGCGCTGCTGGGCTTGGTGCGCGCCAGCCCCGCGACCACAGCGATGCAGGTCGGGAGCCGCCTGGTGGTGGTGTGGGGGGTGTTGGCGGCGTTTCCGGAGGTGGTGGTGGGGAGGGAGGTGGTCGGGGTGCGGACGAGGAGCGTGGGGAAGGGGACGGGGGAGTGGGCGTTTGTGGGGTGTGTGTTGGCGTGGGGTGTCACGGAGTGCGTGAGGTATGGGTTCTTTGCGGCGCAGTTGGGGTTAGGGAGGGTGCCCGGGTGGTTGCTGTGGTTGAGGTGAGTGAGTCGGTGAGCTTGCTGGTGGGCTCTTTTTGCGTTTGTGGAGAGATGATCTCAGGGTTGCTGACAGAAAGTGAGCTAGGTATAATACTTTCTTTGTCCTGTATCCGATTGGGATCAGCAGCGAATGTTGGTTGATGTGGTTGGCGCAGACGCCGGCAGCAATGATCAGTCCGTTGTATGTCTGGTTTCTGAGGCTTGTTCTGATCGTCTATGTACCAGGTATTTACTTTTTCAAGATTGCTTTCCCCGTACGTTGTTGGTCACTAATGAATTGGACAGGGAGCTACATATTATATACGCACATGATGGCTCAGCGGCGGCGGGTTATGAAAGGTAAAGCTCGCAGTGCATAGACATCAATAGATCGCAGTGCTTTACAATCGGTGCCTTCCTTCTACTACTCTACGCTCTCAGTTCTGTTCGCCTTCCGGCTTGAGCTGTACGCGCTGTGCGCGAGCCCAAAAGCAAAGCACCTTTAGCTGGCCCTTCGTGTGCCTTGTGCCGGAAGATAGGGGTTTCTGAAGCCGAAATATCCTTTCTATGAAGACCTTACTGAGGTCACATGGAGTAACCTCCCCGTCCCTCGAAGCGTTGATATTACAAGAGTATTGAGTTAGTCTGCTCGTCTACAGCTCGCCCATTATCTCCGCGACGGCCTTTTTCGCAAATCTCTCCCGTTCTTCTTTCGGCATCCCGGCTCCCTTCTCTCTAATAGCCATGACCCTTTCCATCAACCCCGGCAAGGACTCAATTTGTAAATCCTCTTCATCAATCTCTGCCTGTCGTCCATCTTCGTCCACATACCGTACTGCCATACTCAACCCGAGCATCTCTCGCTGGAGCTCTTGCTTGTCGGGCTGCAGAATATCTTCCCCATCATGAGATCGCGTTTCACCTTCGTCTGAAGCCGATAGAAAGTCGAGATTCGACTCGTCAGCAGTCGAGGGCGAAGCCCAAGCAACGACCTCCAGTATCTCAAGGATCCGGTCAATGCCCTTCTTCTCCCCGTGCGCATCCCTATGACCCCTCTCACCCGGCTGGTCCTTTCCAGCCCCCGCCCGAGCACCCTCAGAGCGTATCACCCCGTCCCAAGGCACAACATCCCACCCAAACATCCCCCGATCAAGCAGCTCCTCTTCAAGCCCCTCAACCACGCCATCCTCCATCCCCACCCTAGACTCCACCGTAGCGCTAACAGAATTCTGCAAGACCACACACGCCGCACAATCCCCTCCCCGATCCACCTCGATCTCATCTCTCATCCTGCCCACCGCAGCAATAACCCCCAACACCTCCTCTCTCGAAACATCCTTTGCAGCCGTCGACGTCCCATCTACCACCTCACTCGGCAGCACAAGCACAACCCCCCCAACCGCCTCCCTCACCTCCCGCGCCTCGGCGGACAGCATCTGCCCCTTCCACTCCTCCAGCCCCAACCCACCTCTTTCATTCCCCGCCCCATCCTCTTCCTGCGTAGCCCCCGCATCCCTTACCGGCACCTCATCAACCCAAATACTCACATCAGCATCATAATAACGCGTGCGCAGTTGCAGCGGGGGGTGGGACGTGTAGCCCGAGAACGTTGGGAGGTCTTGCGGGGGAGGGGTTCCGGTGAGGGCGGAGAGGAGGGGGGGGAGGAGGGAGGTTGCGCGGATAGTGTTTGGCGTGAGGATTAGGAGGCGGAGGGGGGATGTGGTAGGGTGTTGTTGTTGGGTGGTGGACATGTTGACGGTGGGGAGATTTGGAGGTTGAGCTAGGGTGGGGGTGGAGGGCTTATTGGGGGTAGATAGGGTGGAGGGGATGAGGATTGCGTACTGGGCTTCACCTTGTTTTTTCGAATGGGGAAAAGGGAATGTGTATGTCTAAGGTGGGGTTTGAATAAAGATTGAGTTCCATCCTACGTTACGGTGTTGGTATACACAATATGCTCGGTCGAGAAACTGGCATGTAGATAATCACCATGTTGGTCAAAGTTCTAGAAACCCTTGTAGCTTTTTGTAAAGCCGGTCTGATTGGGCTTCTTTCACCTTCTTCAAAGCGATTAGGACTTTATCTCAGTCCCTATCTTCTGGCAACCCTGCCGCCTTTGGCAGACACCCCCTTTTTCTTCGCCTGATTCTTAACCCCTGTAGCCAGTCTTCGAAGACGGCACACTGACCAACCGTATTGTAGCCTTGAGTAGCTGGAGAGATCCCAAAAACGCATATTTCGAACCGAGTTATTTTCCGCATCTTTATCCTCTTCGCCCCGCCCGCGCTCTATTGACTGTCGCCCTCCCTCTAGCCAATCCCACACCGCGTCCCCGCTGGCCTCTGCTCCGGAACATCGGCGCATTTCTTAACATGTCTGGGACGATGAAGAATCGTACGTGCGAACCGCGAATGTAGACCTGATCGAGGTGGGATACGCGACCATCACGGGCGGTGACGGTGATGTCTTTTAATTGTACGTTCATGTTGTCCTCGGCTGTCCAAGAGTCAGTAGGATGTGCATGTATTTGGTGATTCAAAATTGAGGAGAGTAGCGAAGAAGGAGCTCGGCGGAGTACTTGTAGTGGGTGCATACCTTCCAGGAGCTTTCCGCGATACACCTGCCCAGATGTGATTTCGAGAGTGACGACATGACCCTGTAATCCAGAAATCAGTCCAGAAGACGCAATGATTCAAGAGAACGAACCTGTGCTTCATTGAGGAGCTTGATCGGGATTCCAATGGTGGATGTGAGTTTTCCCATGGCGTTGGAGAATAGTGGCTATATTGTGGAGGCTTGATATGGGATAATTTCGAAATCAGGCGATTAAGATTGTGAAGGCATGCATCCGAAGTCGCAGTCAGACCCAACACTACCACACGTGTTTTCGGAGTTTGGTGAACGGATTGTGAACATCTCCAGCGCGACTCGTAAATTACCTATCCCTTACTAGTCGGTAATGGGCCAAGTTTCTTAGGGGCGAAAGTTTAAGGCGCGTGCGGGGTACCTCTCGGGGGCTTTAAGCCCCTGATATAAAGGCCGAAAGTCTATTGTTTAGGGGCTTCCAGTTTATGTTCCGCCCTGTACACACCTGGAACTTTCGCCCCTAAGAAACTTGGCCCATTACCGACTAGTAAGGGATATTTCATGTCCGTTCCTAACGGCGAAGCTTCGCGGCGGGTCGGGTCGGTAATGATTTTGCCGTAAAACCCCGTCTGCCATGTCTATCTCGAAATTTCTTCAAATGTCTACTAACTTAGTAGAGGGTGCTCGCATCTCATATACCTTCCCATGTGGCATCAATTTTGAATCGACGTGAAAAGTACGGTTGCAATTGGCAGTAGTCAGCAAATGTTCCGGCGCCCGGAGAACCTTTCTAAGGCTGCACGACTCTTCCAAGGTAACCCTGGACTATTACTTCCCCATCTCAAGCTCCGGACCTTGTTGGACCTCCCTGTCCCTATTGGACCTTCGCTGCCAACGCAACCCCGAATCCGTGCTCTCGTACTCGACAAAGACAACACATTATGTCCACCAAACAGCACATTCATCCATCCCGCGTATCGCAAGGCGGTGGAGCTTTTGAAGCACAGCGAAGAATTTTCCCATCATCAAGATTCTATTTCAATTGTGTCGAACACCGTTGGAAAGACAGCGAGCGCGAAGCACGAGTATGCTGCCTGTGAGCTTGAGGATAAACTTGGAATCCCCGTCTTTCGCCAGTATCTTGCATCGAAAGGGAAGAAAAAGCCAGCGATAGGTCGAAGCGTTGTTGATTATTTTTACCAAAAGGACGTAATTTCCAGTCCAGATGAGATTGTCGTAGTTGGTGATAAGATTCTTTATGATGTGGCTATGGCACGGTTTATGAGGAGTTGGAGTGTTTTCCTTGATGATGGATGGCGCGATCCTGACGATCCAGAGAAAAGCTACCACGACCTCGGTACTAGATTGGAGCGATTTGGGTTCAATCGCGTGCTCAAAAACTTTTACTGGGACGATGATGATCGTGCCCTTTTGCCCTGGGAAGGGCCCACGTTAAAGTCCTGGGAAGAGATCTTCAAAGCGTTTGATGAGAGGGTTGAAAAGTCAAAACGACATAATAACAAGAAATGAAATGCCGACTAGATGCCGAAGTGATTATATGAAGGCTGGTTTGATGTTCCAATGGTGCTGAAAGCTGGGAAGCTCAAGCGAAAGCCACGACCTGAAGAGCATCACTTTTTGAGGGACTTGAAGTAGCCTTTTGTTACTCACGTCGACCATCAGACTTTGGAAGGAGTCGTTTCACAATTCGGCTATGCTCATCACGGCGAGACCAACAGCACTAATGCACTAATGCATGGAGGTCGTTCTACGTGACAGACCTGTTAAGAGCTAAAATGGAAGGCTCCGCACAATATCGACTCCTCTACTTCTATCTAGTCAGGAGTTCTGGGAAAGCTCGGTCAGGCTGTCTTGTCCATACTGACCACTCAGACGCACTTTGATTGAAGACTCTGAGGACTCAATTCCACATTCCGTCGGCACCTAGGATTTATGAGCTTTCCCTCTCGCGGTGTTTTGCAATGTATTGATGCGAACTGCTCACCTTCAATGACCTGCGCATCCTCGACACCTTCCCTGACAGCTCTCTTTCTCGTCACATCAACACCAAATCGCTGGTCCCGACCAGTCATCTCGCACAGGCTCTCGCTCGGCCTCTTCCCATCCTCCGGTTTCCCAACCACCTTCTCCACAGTCTGCTCATCCGTGAAGCTAGCCATCAACTTTGGCTCTCCCATGGGAACGACGTCCCCTCGATCGACTTGCCAGAAATGGTACGTCTTGCCGTACAGCGGCGCAATCTCGTGCATCTCGGAAGTCTCCGCGGTTTCCCAGGCAGCGGTCGGTGTGACCGAAGTGGAAGGTTGGGGCATGATGAGCATTCCGGACTTGACTTCAAAGACGTGAGAGTGCCAGAGCTTACGCTCTTCCATAGGCAGGGTTTTGAACCTGTCGAGGAATCAGTCCCGCGGAGCTTTTATCCTTCAAGCGATTGGAAATAACGAGAAACCGCGCCTATACACAACACGAACTAACAGCACAAATCAAAAGACAAAGACCACGGTACGCTTACACCCTAGGTGTAACCAAATACTCAACCCCGATCAACCTCGCACCCTTCTCCGGCGAGTCGTACACCAAACACTGCCGCACATCCTCATTCAAATGCGTACAGTAGTGATTGGCCTCTACACATCTCGAAGGGTCGTCGGCATAGACATGAAAAGCGTTGAGATGGGCGCAGATTTGGTTGACGGGCGTGAAGTCTTGGACGATGCTCGCGCCGGTCTCGAGGATGTGGTCTTTGGGCTTCAGTGGCGCCTGGGAGGGGGACGCGGGTCTGTTTGCTGAATCTGTCATGGTGGTACAGACGGGGCAGTTGAATTGAAGGATGTATTTTATGATGTGGTGGGACGGGAGAAATGTAGGTTGGAAATTGGACCGATGGCGCTGGAGATGGCGATTCTATACCATGCGTAGGCTTATGCGAATATGCTAGCATGCAAATGTGATAGATCTTGAGCTTGTGATAGTTGGCAGTGTCTTTATAGAATTGGGTATTCAACGGGCGTTGGTCCACAAGATATCAGATATGCGAGAGAGCATTGACGTCACGATGATGCTCGTGGCAGTACTTTAATTCCACGTAGATGCCTAAAGGCTATAATGTTTGAAGGTTGGTCTTGAAATAGAAGTAGCATTTAGTACTCTCCTCTTGTACATAGCAAAGGCCATCTATTTCTACTACTGCGGTCCATATATATTAACCCCCGACCATAAACACATTAAAGTTTAGACCGAATTCCCTCAAGCCGAAATTTCACATCCTTTAAAACCTTACTCGTCGGTCGCCAGTCATCAAACTGCCTTAATAACTCCTGTGTCTCAGCATAAAGTTCCGTCTTAACATACTCCTCTTCCAAGAGCCCACGCATCGCAAATGGCAAAATGTAAGGATTTGGGGTCGAATTTGGAGTGGCAGGCCTCTGTATTATTGGCGCCGTAGGGAGCGACGTCGTTTCAAGCGTAAATTCGACGGCAAGGCTAGGCAACAGGGTAAGTGTGAGAGCGCTTGGTGTGGGACGTAGAACATACTCATAAACACCTTCCTCCTCGTAAATGCGCGAATGGCCTTCTCCGCTGTAGAGACTGCCAGCCATAGGAGAGCTGAGCTCCCGAATTAAGCCGTGGTCTGGAACACCTAAATTACGTAGTTTCAAAGCAAAGCCAATCAGATTCACAAGGCTGCGACGGATGGTCAGTATAATATCGATACAGCACGGAGAAGGTTTGTCTCACAAATTTGGGGCGTGAACGCGTCCGTCGACGAATACGGCGCGGTAGATATGTGGATGTGAAGCTGGCGAAAAGGTAGAAGACTAGGACTGTTAGCAGGATTCATGTAGATGTTCGAGGCTATTAAATACCTCCAAGCTGACAAGCTGATCGTCAATGCTGCCTGTATATACAATTCGAACACCGAAGCCAAGGCATGTTTCTAATGCGGCCAAATAGTCTCGAGATACTGTGCTCTTCGGATTGGAGAACTCGAAGAGCTCCCCAGCAGAGCCACTGATCCATCTTGATTTATAGTCTGCAAATGGACCCAAGTTCACTCCAGCCATTGCACAGATGCCGATCCTTGACGCATTCACACAGCCGAAAGATATGAGCTTCGCCACAAGCATCAGAGCCACAGGAACGCCTTGGCTATGACACGCGACGAAAATGAAATCGGACTTGCGGATCTCGTCGATCCAGTTCAAAAGGAGCTTCCAAAGCAGATCAACGCGTTCAGCAATTCTCCCTTCACCTTCCAGAGCAGCGCGCTTCACGTTGCAATCATATCCCCGAGCTGCTGTCCACGTGCGAATGGCTTTGACCGCCATGTCTGCAAACTTTATTGACGTGCCAGTTGGTTGACCAAGGACAGTCCTTATCAAAGGAGCTGGAAAATAGCCATGAACTCCAATTGCGAGCGCATTTTTTATCCGAGGAGGGTCCCGGATCAGACTGAGGTGACGAGGTTCTGGAGACTTTGAGTAACCAAGCAATTGGCTAAGTTGTTGCATCAATCCTGGGCTCTGCTGTAGGAGAAAAGTTTCTTTGAAAGCCGGTAGGACACTATTTGGAACGGCCTTCTGGAGAGCTTTCGATGCACTTTCCAATTCCTGAGCTTTAGCTTGGGCAGAGTCTGCAGTGTCTTTAGTGGATGGTTTTGCAGCTTCCTTCCGAGCCTCCTTAGGTTCTGCAGCCTTGCTGGTTTTTGGGGTTGCGGGCAGACTCTCGCTAGTTTTAGACGGTGGTTTCTTTGTTTTGTCCTCTTGGAGTGTCTCGTTTGGCCGATCAAGGGATATAGAAGCTCGTTTTGGTCTTTTCTGAGAGGGAGTGTCTGAGATAGCTAATTCCCCAACGTGTGAATCTAAAGCGACGTTTGAAGACGTTCCCCTACGATCCCTTGACCAAAAGATCCAACCAGAAGACTTCCCATCTCCGGGCAGATCTGGAGGAGGCGAACTTGCCACTATAGGCTCTGTTGACTTTGTTTGGGATTCTGGAGTCTTTGGCCGTTGTTCTTCCTTAGGCGATATGGTCTGGACTTGAATATCTTTGACAGCCTTCGGCTGTTCAGAAGTTCGGTCTGTCGTAGAGCTATTGAACATTTGAAGCCATGTTCGTTTTGGGGAGACGGGAGTAGCAGGAACATCTTCGGCTGTTACGGTCTTGTCAGGTATGGCGTTCATTGGTCCATTCTGTACGGATTGTTCCTGTGCCGACAATCTATCTTGATGTGCCTTAGGCGCTGTGCCATCCTGCTCTTTCCCGAGACTATTGTTTCCTGAAGCTTGCTCCTGGTGATTATTTTTGGTGAACCAGCCTAACCATGTCAAACTAGCATTTGTTACACTTCCGGGATCGCTTGTCCGTTGAGCTTCACCTTCCCGTTTAGGTTCTACCGGTGTTGGTTCAGTTGTGATCTTCTGCTGACTTTCCGGCCCGTCTAGAGGGCCTGGACTTCCCTTCGCCAGGCTGGCGCTTGTGCTACCCTTCTTGTCACCCGTCGTTTCGTTTTCAGACAGCTGCGGTGGTGGTGGATCGGAAGTCGCGTGGACCTTAGTAGTTTCAGCGTCAGCGGGTAGAGATCTACTCGATTTCCTAGTCAAATCAACCGGGGGTGCTTTAAGGGGCTTTGGAGAAGCGGAAGCCTTGGCTGCGGAAGCTAGTTCTGCTGCCGTATTACTAGCCGAAGATATGCTCTCCCGGGCTATTTGAGTAACTGGAGCAGCTTTCCTCGGCCAGGTCCTGTTGTACCAGCTCTGTGGACTGATATTAGTATTCTCCTTCCAAGTAACATTTTCAACGGTACTCCACCTTTGATGTTTTTTTTGGCGTCTCGCTTTCAGGTTTTGGAGGAGACGACTCCGAGGACGGCTGTTCTGTAGGATGGGAGACTTGGGATGGCGAAACCTCAGACGTGGTCTGATCCGAAGACTTATGCTTTGCGGCCTTTTTCTTCTTACCGACCGGGGCCATCAGGGGCTGTTTTCGGCATGACCAGGGCTCAGATGCTGTGAAGATTTGTTTGACGAGGCTCAATGTCGTATAGAGAGGTCGTTATATGAGGGATGGCTAATGGTGTCGAGATTAATGTCTACCTGAATCGCCTGGTACCTGATCCGCAACCATCTAGTTAGTTTCCGCAAGGCACGCGCCCGCTGAAACCCACGTCATTGGAGATCATGGCCGCGGGCCCGTGCAGCGATTAGTCGGGTCGGAGTCCGAGATAACGCAGAGCCCCACAGAGTCGGTCTCGAAAACTTTCTTTTAGGCCATGATCAACTTGAGCCTCTCACCCGCTCTGACGGCGCCCATGGCCGCGTTGCTGCCGGCGTAACGAGCCATCTCTTGCACCACCATGGCTATCCAAAAGAAGCACGGAAAAGGTCGGCTCGACAAGTGGTACAAGCTTGCTAAAGAGAAAGGCTACAGGGCTCGCGCGGCGTTCAAGTTAATCCAACTCAACAAGAAGTATGGCTTCTTGGAAAAAAGCAAAGTTCTTTTGGACCTCTGTGCCGCCCCAGGGTCATGGTGTCAGGTTGCCGCAGAGGTTATGCCCGCCCAGAGCATTATCGTAGGTGTCGATCTAGCGCCAATCAAACCTATCCCTCGAGCGATCACTTTCCAGAGCGACATTACCACAGACCAGTGTAGATCGACAATTAGAAAGCATCTAAAATCATGGAAAGCAGATACGGTTCTTCACGATGGCGCCCCCAATGTCGGTATTGCTTGGGTACAAGATGCGTTTTCCCAGGCGGAGTTGGCTTTACAGGCGCTCAAGCTGGCTACAGATTTTCTGGTCGGAGGCGGTACGTTTGTCACGAAAGTTTTCCGCTCAAAAGATTACAACTCGTTGCTGTGGGTCTTAAAGCAGTTGTTCACGTTCGTCGAGGCTACGAAGCCACCATCGTCGCGAAACGTGTCCGCTGAGATTTTTGTGGTCTGCCGCGGTTTCAAAGCCCCGAAGAGAATCGATCCTAGACTCTTAGATCCCCGTCATGTGTTCGCGGAGCTCGCTGATCCTACTCCCAAGAATGAGGCAAAGGTGTTCAATCCAGAAAAGAAGAAGCGAAAAAGAGAAGGCTATGAGGAGGGGGATCATCTTCAACACAAAGAAGTTTCAGTAAGCGAATTTATACACACGACGGATCCCATTGCCATTCTGGGCTCTATCAACAAGCTCAGCTTCGAGCACGGTCCGAATGGTGATCTAGCTCTCGCGACGCTTCAGAGGCTCCCCGAAACGACACCTGAAATCCGAGAATGTTGTAACGATCTCAAAGTGCTCGGACGCAAGGAATTCCGTAATCTACTGCGGTGGAGACTCAAGATTCGTGAGCAATTTGGACTTGGCTCGAAACATAAAGAGAAGTCACAACATACTGCAGGAGAAGAGGTGGCAGAGATTGAACCCATGGATGAGGAGCTGAGAATTCAAGAGGATCTCCAACGTATGCATGATCAGGCAAGATCTGAGAAAAAGAAACAGAGAAGAAAAGACAACGAAAGGAAACAGAAGGAGATTGTCAGGATGCAAATGCAAATGACTACGCCAACGGATATTGGCATGGAACAAGAGGGGCCAAACGGAGAAGGGGCAATGTTTAGCAAAAAGACTGCGGAGAAAGCAGAGGCTGTGGGCAGGGCTTCAAATGACGAGATGAGGAATCTCGAAGAGGAAGAGACGGATGATTCAGACATCTCTGAAAGCTCCGACGAGGAGTCTGACCCAGATGAGGACAGTCTAGAATCGGAGCTAGATACTTTATACTCTGAATA
Organism: Pyrenula massariospora; assembly: GCA_021030905.1. Lineage (NCBI taxonomy): Eukaryota > Fungi > Ascomycota > Eurotiomycetes > Pyrenulales > Pyrenulaceae > Pyrenula > Pyrenula massariospora. The sequence goes on from JAGFMI010000013.1 coordinate 482,832, forward strand.
TCGTGGGCGTAGGGAAGACCGCATTGCGAAAGAGCGCGCCAAGCGAGCACGAAGGGAAAAGGAGACAGATGAGTGGGCAGGCTTTTCTGGTTCTGAGGCCGACTCCGACAACGATCCTGATGAAGAACCTAATTTAGCACCGCCTGCCGTTGATTCTTCTCATCTAAATTTCTCGACATCAATACCATCTGCCCAGGGCCTCTCCAATAAAGCTGCCTTGTTCTTTGACCAGGATATATTCAAGGACATTGACTCGGGGATGGTTGAGGATGATGACAGTGCCATTGAGCTGGACGATGACTCTGAAGATAAGAACCTTTCAATGATCAAAGAGTCCAAACCTTCAAAGCCTGCTCAAGAAATGTCCCTGACTGGAGAAGGTGCCCATACCAAATCAAAAAGATCTAAACATAATGTTTCGTCCACGCGAGAACCAAAGCACAAAGACTCAAACAAAATAGAAGAAGTAAAGACCATCCCAGACACCGAAGACTCTGACCCCCGCCGCCGCGACGGCAAACTAGACATCGACATCATCACCGCCGAAGCCATGGCCCTCGCCCACTCCCTCGCCAAAGGCGAAACCAAAACCTCCGACCTCGTCGACGACGGCTTCAACAAACACGCCTTCCGCGACGTCGACGGCCTCCCCGAATGGTTCCTCGACGACGAAGCCAAACACAGCCAGCCGCAGCGGCCCGTCACCGCGGCAGCGGCCGCCGCGATCCGCGAGAAGATGCGCGCGCTCAACGCGCGGCCCATCAAGAAGGTGCAGGAGGCGAGGGGCAGGAAGAAGATGAAGGCGGCCCAGAGGCTGGAGAAGCTGCGGAAGAAGTCGGCGTTGCTGGCGGAGGAGGATGGGGTGTCGGAGAGGGATAAGGCGCAGAGTATTGCGAGGCTGATGAGCAGGGCGGGGAAGAAGAAGCCGAAGCAGAAGGTGAGGTTGGTGGTGGCCAAGGGGGGCAATAAGGGGATTTCGGGGCGGCCGAGGGGTGTGAAGGGGAAATATAAGATTGTAGATTCGAGGCTGAAAAAGGATGTGAGGGCAGAAAAGAGACTTAAGAAGAGGAACTAGATGATTGGTAGCACAGAACAAGTTTGTTTTCTTCTATCAAGCGTTGAGTTGAACAGGGTATCGTGGGGAGGAGTAGCAAGAAAATGTCGTGTCCGTAAAACTCCGTAAGGTCATATACAAGCTCCCAGCATCTCAAGCACAAATGCCCCACCTGTCTTTTTTTGTTCTCCAAATTCAAGTCTGCCCTCCATCGCTGTATGCATCACTTCGCAAAGAAAACGCTTCCACGTGAATCTAGCCATTCCCAAATTCAATAATCAACTTAAAAGGGTATCAATGCTTTTAGCCAACCAAGCACTTGACTTAGAACGGCGCACTAACGTAGACCCCCCAAGACGCCACCTCAACCAACAAACCGCTTAGAGTCCTTCCTGGCAACGTGGTATTCCCCAGGAGCATCTGTCCAACTCACGCTCCCGCTCCAAAAGGGTTTCTTCTCATCGGAGAAGACGTTCATGATATCGCCCGTGTTACGCTTGCTCGCGTCGCCAACGAACCCCTTAAGGCTCACAATTTGCGCGCCTTCCTTCATATCCAAGAAGCAGCGTTTCAGATCGTCGTTCAATTTCGGCGTGAAAGCTTGGTTGTTGACGAGCACCAGATCGGCTCGCTTCAAAACGTCAAGGGTACGTTGATTTTCGAGGAAGTCCCCGCGCTCCAAGTGAACGTCGCCGGGCTGAAGACCCCAGAGGTGGCACCTGGCCGTGAACTCTTTGTGCTGTAAATCGGCGAGCTCGCAGGCATTCGGCATCATTTCGCAGCCCCAGCTTTCGCAGCCGGTTTGGAGGGCGACTTGCAAGACTACATTGCCCACGCCGGATCCAAGGTCGACAAAGACATGGTGGGATTTCAGGCCGGTTTCGGAGAGAATTTTGGACACAAAACGGGGGAGTAGCTCGCCGTAGACGTTATCAGTACCATTTTCATATCGGCGCAGTGAATCACTTCGGGGAGATACAGTGCGCACGTAGATTTGCGTTAGGATCGTTTCGACGAGGCTCAGAGGCAGGGAATGGAGACCGTCGAGGTACTCTGATATGACATTGGATTTGCGGAAGGTGGTCAACGCTGAATTAACTTCGTCCAGCGCAATACGGAAAGCGGCCTCGTCGATCTTCTTGTAAGAACGTCGCAATTTATAGAGAAGTCCAATAGCTTCGTCGGATATCTTTGAAGCTTCTGCTTCCGGCAGATAATGCTTCGCAATTGCATCAATGCTATTGATGAGTTCATCGACCGGCTTGAAATCTTCTGCATCTGTAGGGCGCACCAAGTTGTACCGTTCGCGAGGACAGGCGCTGGGATATTGTAGCTCAATGGGGAGCGGAAGTTCCGATAGTTCCGTTACTGGCGTTGTGGAGTTTGCAAATAGCCTAATATATTTCGTCTTGTTGTTGTCCCCTGGAGTGGCGAAAGCGACGTCTGCTGCGTGTATCATAGGTACCGACTTGTCACCGTCCTCCAAGAATGCCTTCTTTGACCTTACACGCCTGTTCAGGTCAATAAAAGCCTCTCCATTGATCTTTTGCCTCTTCTTTGGCAGTGCTATATCTGTCTCGTCGTCGTCGTCAGAGTCCGAGAATCGAGGCGTCAAGACCGACGGAGAGGAACGCTTTCCATTGGATAAATGCTTTGACCTTATAGACGATCTTGGACTGCTCTTGCCGGCTGTTGTAGGTGTGGACCGTCTTGAATCAGTGGAGGGCGTGTCACTCACGGCTCGGGCTTTCCCGTTGAGGCTCAGGGACGGAGGTCGATGTTGAGCGGCATTGGCGTAGGAAGGTGTAGATCGAGGGCTTGAGAGGGACTGTGTTTCGCTCTTGACATGCGTTATCTTTTTTTGCGTTTGTAGTGGTCGCGTGCCTTTTTTGTTCAGTGCATCAAACGCACCCATGCCGCCACTCCCCTTCTGTTGCCTTTGGTGAGTTTCGTTTGAACACAATTTACATGCCCCGGGAAGGGATCTCTTACCAAATCGTGGGAAGCTAAGCTGAAAGCCTCCAAAGAGTTGGTTTGAAGTAAAGTACAACGGATGTTGGTCAGTTGAACTGCGGGAATCCTACGAGGCTGAATTTGGCAAGGCTAAATGGCGAGGCTAGCTCGTTGTATTGAAAACGCTAGGTACCTTACAGCAGAATCAGCAACTCAAATTACAGCGATGATACTAGAGCCACACACCTTTTAACGGATAACGTGTCCGATTTTTGAGAAAGTGTAAAGAGACAGTGTCTCTATCGTGCCTTTATTATGTCAGTATTGTAGAGATTCAGTGGAACCTTAAAGCAGGAACGACCTTGAATGCGTGCTCTGTGTTAAAGACGGTCCAAGATCACGTGAATAGTTTGATCTGCTGGTTCTGCCGTCAAGTACCTATGTAAGGAGATTCGTTAAATACTGTAAGCATCCGTAAGGCCTGTCTGCGAGACAGTCACGTGATCAAACCCCCATCGCTAGCCCAATTTGGCGATTTTCATTTTTGGAATTCCAAACATGAATAAACAGAGAACAAAACACGAGCACGCAAACTTGACAAGCAACCATGTAAGTACGATACTGGTCTGGTTTGAGGTATAAAATCACCCTTTCATACCCCCTTTACCATCATGTGTAGTCTCCTAACCCCGCCGTTGGTCAGCGTGCCAGTCATGGCGAGTGACTTTTCTGTAAAAAGCCCTACAACAACTGCACCAAAGATTGCGTCGGTCGATGACCTTGACGCTGTCTGCGAAGATTTGGACCCTCAAACGCACCAAGTTCGATACACCACATTCTATATCTTCGACGATGATGACTACGCCTTCTGGGGCAAGATCCTCAAGCCAAAAAACGACATCACCTTGGAAGAGTATCAGTCGGCATTACAGCGCATTCCGGATGGAGAGTTGTACCCGAAGATGTCGACTGACCTCGAAATATCGAGTGTTCGAAAGCCGTGCGCAGACGATAGGGGTGAAACTTTCGTCAAAAGACCTAATCTTGCGATACTGGACTTGGTTCAAGACACGAGCTTCCTTTCCAATCTACTTCTCAGCGAGGCTCGCATTATGCAACGCATAGCAAAAAACCCTCACCGAAATATCATCGGGTACCGGGGAGTACGTGTAAGGCGCGGGAGAGTCACTGGCATTGTACTGGATAAGCATAAACGTACGCTTTTGGACCATGTTAAGTCACAACGAAGTCTCAATATTAGCTCCCTTATGATGGCCCTTGGCTCAGCGGTGGCTCATTTGCACTCACTCGATCTTGCTCACAACGACATCAACCCTGAAAACGTCTTGGTTGATGATGATGGCTCGTTGGTCCTGATCGACTTCGGTTCGTGTCAGCCGCCTAAGAAACGTCTTCTCACTTCAGGCACACCAGGATGGGCATATGACACTTTCACCCACTCTGACCAGAGAAACGACCTGTTTGCATTGGGGAAAATGCTGCTTTGGCTAGGGAACCCCACGTTCGAGTAGGGCTTTTATTGGTTGGGAATGGGGACGCATGAAAGCTCTCTAACCACTCGAGAAACCATGCAGCAAACGCATAAACGTCCTCTAGGTTACGCTCAGTCTACTCACAGACTCAATTCCAGTATGTGTTCAGATATGCTTCCATTTCCTTCAGCCGTTTCATTGATAGTTCTACGTATTCTTATTTGCAGTGCTATGGAGGTTTGCCCGATAGAAGCCATAGGAAGTAACTGGGTTGAACGGGCTGACTCCAGGTTTCTAGGAATTCGATAGGATATTCCAAGTCCCATGCAATAGAATGAGCTGATGGGTTTTTACCCGGTGGACGTCGTTGAATGTCGCGCGGGCGAAAAAGGACTCGTCCAGAATCCTTAGCACCTAATGTACTCTCATACTGCATAGAGTTACAGGTGTTGACAAGGGCTACGCTGACAAAGCAGGCAGCTCACGGACGTGTGTTATGCTAGATGCGGCCGGCAGCATATTAAAGCCGGCCTGGATTGGTTGCCATAATTCCATAATGACCAACTGGACTGCGTCGTTCAGCTTTCAGCCTGAAGGCCTCATGCAAGTGTCACCCCCATCACGTTTCTGACGAATTATACAACGCCACGTAGATAAGAGCTTCCTTCGTGAATATCTCGTTGGTGACCTCCACCAAGATCTACTACCGGTGAAAGAAAGGTTAGTTGCCAACAATTCCCCCGCAATGTGTTATAATCTCTCTTTCTTGATCCATTCTCCCTCTCAACTTGATCGAGCTATATCTCTAACCTCTCGTAACCTATTATGACGCTTTGAAGTTTCACAATCACATCTAAAATGTTCGTCATCACTATATATTCAAACTTAGGTCTAACCCGGTTCATCTAGGTGCAAACCCCCTGAAACAGTCACAAAGTCCAAAACAATGAAAGATGGCTCTACCAAGACCTGGCAAACATTTATTACTCACGATTGTCTAAACCCCGAGTGTCCGAGTTCGTCTTGTTATACACCACCTCAGCAGCCTTAGCAGGCTTCAGGCAATAGTAGGTACAGAATGATGTTTCCATGATTGAGGCCAATGGCTAACATATGGGATAGCCTAAGCTAAGAAGTAATCTAACAAAGGCATTGGAGGAGGGTTTCGGAATGCTGTTAGCTAGCTGATTGAACTGATGTTACAGAAGACGGAAGTTTATGCCATTGTCAGTCGTTTATTGAGAGCATGTCTTGAGGAATTCCTTTGATAATTTGCAAATCCGCGTGCCGTGAGATGACTGGAAAAGATGGATTCGCTGGTCGTTGTGGTTCAGAGCGACTTATCCCCTTGCTAAATGCATTGCAACTTGTATACTTTGGAGACTCGATGCTCTGCAGGCCACATGTTTTCTCTAACCTAGTAAGATCGTCTCATCCGAGGAATGCATGTCTTACTCTGGTGCATCCGTAACTTGCTCATCTCCGACCTGATGGATATATTAACCATAAGTCAACTGAGGGCAGAGCGCCAATAAGGAGGAAGCCTGAAAGAGTACATCCGAGCCATTTGATCACTATTTTTGTAAAAAGATAAATGATTTTACGATCTGAAGCTTATAATTTTTCACGAAAAAGAAAGACCGGGTTAATTCTAAAAGTTGAACATAGAAATTTCACGGAGGCAGAGCCCACAAAAAACCATGTAATAGAGATTGCGACGCAGCTGAAAAAATCTGGTAATCAACCCACGACTAGATCCGAGTATGCATAGCGCCGATAATTTGATTTAGAGAAGTAATTCAAAAGCAGTTTGCCGAAGAACATGCTTACACAATTACAAAAGTGGACACTCTAGGTAGGTGCTATGCAAGAATAGAAAGGGCAATCTGAGCTACGCAAGTGCCTCACATGGAATTATGTTGCGAGCCCTCTCGAAAAAAAAAGGAGGATAAGACGCAGTCTCATCGACCCACATGCTCACTCTTGAAAATGCTGCCGAGAGTGCATTCATTCACTCTTGATGACCTTCAGGTCTCAAATGAAAAGTCTTGACCGATGAATATATTTTCCACCAATTAATCACGCATATGCTCGCGTTTGTAATCTCCCCATTCTGGTGTACTTATTTAGCCTACGCTAATGTACCTTGTTCGAGGCTTCCGTCTGCGTTATTGTCGGTGTGGTTTAGTAGGACTGCGAAGCGAGGACCAGAATGATCACGCGATAGAAGAAAAGAGAGATTAAATGCGGGGATGGTCCTCTATTAATCGAAAAGGCTGTTACTGTCTTATAAGAGGCAAGACCGATGCTCATGAAGTCTGATAATCGATTCTTAGAGACACTGAGCTTAGAATCAAGGAAAGGGCTGATGGGGCATATACGTCGTTTAAGAGTGTTGAAGATTCATGGTCACTCCCAGGAGAAGATCTACCCTGCATACCCAAAACTCCCAGAATTCATGCAAGACGTACGTTACTTTTTATATTGTAGAGACGTATTTGGTAGGTGACCTGGGAAAGATTGCCCTGTCCTTCATGTAGCTCATGGGATGCCGAACAATACAATCCACTCGAAAGCCAAGAAGGATGCTTCAAGCACGATAAGATTATCGTGGAAAATATTTGTAAAACATGTAGCTCGTGTGGCTGGTCCAGAGGATGGCTAGTATGAGTCGCGAGATTCCTCCAACGTGGGAGATAAAACACACCACATATCGAGAGAATCCCAGCTAACGAAAGGGAGCGTCAAGTTTGTCACATTGTTCAAAAAAGCCATCTGGAAAGTATGAAACGCACGAAGTGCTTGGCTAGCAATCGATCGTATCAAAGTTGTGATAATTAGATGAAGTGTAGGAGGCGAACGAGTTTCGCCGACAAGATCAGCGCACCAATTTCTCCGCCTTGCCAAGCCCTATAATATTTATCATCCCGATTATTAGCCGGTGGACGGTGCCACGACTTTTGATGACCGGCTTCAAATTCTGAGTCACTCAGCTCTCGCTTACCCTTCGACTGGAGCCCAACCTGCTCGTCCAGGTTTGGCACAGTCGAAGCACAATGGCACACTTGACGGCGCCCGAGAGACTCGCTCTCATCAACGAGAACCTCGCCGAAGTTCTGAACCCAGAGATAATTGAAAAGATCATTAATGAAGGGCGGAACCCGAAAATCTACTGGGGTGAGGAGCTTGTACCTAAACCGTGTTGCTGGTGGCAATCACATTAGGAGATGCTAATAAGTCGTTTGATCAGGTACTGCTACTACAGGCCGACCACACTGTGGCTACTTCGTCCCTGCCTTGAAAATTGCCCAATTCTTGGCCGCCGGTTGTGAAGTGATCATACTCCTTGCCGATATTCACGGATTCCTAGACAGCCTCAAATCAAATATCGAGAACATCCAGCAACGAGCCGAGAACATCCAACATAAAGCCGAGTTCTATCGACGTACAATATCTTCAGTTCTTCAAGCAGCAGGAGCGCCAATAGAAAAACTCCATTTTGTGCTGGGTAGCTCATATCAGAAGACTCCCGAGTATATCATGGATATCTTCAAACTCGCATCTTTGACCTCGGAGCATGATGCAAAGAAAGCAGGGGCCGAAATCGTTAAACAGTCGGATAATGCTCCCTTGAGTGGTCTTCTCTACCCCATTCTCCAGGTGCTGGATGAACAGTACCTAGGCGTTGACGCCCAATTTGGAGGTGATTCTTATTTTGATGAAAGATGTATTGGATCTTAGCTTACCTGATTCAGGGGTGGACCAGCGCAAGCTGTTCGCCGCTGCAAAGGAATGGTTGCCTAAAATCGGATATAGAGAGGTATTGATTTTTTTTTTTTGTTATTCCCCATTATTAGTTCGGACTGACGCACATTAGCGCTCCCATTTGCTCAACTCGATGGTTCCTGGATTGCAGGGCGGCAAGATGAGCTCTAGTGAAGAAGGTAATGGCATTCTATTGCTCGCAAGGAATGTACTCAAGACTTGCCAGGAAGCAAAATCGACCTGCTCGATCCTCCGGATGTTGTCACTAAGAAGATACGTAAAGCGGTCGCTGCTCCCAAAGTTGTCGAAGATAACGGCGTCTTGGCCTTCATTGAATTCGTTCTACTTCCAGCCGCCGATCTCCGTGGAAATCGAGAATTTCGCGTCAACCGTGATCGAGATGGTCTAGAGCCACTAGTCTATACCACAATTACCCAGATGCATGAAGATTACAAAAATGATGTGGTAAGTCCAAACGCTACTGTTGTATGTTTCAAAATGTCTAGCAGGACACTAACCGATCCCACAGCTTACACCTCAATTATTGAAGCCCGCAATGGCAGACGCTCTAAATGGGCTTCTAGCTCCCATTCAAGAAGCATATCAGGCTTCAAAGGAATGGCAGGAAATAGCCCTAAAAGCCTACCCGCCAGATAAGCCCCAGAAGAAGGAGAAGAAAGTTAAGGACAAGGGCTCTCGTTACGCTGGTCAAAAAGAGAAAGAAACGACTGGCCAACCCGACGGGGTTGTGGAGCTGCCACATAGATGATTCTAATAGAGTTGTATAGGAAAAATGTCTACTGCCCTACTGCGCTATCGGTCTGGCGAGTCAGGATATTTCTAGATAGACCGCACGGGAGAGCTGCACTGCTTGAGGAATAGGTTACGGTGGAGCTCAAAAGTTTGACGACTACAGTATTTATGACTAGCCAAGCATTCATGATAGACTCTAAGGAGAATGATAGAGGGCAATGAGCCTTATACCCAAGTAGATCCTCTGAAGACTCTGTCTTAGATAGCACTTCGTGAGCGTCGACCGAGTAGCTATATTTTCATATAGGTGTAATGTGTGTTCTTGGTGGGGAAGGTTTCCCTACATTCGGAATCATGCTCTGTCGGAGGGTCATGCATCCATCCCACTTTTGTCTTGCCGCCGGATTTTAATTTTTTTTTTTGTGAAGTGAACAGGCCCTTTCCAACAACCCTATGCGATTACATGTGCCGGCCCAGCAAAACTGCTATACACCTTGCTGCATGTCATAGACCAATTCCACGTCGACATCGCCTACAAGATGACGAGTGGCCCCGAGATTGACTTGAATGATTCTGTAAGTGATGTCAAGGCAGCTTTGAGTCTTGATGTGCATGAATATGGAGCACTCAGAGTACGTGAATATAGCATATTGATCACTTTTCCTGCAATTCCCTAGAATAATTCAGGATAGCAAATGGCCCGTCGCGTGCATCTTGAAATGAGTCAAGACTCCACGACCATGTGGTCCGATCCATGGGTGACATGGTCGGGCATCCCGTCTTCAGAGAAAGAACGCGCCGTCGATAGGCTTCGAGAGTTGTCGGATAGTCTTTACCGTATCCATATCCGGCAGGAGACCATTTTTGCGGGCCTCAGTCATCGCCTTTTTTATACGAGACAGAATTGCCAAAATCGGGCAAGGGCTGCACGGGGTAAAGCACTGCACGGCTCCGCAGCTGGCAAGGAAAGGGATGATGGCGGGACCGAGAGCCAGTGTGCAGCGCAAAGGTAGTAGACTCTGCTAGGATTCCAGTGAAGACTTAACTTGGATATCTCTTTACATCTATTAGATCACCATACAATGTTGAGGCGCGAGGGCGGAAGGCCGCCGATCGTGAATGCTTGGCAAATTATAACATTCCATCCGATGACACAAACTCTTCCGAGTCTAACAGAAAACTTCCCATCTATTTGATATTATTATTATTATTCTAATACATGTAAAGTTTCAAATCATATAACATCTCTCCGGCGCTCAGCATGATAGAGTAGGTATATATCAAGACTTATTATGAAGCTTCCGCACCTCGGGAACTCAGCCTTGCGATCGAAGTCAGTCGAAACCGATGGCAAATTGCACGGCCGCAGCTGCCTCGATGATTTACGTTGCGTGGAAGAAGCTGTGCCTGGCTGAAAGACAAAATAAATGCGAAAGGCACTAGTTGTGTCTGCATGTCAAGAAGGCGCCACGCCCTTTGACATTGACACATTCTTACCCATAAAATCCTCAATGCTCTGATTTTACCTTTCTATTTCTACTGTCTTGTAGGTAGATCTCATTCGTTTCTCAATGCGTCCATGTTTCGTAATCCCAATGATGTTACATCCTCAAATACGGAGCCATCCTCCTGCAGTGTCGATGGGCAGGATCCCCACCTTCACGGAGAGGCGATCTATAATGTAGACAGCAGACGACCCTCATCTTCGAAATCTGTTGCGACATCTCTTCTAGAACAGCAGACCGGAGTCTCTCAAGGTGGCTATGACGACACGAGTAGTGCTGCCGGGCATGTGGCTTTGATGATGTCTTCCTTATTATTGTCTCATTACCACGTACTGGCTGCAGAACACCTTAACCACTTACGAAACTCGACCGAATTCACTCGTCACTCCCCCGAGGCCCAAGAGCTTGGGAAGAGAATGTACTTATATGCCAGTGGACGACTTGCAGCATATGGCATCATGACGGGTTCTAAAGAAGATAACAACCCGGGTTGCCGACATCAGAGATTTTTAGCTGCAATTGATGGTCTCGGCCTGCAGGCATTAGGAAACACTCACGATGCGAGCCATCATCAGCGAGAACCAGGTCAGACGCTCCCTGGACAGATTCTAGTTCAAGTAATACCACGCGCAAATCCTTCTCAGCTGGCAGGCGGTTCCAATGCGAAGGTTATGAGATTGCCGTCTGCCTTTGAAAAGATTTCCGTTTCATCAAGCCCATGGCCGCTTGAGCAATCATTGTCCTCTAGGGGATCCGCCTCTCGGTATCACAAAGATTTTATCGAGTTCGAAATGATCGGCAAAGGTGGTTACGGTACCGTTTATGCTGCGAAGAATCTTATGGACAACCAGTGCTATGCCATTAAAAAGATCCCATTGACCTCTAGAAAGCTTGAGAAATGGTACAAACGTCAAACTGAAGGGATTCAGAATGTGCTGAACGAAATTCGGACACTAGCCGCCCTGGAACATGCGAATATTGTCCGATATTATGGGGCCTGGGCTGAGTCTGATGGGCAAATCCTTGATAATACTGCGTATGGCTATGGCTTCAGATCTGGTAGACCCCGCATGCTGCTGCACGGTAGTCACAAAGGAGCTGCCGAGCCAGCTTCTTCTACAGCTTCAACGCCCAAAGAAAGCAATTCAAGCTGGGAGAAATCCATTTCTGCGCCAAGCTTCAACGATGACAATGGTCCAAACATTGTCTTTGACAACGATACTAGGAGCAAAGACTTCACCTCAGATAGCGAGCGCAAACCAGAATCAGACTCTGGGCATATAACGCAGCCCAGGAGACGAGCGAGTCGGGCAAGTCGCCCTGGTCTACATTTGGTTGGCTCTCGACAGAGTCATGTGCAAAGCGCAGGCACAGACGATGAAGATGTGGAACTGATACCTCGCTCTGGAAGCTTATCCAATCCTCGACTCTCGGACGACTCAACGGATGAGGAAGATGATGAGATATTCACTGATGGCGATGGCCAGAACCAGCTTCGTCCATCGAAGCAGACATCGTCCGCTATCCGTACTGTGACACTCCACATCCAAATGTCCCTTCACCCATTCAGTCTGGCTTCTTACTTGTCGGTCCAACCAGGTCCTGTCAATGCGAATAGAGAAGATGCCCTTGCCACAGCCCCTATCAGACAGAATACAAAACACTGCTACCACCTAGTCCCATCCCTCCGACTGTTCCTAGCGATCCTCTCAGGCGTCGAATATCTCCATTCAAAAGGCGTAGCTCACCGCGACCTCAAACCAGGAAACATATTCCTCTCCGGGCACACACCACCCCCCGGCAGAATCCCCACAGGCTGCGTCAACGTCGCCGACTGTCCCCACTGCCCCCCACGCCCTCCCAAATACCTCACCCCCCGCATCGGCGACTTTGGCCTCGTAGCCCAAATCACCAAGGACGGCTCACTCGCCGTCTCCCCAAACACCACAAGTCCCGAAGCAGCCTCTACAAACGCCATCCTAGTCTCCCAGCCCCAGAAGCCAGTCGGCACGCAATTCTACCGCCCTCCCCAGCATAACACACAAAACGAAACCCTCTCAAGAACAAAGCCGCACCAAGTCGACGCGAAAACAGACGTCTTCGCCCTCGGCGTCATCCTCTTCGAGCTCCTATGTCCCTTCAACACGCGCATGGAGAGGACGTGCAAGCTGGCCGCGCTCACGCGGGGCGGGTGGGCTGGGGAGTTTGTGGAGAGGGTGGGGAGGGCTGAGGCGGAGAGGGTGGCGGAGTGTGTTCGGGGGATGGTGGATGGGGATGGTGGGAGGAGGTGGAGTTGTGGGGTGGTAAGGGGGGTTTTGGAGGGGGTTTTGATGGATCTGACTGGGGGTGAGTAGGTGTTTGGTCGTTGTAATAATGTCAAGATTTTTACAGACTTATTTCTATACCTGAAATCCTCGTATGGGGGCTGATGGTAGTCGGTGGAGGGCTTGTTCAATGTGTGAGCGGAGCACCCGCTGGGATGCACTTGATGTTTAGATTGCGGTTTCGCTGTATTATTTATGTCCTGTGCCAGTTACAATCGCGTACGACAAGATTGTGGAGGTAATCAATGCCTTTTTGAGCATCTCGAGGAGATCGCTATTCTATTATCCTATATGCACACCCCATCTCTTCTCTAAATGCAACACAGTCAGTGGGGTCATCTATCTTCCCCCGGACCCGCATCTTCATCCCCTGACTCACCATCCTCCTTGAACACATATCTCCAACACACATCCCTCGCCTTCTCCTCCACGCCAACCTTGCCCCGCCACCTCTCCACACACGCCGCAACACGCGCGTCATCCCCCTTCTTCCCTCTCATCTCCTCCAACATGTCCTCCTCGCTCGGTAGCCCGAACTTCCACTGGTGCTCTCGGTAGTCCCTGGTAGTCGCTAGCTGGAGCTGCTCCGTCGGCCGCGGGACGCGCCAGAATTCCATTGCCAAGGAGTCGAGTCTTTTAGGATCGGGGACGGTGGACCATTTCGGGGGGCGTTTCTCGATGAGTTTGGCTTTGATTCCCTCGTTGAAGTCGGAATTTGGGTGGGACATGAATTGGCTGGCGACGGCGTGTTCACGGGTGAAGGTTTGGTGGATGGATAGCTTGCGGCCGAGGGACATTTGCTCGAGGGTCACAGCGAGGGAGAGGGGGCAGCGTTGGTGGAGGGTGTCGAGGGTCTTTTGCGCCCATTCAGCGTTGGGTTCCTGGTTGGAGACTTCCGATTCGAGTGCTGAATAGACTTGATCGAGGTGATTGAAGTGGAAGAAGCGATCGATGGCTAAGCGAGAGGCGCCGAAGAGGTTTGGGTTTGGGGAGGGAGAGGTGGGAAGTTCTGTGCAGAATTCGCGAAGCGTGGCGTCGATAATATGGTTGCGCTGGGGAAGGCTGTAAGTGTCAGGAAAAGTGAGCTCTGCGAGGCGAGTAGTAAGTGGAGCGAGAACTGAGGAATCGAGGTAATGGGTGGCGATGCCGGCACGGTAGACGTCTGGCCCAACCAGTCGTGCAGAGGTCATAGCGAGGTAGGCTCCTAGACTACCATCGAGTCGAGGAAGAAAGAACGACGCGCCGACATCTGGAAAGAAACCAATGTCTGTTTCTGGCATTGCAAAGACTGTTTTCTCTGTCGCAATCCGGAAAGGAGCATGAACCGAAAGACCGACCCCGCCACCCATAGTGATACCATCCATTACGGCGATATACGGTTTGTCGTATGTGGCAATATAATGATCTAATTGGTATTCTTGGGCGAAATAATCTTTGGAAGCCTGTTGGCCTTCTGGAGTCTCATTCTGCAAAGCAAGGGCTTGAACATCTCCTCCAGCGCAAAAAGATTTTGTTCCAGCTCCTGAGATCATGATAATATTTGCTAGGTCAGACTTTTCCCATTCCGCCAGACGGGGCATTATCTTCCGAATCATAGAACCATCTAGAGAATTGAGTTTCTTTGGTCTGTTAAGCTCGATACTTCGTACACCGTACAGCGAGCTGAAAAGGACATCAGATGGGTCGTCATCGGGTCGCTCTTTGGGGAATTTGAATGTGCCATCGGACTGCGACCTCGACATCTAGAAACGTTAGCAGGAATGATTAATTGTAGTAGAACCGCAACGAACGCTCGACTGATCCCGCTTGAGAATCTTTGCGCGCAGTGGCATAGTGACCGAGGCCCTCGCCCACGGCAAAGATGGCGCTATAGAGTTGGCAAAGCGCGCAAAGCAGGCATGACAGGGTCGCAAAGACATCGAACTCCAGGGAAAGACCCAAAAATGCTCTGTCAAGTTTCAAGAAGCTTTGCGGTGATCAGCGTAACCTCGGGTACATTTTTATGGACCTCGATTGGCGAAGAGAAGCTGCTTTTTCGGGTGGAGACGCCCCGATCTCGCAAGGCTGAGAAACTTTTTTGGAGTCATCGCGAGGCTGCGGATTTCAAAGCCGTGGGGTATGGTCTTGCCTGTCCGCCTACAAACTTCTTTTGCGTTCAAACTAAGTTGCTTTCCAGTCCTTTTGAATCTGTCCCCTTCGAATAGTTGAATCGAAATCAATATCGCAATTTCATCTCCGTTGGATGGAGATCGACAAGCCAGTCCCCCTACCCCCGCAGCAGAATGCGGCGACGTGCGTGGTAGCATTTTCTCTTCAAAGTGATCGGACTAACAATAGCTGTAGAATTCTTTGCTACAACTGCGGCGCTCCAATAGATGGCACGTCATCGGCAGGTGCTCTTTGCTATGACTGCATCAAACTCACCGTCGATATCTCGCAAGGTATTCAACGGGAAGCAACACTACATACTTGCAAGGGTTGTGAAAGATGGTTACAGCCTCCGAACTCATGGGTCGTAGCTGCGCCAGAATCAAGGGAGCTTCTTGCGCTCTGCTTACGCAAGCTTCGAGGTCTCAACAAGGTCCGAATCATCGATGCTAGTTTTCTCTGGACCGAGCCCCACTCGCGGAGAGTCAAAGTGAAGATCACCATTCAACAAGAAGCCTTTGAAGACACAATCCTGCAGCAGACGTTTGAAGTAGAATATGTGGTGGCAACTCAGCAGTGCCCTGATTGCGCAAAATCTTATACCGCAAACACATGGCGTGCCGTTGTCCAGGTCCGTCAAAAAGTGCCTCATAAAAGAACGTTTCTCTACCTTGAGCAACTTATCTTGAAGCACTCGGCGCATAAAGACACGATCAATATCAAAGAGACTAAGGATGGCTTAGATTTCTTCTTTGCTCAACGGAATCATGCCGAGAAATTTGTTGAGTTTCTGACAAGCATGACGCCTGTCAAGGTGAAGAAGAGCCATGAGTTGATCTCAATGGACATACACACCTCGTCAAAGTCCTACAAGTTCAGCTTCTCGTGCGAACTAGTACCCATCTGCAAAGATGACTTAGTGGCTCTTCCAATCAACTTAGCGAAATCTATGGGCAACATTTCTCCCATCACAATCTGCTACCGTGTCGGGACATCTGTCAACCTCTTGGATCCTCAAACTTTACAGACCGCGGATCTTCCAACTAACTTGTACTGGCGCACACCTTTCCGATCACTTGCGGACGTACAGGACCTCGTGGAATTCGTCGTGCTTGACATTGAAGCAGCGGGACAATCCAGCGGACGATTTTTCCTTGCCGAAGCAACGGTCGCACGTGCTAGTGATCTCGGAAGGAATGATGTGACTTTCTTCACACGTACACACCTTGGGGGAATTTTACACGTCGGCGATTCAGTCCTTGGGTATTCGTTAAGTGGAACGAATTTTAACGGCTTTGAATGGGAGGCTATCGAGAAAAACAACAAATATGCGTCGCAGATTCCTGACGTTGTTCTGGTGAAGAAGTTTTATTCCAGGAAGAAGAAGAGCAGAAATTGGAAGCTTAAGCGGATGGAGAAGGATGAGGGGATGCTTGCGCCAAAGAAAGAGGACCAGCAGCGGCTGGAGAACGACTTTGAAATGTTTCTGCGGGATGTTGAAGAAGATAACGAATTGCGACAGACGCTGGCACTGTATAAAGCGAAACAGAAAGCTAAAGCAGACAGGATGGAAGGTGTTGAAGGCGCGGATGCAGCTAGTATGGCAGAGACGGAAGAGAGCGAAGAAGGTGATGTACCGAAGATCAATGTCGATGAGCTCTTGGAAGACTTCGATGAATTGCAAGTCAACGACGAGACATAGAAGTCTTAGAGGATCGAAATTAAAGACTCTTTTTATCGTGTGCCGCCGATAATATTACTTGAAAACCCTAGTCAAAGAGCACGATAGTAAACGTATCCCTTTTGTGCCCCTTATCTGTAGTGCGTGTTCCGACCTCGTAGCTGCTGTCTGCAAGGGACGCCTCGCTAAATCCACGCTTTGTGCGGCCACGCCTGCCTTAGTATCTCGAAAGGCTCAAAGCTCGCTTCACAAAAATACCCCCGCGCATCCCTCCATTTTCCCCAACAGCGTGCTCATCATGGCCGACGCGCGCAGAAACACCTTTCTCGACCTTGGCTCTAGCGACGATGATCAAGACGATCGGGGCTATGACTCTGAAGCAGGCGAAGCATCTAAAGGTGTTAGATCGATTACACGACAACCTTCGACGCACGTGAAGAAAAAGCGCAAAATCTCGCCTTTCAAAGCAGATGAAGATGATTCGGATGGGCTACTCTCAACCACTGCTTCAGCGAGGGCACCAGCATCAACTACATTAAATTTGGATAGTCCGGGGGCGGGGAAATCAATAGCTGGGACATCGGGCTCTCAAGCTATAGTCAATTCAGGATTGCGAGCAAAGCAGCCCGGGACACCCGTAGCAAAAAATGTAATGTCTCAAAAACAGAACATTGAATCTACCAGCAGAAAATCCACCAAACCTGGCGTTGTCTACCTAACGTCCCTCCCTCCATATCTCAAACCGGCCGCTCTTCGGACTCTATTCGAGCGGCGTGGTTTTGGTCCCATCAACCGTCTGTTCCTCACTCCTACTTCTACCACCACTACATCAACATCGCGACGAAACAAGCGTCAGACGTACGCCGAAGGTTGGGTAGAGTTTGTCTCCAAAAGGACAGCAAAGATAGCAGTTGAAACAATGAATGCTCAAATCATAGGAGGTAAGAAGGGCGGCTGGTATCATGATGATCTGCTTAATATGCGTTACCTGCGAGGTATGAAGTGGGACGATCTCATGGCGCAATTCAGGGAAGAGAAGCGAGAAGAGGAGGTTCGAAGGGAAGCAGAGAGGGAAAAGGCAAGGAAGGAAGCCAAATTATTCATGGAGGGGGTGGAACGCAGCAAGGCAGCGGAAGGGATGGAGAAGAAGAGAAGAGGAAAGCAGAAAAGGGCTGGAGAACAGCTTGATACGGGAACGGCTCAGGATCTTGTTGACACTGAAACAGATGCAAGGAACTGGGAGCAGTTTGAGGTCCAAGACCATGCCAAAGGGGTCAAGCGGGTAAAGGACGGATTGAGCGATGACGTTAGAAACATTCTAGGCAAGATATTTTAATACGAAGTCGGACAGAATGATGAACAAAAGGAATCGTCAATCCTACCGCCGCATAAGCTTGAAGAATTAGACTATAAATTGGAGGATCGAACGAGTAGTGAGTCCGGGCCTATAAGGTCTGTGACTCTGTAATACCTACGTTCATTGCATAGCCTGGTCCCAAGGGCGGCAGGCATGGGTAATGTTTCTTGACCGTCTCCATGAACAGGGGCGCTCTACAAACACTACTGGTGGCCATGATGGCTAAGGTTTCTGAATTCATCGACGCCGACATGGAGCAGTTTTATTCTTGGCACATCAGCGGCGCAGTATGAGCAACACACAACACTTTCACAAATGATATTAGAAAAACCACTCGAAATTACCATAAGAGCTACTCAAGGACCATATCATTGTTCAATTGACGGCATTGAAGATTATTCTTCGGTCGTCCTTGGAGCTTGAAGTTCAGGAAAATTAAATTGGCCGGCGCCAGATCGACAGCCAAGGGCGTCGCTAAGGCGGGAAGGCCGGTCGCCCGAAGAAGCCGCACGATGCTGAGATGAACAAGTATTAAAATTCATAACCTTGATGACTTCAACAGGGACTTTATTAATGGCAACCCTGTCTGCTCGAAGGAGCAACCCGCTGTTGCTTTTTGATCAGCTCTTGCCAAGTCGGCACGTCTCCTGTGACCTCGCATCTTCCATGCCACATGTTCTACGACGTTTCGTTTTTCAAGGAGTAGGAGATTGCCTCCGTTTCCCTCTGTGGGCCATGGGAACATCGGTTGGTGAAGATCCCCGTCTGCCCCTGAGCGGCGCGCCTGGCATGACGCCAAGGGAGGCTGAGCGCTAGAAGCATCTGCAACCCTCTCCACAAATCGCCGTTCTGCTCCCCTGGACGGCTAACCTGTTCCTGGCGCCGTTCATCCATCGCCGGCCGACTAGCTGATGGTGGCTTACCTGTTTCTGGCTGGTCCAGCCAGTCATGGCGCTTCGTCTATGCGAATGTCAACAAATTTTTCCTGGACGGAGTGCAACCATGGCCGACGATGACGATGCTCGGAGGGAGGCACGTATTATTTCAAGCCATCCTTCCCGTGACCATCCCTTCTTTCCTTCTCCATCCACGTCGACACTCGTTACCTCGATCACTCCGGATCAGACACATTCGTTCACAACAGTATATCATCGAGTAATCCCATTGCCAAAACCCCACGCATTCAGTTGTTGTGGGTTTCTTTATTCTTTGTTACTATTTCATACTTAGTCCACCCTTGCATAATCGAACCCAACACATTCCAGACTTCACCATGAAGACCTCAAATTTTTTGACTCTATCCACCGCCCTCCTCTCCTCCACCGTCTCCGCCTACTGGAAGGGCTTCAATGTTGGAGCCCAAAATGCAGACGGCAGTTGCAAGTCCCAAGGTGACTGGCAAGCCGACTTTGTCGCTATGCACGCCCTGCCTGGAGGCTTCACATCAGCCCGGGTATACGCGGCCTCAGACTGCGGCACCCTTGCCAACGCCGTTCCCGCCGCCCTAGCCACAAACACCGATCTTCTCGTCGGCCTCTGGACCGAAGACGACGCCCATTTCGAGGCCGAGAAGCAAGCCCTCCTGACCGCCATCCAGACCTACGGCAAGGACTGGATCATCGCCGTCTCCGTCGGCTCAGAAGATCTCTACCGCAAGGACACCGATCCCAACAAGCTCGCCTCCCAAATCCGTGACGTCCGCGGCATGCTCTGGGGGCTCGGCGCTTCCGATAAAGAAGTCTCCCACGTTGACACCTGGACCGCGTGGGTCGACCCCGCCAACGCCCCCGTCATCGAGGCTGTCGACTTCCTCGGCATGGACGGCTACCCTTACTTCCAGAACGCCAGCATCGACGATGCGTGGAACGTGTTCTGGAAGAGCGTCTCCGACACGCGCAACGTCAGCCAGGGGAAGTGGGTGTGGATCACCGAGACTGGCTGGCCGTGGAAGGGCCCCGACTACGGCCCAGCTCAACCTAGCGTCGGTAATGCGCACGCGTTCTTCACTAGCAGTGGGTGCGAGGCGTTTGACGAGGGGCATACGTTCATGTATTCACTCTCTGACTACGCGGCGGAGACGAGCTTTGGGATCTTAGACGCTAACCGGCAGCCTATCTATGATACGTCTTGCGCGTTCTAGGTCGAGGGCGGGTGAGTCAAGAGGTCTGATTGGCATTTAGCGAAGCTTTGGCGGATACAACGGTCACTGGGCGCTTAAATGATAAGGGTTAGAGAGAATGGTGATTAATCTTCGACTGGTATATATTGTTAGTCTTAATAGACTTGCGTAGCATACGCACTTTGACCTCTCAACGAATTGCTCTGTGACCCATCTTATTGTTCCTCGTGTCGCATGGTGCCTTCCGCCGTTCTGACGGTTCTAGCTAACATAGCTCTTGCTTTATATGTTCTTTATTTTGCAACACCTCGCTTTCATCAACACATCAAACAGTACTATAGAGGTCACCAAGCCCTGTCTCGCCCACCGCTGCTCAAAGACTTTCCTTTCCCTCTATGTTCTCCATTGCTCACCTCGCGCCGCTTACAGCCCACGAAAATCGGCGTCCCTGACCGCGCACGTTTAATATTTACCTAGTTAGTACCTCGAGACTTCGAACCCTTAACACACATCCGCACGGGTATAACTGCTCTCAATACCGCTGCGAGCCACTACGCGTGGGTCGATGCTCAATTCGTGCCGAGACCTAGCTCCGTCCCTTAATGTGTGGGGAACAGAGATACCATTGCTTCAGGCAGACCAAGCGTTTCCCCAACATATATTATCATAGTACGGCTTTGCACATTAATTGCACCTGATGCGGAGGATTGATGGAGCTGCTCGGCTTCGAAGAGGAGGGCATTAGCAATTATATAAAGGACAGGAGCCTGTTGTCGTGGTGTCAGAGGATGTTCATCCCCTGGACTAACGGGGCTAAGGAAAGACAGGAAGATGTGCTGACAGGAGACACCACTCTTGCAGTCGCTTTATGAAGGTGCGGATTGGAGCTTCTTCGCTGCTTGCTCCACCGCCTTAGCAGTGAGCTTTGTCTTACGGCTTGAGGGCCGCATCACGAAGTAGATGTCATGGAGAGCTTCTTCAGAACAAGAAAACAATGATGGAGTAAATCTGCAATTACTTCTTATCCTATACTATCCGGCAGACAGATTGTGCGCGACGCTAGTCCACCAAGAGGACAGAAAATACTCCGACTTCGCCCCTCCCACAGACTACGCGACAGCAGTATTTCCGTCTCGCTGGACTATTCTCTACTTCATATCTCGCCGGAGCATCATCTGCAGGTTAGGCAAACACTGGTCTTCCCTGATTGTCCTTCACGAGCTGACTCTTCGTGGTTTCTACCATGTCAAGGATATCGGACATCGTCTGGTCGAACCTTGCTCTTGAACCTAGAGATTCGTCCACTGAGCAGAGCAAGAGAGCTAGATTTGAGGACTTCCACCCCATGCGTAGTGATCCTTTAGGACTTTGCAGTACCAATGATATCTGGAAGGCAATTGCCAAGCCAACCAAGGCTATTGAATAGGAAAACCAGGCCCAATTGACGGAGACACAAGTCGAATTGATAATGACCTCGCCTTGAGCATATCCTGTTGGACCGTTTCCAGTTTGTCTAATGGTCGCTGTCATAACATCTGAGAGATTCTGCATGAATCCATTCATAGATGACAGACTTGCCCCTGCGCTGAGTACATTTCTGCCAATGATGGTCCCGCTCGGCGCCGTCTCTCCCATTTCCACTGTCAGGTCATCGAGAGTAAGAGTGAGTTCTGAACGTAGGCCTAACATCGTTTCGTACCCGAATTGCCAGACACAGTCCTCAGGGAAGTACTGTCTAGTTCCCGGTTCGGAACTTGAGGGGTCTTGTTGGGGAGCGTTATCGATATTGGTAGTGTCCACTACAATTAGACCAGGGCCTGAAGTTGCACTTGTTGTACAATTTTCCCATTGACCATTTCTAAGTGCCTGACGTGTTGCGAGTTTATAAATGACGTGATCCTGATCCACAAAGAATAGCTGGTTGAGACCCATCGGTACACTTGAAACCAAGGTTTCAGTTAGGACCGTATTTCTTACCGAAGCATTGTATGTCCGAAGGCAAGGCGTTAGGTTGCAGCTAGATGCTACGGGACTCGGCACATCACCCTGGAAATTCAAAGTCAACACCGTGAAATCCATGACGTTGGCCTGGGTAGGACTTGTGACACTTGTGGCGAGAAGTTCCCCGTCACCGACCGATCTTACTGGAACAACACTGCAATCATTAATCCCAGTGTTGCTGCAACTTTCGTCAGAGCCAGGTATCGTAAAATTCCTTCCGCTCGGCCCTGATCCAGGTTTCACCAGTTTACTGGCGTCTGAGCAAGAGTGGCAAAGGCCGACTGTGGAAAATTGAGGGAATGTGCAGTTTCCCGATTCGCATTGGACTGCATCAAGGGATGAAACATTTGCCGGTGGATTCACCACTGCCGTGTTGATCGCAACTGCCATAGGCTCATCGACCTCAACATCGTCTGCTCCTTGGTGGAAACCTTGGTTGAGATAAGCGCTGGTTCGTGAAAGTGTTGCTTGAGAATTCGGATTACGTTGGGGACACCCAACGTATGAGACAATCTATTGGGAAAAAGGATCTACTGCTATGCCGAGCAATATCAATAGAGCCCCGAATTTTGCAACATAGCTCGTGAAATTACTATTCACAAGTAAGCAAGTGAGTACTTCAACGGTAAACGAAGTTCTCGCTTACTATTTTCGCAGTCTAAATAGCGAAAAAGGATAGGTCCAAAAATGACGCCAATCTGGACTGATACTCTCATTTTTAAAGAGGAGTCGAAAGGACCCCCAAGGACCGCGGCTCGCGGAGTCAAAGTTTTCCATGTCGACAAGATCTCTTGGACGTTGGCAAAACCACTGCCACTTCAACTGGCTAATGCCTGCCTGCAAAGTTAGAAAAGTGATCTCATTGAAGTGGCAAGAGGAACTCAGACCTTCAGTCACTGGAACCAAGACGCCAACTTTCAAAAGAGCCGTAAATACAGATATCAGTGCGTTTATTGTGATATGAAAACGCCATTGAGGCAAGGGCCTATTCTGATACATGGCAAGGATCGTTGCCATCGCTACCAAGCAAATCACCGCTAGAGCACAACTGAGAGCTTCGATGACCCATCCGTACCGCAATAATTGTGCGAATCTCCTCCAAGTGAAGCGCTTTGGCCACCGGTTGGACTTTTCATTGCTCTCGTTGAACTTCTCTGTTTTGGGTAAGGAAGCGGACGCGTCCTGTGATTGTAGTAACGAGCTGTCTTCCGTAGACTCATTCTGTGAATTTTGCACGACTGCTGATGAATTTGCTTCTAGAAGAGTTTCACTTGGCTGTTGGGCATCGCACTGTTCGTCCTCTGAAGACCTGGTTCCAGTACAGCTCCTCGACTCCAACGTTAGTTCAATTGAGGATTCTCTTTCGACACCCTGTTCATTCTGTCCGGATGATAATCGGTCATCCTGGTCCGCAGCATGAGGGTTGGGTCGACTTGCCATGGTAGATACAGCTCTCTTGGACTTAAGAGTAAATCCTGAACACGAAAACTATCTGAGAGTGGAGAAACGGAATCACATGTTTAAATGCTGTTGATAAGAGCTGCCTACCTCCACTTCGCACTCAGAGCCTTGCATGATGTCCCGTGTTGTTGTAGCAGTGTAACAAATGATTAACCCAATCAGACATGCTCAAATTTTCAAAGAGAAACCGAGTTTCAGCCACATTGGCAGCGCTAGAAGAGAACTCAGAGGGGTCCAAGTCGAAGCTCGAGGGATTCATCTTGTATGCCCCTGCCTTCCTCTGCATGCATGATAAGTCGACAAACTACCTGCAGATTCGAATGGTAAAACAACCTAGATATTCAACTTGGACATCATTCAGAGTGATATCAAAGTAAAGATTTAATCACCGTATTCCTAAGCTTCCACCAGTCCGAACTTTACTACGATGCAAAACAGCTCTGAAGCAGCGCGATGCTCAAGGCGCTAAACTTGAGGCTTTTGTATGCACTTCGTCTTTCAGGCAATTTAAGGCAACCGGTGCTCATCCACTTGATACACCACATCACTTTGATCTTGATTCTTATCTTTGCATCTGCAGATTCGATGCTGTGGAACGCGACCGAAACTAAATAAGAAGTCTTAGCGTGAATGTCCGGGATGCAGCAAGGAACATGGCGAATAGTACATTCACGCACCTCGGCTCCAAAGATAGTCTCTACACCACACAAAATCCAATCTCATTTTAGGCTCAAGGGGTAGATTTGTACAGAGCCAATAAATGCGAGCGGTTTAAACGTATTTAGTCTAGACAATGCCTGGTTGGACAGGTTTCCCGCGGAAATAGACTTCCGCGCGACCCGTCTGCCTGCGTACTCGAGGCTCGGTGACAGAAATCGTGGCCCCCTAGCGGTTAACAATTGGCCTGAAGAGCGTGAGGGAGGGGCCACGACTTCTGTCACCCTGTGTTGACTGCTTCTAGTCTTGACACCTTAAATAAAGCGAATAGGACAAAAATATGCCCTTCGGCCCCAAGCTCTGCACCCTCTTTGCAGATGAGTGCCCCCTCAGCTGTCAGGGCTAAGAGAGTCAGCTGGTTGTAATCAGAGACAGTGCTTTGTCTTCTAAGCAATAGCCGGGCTGTTTCGATGTGTCTGCGACACAAAGTTCGTCAAAAGAGTTGCTTGTTCTGGGAAACTTCATAAGCGCAAGTCGTACAAAGCTGACATTAGGATTACCCATTAGTCCGGCTCTACCTTAGACAATATCTACTTTTGATGCGGTACATTGTTCTTGATACCGGTGCGGATGCGCGGTGAAGTGACGAAGATTCCTACGCGTGTTCTGTGGGGATGTTTGATTGGGCGCGGCGGTCTGGCTGGCAGGCTGCGCTCCAGGGGGGGTTGTGAGGGCGGTGGGGGTTGGGATGGACTGAGTTTCTCGCATGATTCAGACGACGAGGGCGGGGGACGGCTGCTACGGGTCTTGTGCGTACAATGAGGCCGAGTGTTAGGGGGCTTAGGTTTATAAGATTAGGGAGGATGAGGGAGATGTTGGATGTAAAAAGAGCGGGGCTTTGAAGGGTGGTATTGCGGGGGAGGAGAGAAGGGGGTTTTATGTAAGGGAGATAGATTGATATGATATGTGTAAATGAAGGCTGGTGCTCAGATAGATGGTTGGGACATTGTATGGGTTTTTGGGCCGGTGTCGGCGGTGAAATACGCTTAGAAACTCTCAAAAGTGCTGTCTGACAAGTGGGATGATGGCCTCAAAAGGGGTGCCTGCTCTATGTCAAAGTAGATCCTAAATTGTAAATTTTGCTATTACAGGTTGATTTGAAAGATTACGTGTACATGCAAAAGTCAGGTCGTGCTACCGAACGTTCATGATCGACTTGCTCGATGTATGAGTACAAGTTCATCATTCATATGAGGTTTCGTAACATGAAAGCTTGAAAACAGAGATCGTGAAGACAAAAAGCAGGCAGGTAACATGCACATCTGGATGTTGTCACTTACCAGCCGCAATGAAAAAGCAACTTGAGGTCAACGCTGGAAAGGAGATTGCACACGAAAGTCTTCAACACTGTGAGGGGAAGGTAATTCGAAAACTGGTAGAGAAGTTGACAAAAGCTAAGTAGGCCACCAATGATCCAAGCTAAATGATTGTCGGTAGGTACGATGCTTACCGAAGTCAGGCGGACCTACTTCGTCAATGCACTACAAATGCCAGATACCTCGAAATTGAAAAAAACTCGGCGTTGAGATCAAAGCTTGACATGGTCAGGTGTGGCGGAACCAATAAAAGATAGAAGGCAAGATGAAACAGCCTGCTAACGCGGTCTTCTCTATGGTAGGTTTCGTATATCCGCTCATTCCAGCTCTCCTGAGAGCGTCCCCAGCAAGTTCAATCTCAGTGGTAAGTTGCAATTTTCCCAACCCACTTGCTGGCTTTCGAAAGAGGTCCGGGTTCACATTTCCTGACTCTATGCATTTCCGAGCAGCCTTGAACATCATAAGGTGATCTTGAGGACCCTGAGTGATGCCATCGAAGTGGTGTTGTGTGGTGGAGGGAAAAGAGGTAGAAGGAAAGCATGACGAGAAAGCATGCATTAAGCCAAGACTTCATTGTGTCCCTGCGCGCCTCTTGTCCGAATAGAGCTCTTGAACCCTTACAACTAATCAATTATTATAAGACATGCTGAAGACCCAATATAAATTAACCATAAAAATTAAAATCGGGCAAGGATACCGGCGCGTATATATTTAAGCTTATTCTATACAGGCCATTGCGAGTTGAATTTTGAGAAATTCCTACATAGTTCCCCGGCGCGTCGTAACGCATCCGGGCTTTTCTCTTAAGGCCACTGTAGGACCGAATTAACACTTCACACTTTGGTCCTTCGGCATCTTGGAGAAAGGCTGTAGCGTAATAGGTAGTCATCTCCTCGCCTCGACACGCACTGCTGTCACGCGATTGGATATTTATAGCACAGGAGCGATGTCTGCGTCGACATGACGTCTTCAACCTTCCTGTCCCCGGCCAGGCCGTACAGTCTCAACGGATCGTGAAGCGAAGTTTGCAGCGCATGCGTCTTCACATCCCGCGCGATTGCGTCGTAGTCGTGCAGCCGGGTGGCGGGCGCCACGCGCTGCCACTTCCACCATAGCCGGTCGATCTGCGCATGATGCACGAAGAAGATGGGGTCTACGCTATCGTCAGCAGGAGCCGAGAGGACGTAGGAAACAATATTCAGCAGGGAGAGGGGAAATCACACCGTTCGTCGACCAGGGCATGGGCATCTCGCCGCCAATCCCACGGTGTACCCATCTGTGCGGACCGTCCTCGAGTCCGAAGCGGAACTCGTGGTACGTCCTTGCGTTTGCTACCAAACCCTCCACAATAGGCGCTGTGTAATTACGGCCGTGCATGTTTTGCGGCGCAAAATTCCGGCGCAGGCAGTGAGGGGCTGGGTACTGCGGCGCCATGTGAGCGAGCGGCCCGTATTCTAAGCAGTGGTCTGAAGAGCTCCCGTTGCCGCCGAAACCTGACTCGGTTGACCAGACCGGCGACTTTTCCGGATCGGCTGCATCAAGAGTCCAGTCCCAATACCTTTGAGGTTCAAGGGATATTAGTTGTTATTTATTCACGGCGGGGACGGTCACTTACGCCAGATATCCCTCGTACCCACATTCGCGCCGGAGCGCATCTTCGTATTGCTGGAGGTAGTAGCGGTGCCATGGGAGAGAAAGAGGTACTCTATGTGCTTTGCTGGGTAAGTGTTAAGTACTGCTCAGAAAAACATTTTTGTGCCGTACTTGTGTTGAACATTCCCAGGTGGGAGTACACGAAGTCATCGTACCGAGTTGAATTGAGCCCCATACGCGAAGGGCTTTGCGTGAGACATTGAACGGCAGTGATATATCTCTGTCGGGCGTCAAGCGATAGCGTTCGCCATTCTTGGCGAAGTGCTGGGTTATGACCTTTATGGAAAGTCAGCTTTCTTAGATACCACTTTCCAACAGAGGCCACAGTAAGGAATAGCTAACATTCAGAAGAAGATGTTGCCTGGGGGTTGATAATGGCGCTGATCGTTGTAAGAAGGACAATTAATGTTGTCGATGCTAGAATGCTAAAGATCACTAGGGTCAGAGTATCTGAACATCGCCTGTGGGAGACCTGTGGTGTCTTGGATCCGGTTTCTTTCTTAAGCAGCAGCTCATAGCCCGAAGAAGCAGCCTCTTCACTAGAGAGTCTCTCTTCATCTTCCATAGTGATTGCAGAGCATAAAGAAGTGTTAAAGCTATTGCGTACTCAAAGGTGCTGTATTAGGGAGAATAAAGGCTCCCTGACCTACAGGTATGGTGTAGATCGGATATCCTGAGTTCACGTGTGGACCATCTCCAGTTAGGAGATAGGACGAACTTCGCAAGAAGATAAGCATGAAGCAAGGAGAAAGTCATACACACTCCATAGCGAACTACCTAAGGCCTTCCGGACAGTGTTCTTAGGTGCAGGATTGTGTGTCAAGGGTAAATTTTGGGGCTTTGGACCTATCTCTGGCTTGGGAATTCGACTGCGTGACTGCCCCTACCCACCTTCAATACATACGTCATAACGCTCCGCTTAATTCGCACCGTACAGAAAGTCGTTGGAGACTTGGACAGATGCTTGATCGGCTCAGAATGATCGACCGGTTGGAGGTTAAGATGAGCCTCTCCGCGGAGCGCTTCGTGACCCGAACGGAAAGCCAGCAGTGGGCAGATCACAACGGTCGGAATTCGGTTACTGGTGTTCAGGGACAAGATCATCTCGGATTTGGTATCGGAAACAGTGTTACAGCTCACGGTAATGCATGATGCCATCATCAAAGGCCATACGCACGAGAGCGGCGTCGACACGACGGAGTGGAGTTGCCACAGACAGATAGCACGTGACTTTATATTTATCACGTGATCTCGTTCAGCCTCCAACGCCCCACAGTCACGACAGTAACGTTGTTGGGCTGCACTTGCCCAATAGGCTCTAGGGGCCTGTATTTACCTGACTCCCTTACAACACCTTTCTAGTCCAATACAACAACCTTACAGCCCCCCCTAACAACGTGTAGCCCGACAAGGACAAAAGCAGGCGACATGGAAATCGTATTGGAGTACACGGCACGACCAGATAGAGAGCGTTGGCAATGGTAGCGGCAAGAATTAGCTTTGGTTGCATAGCTGCCTAATTTCTAGTGCTAAACGAGCGTGCAAAGTATTCTAGGAAACCATCTCATCGTGTCAAAGGAGCGTGTACAGTATCCTGGAAATCAACTTAACCCAATTCACTCGAAAGCCACAAACAGCTTCTGCTTCCCCTCAACCTCCTGAAATGCCCTTGTAGGATCATGCTGTCGTCCATGTTCCCTAGAAATTGGGGCTGACGACCTCGCGCTTGTAGAAGGGGGACTCTACGTCACGCTTGTAGAAAGGAGACTCCACGTCAGCCTCTCGTTTATAGAAGGGAGATTCCACGTCTGCCTCGCGTTTATAAAAGGGAGACCCCACGTCGGCCTCGCGTTTGTAGAAGGGAGATTCCACGTCGCGCTTGTAGAAGGGAGATTCCACGTCGGCCTCGCGTTTATAGAAGGGGGATTCCACGTCGCGCTTGTAGAAGGGAGATTCCACGTCGCGCTTGTAGAAGGGAGATTCCACGTCGCGCTTGTAGAAGGGAGATTCCACGTCGCGTTTGTAAAAGGGAGACTCAACATCACGCTTGTAGAAAGGAGATTCCACGTCGCGCTTGTAGAAAGGAGACTCCACGTCGCGCTTGTAGAAGGGGGACTCCACGTCGCGTTTCTCGGTGGAGGACTCGATGGGTATGCCCATGACAGTGACGGCACCAATGAGGGCAGTGAGGGTGATGGAATAATGCATATTGATTGGATTGACTGGTGGATAAGACAAAGTCTTTGAGAGATACGAGGATTTTAGTGTAGTTGAGTATATGCTTGAAAGCCGGTAGTGTAACAAAAGTAACTCTGAGATTTCAAGGAGGAATTTAATCATACCTATGAGACTTTAACAGCTTCGCATTACCCGACGCAGTGTTGTTGGCTTTCACTCGAACTCGCTCTTTCCGTCGGGAGACCTCTCGGAACCGTAACCCTCGGTCCGATATCCCATGGAGTCGTCCTTGAGAGCATATTGCGCGAGACGTCGAAGACATCACAGCACATACTTAGATTGGAGAAGATCATCACGGAATATGTATGTCTGTGGTTCCTCGGAAAATCGAAATTTAATGTCGGTATTGCAATCCGATATCATCGGGACCGAGTCGGATCTGGATATGCGATAGATAACGAGAATGTGAGTATAGCGCTGCAGAGAAAGCAAACATACGTCACTGCCGAGGCAGGCCCTTCTCTACATCTTTGCCTGTGTTTACGGTCTCAGATTTTCATTCCTGCAACATGCTCATCTGATACTCAAATCGTGGAAGTGAATCATCTGGGAGCCCGCCAAAATGGGTGCTTCGACGCCGTTTACACCACTCCGAATTGTCACAGCCTTCGTGATTGTTTTGATTGGCATGATAGCCATCTTCCAAAGTCAAGTAACAGGCGCTCTCAAAGCGATGCACCACGGAGTCTGTGAAACGGTCGAAGATGGCCACAATAGGCCGTACAGCCCAAGAATCTTCCCAGAGGTCACTCCTTTAGAGAGTCTTGGACCTGAGGGCGATGAAGCTTGGGGAAGACTGACCCCTAGGAGAGGCGGTTTTCTCTGGCTGCAATACAATGAGACATTCGAAATGCCCTGGGGCATTTCCATGTTTCATGGCATCCATTGCCTGCAGATGCTGCGCGGTGAATTTCAAGCACAGCTTGGCATTGGCAACGGTAGAGGACATCATCACCACAAGCGCAATATCGCCACAAAGAATGACCAGCATAACAGCGGTGCGGATATTGTGCACCTTGGGCATTGCCTGGCATATATTCTCGAGGTGTGTAGTAAAGACGGAAAATATTAGCCTTGCTGACCGATTCAGATGCTCCAGTGTGTTGGAGACAGTACGATCGAAGAGCCATGGATCAAGTTTCACAAGATAACAGGCGATGTTGTTGACAATGGCGTTGACGGTGCAGGCGTACAGCACCAGTGCCGCAATGTCGACCACCTCTGGGCAGCGGCGGAACAAACAGAGAACAGGGCAGCGCGGCCATGGGAACACATGCCTGGAGACACAGTGGAGAAGATATTCGGAGACCTTTGAGTGAAGGCGTTGAATGAAAGTAACGCTGAGTTCAGTAGTCGATCGAGATAAGTAGCAGCCTGTACGATAGAAAAGTTACGCGGCCACATTACTCAATCACATGGTATCGTCTGCTTAGCTTACGCGTTTCGAGCGTAGAAATTCCGAAATGAGAACTTCTCGTCCAGAGTCCGTAAGGAGGTGAAAGAGACTTTACACGTGCGAGCTTGTTTTTACCCTGAATTCCGAGTCTGTCCATAGAGCATGAGCTCATTCCTGCGCTCTCTCCAAGACTTCTGCCCAATGCTTAGTGGAAACGAGTGAGGTGGCCATAGTACGACTGCCGTAAGGATAATAGTCGTCCAAGAGGCGTGACGCGTCAATACTGCCGACGTGGTAGTTAAATATCGCAGATCCTTGCCTCCTTCACAGTCTCAGTCCGTGCACACCTCCACCACTTAATTTTATTTCATTACACTTTGTTGATTCGAAAATTTCGATAAGAAGAGGCCGATCAGATGAAAAATATCAGTGTTATATATTCTTCTGTTTGACTAGTTCCAATTCAGAAGTATCTCATGAGATGATTCAGCACAGTAGTGACGCTCGAAGAGGACAGTCCAGACACGCTTCGGGTACTTATTTAAATAAGGGCTCTTCAACATTTCTACCATCCCGTTGACCTAGGTAGACATGGCATCCGATGAACGTGAAAATCGCAAGCCCAGCCAGTTACGATTGCGTCACGAGGAAGAAGCGGCGCCTCTTCTACAAGACACGGATGCAGCAGGGACTACTTTGGTTCCGAACTCGCGATCAAGCTCTACAACTACCTCTGCGTCCGTCTCGAAGACAAGAGCCCGAATTAAATGGCTGACTCTACTCCTCGTTGTCGCCCTGGCCCTCATCTTCGAGATAGGCAACGCTACACGCACCGCGCCTCTCGTCGCCAGCTATAAGGATGTCATATGCAACAACCTTATCGAACTCGGCGTTGAACCCGCCAACACACAGTGTTCTAAGAACCACGCGGTCGAGAGCGAACTGGCTATGATTTTGGGAGTCTCGCAGTTCCTCGAGTGCCTCCCTATACTATTTCTATCGGCAATCTACGGCAGCATGGCCGACAAGTATGGCAGGCGACTGATCCTCCTCCTGGGCTATCTGGGCATGATTTTGAGCTCGACGTGGGTGACGAGCGTAACCTGGCTCGCCCCAACCGTCCCTCTACGGCTCGTCTGGCTCGGGCCCGTCTTCACCATCATCGGCGGAGGCCCGGGCGTGCCAATATCCATCCTCATGACGAGTGCTGCCGACGTGGTCTCGCCGAGCCAAAGGGTTACCGTCTTCTCCCTTATCCATGCCACGGCACTGGTCGCCGTCATCTTGGGCTCTCTCCTCGGCTCGCTCATGATGTCTTCTTTGGGCAACCTTCCACCTCTCCTGATGGGATTGACGTTGATGTGTATGGCCGGAGTCCTGGGTGTCCTTCTGCCTAGCACAAGGCAGTACGCCATACCTACGTCTACATCCTCCGATGATGGTCTCGATTCAGGATACTCGGATGATCCGAGATCTTCAAGACCCTCCACTCCAACCAAGCCGCAGCTGAACTCAAAGAGCGCACCCCAAGTGATAAAGCAATCATTCCGTGAACTCCATCAGAGAAGAGGCGTGATCCCATTGCTAATTGCAGGTTTCGCGTCCATGCTGGGCCAACAGGTGCAGATACTAATCCTTCAGTACATGCCAAATAAATTCGACATAAGTCTCGCTAAGGTCGGTACTTCCATCTTCTTATCTATGTACTCCACACTCAATAACTCGCTCTCGCCAGGCCAACGCATTCAACATCCTGCTCTCCTCGATCAACCTCCTCGTACTATTGGCCCTCCTCCCTCTGACGAGCGCATGGCTCCTCCGCCGCTCCGGCTACACCACCTTCCGCAAGGACCTCGTCCTAGCCCACGCGAGCAGCTTCCTCTTCGTCGCCGGAGCGCTCGTCCTGAGTGTCGCTCCCGTCATCCCTCTCGCTATCATCGGTAAGTTATTCGCCCCCTGTACTGACCCTGCACCTGCTTAATGAATGGCAGGATTCATCATCTTCGGCGCCGGCATCGGCCTAAGCAGCCTCCTGCGCTCCATCATCGTCGAGATCTTCCCGCCCGAGCGCGCCGCCTTTGCGACCACGCTCATCTCCGCGGTCAAGAGCGTCGGGGGAAGTCTGTCTGGGCCCGTGTATTCGTACGCTTTTGCGGTGAGTTTGGATTGGGAGGGCTTCGCGCGGGGTTTGCCGTTCTTGGTCTCGGCGGGGTGTTTTGTTGTGGTGGAAGTTATGTTGATTATGGTGAGACCGGCTTCACGGGCGGATAGAAGATAGACTAGAGATAGATTTTTGGGATGCTAGAATGGAGGATCTATTGTTTTGCAAATATAAACTCGACATTCTAGCGCTTCATACTGTGCTGTATTCGCTTTTCCAACGTCTCGAAATCCTCCGCCCGTTGAACCAGAGATCCCTACAACCATCCAGACAATCACTCCCGTCAAACACTCACTCCAGCTTTGGACTCGAGCTTCTCGAATCAGCACACCCCAAGAAGGACTAACTCCATCCCGCTCCCAACCACTTCTCGACGCATATCGTCGACACTCAAACCAAACACGGTTTATCCGAGAAACCATCTTGTGCGGGACAAAGCCGCTGCGCAATCCAACTCAATTCAATGACTTCCGCCAGTGGAACCACGAAGCCCGCCGATAGTCGGCCCAAGAGCCCACAGGCCGTTGCGAGATAGGAAACGTCGTCGCTGGCTGACCACTTGAGGACGACCGCTAGGAAGATGATGCGCACGGCGATGAGGAGGGGGGGTATTAGGGCTCTGTGGGGGGGGATTGTTAGTGAGGCTTGGATAGGGGTTCTCTGGGAAGGTGCGATGAGGGGGAGGCAATCTTGGCATAGGGCTCGGGGAGCCTGGGAGGCTACATATAAGGGAAAAAAAAGCCTACTCGTTGTAGCAGGATGCCGGATAGGAAGAATGGACGGCGAAGAACTTGCCTATTGGCCAAAAAATCTACGACCTGCACACCATCATAGCTCTCAAGGATCATCTTGGCCGTGTTGACGCAGCGCTTTCGTGCTTGATCACGCTGCGGATCCAGGCTCGCGGGGAACGTGTGTTGCGGGTGCAGCCAGCAGCCGTCCATGGCCAGCAGGGCCTCGTAATACTGGACGCGCAGTTGCAGGTACAGTTTGCGCTCGCGAGCGCGCTCCCGTGCCGGAATGCCGTTGTCCCACAGGGACCCTGGGATCTGGGCGATCCACGCGCTCAGCTGCTGGTGCAAGAATTCGACGGCGGTTTCGAGTGTGCCGGGCGATTGGGAGATGACGCTTTGGTCGTATAGTGCTTTCCGGACCAGTGAGCATAGCTTCGCATATTGGACTTGTAACGGCAGATGATCGGTGAGGACGGCCGCGGGTGGGCTCTGAGGGATGTCCAAATCAATTCCTTCCTCGTCGAGTACCTTGGGAAAGGGTTAGCCGGTGCCGCAGAACTTGAGGTTCAGGGTCGAGCATACGAACGCCAAGCCCCATTGCAGGCAGAAAGGTTGAGCTAGGGTATACAAATACCAAAAAGTTCGCCTGGCCGAGTTCTGCTCTTCAAGGTCCGAAGAGATGGCGGCGATCTTGCTTTTTTGGAACAAGCGAAGGCTCTGTGCACACCAAGCAGCGTTCTTTATTAAGACGGAAAAATACCTAAGGCCGATGGTCTTAGCATAGATCGCCTACAGTAGTTATTTACCCTGCTACTATGTAATCGCTCCTGTGCCAATGTACATACCATGACGAGTATTGCCTGAGGGTTGTAAGCTCGAGCTCATCGTCATGTGTGAGTGATACCACCCACCTGAAGCTTTAGGAGAGAGTCTTTCGCTAACAGTACCTCACTCAACGCACGAAGTGATAGTCGGAAAAAAATAACAGAGGAGTCGTCACTCTGCCCTTGCTGTCCATTGCGTAGATTTGAGCCAATTGCTATAGCCGAATACACAAGTGCCTTCTTTACAGAAGAACTTGACCGGTCTTCCAATATAGATCGAAGCATCTGTCTGAGCCGATCCAGACTCAGGAACATACTCAGCCTACAAATGTCATTCAGGGTTCCACTTCCAAAGGAGATATAAGTACCCCAAGGAATCCTCATAGCATGCTGCAGTCTTCTAGTTAGCAGCCACTCTCCCTATGTGTCTTGGTGAGAACTCGAACCGTCTGTAAAGTCTTCTACAATGATCCGACTGTAAGAAGAAAGCGTTAGGTCGTTTGAGCCTACGTCTCCGTCTTGACTAAGCTCGTGCTGAGTTGGCTCGAGTCCCTGGAAAGAAGTTGAGGCGCCTGCTATGCAATTGGCTTGCAGTAAATTCTCATCACACTGAGCCAAAGAGAACGCAGACCCGATGGAAAAGTTTGCCTTGTCTAGTTGTGTTTAGCAAACCTATTCTATCGGGCAAACGTATGACAGAGACGGACCCGTATGCCTTGGGGTTGAAACCGACGTGTCCTGTATATATTGAGTGCCCAATCGATGGAACCTATGCTTTCATAGGGCACCACATACCCGCAGACATTCTAAATCCGAAAGTGATGATGGGGCGGCTGCTGCATATTCTTGAGAAACAGTATCTTGTAATGCGAGTGTGTGAGATCGCGTAGCAAAACCCTCCAGACCGATGGGTGATGAATCAAGTGCATCATCTGAGAAGAGACTAGTAACAGGGGTGGGTAAGAGGGAGGATGCATCTCCGCTGGGCCCAATATGGACAATGCTCGAGGCTGGGTTGTCTGAAATCGCGTTTTCGTGAGACGTAACCAGGGGAGCGATATTGCCCGGGGACAAATCCATGGAAAGCTCGTCTAAGCCTGCGCCCTCTAATTTCGAGAGGTCCCAGAATAAGTCAGACATTGAGTCCTGCAGTGTCCAGTGATGCTCCTGGTTCGAGGACACAGATATCTGCGAAGAAATTGACCCATTGCGAGTTGGCGATTGTTTAGGATCGCTTGAACCCGTACGCTGCTCGGAAAAAGGCTCTCGAGAAAGCTGGCCCCAGCCCTGACCTGAGCGTCGAGTCTGCCTGTAGACGCAATCGCGTGCTAGTCTCTGCCAAAGGATGATTAGACATGCCTTTCAGCCACAGCTGACCGGGCCACGCACATGACATTGATCGCACGGCCTTGCTCCATCGCCTATATCGTGGAGTCAGAATTACACTTCCAGTGAGATCGGCCAGTCTCAACTCACATCGCACCTTTCTGGATTTGCAGGACTCGCAAGCACCGCGGCGCCGAGTCAGGTACTGCTTGCTCGTAGTATCCAAATTCTGCATTGGGCGACCATTACGAGCCGAGGTATTTTTGGGCTGTGCCGTCGAACTGTAGGAGAAGCGAGAGCTTGTCGTGGCGGCGCTCATGTTCCTCGTTATGAGATGAGCGGCATGCACAACTTTTGATCACGGCATGGCCTGTGTAATCTTCGAAGTCTGACCATACTGATATTTCTTTTATGGCCGTCGTGAGTGGGGTTCTCGGTCGGCTTACATCCCGCTTCAAGACCTAGTACCTCGTACTCACGACGGCCATTCGAACTGTTCAGGGGATAGATCTGCTTTACATCTCCAAATTATTCATCAGATAGGGTTGCCACTGCGCATCAGATCCACCTGGGGTTTGTGATCCTTCAGCTGCGGGCAATGGTAGTCCGGTCAGGCGTTTTTCTGTCTGGTAGGTGAACTTCTCAAAGCAGAAAACGTTCACGTCAGACCTGGAACGGGTTACTGACGCTAGCTATGTGGGGCAGCCGCAGCTTTTGCTATGTTGAAAAACTGTACTCGAATAATATGTAACGGTATTAAAAAACGTGAGACGAACGGTAAGATATCGAAGTTACTGTACGGAGTTACACACGTTTCACTGACATGCAATTCTGGCCGGCCAACTAATGCAAGTATGTACATGGTTGTGCTGCGGATGGAGCCGCATTAGACGGTGTGCCGCAATGGGGACCTGGCTGCCGTTAAGCCGTGCCGCCATCCTGACTCGCGTATCTCGAGGTGGGAGCCGCTTCGGGCTAAGCTGTTACAGATACTAATTGCTCCATATCGACATAGCGATCTTCGAAAATCTGCGCTGCCTGATCAGCGTCATGGTGACACATCGTCAGATTGTCACCGATACGCTAATCCCGAGATATTGGACGTCATAGCTAAGGGAAGTAGCGGTGAAAACTTGCTTGCCGTATTGTGGCGAAAGGCTCGGTCTTTACACGAAGACTATCCGGAGAGTCTTTAGACGAGACGGACCATGCTGAGATAAAGGTTTACATGTTCGGATCGAACGTAGGGCGGCGGAGAGGTTACGAACGTAGGGCCGAGAAGGTCACGAACTTGGGGCCGAGAAGGTCACGAACTTGGGGCCGAAAAGGTTACGAATGTAGGGCAAGGGAGTTACGAACGTCGGGCCGAGGGGGTCAAGATTGTGGTTGACCGTCCGGAGCGCCCTCGTGGTGGGATTAGACTACCTCCAGACGAGTTTGTATGGGAGCTTTCCATTTCCAGAAAGCATTGAAACTTGTCATCCGATCCTCGCCAGCCATTCAAACATGTAAATTTTTGCAGCCTCTACATTAGCCTTTGTATAGACCGTTTAGTAGAATTCCTGACGGCGTTGTTCTTCCGTGAAATGCAGGTAAAACAGAACAGGACGAAGTCATCGTCCATTACCCCAATCCAGCTAGTGGCTTGGGACCGCGGGCACTTCCTTCTGCACCTATGCCCGTACCAAGAACTCTACCTATTACCATAGGTACTTAACTACACGATTCAGTCAGCACAGCACCTCTATCTTATACAATCAGCTATTCCGTTACAGTACTGGCGCTGGCAGTCCTGCTTCTAAAGCTTGCGCATCAATACCATCATCAACCTCTGTTCAAATTTGTTGGAAGACGAAGAACACATGATACAATAGCTACTGTGCCTGCAACCGTCCGAATGGGGGGAAGGGCTTTCAACGGAATAGACCTGTGTACTAAAACAAACTAAGAATTTATACGAGGGGGCAAGTTTACTGACGCTTCCGTGTCTTGCTGCGCATCGCGACGAGGCGCCATCTCTGGATAGCGTGATGTAATACCCCCTCTGTTCCACATAATTCGTTGATGGATCAATCATAAAGGTAGGTATTTACCAAAGAGATGATATCAGCACCTGTCGTGGACCATCCTAACTCAAAACCGGGTTCTGCTGTTCTCCTTGTCTCCCTGTTTACCTAGCTTAAGTACATGAATGCTTATCCATATCAACTTTCAGAATTGCCCCCACTTTCAGTTCCTAAGGAGGCCCAGGAGGGCTTGTCAGGGTTTCCATGGGTAAGCTCTCTCTGTAGTAGGACGCAAGGTCTATGTTTTCCAGTCCTGATTATGGCTCCTGGGCTGACCAGGTGTACTTTATCTTGAGGCCTGCAACCTAACAGTCAG
This sequence comes from Pyrenula massariospora, assembly GCA_021030905.1. Lineage (NCBI taxonomy): Eukaryota > Fungi > Ascomycota > Eurotiomycetes > Pyrenulales > Pyrenulaceae > Pyrenula > Pyrenula massariospora. The sequence goes on from JAGFMI010000013.1 coordinate 521,193, forward strand.
GAAAGGGTAGGTTAGCCGAATCCACCTTGGCACAGGCGGGGGATATGTAGGAGGAGCGAGAAAATGTAGTTGAAGATGATCCATTCATTTCTTAGAGAGAAGTAGCTGTCCGATAGGATAGATCATCTGGGTACTTTACTGGTCACCTGAAGTGAGATTAGGTAGCACCTTATGAACACTCTCACGCTTCCCGAGGTTACTCCCAGATGGATCCCTATCCTTACACCTTTTTTGAGAAAAGTTTTTTGACATCCTTTAACGCATGAAAACGCGTCAATGCTCCCAAAAGGTGTTAGATCATCAAATAGGAAGCGCAAGCATGTTAATTACTAGCATTGGGCTCGAAACCAGACACTCCCCGTGTTAGCCTATCCAGTCAGTACTGAGAACCAGGTTCGACCCGAAAGCGACCTCTTTCAGCCGAAGCGGCCACAGTAGCACCAGACGGTGATTACGGTTGGGTTGTGGTACTTGCCTGTTCAGTGGTAACTTTCTGGTTCAGCGGCCTGACTGGTGCGTGGGTTACATTCAACTGCGCCACTTTCATCAACACTCAAAGACACGGCTACCTCCACCGCCGCTCTCGTCGGCAGTCTCGGCATTACGATATGTGTCGCATTCGGGCTCATGGCCGTACGTCTGATGCGGCTTATCGGTGTTCGGTATGCGGCGACACTAGGTATTTCCCTTCTGGGATCTGGGACTTGGCGCTTTAACATCAGGCTTCACGACGGCCAATGTGGCCGGACTCTTCCAAACCACTGGTGTTGTCCTCGGTGCTGGCGATTGCCTATGTTACACAGCCTCCAGCGTCATGCCGCCGCAGTATTTAAGCCGCCGTCTAGGCCTCGCCAATGTACTGGTCAAATTCTGTGGCGGGCTTGGCGCCACTATCCTCTCCGTCAGTCTCAATTCGTTGATGGATAAGGTCGGGGTGGCGTGGATGTTCCGCATTCTTGGGATAGTGACCCTTGCCACTGGCATCCCCGCCGCGCTTGCTATTAAGGTGCGTACTCCCCTACCCGACGTCCTGATCTTGGATTTTGCATAATTCAAGAAGACTCCCTTCACCGCCGTTTTTCTTGCAGGCGCCAGCGTGACCTTCACTCATTTTGTCCTACCCTTCTTCGTATTACTGTTCGCCTAGTCGATCGGCCTTTCTAGCGATGTCGGCGCAGGTCTGGTCGCCGGCTTCTCGGCGTGCACCACTGTAGGCCGCTTCATCGCCGGTCCATCATGCGACCATATCGGACCGCTCAACACATTCGCTATTACGGACGTGCTGAATGTTGTGACTACACTCGCCCTTTGGCCCGTTTCCTCAACTCCCCTGCCACTCGTTGTCTTCGCCACGCTCAACGGCATTTCCAACGGCGCCTTCTTCACCACCCTGCCGACCGTGGTAGTGTCGATGGTTGACCAGAGCCGCGCCGCGATCGGCATGAGCCTCAGCATGACTGGGTGGACTGCTGGATATCTCATGGGCATGCCTATCGCGGGATACTTGTTGGAAGCGAGTGGAGCATCCAAAAGCGGAGATCGGGGGGTTGATGCGTACCGTCCTGCGATCTTCTACGCTGGTGGCATAGCGACCGTGAGTTCAGGGTTTGTGCTTGACGCAAGATTGGTCATGGAGAGAAAGCTTTTGAAGAAGATATGGATTATGATGAAACACGAATGCATTGAGAATATGTGAGTGATGCAGACAACATTGTAGAATTGGTGCGAAACCTGGACATGCAACACTGAGACCGGACTCGACGCCGGGGCGACGGAAACGCAATAAGATTGCAACATTGGCTTTATTCGAAGAATTGAGATCGAAAATTATCTAGAATCTATCGTAATAGATCGTCATTAGTGTAATATATCGGGGTGTTCTTCGATAAGATATGTCGCTGTATGGGTCCTTCTCTAAGTATAAAATAGAAATTAACGGCTTGGAACATTTTACGTACGTCTTAGTGCTTCAAACCCCTTGAATTTTAATGCCTGTTCCCTATTGTCTCTCGGATAAGACATGCAGTTGCCTTTAGATAGGTAGCCTTCCATGTGTGTTCCAGGTCTTTCGTTTTGATACAGGCAATGAAAGCCTTGAGTACATCCTCGCAGGAGAGCTCACTACCGCCATGACTAGCGACTAAAACATGGCCCTCATTGAAGGAGGTCCTGGCTTCGGGCCCCTGAGTCTTCAGAACGGGTCCACAACATTGTTGTCGTCCAAAGATAACGAACTCGCGATCAGTCTCCTGACTGGCCATAAGGAATAAGAGGAAGAGCATTGGTTGGGGAGACTGAATAGAGCGGGAGGACACGGGCAACAGCCTGAGCAGAGGGTGAGCAACCTAGGGCCTCGGGCCGCCGTGTCTTAGCGCCTAAGTAGGGGTAGGGCGGCGGTGCCGATCAACCGGATTAAGGGACCGTGAAAAGAAATTCTGGGTACGAATCCCTCAGCATTTGTGGTCTTTCTAGACTTTTCCCTTTCTCACATGGATCCAGTCTATTATCGATGAACTGTATTTTCCTTGGGACTTGAAGCACCTATCAGTCAGCATGGACAGCAACTTTGGCTGTAACTCAGCGGGGGACCATAGCTTTGGTCCTGTTGTGACTTCGTGTGCTCGCGTGTTCGACTTCACGCTTCTCTTTGAGCAAAGCATTCTCTCTATCGCTCCTACCGCCATTTTCCTGATAATTTCGCCATGGCGAATGTGGAACCTTCGCATCAAGAGCCAAAAGACGAGGCGCAGCTGGTTGCTGGTAGCCAAATCCATCTTAGCTCTCATCTTGATCCTAAGCCAGCTGGCGCTTCTTGTCCTGTATACCAGGCCAAGCATCACCAAAACGACCGTCTCTATACCAGCAACAGTGCTGGCTCTTTCAGCTGCCATGGCGATTGTGCCACTTTCCTTTCTCGAGCAGAACCGTTCTGTGCGACCATCGACACTTCTTAATTCCTACCTAGCTTTCTCAATTATTCTCGACATACCCCAGACCCGCACACTATTCCTCTTACCTGGACAGCTTGACATCGCCGCATCTTTCTCTGCCGCAATGGTTGCTAAATCTGCTTTGCTCTTACTTGAAGCATGGAGTAAGAGGGATCTTCTCCAGGAGCAATACCGAGCTTTGGCTGCAGAGACCACTAGCGGAATTTTCAATCGCAGCCTTTTCCTTTGGATGAATGACCTCTTCGTGAAAGGCTTCAGTAAGTTGATAAATTCCAACGATCTTGGCCCTGTAGACGACAGATTGGCTTCCGCAGCACTCCACCAACGATTTCACGACGAGTGGGATCGGCAGGACCGCCATGCTAAATGGCCTCTTCTTCGGACCTTATGGAGGGCTCTCCGATGGTCCATTCTGTCGCCCGTGCCTCCGCGCTTATGCTACGGAGGATTTATCTTCGCCCAGCCGTTTCTCATCAATCGGGCTACCATCTACTTAAGTGTACCGAATGGCGCCATCGAGGACAGTATTGGCTACGGACTCATTGGAGCAGCGGCATGTATCAATCTAGGTATAGCGGTGAGGATGCTGACCCTCTGCGAGACCTGACACTGACCACTCAGCGCTCAGATCTCAACCGCTTTGTATAAACATCAGTTATATCGCCATATCACATTGTTCCGAGGCTCACTCGTGTCGATCATCTACTCACACAGTCTGTCTATTGAGGATCATGTCGATGACCCCTCAGCCGCCTTAACCCTGATGAGCACTGACGTTGACCGGATTTGCCAAAGTTTGATATGTCTTCACGATCTTTGGTCTCGACCGTTAGAGCTGATCGTGGGAGTCAGTCTTTTGACTTTACAAATAGGCTGGGTTTCCGTGATGCCACTAGTTGTTGTCCTCATTAGCGCGTTGATAGACTCGAGAGTCACTTTTTTGATCGGTGGGAGAGTTAAGACCTGGACTGACGCAGTTCAACGACGCATCTCGCTTACGTCGAATGCCTTAGCGTCCATGAAAAGTGTCAAGATGCTAGGGGTCGCCAACGCTTTACAGACGCTGCTCCAGAATGAAAGACTACGTGAGCTCAGATTGCAATGCAAGTTCCGCTGGTCGACCGTCTGGCTAAATACACTTGGTAGGCACTCATTTCCTTTCTTGATAGAGATTAGCTATTGTCCGTCGCAGTGCCTCTGCTAGGAACACGGCGAGCGCCTCGTGTAAGCACCAAAACTTGCAGATGTCACTCTTTCGAAATGCCTTGAGGCCTCTGCAGTCTTTCTTATAAAATTGGCTTGTAGCGGCCAACAAAGATAGCTGATCTAGGGATCTGACGAAACGCGACAGGAAATGTGCCACCAGCGCTCACAGCCGCGGTAACTTTCATCACATATGCCATCAAGGCACGGGTAGAGGGATCGAGCTCCCTCAACACAGCTCAAGCATTCACAAGTCTTGCACTCATTTCGCTCGTCACAGCACCTGCTACTGAGCTTCTGGGTGCTTTCCCATCTGCAGCTGCATGTCTTGGCTGTTTGCAAAGAATTCAGGAGCACTTGATGAAGCCAGCTCGTCGTGATGAGAGGAACATTGCGATAGGAAAGACCGAACCTTCAAAGAACAACACTGGCAGTGCAAGTGACCTTGACACAGTGGTAGCCCGGCTATCTCAGGTTAACATTTCGACATTCACCGCATCAGAACCTATTCTACGGGACTTGGACATGACCTTCCGCCGAAGCACCTTCACGATGATACTAGGGCCGAGCGGATCAGGGAAATCGACGCTCTTGAAAGCAATGCTCAATGAAGTCAATTACAGCGGAAGCATTTCAATCAGGACAAATCGGATCTCTTACTGTCCGCAAACACCATGGTTGTTCACAGGGACCATCCGGCAAAACATCTGTGGCTTAGCGGCAGGAGCGATCGACAATGTCTGGTACAAGTCTATCCTCTACTCCTGTGCACTCAACGACGATCTTCTAGCCCTGTCTCAAGGCGATAGCACTAGCATAGAAGGACAAGCGGCCAACTTGAGCGGTGGTCAGAAGCAACGGATCACGCTTGCTCGCGCCTTGTACCGGAAACCGCAGCTAATCTTACTTGACGACATTAGTAGTGCCTTGGATGTGAAGACCGAGAAACAAGTCATGAAGAGGCTACTTGGAGTAGATGGCCTATTACGAAAACTTGACGCTGCAGTGGTGCTAGTCACTCACACCAAACGCTACGAAGCGATTGCAAATAATGTGATCACATTTGACGGGGAGGGAAAGGTGACTCAACGTCTCCAAACACCAAATTTCGATGCTCGGATCTTCAGTACCGAGCCAGAGAAATCGGAACACGAAGTATTTCCTGCTGAATCGATTTCTTACAATGAACACACCACCAGCGATTCCCAAGCTCAACAGGAATACTCAGATTCGATTTCTCCCCGGCACGACGGCGACTTTACAGATTATGTTTACTATTTCAAGACCGTGAGGTGGCCACTGACGCTGTTATTCTTCCTCTTTGCCGCCGTCCAAACTGTCTGCTACTACATGTCTCAAGTCGTATTGAAATGGTGGACACTGGACCACGGCTTGAATGAAGCAAAATGGATGCCAACATACATCATTTTGGCCTTTGGGAACGCTATATCTTTTGGACTCGCTTTGTGGGTTGTGTTTCTCAAGCTCGTACCAGAATCTGCAGCCAACTTGCATAAGACACTGCTCGACACAGTAATAAACGCTCCTTATTTATTCCTCGCCAAGACCGATGTTGGTATAATACTAAACAGATTTAGCCAAGACATGACGTTGATCGATGGGCAATTGCCGACAGGAGTACTGTGCACAGTTACCTATCTTTTTTGGACGATGGGATCATTGGCGCTGATATCAACTGGATCAAGCTGGATGGCCCTGACAGTTCCGGCTGTCCTGACTACGATATTCTTCATACAGCGGGTCTATCTTCGGACGTCTCGCCGACTTCGCGTGATAGAGCTTGAATTGAGAAGCCCAACATACTCCCACTTCATGGAGACGCTGACAGGACTCTGTAGCATCCGGACGTTCGATTGGGAGAAGCAGTTTACAGATGCTATGATTGGTAAGCTCGACTCTTCCCAGATTCCCTATTATCTCCTTTTCTGTGCGCAAAGATGGCTTCAACTTGTGTTGGACTTGATGATCGCTGCTCTCGCCGTGATAGTCATGACATTAGCCGTGAAGCTCCGGAACTCTACCGATTCAGGCTCCCTTGCACTTTCACTGAACAATATCTTGAGCTTCAACGAGACCTTGTCCCTTCTTCTCCAGTTCTGGACACAGCTAGAAGTTTCGCTGGGAGCCATCGCGCGAACCAGAGAGTTTTCTGAGGAAACGCCAGCAGAAGCAAAGCCGGCCCTTAGCAGTCCGCTTCATCAAGCATGGCCAGATCGCGGCAGCATTGAGATCTGCAATCTCCGGGCTCAATACACTGAAGCAAACGTCACACTAAACAATATTACGATGTCGATCCGGCCAGGGGAAAAGATTGGGTTGTGTGGACGAACTGGGAGTGGGAAGAGCTCATTACTCTTGGCGATTTTGCGTCTGCTGGAGCCCTCGCACGGCTCTATAATCATCGACGGCGTAGATCTGAACGCTGTTCCCCACCAAACTATCCGCGAGCGTTTGATAACCATCCCGCAAGATCCATTTCTGATCCAACATACCGTTCGATTCAATTTGGACCCTCAAGCGCATTATAGCGACGTACAGATGATCACAGCCCTTGCAAAGGTCTCTTTGTGGACATTGATAGAGAACCACGGGAGTCTGGACGCAATCCTTGCCTTTGATCTCCTGTCGCATGGCCAGAAGCAGCTTTTCAGTCTAAGCAGAGCCATTCTACGAAAAGAGAACACTGCGGCCGACGATGAGAAAAAAATTCGTGGCAGAGTGCTTTTGCTTGACGAAGCGACAAGTAACGTCGACCTGGCCACGGATTTGCTCATGCAGCGTATTATCAGAGACGAATTTTCCATGCATACTATACTGGTCGTGGCGCATCGGCTCGACACGGTCCTCAACAGTGATCGCATCGCCGTGCTTGACTCGGGCAGACTTATCGAATTTGATAGCCCGCAGGTGCTACTCTCGAAGGACTCGGCATTTGCTGCGCTATACAAGGCTGGTGGTAGCGAGGAAGATCCTTCGATAGAGACTCCACGATCTCGCCATTCCACAAACTGAAAAGCGATTACACGTTCCATGATACAAATTACGGGGTTATGCGATGGATATAGAGCAGAACTTTCGGCGCCGCAAGCCAAATTAGAGAAAATACTGATCTACTATTGACATTTCCTGCCAAAGGAAACACAAGACAAGGCTACGATGGTATCTTAACATGACTCATTATTTCTAGCGACCACCTCAATCACAACTTGACGCAGCACCGATCTGAGAAATGTGTTAAATTGTGCATGCGTATGTGGGTAGGCAGATAAAACCCTTTGTGGCCTTTACAGTCAATGGACTTCGTATGTCACTGGTGACGTTCTCCATATCGAAGATCTCAGCATTCAGAGAAGGGCCAGCTTTCAGTCTTGGATCTTTCTCCAACAATCGTTCTTTGGATGCTGTAACCTCCGGCTGCTCAGAGCTGATTGTGCCATTAGCACTATGCCGACCAAGTATGTCCACGAGAAGGGATACAAAGCCAAGCAACAACACAGTTGCAAAATGTAACGCTAGGACGAATGCTGTTGCTGGCATATTACCGCCCGATAAAAGTTGCAGTTGCTCCTTATTGGCTCCAATAAGGAGGAACCCAACTACGGTGAGAAACTATTTTCTGCGTTAGTCAAAATTCTCTACAGGATCGCCGCGCACTCACATATGAAGTTGCTAAGCCAAGAATATAGATTGTTGTGGTATTCGCGGCAGAAGATTTTGCGAACAAGCTCGGTAACGTGGCTGCTATAATCTGACATACCCCGCCAGCTTGCATTGATGACCCCAAGGCCCCGTAAATGACTGGAGGTGTATGAACTGTTCGATCAGCCGCCAAATACCAACCATTGACAATGAGTAGAATGCCAAGTGTGGCCTTTCGCGGCATCTGGCTGCGAGACGTTAAGGCTGACCAGGTGATGAAAGCACAGGCACATAGCCATATCAAGCCAATGCTGACAAGATCGAAGAATGATCGATGACTTTTGTCCTTGTCGGCCCAGTCTACGAGTACAATCACCGCTACACTTGTGCTGATCAATGTCGTTTGCACTGCTTCGGAACTGCCAAAGTAAGATGTTAAATTGAGTGGATCCCCTTCAAGGGGGAGTGTTGAGTTATGGGAACGCTTCATCCGTTGCAGCTCCTGGCCGCGGTCGATGTTCAACAAGTTCCGCTGCTCGCCTTTCTGGACGACAAATAGAAAAATTCCTACGCCAATCAGAGCGCTTCCGCATACTGCGTGCACCACGCATTGGCCGGCACGGCCCGCGTGACAAAATCCAATGGCAGTGACACCTCCGAGTACCACTTGACACCAGGACACCACGGGCATCCCGATACCAAGCACTGCATGCGCCGCAAGGACGAGATGACGGATCGAGGCCCGGTACTTGTGATTGAGGTGAAGTTTGAGGTAGATGCCGCACAAAGCCTGCACTGCAAGCCAGATGGTTGCGAACTTCGCAAACTGGCCGTGTGCGTTCGGTCTGAACTCCCGACCTTTGTGCGCGTGGCCCAGAAAGTAGCCAGTCATTGCCAGGATGAGACCCGCTGTTTGAACTGGAACGTGCCAACGGGATCTGACAATCTAGCTGGAGGTCAGTCTCCATGGTTGGTTCGACTTAAACCACGAGAGACCGGACTCACTCCCAACACCATTCCCGTAGGGAAAACGAACATCCAGGTGACAGTCTGGACTAGAATGTGAAGCCAGAGTATCATGTCCTAGCCAATTTTAGCGTCCTAATCAGGTCAGTGTTGAAAGATCAAGGCAAGTACAATTGGGGCTGCAGAGACGTGTTGTCCCTGAGCAATGCTGTGAGCATGATGTTCGTGCGAAAAAGCTGTCCCAGCTAGGTAGATGGTGACTAGGTATAGTTGAGATGGAGCCATGGAGGGAGGAATTGCATGGAAGCTAAGTCTCATGCTGCTTTCGAGTCCATACATGGAAAAGTTCGCAGACAAGAGAGTAGTAATGAGACTGATGTCCGTCCATTCTCGGCCATGCACGATCCCTAAACCTTCCTAATCTGACGCAGCTCCTTAACGTATTGAAAAGCCTTCTATTCAGTAGCAAATGTACGTCATCCACAGGAGATTCAAGATCACGCAGGGATGTTCACGAAATCTCGGTAAAACGCAAGTTGCGATTGGACATTTTACGCGTTTCGGAGCTCTCGTCTCGGATATCGGAAAGATGACATGATAACCGATCGGCAATATGCGCGAGTTACCTCATCCAGTAATCAGCATTCAGCCTTATCAAAACATTAGCCTTATTATCTATACCATTAGGGCATGGCTAACCATCGGTATCCAGCATCTGCGTACTCACGTGCCAAGGTCGAAGCATCTACACGCGGTAGGTACCCATGAAGACTGTTCATTGCGGACCTAGACCATGGACGCCTTGTGAGGACAGATGATACTTGAGCTTCCTTTATACTGCCTCTTCATGTTGTCATCACGCATTGGTGACTGTCTCTACAGATTATGCCCCACCTGCAGAAGTACAATCGCCTCAGCGACGACGATGCTTCAGACTCGACTCTAGACGCAACTGACCGAAGTTTCACGGATTACTCGGAGAAACCAACTTCCGGATTGATGGGCCAGCGACACTTGTCAAAGACGACGGTATTCAACCTTATACAGACTGGTCTCAATTTCCTATGGACGTTGCTGTTACTCTTGGTGACGGTGCTCTCTCTTCTGGCAAGAGAGCATGATGGCTCGTGCACGGAATGGCATGACACCGATCTCGGTAGGTGCCTTCGTGTAGGAAGGAATACGGGAGCAATGATGCACTGATTCAATTGTTCTAGAGCCTGTACGAACGCACATCGCACGGACACCGATGAAGTTCACGAGTGGCCTCTACTGGAACGAGACGACAGGCAATACCACCTATAGGACATGGAACGAGAATGAGCCCTTGTACGTGGGCCCGCGGACGGCGGAGCTCGATGCAGCATGGGACGACATCTCATTACGTGTGTGCTGGCTGCCCTCTCTGTGCGCTTTGAGCCATGGCTGATCTAGCTCGACAGCCCTGGACCTCTACATCACCGAGGAAGAGGCCAGGGGCGTGCCTGATATTCCTCAGGGCATGTATCGGGACCCCGAGACTGGTAAGTCGATCGTGATGTACGCTTCATCTTGCAATCCGCCTCTCTGCTATGAGCTGACACGATTTCTAGCGTCGAGGCAATCCACAGCCTCCATTGTCTGGTAACACACCCACCTCACCCTTCCTATCAGAAGCTTATACATCAGTATCTACAGAACATGCTCCGCAAGCGTATCTACCTGCACGACTACCCTGAACTGGACACCCCGACCCTAGCGAACCACGTTGGTGAGTACTTTTCTCCACACTCGAACCTGCAAATATCAGTCGATCCGACCGCGCTAGCTGACATTCATCTTTAAGACCACTGTGTCGAAGCCTTGCGCCAGAACCTGATGTGCACGGCAGATATGACGCCCGCGCCCGTCTTCTACTCCCCGGCGCTCGACAAGATGCAGCCCAACTTTGAGGTCACGCACTCGTGCCGAAACCTGCGGCCGCTGCTGAAATGGGCGAAGTCAAGGAGCGTGCACTACAAGTACGATTGAGTGTGCGCGGAAGCTGGGGGAGGAGTTGCCGATATAACACGGGGAGCGAGGAGGCGAGTTGATGCAAAGCTAGTGGAGGCTGAGGACATTACGTGGGGTGTCTAGCTATTTCTCATCCTGTACATTTAACTCACCTACGGCTGAGGATCTAAAGCCATCTGCCACATTATAGGACACCGCATACCGAATTCTCCATTACAAGATAAACATCATATATTACAATTACAAGGTTACAGGATACTGAATTATAAAAAAAAGGATGCATTTTTTGTTTACATTTTATTCTCATGCTAATGAATTCTGAAAATTTTTGTACATACCATCTCGGTACATGGAAGATGTTTTTGTCTCTGCTAGCATCCGTTTTGCCAAGCTCCCTGGACCATATAAAGCTCATGAGTTTTCTACTTCTTTAGTATCAAATACATGATTTTCTTGCTTCTCTCAGTTCCAGCTGTCACAACAGCTGGGGCCCAGCCTTCGAGATTCTCGAAGTGACAAAGCGATCCCAACAGATCCCAAGCGAACCTGACCCCAGCCTGCCGCAGACGTTCTCAGTGGCTTATGGCAGTCACCAGGGTCGGTACTGTCTGCAAAAAACCCATCCCGGTGAGACGACTCTGTCCTAGTCAACGAACACACTGATGATGATTGTCTCGTCCTATCTCATATTGAGGTTCAATGAATGTGACCAAGCTTTCTTGCTTTCTATAATCTCAATGGTTTCTTGATCGGCGTAGCTTCCACCACTAGATCATGGAATACCATTCATAGCAAGCCGTTTCCATTAATCCTTCTCTTTTGACACCAATATTACAGTGTTCCAGCTTCCCCTCTGCACTATCTCGGCTTTTCCTTGCTTCTTGAGTTCAATGTTCGCTAATGCAGTGTCTGTACCTATGTGGCAGAGCGAGAATATCTACTAAATTATCCATGGACCTTTGCAGTTGTTTGTATACCCATTGCAGGCTTATTCAGGAAGTAGTGGGAGCGAAGAGCAGGGGCATCTAGGATATCAACAGTTGTTAGTTTCCGTATCGAATCACCCAGGGCAATTTAGGTAGTAGTCAGAGCCAAGAAAGGGACAAACCGAGATAATAGAATGCGATTATGCAGGTCTACTTCAAAAGCTTGACAGTGGACAGTATGGCAAGTATTGTGTACGATGGTGATGAGTGGAATGGGAATATCCTCTCAAGACGAGTGTTTCGGCATCTAACGGGGACGTGGAGACAGGTTTGGGGTACATGTGACACGTCAAGCGCATATAAGGGGATCACAGATCGATGAAAAAGTAAGAGATGGATTATTGTATAGCACAAGGCCAGGTTTGTTGCGACAGGGTACAACAGTGGAAGAAAGGAACACCGTCCAGCACGTACCATCGGCTTGCTGAGAGATTCAAGACGTTGAGGACGTCTAGTTGCTTCAACTAATCTACCATTGCTCGTAGAGCTCATGTCCCATGATTTCTTTACAGAGCAACCCGTCAAGGGTGCAGATATTTATCTGTGTTGGTGGATCTTCCATGACTTTTCGGACGCCGTCTCTCTTCGGATGATTCGAGCTCTGTAGCTAGCCTTGAAGTAGGGTGCCAGAGTCATTGTCAATGACCATGTTATGTATACTCATAGGGAAAAGCCTATTCGAAAGGAGCGATGGATGAGGTATGTCAACAATTCGTTATTTTCTTAGTCAGTGTCATATTCCTATTTCTTGCAGAGGCGCTAATTGCTGAAATTATTAAGGAATTTGTTTTGAGCATGAGATTATTCAGGAATGGACGAGAGCGCGAGGTTGGATGGGAATTCTAGTTTTTGAATGGACGTGAGTCGAAATGCGAATTGGAACAGGGTGCCTTACAATATATGTTAGTCCATGGACGCGGCCCTTTGAGCCCGCACTGGTGCAGCTTGGTCGAGCTCATAGATGGCTCGTTGTGAATTTGTAGATTTGAATGATAGTCGGCAACAAATCCGGAGGGTCAGCCACTGCAGCTCTCCCACTAAAGCTCTGGTGCATCTAGGCGGCCACTTTGGAGAAACAAGTGGTCAAATGTTCTTGAAGGCGCTGCAGCTCCTCGGAAATTGGTACTTTGATTCGGTCTGCCCACCCTAGCCCAGCTGTAGTCTTGGCGTCCCTATAAATGATAGGCCCTCCCATGAATTTCTTGCTTTCTCTTGGCTCCCCGTTTCAAGTAGATCTATCTCAAGGTCGGCTTCATAACCCTAGCTGCACAGATAACAGTCTGACTTCGTAAATATCTTCAAACACATAACTTGAGAGTACTATGCAATGCTTCTTTCTTTTGATTTCCGTGACTTCTATCGTTGCCTGCCCACTGCCCTTCCTAGTATCAAGGCGGTGGCCAAAATCTCAGCGATGGGCATACGCAATTCCTAGCATGTTCACACGGAACATATCGCGCAGATGATGGATTCAATCCACTTAAGACATTGCATTGATTGGTTGAGGCAAGCTTTGATGTGCAACCCAGATTTGACGATGGAGACCAGGGACAAGGAGCTCCAAGAAGTCGCAGGATTTGGCGCGGTGCACTAGCGTCGACTAGGGAGCTATTATGGTATGGCTGAAGGAATGGTAAAGTTGGGATTGGCACGGAAGAGTATACTTTGAAGGTACGTGGCCCTTCTAATAGCGTCGCTTCACACTTTCCAGTGGGAAATAGGGTGAAGGAAAGAGACTGCACGCGGAGCCCAGAACAGAAAGGAGTAATAAAAAGCAATGCTATAAAATAAAATTAGAACTCCAAATCACACGCTTGGGGCTGTTCGGAAAGAGCATGTCGTCGCTATAACGAATAAATGGTTCGATTGAGATCTTTCAAGATCGGCCACAAGAGAGCAAAGAATCGCTGTACATTCCGCAAATGAGAAGAGCCAGTCAAGATCCCAGAGACCTCTAAACATTATCTCAAAGGCGGGTGTGCTAGCATACCTACAGCAGTGGTATCGCAACGACTTAAAGTTAGATATACAGCTCATATTACCAATAACACGGCATTCTTAGCAAGTGCCACCCAGCATTCATGATGCGGTAAAAGTTGTGGATAGAGCGGAGAGCTGTCCATTGTTCTGCCAAGTGTATTACTTTATCCGTACCTACAGGCGTAGGGACGAGTCTCGGGCCTTTTGGCCATGATGAGGAGTTTGCGCTCTAGTAAGCCAAGGGCCTTCGGCTCCCTGCCCCAAAATGTTTGGTTAGTCGGTGTCCTTACCTAGGCTCTTTCGGTCTGTCGTGCCTTCGGCCGTCGGATAGCCTTGCTTTGACGCCGATCAGGCTGAGAACTCCAATTATTCTGTTAAGGTTAGACCTGCATCGACCACTCGAACTTCGATCACACAGCTTCCAAATGCTTTCCGCGCCTTGATTTTCTCACAATCGGCCATGTCTCGCATCAACAATGGATCTCACGCAGCTATCGTCCAACTGGAAAAAGCTGCAAGCAACATTGAAGTCTGATGCTCCGTCCTCCAAAGCCTCAAAGGTGTCTCAACCGTCTCAATCCTTGGCTGCAAAACACCTCAAACGAAAGAGGGACGAGTCGCATCCGCGGCCATCAAAAATGACTTCAAAGCTCTCCACCGTCCAGCCCCGTAAGGAACTCATACCAACAGTAGCCACTACAAGCTTGCGAATTGAGAACCACGAGCTTGTCAATCAGGGTCGATCGCCGACGTAAGTGCTCACACAACGCCCTGCGTTCACCGAGCTGAATATCATGCAGGGCCGAAGTTGGGAAATACATTGCGCTTGATTGTGAGATGGTAGGAGTAGGACCGAACCCTGACCGAGATTCGGCATTGGCACGAGTCAGCGTAATCAATTACAACGGGGATCAAATCTACGATTCCTATGTTCAAACGAAGGAGAGGGTAACGGATTGGCGCACACGCTGGAGCGGCATCACCCCCGAACACATGCAATCAGCCCGCCCTTTTGAAGAAGTTCAACAAGGCATTGCAAACATCTTAGATGACAAGGTTTTAGTTGGGCACGCAGTATCAAATGATCTTGCTGCTCTCCAACTAAGCTATCCCAAGCGAGACATACGCGATACAAGTAAACATCCTCCCTTTCGTCGCATATCTGCAGGTGGCGCACCTAAATTGAAGATTTTAGCATCCCACTTCCTGGGCATCGACATTCAAAGCGGCGAGCATTCTAGCGTTGAAGATGCAAGAGCCTGTATGCTTCTATTCAGGCATGACAAGGATACTTTCGACCGAGAGCATGCCAAGCAGTGGCCACCGCGACTATCTCAAACTAGACCCACTGGGGAAGGGGAAGAGAAGCCCGCGGGTAAAAAGAAGAAGAATAAGAAGAAAAAAAGGAAGCACTGAGTAGCACCCATCGAACAAAAAATTAATGGCCTAGTCACGGACGAGTGGGCCACAGTTCAAATCCGCATGCTCTTCGCAGGGATTGATGCTGACATGCGTCCAAATCTCTTAATCTGCCTTCGGAAGTTTGACATTATGATTATCGACACATCTTCGATGACCCTCTCCCAGGAGTCTCTTGCTGCGGCAAACGAAATTTCCTGCACTGTGTGTAGATCACATCGGTACGTTCTCCAACATCTCAAGACTTCCTTCTCTTGCAGCAGTGATGATAACGTCGCCGAGAGTCTTCGTGTTGAAACCAGCTTCGCAGTAGGTATAATAATACTATGCACTTATAGTCAGCCAAAGGTCACGAATGCCGAATTTATACTTGCCTCCCATTTCCGTCTAAACAAATCTATATCTCCGTCCATCATTCCTTTGTGTTCCTGAACAAGAGCGGGCCGTATCTTTTCCTCAAAATTCTTGTTGAATTTGTCCCGCCATGATCGGAGAGTCTTGGCATAATGTCCGCCAATATTCTGGATCGAGTCAACTATCAGTCTTCCTTTACTTCCATCGTTGATCGATGAGACTAGTTGCGTAACCGTCGGTAGGTGGCCACCAGGAAAAATGTACTTTCTAATGAAGTCTTGTCCCTTGCTGTACGCCTCATATCGCGTCTCAGGCATTGTGATGCACTGAAACACAGCAATTCCGCCTTGAGGCTTCAGGAGTTTATCCACGCATTCGAAGTATGTCGTCAGGAACTCTCTTCCAACCGCCTCCAGCATCTCAATGCTGATCACTTTATCGTATAGACCGTCGCGTGGAATAGGTAAAGCTCGGTAGTCGCACAGGAGGACTTCGATGTGACCCGAACACTCGTTTGCAGCTATTCTTCTGTCCGCCAACTCCTTTTGTTCCCTGCTGAGAGTCAATGAAGTTACCCTACATCCCGTTCTCTTGACCGCCTGAATAGCAAAGCTCCCCCAACCAGTCCCGATCTCTAACACGTGATCTGTGGCTTTTATCTTTGCATTCTCTATGAAAAGTTCCAATTTGCGTATCTGAGCTTCCTCCAATGTTTCATTCCTGCTTTCGACATCAGACATCGACCGCCATATTGGACACGAGTAAGTCATGTCTTCGGAGAGGAAAGCCGCGAACATCTCATTGCTGATATCATAATGGGCGCTAATATTGAGACGTGCATTGGACAAGGTATTTGCTCGACGCAGGAGTCCGCTGACGGCATTGGAGATGGATGAAGTCCATGTCGTCGCGTTCGAGAGCTGCTCGCGGTTAAGAATGAAAATCTAAGAAGGTGTCGGTCATTGTGTCATAGATTTCAGATGCAGGAACGGAACCTGAATACCTGAAAGAAAGCTGCCAGATCCGGACAGTCTATCTCGCCGAGCATATAGCTTTCGGCAAACCCCTACCACCGTCTCAGTAATCTAATCTAGAAACCACGCGGTTTTCAATACTGACCATATCGGCGAAGAGCGCCAACCGCACCCAGAAGGCGTCGCGACGGACTAGGAGCTTGGTGGAAAGTGATTGTACTGAAGTCTTTGCAGGCTTGCGACCGCACACTGTGACGGTCCCGTCATCCTCTATCACTACCAATCGGCCCTGCTCTATCCTCTGCAGCAGCGGAAGGCACAGGTTTCTGCAACCGTTTGCAAGAGGTCCCCAGGCAGTTTGTACAATCAAGCCTCGCGTGGTGTCCAGTACGCCCGTGAGCAGGCTTGAAACTGCCAATGCCATGGGCTCTTCATGAATGATTAGACTTTCACTAGGTGACCCAACAAGAGACACGTAAGGCTAAAAAGACGCCGAAATCGAGGGTTGCGCCGCAGGTAATGACCGTGGGAGAGAAACAGCGTCCCAAGGCAAAGAGTGGAAATGCGCAGGAAATTCACAGAAGCAATGACAGAGTTCATGGTGGGCTGAGAGGACCCGGCGGGGAGTGCGCAGGTACGCAATTGGCGTGCTAGCCTGCGTTTGTTCATCTTCCTCTCAGGAATGCGTAGTCGGTCTCTTCACCCGGTGTGAACGATGCTGGGGTTTTGGTGGGGCCTAGTCACCGCACCTGCATATCACACTAGGCAAACGGGACCCTCCTAGATCCCCCTTAGGAATGGCGCCGTAGGGCACAATTCCCGAAGCCAGGGTCACTTAGTCCGCGGGACTCTAAGGCCAGGCCTGCTGAAACCACCCCATCCCCAGGCGCACGCTCACACACCTTGTCCTTTAAGCTCCAGCAAGGCTGAGTGGTCCCTCTCGAACAGTCGCTGTTGTTCATTTTGTCGATGCCTTGAAGAGAACGATTCGAATCATCCTAGAATCATCATCATCACCGTGTCCGGATGCTTGTTTCGGTGCTACGCGATAGAGATACAGGATAATGACGTTTAGATATAGTCGTAGTCGCCGTATCCTGGAGCGCCCGGGTCGCGTGTTACTTATCGGCTTCTCGCTAGCCGACAGCACGAGCACCTGGATCAAACACGAGCTTGGTGATTTTCACGGCAAGAGCTTGTTGCTAATACATTGGTATCCTTATTCTATTCAATGTCGTCGTCGTTTGCGTCCATGGTCCCACAGAAGATTGGAAAAATTTATCAGATAAGATGTCGAGAACTTGCGGGCTTCCCCTACCAATCGGGCCTCCTCTATCGCCGGGCTTGCATACGCCGCACGTTTAAGCTTAAATCTGCATCCACTGACGCATGATCGCTGCAACAACGGCTCGGTATGCTCATCATTGATCTCAAAGGCGCCTAGCCGCGCCGTCATCCAGACAGTAAGATCGTCGAGACCTTGTCCCACCACCGGACTACCATGAGGCTCGACAAACCTTTTATTTAGCGTAAGAGCAACATATATACAACCCTCGGCTCCGTATGATTTTTTTTTTGGTGGAATCCTCATCTTCACAACAGGGATTGAAGACAAATGCGGCCGTGCCTGTGTGGAGCCTTTACTCAAACAGCATCCGATATCTTTTCTTCAGATATCATTGGAAATAGAATTTTGACGTGGCGTTCCAAGTTGCGCTATATTCGACCTCTACTGTAGATGACTATCGTAAAACAATTCGTCCCAGAGCCCGAGAGAACAGACCGAACCATTTTAAGCATATGGGGACATCAAAGAGCATCTCGAAGCGCGGGTTCATGAAGATGAAAATGAAATATGATGAACATCGCACCTTAGTCCTTTCGGCGCCTGCATCAGACCGATGAATATCTCAGTCATTGTAGATTGTAAGGGGAGCCTAGATCACTTAGTAGCAGCGAAGATGACTTGCCCTTACCCTAAGCCCTATTTACTCGATGTGCTCACAAATGAATCTCAGCGCGAACGCGTCGCGTCTCCTGCGACGCGTCTCCTGGATACCTTACATGAAGCATTTACTCGACAGTATAGTGAATACAACAGCAACTATGCTATCACTTCAGAAGCAGGACAAATCAATACCAAAATCTACACCAAACATCCTTCCATGTCGTATCAATCACGATGGTCCTACGAAGATGTCTAAACGGTTTTGGTCGCCAAGTGAAGGACCAGGTTTGACTCTTTGCATCCATTTCCGAATGTCAAGTGACCGACAAACGCTAGATGGTACACACAATTCTTACTTCAGAGGTCGTAGACTCTATGGAAAATCAGTCTCGATCCCAGAGGGCTATGAGGGTTGCGCCTCCATTCCGTCGTCCACCACGCAGATCTAACGGGCAAGCAATGCAGGGATTATAGCACGCAAAACAGAGCAGACCCTGCCCGAAAATCGAGAACAGCCGATCAGGCAGGGGATCTATCCTGATGATGACTCAGACGAGGAGGACGGTCGAGAGGATCAGCCGGAGCCGGTGAAAGTTTTAGAGGCCGTGGGGAAGTTTGACGACCTGCTTGTATGGGGCCATGACACTCCACCAGCTGCGGATGACCCTTTTGTGAAGGGTGCCGAGGAGTGGATCGCTTTTGCGCAAGCCGTATGCTGTCCTTTCTAATTATGATGCTTGATACTAAAATTTGTCTAGATACATGGAAGAGATGACAAGCCGGCAACGGATGGTCAACAATGAACTCAACAGTATTCATTACTTAGCATCAAATCATATCCAATCTACATTTTCGAGGACTCAAAGGAAACACGCTTCCGCTATCTGGGCGTTTCAATTACTGCCTCTAGACTTCTTATTCCCGCGCTCCCACTCCCTCTTCCCCGCCACCCACTCCCCCTTCAACCTCAAATACCTCCCATCCCCCCGACACCTCTCCCAAACCTCCCTAAAAACCTCACTCGCCCCCTCCTTCTCCCTCCTCCTCTCCCCCTCCCCCCCCTCTTCCCCCGTCCACCTCTCCAAAACCTTCCCTCCCTCCTTCCCCCCAGCCCCATACTTCCTCCCACCCCGAAAATTCGCATACCGCCGCGCCCGCGTCATCCCCATCTGCACAAACTTGCGGCACATGTCCATGCCGACAAAGTCCCCGCGCTCGCCGTAAGATGTAAAAATGGACTCGAGGGCGGCGGCGGAGGAGCGGGCGAGGGGGAGGGTGCGGAAGCGCCAGTAGGGGAGAATATAGGACTTGTAGGGCTCGAAGGTGAGGACGCCGGTTTCGCCGCGGGAGATGGCGTAGGTGTAGCGGAGGGTGGCGGAGGTGAGGGCGGGGGCTGGGAGGGGGGTGGTGGGGGGTGAAATTAGGGAGTCTGGGGTGCGACGGGGCATTGGGGCGGGGTTGGAAGAGGAATGGGAGAGGATTGTGGGTTCGTTGGGATGGAGATGATGTTTGTACGGAGGTTTGGTGATTGTATGATCATGCTAGACCAAAGGAGTCACTGGTCTAGTCATATTTGTGTTCTGTTTTTGACTGGTTGGTGTCAAGTAAGCAGCGGCTTGCACAATATTAAGGGAAATAATTTCTAGATGGAGTATTCTTTTGTAAGTTATGATAATCATGCAACCGTGGCGCATAAGAGCTTTTTCTTGACCCGCTTTGTATCAACTAGAGTATTAAAGACGAAAAGTCGTTTCCTGCGGAAGCCAATGTGATGTCCCGAATGATGTTTTTAAGTATTTGGGAGGCATGCACGCTCGAAGCTAGGTGTCAGAAACCATGGTGTATCTCATTTCTAGCACTAGCGCCCGCCAGACTTGTAGTTATGGGATGAGCACGCCACAACTTCTGCTACTGAGCGGCGGGTTGAGGCTTTTCCCTAGCCAAGAAATTTTTTCTCCCCCAAAGATGGTCAATTCGACGTAATAAAGTGAATTCAAGAAGAATGCGAAGCTTAAGAATTTTTGAGGGACGCATCCTACCGAAAATCGTCTTCTCACCATTTTCAAATCCGAGAAGGCATATAACCGCCATCAAGACATGATTGGCCGTTCTACCAGACTGTCCTCGCGAAATACGCCACCGCTTTCTTTCGGAAAAGCTCAGCCTGGCGTGGATTCGACCGAGAGTTCACCTACAGAAGTTGGCCCGATGCATTCATTCATCCCTCCCCTCCAATATTTGATCCCAAGGCTTTCCATAAGCTTTCGTTGTCTTTTCCTATCCACGGATATGAAATGATGCCCTTTCATCCATGACGCTCAATATTTTAGGCAACGGCACAGAGTCAGGTGCTCACGCAATTTGGATACCTGAGCCGACGCGCCGCGGAACCTGGAATATCTTGTCGACATGCATCATCACCCTGATATTGTGCGTATGGTCTGCGGTACACATTGACGTACCCGGATTCAATCAAACTAGCTTCCTCGGACTCAGGGCATCTACGTGGAGGAAGTTTGGTTTATCGATACTTGGTTGGCTCGCTCCAGAGACAGTGGCTTACTTTGCATGGTAAGACGCTCTCCGTGACTCGCTCTCTAGTCGATCCAGGCTTGCGCGGCTTTGAGCATGACGCTGATTTTGTCTTAGGGCCCAATGGCGGCATGCTACAAGTTTGAAGAAGAGTTTTAACAAAAACCTCAGCCCTCCCCGTAGGAAATTACCGACGAAGAATAGATCCCCATTGAATCTATGGTTTAGCAAAAGGCAAGCCGACGTCGAGCAAGGCCATGATCTGGAAAACACGCGACACTTAAATGAATGCTCTCCATGGACCTTACGGCATGGGTTTGTTGGAGCCATGGGCGGACTTGCAATACAATCCACGACAGCCGAGGGTCGCACACAGAAATCGTTTCTGACACAAGACGGGGTAAGCTTTCAGCTGGTTTTTCTCACCCAAAGTCTCAGTTATCAGCTAAATTGTTCTTCAAGTCTAATTTCGATAGGTTTTCTTCCTCACAGAATTTTATCCAGAAATACTGCCGAAGATCTCACTTGAAGAGATTGAAGATGCACAGAAGTCTAGTATAATGGCCAAAGGGCTTGCGTTTATTCAGGCAGCTTGGTTCTGCGCCCAATCCATACATCGTGTGTCGATCGGATTCCCTATCAGCTTACTGGAGCTCAACACATTTGGCCACGCCATTTTTGCTCTCATCATCTATTTGCTATGGTGGGACAAGCCGTTTGACTTACCTAAGCCCTTCTTAATCAATACCTCCGACACAGATCCCGAGGCCAATATCTTATTCTCTTTTATGAGAATAACAAATGAAGGATTAACTGGACGCATTGCAGAGGTTTCTGATATGGACCTTCAAAGTTTGCATCCTGTTGTTCGTACGCGTTCCAACCTGATAGATTTCAAGCTCGAAGAAATTCGCATTGATTTAAGAAACCCGACAGAGATAAACTCTTCGCCCATCCACAATCTTGGGGATGCATCAGCATCCAGAATCAACAACGCGAACCCAGTTTTCTCCTCGCCGCAAACTGAGTTAGCTAATGGTGCTGCCCCTGAGGATAAAGACGCAGATCGACTGAACATTGATGAGGGCGCCTTCTTCCCTGGAAACGTATTCAAGAATGTGTATCCAGAGACAGTAATATTGAATTCGAAAGAGATCGCGGATTGGGAGCTCGTGTCTAAGATGTATGCATCATCCAATACTGAGAAGAAAAACTACATCATTAAATCCATGGTCTTAAGAAGGCGGTTTCTAAGCCCAAGGCTCAAGATTTCCTCCGTCATATCCGGAGATGCAGACAGGAGGCTCGTAGACACGGCGTGTTTTCTTTGGGTTCTATTTCTGTCTTCCGCAATCTATGGAGGCTTACATGGCCTTGCTTGGCACGCAGAGTTTACATCCACAGCTGAACAGCTTTTATGGCGAATCTCGGTTGTTGCCGTGGCCGGTTACCTGCCAGGCACGATGGCGGTCATTTTTGCGGCAACGTGTGCTGGTGTCCTGGTATTTTGCCTTGTCTTCTCACTTCGAGTTGCACTGGTCAAAGTTTCCAATTCTCTATCAGTTTACCACAAGGTCTTTGGGGATCTACGGGACGCTCTCGCACAATACGAAATAAATGATCGTTTCATAGTTATGGCTCTTACGGCTTTATTTCCCTTTGGAATTCTCTTATACGCGTTTGGGAGGATCTATTTCATCGTCGAGAGCTTTATTCAGCTGTTCCACCTTCCACCCAAGGCTTTTGAGGTTCCTTCTTGGAACCAATATATTCCGCACCTCTCCTGAAGCCCGTGGGCACCGCTCCTGGATCTATGAACACATATCAAAAGGCCGGAGATGTCGACTTTACACCCAAATCGAGCGTCAGCCTCCATGCTTTGATTATCAGCAGGCTCAAAGGTTCAAGATATAAACATCGGCGGGATCGAACTAGCTTAGGTGGTCTCTTGGATTCGGGAGCATTCTTCAGACATCATTCTGCTTACTTCGAGTTTGAGTGTAATGAGAGCTGTTGTAGATAGTACAAAGAGTTCTGCTCTTAGTAATTACTTCATGGGCTTCGCCAAGCCGCATCTCCCAAATGCTGGCTCTTCTGAGACTCCGTCAACCGAATCGCATATTCTGGGTACATTGAAAAAGTTTGTTAACTAAGAGTAAGTATCAGTAAAGAAATAATGAGTTCTCTCCGGTGCTAGTTCCAGTAATTGGGTTCCGTTCCTTCGCAAATAGTGTTCACGGTCAACAAATTTAATTCACTGAAAACCAACGATACAAACGTTGAAGGTAACTCAATGTGTACCCCTCTCACAGGTCAAGTAAGTCTCTATCAAGTTTCAACGGCCTTGTTTTAAAAATCTTAGACGTATGTAAAAATCTTGAACCGTGGAGACTGAAAGGGATTGAAGGTTGGGCAAGACGGCAATTGCTTATGTCGAGGTTTTAAGGTACCTGGCGCTTCACAGGGGCCATCCTTAAGCGAGTTTGGGGGGTTTGACTCCAAAACACTCCTGCTGCCCACTATTTTGCCGTCACTCGCTCTAAAACAGCCCGTTCAAGAATATATACATGACATTTAGTACGCTCCTCCTTGTATAAAGTCAAACCGTCCTTCCTATAGACAATCATGTGAGTGAATGGTCTAAGCTATGTGTCCCTTCCTCGAGACATTTTCAAGCCATGTTCATTCCTCAGGCAGGTTTAAAATCTACGTCCATCTATTACCTTTATGACGCACAACTTTGGCCTATTACCAAAAGTTTGAAAACTTTTTAATTAATTGATTTCCGAATAGCTTGCTTGATCTCCAAGAAACTCCGTCATGTCATCAGGAGAAATAGGATCGAAAGACAAGACAGCCGCTGAGGCGCTCATACCACAATTCCACTTTGAGAAGCTCCTCAATCAAGGTAATGGCTATTCTTTCATTCAACTCCTCGTCTTAGAGTTGTCCTCTCGTGCTAGATATTTATTCTACATCTTCTAATTGTCTTGTGATTTATGTAACAAAGCTCAGACCCTCTATGAGTCTTCGGAGTCTCATCAAGTCTATTCCAATTGTCAAAACTGCACTTGAACTCACCATGGATCACCGCCAGACCAATCCTCCCGTCGCATCTCACTCCTCGGTACCATAGACTCTCAACTAGCACTCCTCGTCATTGAGCGCGCCGCCCTCCCCTCCGACACCACAGAAATAACCCGCTTCCTTAGTCACATTACCTCCATCACTAACCTGGGCGCCAACGACATCTACCACTGGTACATGGCCAGCCATCGCCCCTCCAACACCACCAACACCGCTGTCCTCTCCCCGCAACCCCCCGACCTAAAACTCAACCTCATCTACCCCTGCACCCCCTCCCACATCCGCAAATACTCCGCCCAGCGCATCCGCGCCGTCACCGAATCCCCCGCCCTCTACCGCACCCACATCCTCCCCTTCATCCAGCGCCAGCGCGCCGCCGGCCGCACCAACTGGGTGCACAACATCCTCGAGGGCCGCACCGAGCAGGAAGACGTCATCCTCCGCTCCCCGCCAGACCTCTCATCCTTCTCCTCCTCCCCAGAAGCCTTCCTCCTCCTCCCGGACCTCAACTGGGACCGCCGCACCCTCCCCGCCCTGCACCTCCTCGCCCTCGTCTCGCGCCGCGACCTCGCCTCCCTCCGCGACCTCCGCAGATCCCACGTCCCCTGGCTCCGCGCCATGCGCGCCAAGATCCTGTCCGCTACCGTCGACCTGTACCCCGAGCTGGAGGTAGATGATTTAAAGTGCTACGTGCACTACCAGCCGACGTACTACCACTTCCACGTGCACGTGGTGAACGTGATGTTGGAGGCCGGGGCGACGCAGGCGGTGGGGAAGGCGTTTGGGTTGGAGAATCTGATCGGGCAGCTGGAGGGGATGGAGGGGGAGGAGAAGGGGATGGCGGATGTGGAGGTGAGCTATTGTTTGGGGGAGCAGTCGGAGCTGTGGAGGGAGGTGTTTGGGCCGTTGAAGGAGGGGAGGTTGGAGGCTGCTGAGTGAATCTAGGGTCATTGGGATATCTAGAGAATGACATCTGGGGTTTTCACGGTTACGTTGCGGCTCAGATGGCACAACATTTAGATAAAAATTTCAGAGGCTAAGAAACTGAAGATGCAGCTATTCAAACAAGGGCTGTGATCGATTTAACATGTTTGAAAATCCGTCCTCTTCTCACACCGCCCTGTAGCTGGACCACTGGCAATGGGCATGTTGGGCTCAGCTTTCTTGAATAAATATGCGTTCAAGACCGTGCACATTCCCCTCGCCGCCGTAGACACCCCTGCCATCCCCGAGCGTCGTGGTGAAATCTTAGTTATCTGTAACATCCGGTTTCTTCACCCAATAGCCCTCCCAGTTGAACTTCAGAACCTCATCGCCCCATGACCACCACCCAGCGGTTAGATTTCGCGCAAAGATTTCCAAAACTCGCCGCTGCCCTGGCTTGAGAAGCACGTCTTCCAAGATTTCTTTCAGGCAAGGCTTTCGCGAATGGACGTCCGGTACCGCAGCGATGACCCTCTTTCGTACTTCCAGGTTCTCCGTGTTGTTAGTCCTAGCAAAGCCATCCATCGGGAAGTAGTCAGACGCCGGCTTTCGAAAGATCATCAGAACTTCGTAAGGGTGTCTCCACAGTCCCTCCAGCACCGAAATAGGCTCCCCGTAAGCAGTAACTTTCAGCCATATCCACTCTTCAAAGAGTTCTAGTCCACACCTGCCCATGGATGCGAGAGCAGCTTTCTGTACAGCTTCTCGGTTAGTGACCCAGATGCCAATAAATCTACCAGGTGCGAGGTGATCTTTGAGGAACGGTTCAAGAATCTCGAGTGGATAGCCGACGGACTGGTCAGGCGTTGAGTAGGCTCGGGATCTTTTCACGGAGCGGTTGTGCCAGGGTGGGTCGAGAAGGATGAGGTCAAATTGGCCCGCCTCGTGATGATTATCGGAAGGCAGAAGAAGGTTTGAAGCAGAACATATACTTGAGAGAGAGGTGCTAATGTCACCTAGTACTAACGCAGACGACGGGGGGATTCTATACCTAAAATTCGGTGCAATTTGAAGTATAGTGCTAGAGATAGCAGGGTTGAAGACCACGGTGTTGCTCATAGACTCTGGACTGAAAAATGAGTTCGAATACGGCGAAAGCACTATATGGGGATTGGACGTCGCTGAACGATAACGTCTTCCGCTATCACATCCTAGAGAAGGCTCCCATAATGGGTGGTTGTGAAGGACAGCACGGTCTGAACACCAGGGCACAAAATCTTTAGAGGCCTTGATATCACTCAAGGCTTGACGTGCCAACTCAAGCTTTGACTCATGACGCTGTAGGTGATCTTGCGAGTACAGTTGCAAGAGCTTCTCGCGGTTCTTTGCAGCCTTTGGTTCAGTTGACGGGAATGGTACTAGCCTCGGGCTTGAGGATAGTAAAGCATGCGATGGGGTACAATGGTGCAGATATTGTCCTTTCTCAATAGATCTCGGTATATCCAGAAGAATGATTGAACACTGATCATCCCGATAGAGGATGGGTGAATGGCTATTGGTGATAGTGACCAGTCTGCGATCAGACTCTTTGAGCTCTGTCATTCATCGCGACCGTTCATGCGAGCAGGTGAAGCCGCATCCCGGGTATTTTAGGTCAATATGCAGCTGTTTTCTGTATATATAGGGCACGCTGAACCGAAGCGAGGTTGCACAAACCTTACTTGGGCTCGTGGCGATGAACTTGAGATAAAGAAGCCTCGGGGACTGGATTCAGCCTTCTGCCGAGGCAAGCCCGACGTCATCTTTGAAGGAAGTCCCGCCTCCACCGTTAGCACTATCCATGCCAAATTTACTTCATCCTGCTTGAGCAACCTTGTTTCCTTGTCTATAAATGCCTTGAAGGTCTTCTGATGTCTGCCATGAAGCTACAACGCTCTTCAAAAGAGCTTTGAGTGAATGCCCGTGCCTTCCAGCGGTCATGCCGCTCTATCTACACAACCCCCACAACCACCCGAGATAAATGTCTCTCGAGGAAACGAGAGACTGCTGGAACAGACCCATAAAGAACCAAAGATATGTTCAACCGACAGCGAAACGCTTGGGGTGGAGAGCAGGGTACCGGTGACGCAGCTCGATAAGCAGACGTGGAACTATGTGATCCGAAGCGGTACTGCAGGTGGTCTAGCAGGATGCGCCGTAAGTAACAATTCTTCAACGGTGGTGCTAGAATTATTAACATGTAAGCTACAGGCAAAGACCGTCGTCGCTCCTCTCGATCGAGTTAAAATCCTTTTCCAAGCGTCCAATCCTCAATTTGCGAAATACACCGGAAACTGGTTCGGGTTGTTCACAGCCTTGCGAGACATCAATAGAGCGGAAGGAGTGCGTGGCCTCTTTCGTGGCAACTCTGCAACATTACTTCGAGTCTATCCATATGCAGGAACCAAATTTTTGGTCTACGAGCAAAGCCGGGCTTTTTTCATACCATCTAAGGCTCACGAGACCCTTGTCCGGCGATTTGTATCTGGCGCTGTTGCCGGTGTGACGTCTGTGTTTCTCACATATCCTCTCGAGGTCATTCGCGTACGACTAGCATTTGAGACGAAGAAGGACTCTCGATCTTCAATCACAAGAATATGCAGACAGATATACAATGAGCATCCACTGCCGAGTCCGGCTTCGAGCACGGCCACCGATGCGATCCAACAGGCGGCACCTCGATCTGGCCTTGTGAATTTCTATCGTGGCTTCGGCGCTACACTTGCTGGCATGGTACCTTACGCAGGGATGTCATTTCTCACACACGACACAATTGGTGACTGGTTTCGTCATCCTGCAGTTGCAAGGTGGACAGTAATTCAATCTACAACAACAGAAGGACCGGATCGTAAAAAGGCGCGCAAGATTCAATTAAACGCGCCAGCAGAACTCACCAGCGGCGCCATTGCTGGCCTGGTGTCTCAGACCGCTTCATATCCCCTCGAGATTATCCGGAGGCGGATGCAAGTCGGGGGAGCTGTTGGCGATGGTCACCGGCTCAGTATGAGAGAGACCGCTGTGAAGGTATTCCGAGAACGAGGATGGAGGGGTTTTTTCGTCGGCTTGACGATCGGCTATGTGAAAGTGGTTCCAATGGTGGCGACGAGCTTTTATGCGTACGAAAGACTCAAATGGTGGTTTAATATTGAGTCGTAACACTTAAGCGAGAGGGAGGCCAACTTGCAAGATAAGCGGCGTGAATATTGGGAGGATATCTGAGCATGGCTCTCGGATTCAGAGCTAAATGCAATTTCTTTTCATTTATATTAAGACATCATGAGATTCCTTTGCCATGCCATTGACTGTTTGTGTGGTGTCACCTCGGGACGGACCGTCTCCTCGCCCGAGAAAAAAGCCGCCGGCAAGGGGGTAACAATATTTACAACTCATGATCAAACAATCTCAGGTATTTGTGGTTTAAGATGTAGTCAAACCATTTCCAATTCCATATCGAAAAATCTGCGATGACGTCAAAATCCCGTCCCAGCGTCGCGGTTTCTGCACCGGGGAAAGTTTTCTTAGCGGGCGGATACCTGGTTCTGGACCGAAGATATCAAGCCCTTGTCTTCGGGCTCAACGCCCGCATACACATTCATGTCAGATCAGCGACTGAGAGGCATGACCCGGGCGTAGAGCCTAGCAATATTGTGGTAAGGTCACCACAGTTTATTGATGCTGAATGGACATACAAATGGACGAGAGCGGAGGAGGGCGGAGGGATCCATTTCACGCAGGTCGGAACGTAAGTGACTGATTTAATTTGGTCTCATGAACGATAGTCTCGTATCTTCTGTCAGCTGGAGGTGTTATACGAAATTATTCTTCACTTGACTCCCGCTTGCCGCCCTTTCTGACAATAAATCAAAGAGAACCCACTGCATCTCAGCACCGTAATCCGTTCGTTGAAACAACCTTGAATTATGTATTCACTCATCTATCGCGCCTCAAAATCGGCCTTGAGGTGCCTCTGATCGTGACGATCCTTGCCGATAATGACTACTATTCGCAAGTCGATGCCGCCATCCCTTCATCCGCCTCAGACTCTACCCAGTTTACCAAATTCAAGACAACCCTTCCAGCCGCTCACAAGACAGGCCTCGGCTCATCTGCTGCCCTCGTTACAGCTCTCACAAGCGCTCTCGTGGCGCACTTTCTTAAAGTTTCAACGAATTCAGAGCTCGAAGCACACCACACTCACCTCCACAACCTTGCTCAGGCTGCCCATTGCGCTGCTCAGGGAAAGGTTGGCTCTGGGTTCGACGTTGCTGCGGCGGTCTACGGATCAATTCTCTACAGACGATTCTCACCATCGATTCTTGAGAGTCTAGGGGAAGCCGGCTCTCCAGGCTTTGGTGAGAGAGTGTTTAAATGCGTTGATGATCTAGATCTAGACAAGAAATGGGACACCGAGATTCAAAAGCAAGCAGTCAGGATCCCGCAGAGTCTAAGGCTTGTCATGTGTGATGTGGATTGTGGCTCACAGACGCCTGGAATGGTCAAGAAGGTCTTACAGTGGAGGAAGGAGAAACCAGCAGAAGCGGAGGTCCTGTGGGCAGCCCTTCAGCAAGGGACTGAGGATCTCTGCGCAAATTTAAGAGAGCTCGCAGCCATCGAAGCCACCGGCATCACAGATCAAAGACTGGAAAGTCTGCGAAGTATCTTCCTTACAATCCGTTCCCTGATCAGAGAAATGTCGGACAAATCCGGAGTACCTATTGAGCCACCGGTACAGACTGAACTGCTCGACGCCTGTTCCGAAATCGCAGGTGTTGTTGGTGGCGTGGTTCCAGGGGCAGGAGGATACGATGCTATTGTTTTGCTTGTCAGGAACGAAGATGCTGTGCTGGAAAGGCTAGCGAAACGTCTAGAGGGTTGGAAGAGTACTGTTGCGGGAGCAACAATTGGCACTGTGAGGCTGTTAGGGGTTAGACAGGAGACAGATGGGGTCAGAGTGGAAGAGGAGCGGCAGTACAACCTCTGGTCACGTTCAGAGTAGGCGGTGAGAAACCTGGCTAGGACTTTTCTTTTCTTAGGGTTCGCTTGACAGAGGGGAAACTCTCACGCATTCCACTGGCCCCTCCTGAATCTTATGTCACCGGACGATGGACTACTTAGACTTCCTTGAATTTTAGATCATTCGCTCCCCATTCTGAGTCTCTGCAAATTATCGCAAGCATCTAGACAATTATTGGCTGGTTTACCCCGATGACATGATTTGAGCATCAAGTTCACCTCATCTACCGATCTTGGTGTTTAGGGCTCAGGGTATGGGCAAGCTAGGAAGCTGTGACGCAATTGTTGTTGTACAGTACAACATGAAGCCAGGCGGCTGCCTGATGCTCTTCCTCCTTGAAATATAAATCCCTCCTCCAGAAACACACGAGCTCATACTCTACACTTCAACTTCCCCCCAAAATGGCGAATACGAGCAACCCAGACGTGCCCGTCGGGCGCAAAGCCTTTGTCCCCCTAGGTAACGTCGCCTTGCCATCCCTACCCCATCGCCCAACTAACGCACCCTTCCCAGAGAACAACCCGGAGGTAATGAGCAGCCTAATCCACGAGCTCGGCCTCCCCACCACCCTCGGCTTCCACGACGTCTACTCCCTCGACGACCCGGACCTCCTCGCCTTCGTGCCCCGGCCCGCCATGGCCCTCCTCCTCGTCTTCCCCGTCACCCCGACCTACGAGCGCTTCCGCCAGACCGAGGACGCGGACAAGCCCGAGTACGCGGGCTCCGGCCCGGCGGAGGAGGTGGTCTGGTTCAAGCAGACGATCCGGAATGCGTGCGGGCTCATCGGGCTGCTGCATGCGGTGTCGAATGGGGAGGCGAGGGGGATGGTAAAGGATGGGAGTAAATTGGATGAGTTGCTGAAGAAGGCGGTGCCGCTGAAGCCGCTGGAGAGGGCGGATTTGCTGTACCAGTCCAAGTCGTTGGAGGCGGCGCACCAGACGGCCGCGAGCAAGGGGGATTCGGTGGCGCCGGATGCGAATGATGCGACTGATTTGCACTATGTGTGCTTTGTGAAGGGGGAGGGTGGGAGGTTGTGGGAGCTGGACGGGCGGAGGAAGGGACCGCTGGATAGGGGGCATCTGGCTGAAGATGAGGATGTGCTGAGTTCCAAGGGGCTGCAGTTGGGGGTCAAGTCTTTTCTGAAGAGGGAGCAGAGTGCGGGGGATGATGAGCTGAGGTTCAGTTGCGTGGCGCTCAGTCCGAATTTTGACTGAGACTATGGAATCGGGAAGAGATGGTGGAATGACAATGGCATGAATGATGCTTCTATACAACATTCTCGCAAGAGATGGGTTCGGCAGCCATGCATCGGCGGCGTCAGCGGGCTGGAAAGGTTATCATATGATTTGGGAAAAGGTAGTGGGTTTCAAAGGTCTATTTTCTTAGGTTGCATCAAATGCCCTGTACGACTTCGTTCCCGTATCAGGTGCACTATCTACTTCTTCCGCAAGGGAAATTGGGGATCTCATCACCTTTGCAATAGGGTCACTGGGTTCTTCGATCAAAGCCTCCAGCTTCTCAGCTTTCCTCGTTGCCCTGCGATCATACAGCCCCTCTAAATCGACTTCTGCTCTCTTCTCTTCAGTGAACATCTGCACCACGATCTTCGGCCCTTTGTGTTCTGTCCCAAACCCGGTTGTGAAACCCGCCAGCCTTTTGGCCCTCTCTTCCTGTTCACGTGCGAATTCCGGTCCACCGTGGACTTCCCCAACATTGACGCATATCCATCCGGTGTTTATTCCGTCATCTGCACTGACATCGACTGGTCTCCCCACGCTGCTTGCCAGCCTTGCTCTCCTCGCCTTACGCTTTAACTTCAGCTTCAGTTCGTTCCTACCTAGAAGCCCATCGGCATACGGCGATAGCTTGTAGTCGGTCCGCAGCCACCGGCAGAAGCGGTCCGCGCTGTGGTTGAGATGCTTGACGCTTCTTGCGGTGGCGAAGAGCATGATGAGTGAAGAGCCGAGGGCTGGTGGAGGGTCAACTTTGCGGAGGTCAATGAGGGCAAGGTTGTCAAGGCCAATTGTGTTGTAGAGGTGTTCGAGCATAGGTTGGAGGATAGGAGGCGGATTCTCTGGCAGAGGAGGGAGGGCTTTGGAGTCAGGTGTTAAAGGTGTAGATGGTAATGCCGGTGGTTGTACTTGGAGGTACCATGGCAGGTTTGACGCTGCATTCGTTACTGCCGCAGGCTCGCCCGGTGCTTCGTTGGATCGAGCATTCTCAAGGATGGTATCTTCACCTCCTTCGCTATTTTCAAAGGCAACCTTTTCGGGTTCTAGACCTGTACTAAGGTGTTGATCATCGCTAGAGGTCAATGATCTTGCTGCTGTTGATAGGCCTGGGGAGAAGAATTTTGCGGGCAATGATTTTCCGCATTGAGCTGATGCGATGAGTAGCGGCTTAGCAGGATGATTGTAGCAGAGCGCGTATCTCGAGGCGCGCAAAGAGCCTCGTATCACATTTTGCATACCGGTATGGGCAGTGGGAAGGAAGAGATTTCGATATTCAAAATCCGAAGCCCCTAGACTACATTTGCGATTGACCGTCAATATCGTCACCACATGTCATTTCAAGATTTGGGCCTTCTAGTCCCGATCTTTTCCAATGGAAATCTACCAACAAAACCATGTGTTCTGAAAGGGCCTGTTGAAAATGAAATTCCGATCATGGTGACCCAGTCCTTGCTATTACGAAATATGTAGCCGTTTACATGATTCACTCTGCGCCGCTTCACCGTGGCGTAGTGACTCACTATGGGTTGAATTTTCACTTTCTCTCAACCAGGTCAAAACTTCTCCAATTCCCTTGCTTCAGCGCGCTTACCAGTTCTATGAACCTTAATGTGAAAAGAAGATATTCCAACATGGAACAAGGTAAGTAGGGATCATGCGCTAAAAGTCTTGACTGATTAAAGTAGATTACCCGGTTTCGATGAAGCACACCACGGTGGCCTTGGATCCTGTGGAGAGTCTCTTCAGAAAGCTTTTGATAGATTGTCGCGAACATAATCGCAAAGAAAGCTCACAATGGTTCGAGCCTGTATCTTCACTCGAGCTGCGATTTACTGGAGGGTGGGTTCGAGATAAGCTGCTCGGTATAAAGTCACATGATATCGATGTGGCCCTGAGCACCATGACTGGGGAGCAATTCGGACTTATGCTACAGGAATACGTCAACGTTCACGGTTCTGAATACGAAGCTGAAGCGAAACTACTACAGACCAAGAATATCTTCAACGATCTCCACCGGATCAAGAAAAACCCAGAGAAATCGAAGCATCTCGAGACCATCACAACCAAGATATTTGGCTTAGATGTAGATTTCGTCAACTTACGCAAGGAGACGTACTCCGAGAACAGCCGCAATCCAGAAATCGAATGCGGAACCCCGGAAGAGGACGCGCAACGGAGAGATGCTACCATCAATGCCATGTTCTATAATCTAGATATGGAGGGCGCGGTAGAAGACTTCACCCGAAAGGGACTTAACGATCTCAAGGAAGGCATAATCAGAACACCACTACCTCCTTACGAGACGTTTATTGATGACCCTTTACGTGTTTTGCGACTTGTTCGTTTTGCTAGCAAGTATGGCTATCAAATCGAGAAGGAATCAGCAGCTTGCATGCAAAACCCGGTGATTCACGACGCACTCTTGAAGAAGATTACCAGAGATCGTGTCGGAGTTGAAGTTGAGAAGATGTTCACGGGTAGGGTCTCTACTTACCCCTTCTCCAACTGCCTTCAACAACCTAATCATACATAGGTCCAAACCCGCACTGTGCAATTTCCTATTTGAAGGACTTTAAACTATTTCCTGTCGTTTTTCAGGGCTCTGTCTCCGACTCTGTTGGTTCAGCAAATCTTCAAAAGGTCTTTGACTTTGTTAAGACTCTGATTAACGCTGACCGAGATTCGTTGATGAAAATGCTGGTGACAAAAGACGACAGCCCTTATGCATGGTACCTCAGTGCCTTTATTCCTTGGTGCGACTCAACCTCCAGCGGGAACGTTGAGAGTTTTAGAGATGCTATTCGGGCGACCAACAAAGTGACTGACCGTATCAAGAATGCTACAAGGCATCGCTGTGACGTCAATTCTCTCATAAAAGCTATCCAGACCGAGATGCCGTCTCGCAGCACAATTGGCCTGGCTCTGCGGAAATGGGGCGCGACCTGGCGATTGACAATTCTTTACTCAATGCTATGTGAGATATACATCAGTCCTGAGTCTGAGAGCGATATTTTAGAACGATATCATCGCCTTCTCTCAATTGTTAAAGAAATGGATCTTGAAGATGCTGATCATGTCCCGCCGATCATAAACGGAGATCGTATGCAGAGAGAGTTCGGCGTGAAAAAAGGTGGGCGTTGGGTTGGTCAAGCTTTGGCGTTCGTCGTTAAGTGGCAATTCGACAATCCTCAAGGGCGAGTCGAAGATCTTTTGGTACTCTTAAAGGAGAAAAAGAACAAACTCGGTATTCCTGATCCTGACGGGTGAACGCAATTATATCTTGTCAGCTAAAGGACCAATCCACCGCAGCTCGCTCGTATGTTCCCATCCAGGCCTTGCATATGTATTTGGGAGTCAATAAATAAAATGGAAGAACGGTCCTCGCTGTAAAGGGTGCCGGTAATAGTTCATGGAGGGATGTCACGAAATGTTGGCAACGCGGTATCGATCATGCAAATTCAGAGAGTCACATATATCAACCGGTCCTGAGATGGTTCCGTCTGACCGACATAGGGTCCAATTTTCGACATGCCGATTTGTTACATCATCCGAGCCCATTGACGTATCCCAATGAAGAGGCAAAAGGAATAGTGGAGCGCGCATCTCGTATATCGCACAGACTTTGAGTTTCTTGGCCGGCTTCGCTTACCTGGTCCTCACCCAACATTGAGGGGAATTGGGTCTTTCGAGTGGATGCAGGTGTTTGGCAATGCCAGTTGTCCCACCTCGTGGACAAAGGTTTCATGCGAGACACAAGGAGACAAGGCAGGGATGAGATGGCGGCCGCGGAGTGCTGCACCTTCGGCTTTTGGACTTTCTTGATTACAGAACTTTATCGAACAGCATAAAAACTGAAATAGTCATGCGAAATATTACAGACTTATCGCACCATACTTGACACGGCTCGATCAAATGGTGCATCTTTATAGAAATCCACCTCGGAAGATGGTATAAGTTCTAAATAGCGAAAGGAAGCAGGCCGATTTTTAGTAGATAGAGTTTATTAGAGATTGGAGTTATAGTATGCACAGAGAAAGATTTTAAATACGTTGTCATCGTCTCCAGAAAGCTTTTGCTGTCTGTCAAAGATCAAGCGGCATCGCAATGGCAAGTCCGACTTTCAACGCGCTTGCCGTTTAGTTGACTTGGTAGACAACGTTCCTAGCTAGAAGCCCGTAAAGACCCCACAAACAATACGTCTTTCAGATCCAGCCATCTAGCAGCCGATATCGCTCATTAAGGCGTCTATAATTTTGATTTAAGCAAATTATCACCGATGAATTCTCACACCCGCGCTCGTTATGGAGTTTCTGGGAGAGCCTTCAATGTCCCAGGATCGGCCGTTAGAAGCCAGTCGAGATGATAATTTCGAACCCGGCCAGAAGCAGGCGTCTGCGACATTGGAAGCTCCAACAAAGTCACCACCGGTATCTCAAGACGATCCGTCCGACAAAAATTCAGTCCAGAGCGAGCATGAAGGATCCGAAAATGACGCCGCCGAGGCCGCGCCTTATCCCCTGCTATCCCACATGCCCTCGGAATCCGAAGATGGGACTAAAGAGCTTGCGACAGAAGGTGAGGAACCCGAGACAGCCAAATCTTTCGACAGGTCTGCGTCTTCCTCAGTCCTTGATCGGAATCGGGGGGCTTTCTACGAGAAAGTTGGAGAAGAAGGCGTGTCTAAAATGCACAAGTTCACGCTCTACGAGACTTCAACATGGTTTTATATTGTAGGCGGCGACTTATTTGATGCAAGATTTCGCATACTGAAGGTCGACCGCACTTCCGAAGGGGGTGAATTGAGTGTTGTCGAGGATGACATAGTGTACACCAAGACCGAGATGAGCCAGATCCTTAACGCCATTGATGACGGCAACAAGAGCTCGGGCGGCCTGAAAGTGAAGTGCAGTACCTGGGGACTTCTCGGGTTCATTCGTTTCACAGGAGTATACTATATGCTCTTCATCACAAAACGGAGCCAGGTGGCCATGATCGGAGGCCATTATATCTATCAAATCGATGGAACGGAATTGGTGCCCCTGTCGACGGCCAACTCGTCCAAGAAGGCAGACAAAAACTCGGAGGAGAATCGCTTCATAACTATACTCAACAATCTTGACTTGACGAGGTCTTTCTACTTTAGTTATTCTTACGACATTACCCGAACCTTACAGCACAACATTCTTCGTGAGCGGAAGTCATTGGAAGAGGGTCTTGCTCAACCTGCTCGTCACAATTACAACGACATGTTTATCTGGAACTATCATCTCCTACAGCCGGCAAAGTCTGCAATGAGAAATGTTTATGATTGGTGTCTCCCCCTAGTACATGGTTATGTTGATCAAGCAGCACTGTCGATATACTGGGGGAGATCTGTCTATGTGACTATCATTGCCAGACGATCACGATTCTTTGCTGGAGCTCGGTTTCTCAAGCGAGGGGCTAATGACCGTGGATACGTTGCGAATGACGTTGAGACCGAGCAGATAGTAGCGGAGATGCTCACGACTTCCTTCCATGCGCCGGGGCCGAAGCTTTACGCAAATCCAACTTATACCTCCTATGTCCAGCATCGAGGAAGCATACCGTTGCACTGGACGCAAGATAGCACTGGGGTCTCGCCGAAACCTGACATACACTTGAATCTCATCGACCCCTTCTATTCAGCTGCCGCACTCCATTTCAACAACTTATTTGAGAGATATGGTGCGCCTATCTATGTTTTGAACCTGGTCAAAGCTCGAGAAAGACACCCTAGGGAGTCCAAACTCCTAGAAGAATTCACTGCGGCAATTACCTACCTCAGCCAGTTTCTGCCGGACGACAAAAAGATACTGTACAAAGCATGGGACATGAGCAGAGCAAGCAAAAGTCGCGATCAGGATGTTATCGGCACATTGGAGTCGATCGCGGAAGAGATCATCCCGAAGACGGGCTTCTTTCAGAATGGCGTTGGTTCTGAATCGGGCTTGAAACTGCAAAATGGAATTGCGAGGACAAATTGTATAGACTGCCTAGATCGGACGAACGCTGCACAGTTTGTTATCGCGAAACGCGCTCTCGGTCATCAATTGGCTGCACTAGGAGTCATTGATGGTACTTCTATCGAGTATGACACTGATGCTATCAACCTTTTCACGCACATGTGGCATGACCATGGTGACACTATAGCTATTCAGTATGGCGGCTCGCACCTTGTCAACACCATGGCAACCTATCGGAAGATCAATCAATGGACGAGCCATCCCCGAGATATGGTCGAAAGCTTTAAGCGCTATTATAACAACTCATTTATGGACTCTCAACGGCAAGAAGCCTACAATCTGTTTCTGGGGAATTATATCTTCGCCCAAGGTCAGCCTATGCTTTGGGACCTTTCCACGGACTATTATCTACATAACTCTAACCCTCGAGCGTGGCGTGACAGACCACAACCAAATTACATCAACTGGTACACACCAGAGAGCCTGCGTCCTGCAGAGATTCCACCCTCTTCCCAGTCTATGGACCTTTCGACCAAACCGTTACCCTTCTTTGACGACTATTGGCTCGAGTACTACCGGCCACTAGCATTGTCCTCTTTCCAAAAGATGTTCTCTTTTAAAATGCAATCCAATCTCAAGTACATACCCATCAAGTCATCTTCTGAAGGTCGCTACGATCTCAGCCCTTTTAAAGTGCGCAGTCACACAGCCGACCAAAATGATCCATCCGACGCTCACACAAAACCTAGCAGTCGCAGGAAGGGTGTGAAAATAATCGACCCAACCGAGTCCACAACGCCCGCCTCCGAAAGCGCACTGTCTGTCGACACCCAGCTCGCCTCGTCATCCCGTCCATCCCAAGCCCGAAGCCGCCGCTATACCGGCCTCATCAAAGAGCCTTCACTACAGACCCCATTCAAGCCCACCGTCCCCCCCATTCCGCCCAGCGCAGTCAACACCCCAGCCGGCCCCCCATCCAAGGCCGAGCAGTACGTCGAAGCCTTCACCCGCCTCGTCGAGCGGTCTCTCAACCCGGTCGTCAGCGACGCGGAGGTCAAGGAATACGAGCGCTACGTGACCCATCCGCTGGAGATCCCGCTCGTCGTCAGCTCGGCCATCGACTACAACAAGGTGGACAAGGATTTCTTGGACTATGTGAATCGGGCGCAGGATTTTGGGGAGCCCGCGGACTTGGAGGACGACCTGGAGGATGGTGGAGATGCGGATACTGACTCTGGGCTTAAGGAGCAGCAGGCTAACACGCCGGGGAGGGGGAGGAGTCTGTCGGTTGGGCAGAGGGCGAGGCAGAGTGAGCATTTCTATCGCAAGTGGTTGGATGTGGGGGATGAAGGGTTGACGGTGAAGGAGGAGGATTATGGGAAGAAACGGTATAAGGTGTACAGACAGTGGTTGAGGGGGAAGAGCTTGTTTAAGCAGAGGCCGTTGGATGCTGGTGAGATGTGAGCTGAGGCGTTCTGTGTTTCGGTGATATGGGGTTATTCTTTGGTTCTGGAGGCGGTAAGATCGCAGGCGTTTGCAGTTGTAACGATAGAGCGGGCGGGGTGGTCGGATGGGATAGATTATTGTCTGGGAGGGCTTACGGGGTTTAACCTTCTTTATGCCGGGAATTTTAGCCCGGGCTTCTGGTCCTTGGTGAATGGATTTCTGTTCTCCAGCGGCTAGGGAGGCTTCGCGCATAGCAAATCTTCCACTCGGTCATCTGCCTTGATCAGTTTTCCATAATAAGATGCCAGATTTGGCGCGCTCTCTGCGGTAAGTCGCACGACGTCTTGAAGCCTCTGCTTCAGCCTCAACGTCTCTTGCTCCCGTCTACCCTGCTTCCGAGAACGCTCCCCCTCCTCATCTTCCTCCACCACCACAATCCAACACCCCACACACCCCCTCAAGATCTCGGCGGCCCAACCCACCCCCCCCCGCTCCTCCAGCGTGATCCTCGGCCCGCACGTCCGGACCACCGCCTCCGTGCAGTCGAGCGCGGCCTCAAGCGTCGCCGGCGCGGCCATGCCGAAGGGGTTGGTCAGGACCTGGCGGAGGAGGGGGAGGATCTGCTGGAGGTGCGCGGCCGTGTGGATGCCGAGCATGAGGATGGTTTCGCGGAGTTCGCGGATGAGGAGGGCGGTGAGGGAGGGGTGGTCGAGGGCGTAGGGGATGGAGTAGAGGAGGCCGTTTGTGAGGAGATCTGTGAGCATTGAGAGGTTCGCTTTGCCGGTGGGGGCTTTGAGGGTGGAGAGGGAGGCTTTGGAAGGCGGTTGGGGATGCGAGGAGGGTTTGGGGGCGAGTTTGGGGTGGCGGGCACGGATTAGGGCCCGTTCGGCTGGGTAGAGCTGGCGCAGGATCTGGATTGATTCTCTCTC
The DNA here is from genome assembly GCA_021030905.1 of Pyrenula massariospora. Classification (NCBI taxonomy): domain Eukaryota; kingdom Fungi; phylum Ascomycota; class Eurotiomycetes; order Pyrenulales; family Pyrenulaceae; genus Pyrenula; species Pyrenula massariospora. Next base: position 560,813 of record JAGFMI010000013.1, read on the forward strand.
CGGTGTCAGGGTGGGGAGGAGAGATATGTTGGGGCGGAGTGCGTCTGTGAAGACGTCGATTAGACCCGTTCGGGTGAGCAGATCGGACTCGCAGTCTGCGATGTCGGATGCAAAGATTTCCAAAAGGTGGCACCCTCGGGCTTTGCTGTCTATAGAGTCGTCGTCTATTAGGGACAGAATGGGAGGAACTAGCAGTGGAAATTGGGAATTGAGAGCTTTCGAGCGACCAGGCTGGGCAGGTAGACAACTATATTGAGAGACAACCAAGCTCAACAGGTCAACCGACCATGGAGCGGCGTTTCTCCATGGCTTTGAGGATTCGTCGAAGAGGTCAGAATTAAATCGACCGGCGGTGGGGTCGGACTCAGGATAGAGATTCTTGCGGCCTGATGGTGTGATGGAGGGTTGCTTTGAGGACTTGAAGAGAGGCCTGATTATAACTGAGAGGATTTGAGACAATTGGTCTGGCAAGAACGAAAGGTCACGATTTCTTAGTGCCTTGACGAGGCCGAGCGCCTTGGAAGCTAAGGCTTGAGGAGTAGTCTCTGATCCTGGAATGGCTGAGGTAGACAGAGAGCCTTTGGCTAAGCGGAGCGTGCGCTCGAGGCTTTGTAAGGATACCTCAAAGTCTGCATCGAACTCCATGGTCCCCACCTCTAAAAGAGCTGGTGAGATAGTGCCGGAGAACTGAATGTCCTTCAAAGTGATCTAAAGAGCTGACTGATTCTGTGTGAAACCGACCTACGTACTGCACAGGCTCTTCCCTCGACATATCAGCCTCTGGCTGCAGAGTGAGACGATATAGAAGATGACCGTGATAAAGGATTTGGCGTTATCGTCAAAATTGAATTCGTACAATACCTCAATAGGTATACCACAATTCTTCTAGAGTTCCGAAACCTTCTCAAATGCCAGTAGAGGGGGAGTGAAGACTTAGCAAGGTGCAGCGGACTTAACCTCCAATTTATGCTGTTAAATCCGACGAAGGAGCTTGCCGACTGGAAGTTCGCTGGTGATGCAACTTCAATTTGGACGAGAAGCGCAACCAGCACTCATCGCATCTTCAGTCTACGACGGCAAGACATCTATTTCGTGCGTTGGGCGAAAGGTTTAGGCTCTAATTACAGCTCCTAATTCCTCTCATGTAAGATTTTGTGGTAAATCTATTTACGTTACAAACGTCACCACTCAGACATGCAAGAACACTAATAGACTTGCGGATCAGACGCTGGGGTACTTAGACACCTAGTTAGAAAGCTATCAGCATCTCACACCAACGATCGAGACGCTGACGCTTCTCTACAGCCTCCATTCAAGTGCCAAAAACGAGATCTTTCGACCGGTCAAGGAGATCGAACCCTGACGCGAACCCATCATACAATGGCAGCAGCTTCTATTTCCCCTGGGAAGAGGGCGTATGACTTTGGTCCCAACTCGAATAGAATCTTTTCGAATAGGGTTTCTACGCAGGGAAAGACTCCCAAAACATCTCCCGGCAACGGTACTCTGAGAACCTCGTCGCACGATGGTGTCAAGAGACTGACAGTCAAAAACTTGCAACCTCCAAAGACCAATCCACAACAATACTTTAATAAAATTTGGGCTCAATTGGACGTTTCGTTATCGTCCATATTTCGTAACGAAGAACCTCCCTATTCCCTCGAAGAGCTCTACAAAGGAGCTGAAAATCTTTGCCGGCAAGGCAACGCGAAATCTTTGTACCAAAAATTGCGCCAGAAATGCATCGAAAACGCAATAAGTATAAGAGAAAGTCTCGTGACAAAAGGTCGCTTGGTACAAGATGTGGATCTAGTTCAAGCTTTTGTTGAGTCATGGACGATATGGGATAAGCACATGGTAGGTCTAGTTGGCTTCTTTCGATGGGCTTGTAGCTGCTCACCAAATAGACTGTCATTAGGAACATATTCTATTACATGGACCAGTCGTATTTGCTGAGATCATCAGATAACGAAGTGATTAAAGAGATGGGGTTGGTCCGCTTCAGAGACCATGTTTTCAATGACGGCCAGCTCAGACCTAATATTATTCGCGGCGCTTTGACATTGATTAAGGATGATAGAGAAAACCCTCAAATATTGGCAAACAGTAGCATTGTCCGAAAAATTGTTGATACTTTCCACGAGCTCGGCTTATACAAAGATACCTTTGAACCGGCCTTCCTTGAAGCGACTAAGGAATACTTGACAGCCCGAGCTTTGGAAGAGCTGGAAAATGGTGACCTCGTGGAGATGTTAGACCAGAGCACGCAGCTGCTTGACAAGGAAATGCATCAGTCCGATACATATAACCTGGACCGCAGTACTAGACGGGACTTATCTGAGCTTTTTGATAAGTCTGTCATTCAAACGCAATATGGATTTTTGCTAGAGCAAGATCGATTACTGGATCTTTTTGAATCGAACAACAGCAAGGCTCTCCGCCAGGCCTACAACTTCCTCGACCGCATTGGTAAAGCTACCGAGCTTGGGCTTTCGTTCGACACATTTGTCAGCGATGAAGGCTCCTCGATCGTGTTTGACGAGAAACGAGAAGCCGAAATGATCCCTCGGCTGCTAGAGTTCAAACAGCACCTTGACCATATCCTTTCGTATTCTTTTCATGGCAATGAGGATCTGGGAAATGTGCTACATAAGGCTTTCGAGAACTTTATCAATAAGACGAAGAAAACACAGTCTACTTGGGGCACGGATAACCCAAAGCCAGGAGAGATGATCGCCAAGTACGTAGATGCGTTATTGAAAGGTGGGATTAAAGCAATACCTTCGATCATGTCTGCGAAGAACCATGAAAGTGCTAGGGCAGAGGAAGATGATGATGAAGGTATGGCTGATGAAGAGCTTCAAATTAACAAGCAGCTCGATCTCGTACTAGATCTATTCAGATTTGTGCACGGAAAAGCGGTCTTCGAGGCATTCTACAAGAAAGATCTCGCAAGGCGACTTTTAATGGGTCGAAGTGCTAGTAACGATGCCGAGAAGAGTATGCTTTCGAGACTGAAGACGGGTAGGTTCTTGCTTAGATACTCGTGATATCACTGTCCGCTGATCTCTGGCACAGAATGTGGCTCTGGCTTTACCCATAACTTAGAGTCAATGTTCAAGGACATGGATTTGGCAAGGGAGGAGATGCTTTCATACAACTCGATACAAGCAGAAAGAGACGTGAAAAGTCCCATGGATCTCAGCGCCAATGTTCTGTCCTCAGCAGCTTGGCCCACGTATCCTGATGTTCCAGTCAACATTCCGGTAGCAATCTCTAAAGCAATGTCGAATTTCGAGCTACATTACAAATCGAAGTATCAAGGACGAAAACTAACATGGAAGCATGCGCTTTCCCATTGCCAGCTGCGTGCTAGGTTTCCAAAGGGCAATAAGGAGATTGTTGTTAGCGGCTTCCAAGCGATCGTTTTGCTACTCTTCAATGACGTGTCGGATGGATCCAGCCTATCCTACGAAGATATCCAAGCAAGCACAGGACTATGTAAGTCACGTTTACCTGTAATAATCTTATAGTCGACTAAAAGAATTTCAAAGCGGATGCGGAACTTACAAGAACCATGCAATCCCTCGCTTGCGCTAAATACCGGGTGCTCACAAAGAATCCGAAGGGAAAAGATGTCAACCCAACAGATCAATTTTCATTCAATACATCCTTTCAAGATCAGAAGCTGCGTATCAAGATCAACCAAGTTCAGCTCAAAGAGACGAAAGAAGAGAACAAGGAAACTCACGAGCGAGTGGCGGCGGATCGTCACTACGAGACACAGGCGGCAATCGTTCGTATTATGAAGAGTCGAAAGACCATCAAACATGCAGAGTTAGTTGCAGAAGTCATCAATGCAACGAAGAGCCGCGGCGTACTGGAACCAGCTGATATCAAGAAGAACATAGAGAAGTAAGTGCTTTAAGTACACGTACGTCTACTTTGCTCACAGCGTCCTAGGCTTATTGAGAAGGATTACATGGATCGCGAGGCTAGCAATACCTATGTTTACGTTGCATGATGGTATTGGGTTTTTAATTCTAGGACATTAATCTTTCCAAACATAGATGGCCAACTTTTCATACATCGTCCACGACCAACTCTACCTTTTTCGGTTGAATACATGACTGGTCTGTCTCAAACTATCATGTACTCTATTATCGTTGTCGGTGAAGGCCGATTCGATACACGAATGGTTTTCCAGGAGGCTGTTCTTGAAGGTACGCATGGGCCAATACCACGATTCATCACCTTCGGGAATACTCAAAGAGGAAAGCCGCACGTCATGTATTGTTTTTGCTACATCTTTTGTTTTCTACGCGGTGCCCCTCAATCGCCCGGGGGAGGTCCACTGCCCCGCACCCCACGCCTCCGCAAATTGTGCCGGCTACGTCTGCGCTCCAGTTCTTTCGACGAGCATACTGGCAATAGACGTCCTCTCCGTTTTCTTACTATTGAACTTCTTGTATATTATTTTGACGTCTCTCCTGTGCTGCGTTTTATTTCATGACATGTGATTCACTTTAGACCCCTGCCCCTCCGATACCGTAACCATGCAAACGAAGCACTTTATCCACGACCCCACCCACCTGGTCAACACAGCTCTCCACTCGCTCACACTCACCAACCCCTCTCTTGCCTTTGACAGCGAGAACAAAATCATCTATCAACGACCTTCTAAAGATGCAAAGTCCAGAGTATCCATCATCTCCGGCGGCGGGTCTGGTCACGAACCAGGCTTCGCAGGCTTCGTCGGCAAGGTACTGCAACCCCCCGAACACTGCACTCATTGTACTCACAAAGCTAAACCAGGGTCTTCTTACAGCCGGGGTAGCGGGCACGATCTTCGCCTCCCCCTCCGCCGAACAGGTCCGCCGCGCGATCAGTGCGCGAGTGCCTCACGACAAGGGCGTCCTCGTTATAACTATGAACTACACCGGGGATGTGTTGAACTTTGGCATGGCGGCGGAGAAGGCCAAAGCTGCCGGCGTGCAGACTGAATTCTTCGCCATGGGCGATGATGTCGGTGTTGGCCGTGCAAAGGGCGGGAAGGTAGGCCGGAGAGGGATCGCGGGGAGTATCATGACATTGAAAATCATTGGGGCGTTGGCAGACAAAGGAGGATCGTTGGAGGAAGTGTACAAACTGGCGCAACAGGTCACGGGGAATATCATCAGTCTTGGATCGAGTCTGGAGCATGTGCACGTTCCGGGGAGGGGCAAGCCGAGTCCTGAGGAGGAGATGCCCGAAGGCGAGATCGAGGTTGGCATGGGCATCCACAATGAGCCGGGGTCGAGAAAGGTCCACGCGACGCTTCCGGAGCTCGTCAAGATCATGCTTGCGCAGCTGCTGGATCCGAATGATGCGGACCGCGCGTTTGTGTCGGTTGCGAAATCCGATCAGCTCGTTCTCTTCATCAACAACCTGGGTGGATTGAGCATGCTGGAGCTCGCGGGCGTGACCGCCGAGGCGGCGCTGCAACTCGAGCAGGACTACGGCCACAAGCCCGTGCGCGTCATCTCAGGGACCTTCCTAACCAGCCTAAACGGCATGGGCTTCAGCATCTCGCTGCTCAAGCTCGCCGACACCGGCCTCGGCCCGGGCAAGTCGATGCTAGAGCTCCTCGACCACCCCACCGAAGCGGTCGGCTGGGCGGCGCCCGTCTCCCCAGGGACCTGGAACGCGCCGAACGACGGCGTCATGGACAACAAGATCTCCGGCACCGCGGACGACCGCCCCAGCAACCTCGTCCTCCCCGACCCGCCAGCCGCAAAGAAAGCACTGACCGCCGGCCTCGACGCGGTGGTCGCGGCCGAGCAGGAGGTCACGCGGTACGACAGCATCGTCGGCGACGGGGACTGCGGCGTGGGTCTCAGACGCGGCGCGGAAGCAATCCTCAAGGAGATCAACGCCCTGCCCGAGTTCCCGGCGGACGCGGTCGCGCTGGTCGGCAAGATTATACCGGTCGTCGAGAACGTGATGGACGGCACCAGCGGCGCCCTCTACGCCATCTTCCTCAACGCCCTCGCCCACGGCCTCCGCGAACAGGACTCCTCTTCTTCTTCCTCCTCCCCCACCCCCGTCGACGGCCGCATCTGGGCCGCAGCCCTAGTCAGCGCAATGAAAGCCCTAGCCAAATACACGCCCGCACAACCCGGCGACCGGACGCTGATGGACGCGCTGGTGCCGTTTGTGGAGACGCTGGGGGAGGGCGGGGATGTGGGGGTGGCGGCGGGGGCGGCGAGGGAGGGGGCGGAAGGGACCAAGGGGATGCATGCGAGTCTGGGGCGGGCGGTGTATGTCGGGGGGGAGGGGGAGTGGATGGGGAAGATTCCGGATCCGGGGGCTTGGGGGTTGGCGGAGTTCTTCAAGGGACTGGCGGATGGGTGTCAGTGAGTATGTGGGAGGTAGGTGAGGGTTGGGGATGGGTGGGGGAGGGAGGGGCGGGGTGTCTGGACGGGCAGCTTGTATGGACTGTACGTTGAAGGAGGGGGGGATACTGGTCTAGGTCTTACTACTTTACTGCCGAGCATTGCAATGGTTTCTTAAAACAACAGTATGTCGCGTCGTAGGCGTCTGAGTGGTAGATATGGTGCTCTGTCCAGAGCGAAGTGGGGAGATAGGTTCTTTGGAAAAGAGTCTCGTGAGGCATACCGACCCATACTCCGCGGTTGGTGGTAGAGGCGGGGAGGGACGGTTTCAAGGTCGTGGCTCACATACACATTCTCCCTGCATAAATCGTAAGAGGTGTTTAGATGTTTGTAGGCATCCCATCGTTTGCCAATTGAATCATGAATCGGAGCGAGCTACCTGGAACGTAGATTTTACGCGTGCGACAGAATTGGCAGAACCACAATATTAATTCAGGAGAGCGATGTGCAGCAACATAGGCATAACTTTCATTAAAAACGTATCTCGTGCACGACAACTAAAAGAGGATGCGAATGAGGCGCAGCCTGAATCCTCCTTCAATATCGAAAAGCTCACTTTTGCACGCCCAACTCGAGTCCACGCTAGCGTTTCTAGCCCTTCCTTTGGGTATCATAGTGAAGAAATAGACGGGAATTATAGGTCCGCCGATGCCTGGGTGATTTGCACAAAGCCCAACCCTGGTAAGCAGAGAGTTCAAGCAAAGATCTAGAACAATAAACCTCATCAGTATAATGCTCCACGGCAGAGTCAAGATGATCGTCCGCCGCCAAGATTGTTTATCAAAGCAGATTCAATCGTATCCATGTCATCAGAGTCCGAGCCGCGGACCAGTCCACCAGAAAACGGCGAATTGTGATCCTCCTCGTAGTCAATGTTCAATCCCTCGGGACTCAATGGTTCGGTTTTCATAGGGACGCCATATCTCGACGGATCAGCTAGGCTCGTTGCTGAGTTTGCTAGCCAGGACTCCAACGCCGGGTGATGGCATTCGGAATGTGTGAGAATCATGTCCTTCAGCATCAAGACTTCTTGCCGTGCCAAGTCTCGCTGTTCCACGAGCATCCGTCGAATGGATTGTTGTTCACGATGTTTTGCTTCCAAGTTCTCTGTCCACTCTTTCTTCTTGAGACGGCATTTGGAAGCGGCAACTCGGTTACGCTCGAGGAATTTGCTGCGCTTCTCGTCGGCGGACTCGCTGAGGCTAATGTTGGAGGACTTGCGGTTGGACTTGCGGGAGGCGGGCTTGCGACGTCGCGTTGATGACGACTCTTCATTCTTGACGTTGGAATTATTTACCCCTTCGAAGCCTCCACTCTGCTGACTTGGCTGGGATATACTCTGTGTTGTGGAAGGCTCGCAAGGAACAGTGGCTTCAGCATGAGGGGATTGGTCCATAGGCGGTGTGATTTGACCGTAGTGGGAGATGGCGGTGTTTGAAATTGCGCGAGGATTACCTATGGACATTGGGGCCATGTTGAGCTTCCGGCTATAAGGTTGCTGGTACGACGGTTCCGTCAACCCTGACCACCGGTTCAGGTCATCGCCCGAGAGAGCGGCCTCAGCTGCGTTGAACCCGCTTTCTTTTACTGGGCTTGTTGCTGGCGAAAAGCCTCCAAACTCATGATCGTAGGTAGAGTTTTGGGTTTCCACAAAGGCTGGTCTCGAATCAAGCAGGCCTGGGGTCGTGACAAGCATGTCGTCAAACCCAAACGAGCCCATAGTAGAAGAAGATAAGTAGGTGGATTTTGAAAGGGACAAAGCAGAGGAAATAATGTCCACCAGGGTGGCAGTTTAACTCTGGCCGCTAGAAGCTTCGCTGGAGAATGGTTTGGCTTGATGCAAGAGCTCACGAGGGAGGAATGCGGTGAGCGGAAGGGGCGGAGGAAAGGCTCAGAGCTCTCAAAAGCTTTGGCACAATGAACAGCAGGCAACCTTGGCCAATTTTGACGTTGCTGGATTCGAATTGAAGCTTGAGAGGGTTCGAGCGCTACGTGCGAAGGTGCAGGAGCAAACAAAGCGCAGGATGTCGTTGTTTTCAAGGTGGCGGATGTCGCGGATCGACGCCGAGAGCAGGCTCCGACAGCTACCTATACAGGGCGCAAATAGCGATGAACGGCGGAGTAGAGATTTCCAGGTGTTCGAAGTGGGTGAAAGGGACGGTGGCGATGGGGTTTGGATTGGGGGAAGAGGGGGCATTTATGGGACTGAATTGGCTTAGAGGAATCGCGAGATCGAGATCTGTTTACACACTACGTACCAACCCAGCTCCACCTCCGATGCCGCCTGCCAGTCATGTTGGCTATGCCCGGCGTTCTTCAATTTTCTGATCCTGTTCGTCTCGTGTGTCTGCCGTATTCCGTGCAGCCGCATTCACTTCTAGCGTTGCGCAACCTTCTCTTGTTTCTCGCTCCACTGAAGAGGGAGAGACAATTCCGTAGGAGGCGACCCCGCACTTGATTGGCTCGGCGATCTCTACCGGCCACACACAGCCAACTTTTCGCCGCCTCGCGACTTCACTCCCACACATCCAACAACTCGCCGTCTCAATATTCTCCTGGCCGAGAACGAAGTTCCTGGGCTTCTCACGACCTCTCAGGCGGCCATGATGACGAGAACGGCATTAATAAAGATCAAGGTATGTTCCGGTGGACGTTGGTCATAGCCACGGCGCATAGAGTCGGCACGGCAGTCAATGCCGACGAGGTACCGCGTCTTCAACAGAAGGCGCCATATTATCTTGAGTACCATCAGGTCTTCAAGGCGGGGTTTGGGGGGCAGTCATGCATCCCCTCACTGCTCCCACAAGGCGTGGAAGAGCTTGGTGCAGCAAATAGCGGAAGAAGTGGTGGCCAGCCACTGACCCCCCCCTTCCCACTTCGGCGTCTCGGCAAAAGATCTACACTCCTAGCCTCTTTCAAACGATGGCATTTGTAATGAAAGTCGACCTTCAGCACCCGAAACATGGGAAATCTCGATCCCCCCGAGCTTGGCCCGGCCAAGAATGCGTTTATTTCCCGCTCGAACCCCGCGATCTCGTGCATCGAAATCCTCAACAGCTCAGCCATGACGCGTCTTATCATCTCATTGGCCACGCGGACATTGCACCCGCTCTCCAAGCTGTAATGCTTAATTGGGTACAATCTGCGCTTATATTTTCCATCACGTTATCTGATGCACCTGGAACATATTTATTTCATGGTCAGCCTCAATAACATTTCAGTCACCTTTCTCATAGATCGGCCGTAGCCACACACACCACGCTTTGGACTACGGAGACTGCAGCGATACGGAAAAAAGAACTAGACAAATCCATAGGATTCTGCGGCAGAGATATCTTGGACGTAAAGACGAGCATAGCCAATCCACATACATGACTTCTTTCAGGTATGTTCGACTTGTCTTGGAAAGCCGTAGCGGCAAGAGATGGCTGGATCAATTCATCAGGTGCCAGCGACAGACCTCACGTTATGTTGCAGCTGTTGGGTTGATTCCAACACATCATATCATGTCGCATAGCTCAGGTATGCAAATACGTCTAAGGCGATCACCTAGGTTTACTTTTAATGAGAAACATATGGTGAGTAATTTCTGCAAGTGGTTTGTATTGTCTTATGTACAACTTCTTCATCATTCTACGTTCTTCTTTCTCGCATTCTCCCAGTCATCTCCCTTAGGGCTTGAACGCTTGTGAAAAACCATCTAAGAACGACGAGGTACACGGCGGACCTTTTTCGCAGCGCCAGTCGCAGTGGCACAACCCGATGAGCTGGCTGCGCTTGAGGCGGCCGGAGCAGAGCTCGAGCTCGCTGCACCGGCGTTCCCAGCAGTAGAAGTCCCCGTGAAGCTCGTAGCGGTGGTCGATTGTTGAGCTTGATCGCACGCATCTATAAATTATTGTTAATCACGTTTGAACTACAAAGAAAGCCCGTGGTCACCTACCCTTCTGGGTCTGGCAAGCGCTCACGGTCAGCGAGCCCTGGTTCCCACTACCATTGGCCGCATCGGCGCATTTGTTAAATTGCACGTCGCAAGTTCTCTGCGCCGCAGCTGCGAAATTGACGAACGTGTCACCGTTGACCTCGAATGGGCGTTTTGGATCTCCGGAGTTGGTGATGGGCAAAGCTGCCGCGCCGAGGTTGCCGGTGAAGGTCTGCAGGTTGTCGGCGGTCTGGCGAGGAAGGATTCCCGGACGGACGGAACGCTCGGAGTAGAGAACGCGAGCGGAGGAGGCGGATAGGAGGAAGGGTAGTGTGAGAATGAAGGTCTTCATCTCGGATTTCTTGGCGTTTCGTTTATGATAAAGCGTGGAAACAAGGTGCTATTTCAAAGATCTGTACAGCGAAGTGAATGCGTGATGATAAAGAGTGGCCGGCACGTCCAAGAACCAAAAGAAACGAATGTGGGTGATGAAGAGAGACTTTGATGGTTGGGACTGGGTTGGTATGAGGTTTGGGGATCCCATATATACGAGATGCAGTCCGCCATGCCTCGGTTGGATACCGTCGCCGTCATCATGGGTAAATAATGCTAGGGGCAAAGGGCCATGCAAACGGAACGACCGTTTTGCATGAGGTTTGCCTGGACCTGCGACTCCCGACGCAACAGACTAGCTTTAGTGCCAAGGAGGCAAGGCTGAAGGCCTCAGCCTGATGGCCCGGGTTTTCCAGATGTGTCCTTCCGAAAAAGCAAACATGGTGTTGAATGTCGTCAAAGGGAGATTGCAGCAACACGGTCTCAAACGATCGATAGTCCACAGCCTTTGCCATCGTATACCATTCTGATCTCTACGGAAGTTCTGTTCTGAGCCTTGGCCTAGCCCTTCTCCTGGAGGGGGTACATAAAAGCGGCCAAATCTGCGCGCCTACCTTGCATTAATCTCGAGATCAAGCATGATCGCCACATGGTCTGACTTGCATCTGTTCGTCCGTCAAATTTCATAAGAAGCGAGGCCCCTCCGTGGCCTGTGCGAAGCGAGGCATCATCCCGAGATCACGGGCGCAATCGCTCCACCGGGAAAGGGACATAAATTTCAGGCACGATCTGACGTTTCGGTTGGTGCGCACCGAGAAAAGTGTCATGCCCTGCCGTGAAAGCTTGATTATGTGGTCAGAGAGCGCGCTGCCATTGCAGCACCGAGAGAGCCGAACAATCCGAAGGTATCACGAGCCTATGCATTGGGGCACCTCGCTTTGAGCTCGCTAGCTGATCGAACAGGTATTTGACTGACACTCCCAATGCATCGTTGCCCGAGCAAGTGGCCAAGTGCGCGCTGAATCTGCCTCTTTGGACTAGATGAAATCGATCGTCCCAGGCCGAGGCGTCGCAAGTGCTCTGGCAGACCAGATCGATAATCTTACGAGCGTAGCAAAGTCCTTTGCCAGGGGATGGCGGGCTGACGTGACGAGCCTCTAGCAAGATTGCAGCGGTTGTGAGTGCAGTAGATGGTTGTTTGATCTGCTGGCGATGATAGATTAAGTGTTCGAGGGGTCAAGACGCCCAACGTCGCAGGAGGAGAGAACGGGCCAGATTAGCGACGGGCCTTCGGGACCGCTTCGGGGGCATACGGCGCCTAACGCATGGGTAAGTTCTCCAGCGCTCCGTGCCAGTGCATCCTTTACCCGCTCATAGTTCTTTGCTTGTTGCTGTTATTCGAGGTCCTTTTTATTTGGTTGAGGTAGGTGGCCACTAAGTCCCCACTTTAGAACAAACGTAGTTACTAGGCTGCGTAGAGAGACATATTGTACCAACTCACGGCGCTCGAAAAATATCGGCTTCCGGTAGGTAGGTAACTTCACATTGCAGGGCTTACGAATTCAGGCATGATGATTGCCCAAGGGGTCTTGGGTCCTTGATCGAAGCTGAGGCTCTAGAAGTCTCTCCCTTCGCCGCACAGTAAAGTAGAATGTAGAAGAATACAAAATGTTGCAATGCTGCTTTATCCTATGCTTGACCCGTGCAGAGCTTTGGAATTGTGATTATAGCGTTCCTCTTCGCGTCGAAAGCGAAGAGCCTCTATCGAAGTAATATAGCCTCACCAAGGCCAGGGAAAGCAGAATTTCCTGTTCCCGCACAGCTGAGCTTTATGTACTGCACATTAGCAACACCGTCACGCTTTAGAGGGTATCGCATTGGAATTTGTCAACTTTTTAGATTTTGATTTTGATCGAAGAACAATCCAGCCGGTCTGGACAAAGGCCTATATCGAGGTAGAACGCTCCAAGCTCTGCCTCCTCAACATATCCTTAATGTCTATCCTTCCTTGGTCGCAGGTTTAAACAGGCCACTCCAGTTGCGCCTCAACACCGCAGTCGCGGATGCGAATGCTGTGCCATGCTATCTTTTTTTAGTGGCCCAGATTCTAATCCTCAAGACGCTGTAAACTCTCTCGCTGTCGTGCTGCAATATTAAGCACAATCACGGCGTAGACACTACCTTACACCCCATCCAAGGACTAACTCAGCAGAACCAAGATTACTGAATCACCTCGAAGAAACCTGCCACATGTTAGCCAAGAACTATCTGTGATGTAGATAACGTTGCGCACATTTTGCTGATGAAGCGATCCTTGTTAATGCCTTTACCGCCCTTTTTCGGTTTCTCCTCCCACATTTCCTTGACGTTTTCCAGAACCATGTTGCAATGCCGGTCAAACGCCTTGACCCTTGCTAGTAACTTTCGATTATTTCGACACGAGATCAACACTTGAGTGTGGGTGCGAGTGGCGGTTTGTAAGATTGAGAGAGGACCAGAGGTTAGTTCATGCTCTTCGAGCAAAGCTACTTCATATTCACTGTGAGATGATTAGTGGAATTGTCCGTGAATGAATCTGCGTGAGTCAAGATTTTGGTCGCCAAAATCGATGAAAGGGACGCTAGAGTGCTGGCAGAGTCTGTTGTGTTGATACCGTAGTCTTGGCGTTGAGCGGTGGCAGCGACATTGGCAGTGGGGGCGAAATATGAGGGTGGGTGGGGTGGAAAACGTGATCGCGAGATAATTACGATTAAGAGAGGCTCGGCGGGGGTGCAAGGAAAATCAAAAATCAAAAATCAAGGCAATGCGGGAACCAGAAACAAAAGCGGGGTTGAAACATACATGAGTTCGCTGCGTGGCTTGTTAAGGAGCTCTCTGTGCACCAGGTCAGCAACAGGACGGATAGCGATGGGGGCAGAACGGAGAGCGGCGATATGAGTCATATGACCGACGGACGGGGGAGATAGAGCAGACATACTGTATCTTTGAATCGGCCATGGCGGTCCGCAAAGTATAAAGGTCTCAATATCCCCCAGATGTTTTGTCTTTTGGGGACTCTAAGAAAAAGGTTCTGCCTGCCAAGGGTTGCGCGGCCGGTGAAACAATTTGCCGAAAAAAAGCCAAGACCGGAAACTAGATAAGCCAACCATCTTGGGACTAGCGCGGGAGGTGCATCGCGATTGCCCCCAAAGCTCTGTGGCTCCTTGGCTCCCGCAGCCTGCCAAGACTGACGCAGCGCGACAGCTCCAACGCCAATCACCGGCGCGCTCTGTTTGGCCTTTGGGCTTGTTGCTCCGCGCTTCAGTGTCGCGTCCTCTATCATACCTGGCCCTTTGGTTGTCTTGGTTAAGGAATTATTCACATAGACCACTGCCTTTTTTTCGCCTTCCTTTGTATCTATTCCATGTAACCTTGACCTATTTTCCTCTTCTCTGAGCGTTGAACAGCGGTTTACCATCTGGCGTCTTCCTTCAACAAGCCATCTTACGATCAACGAGGCATTTTATCAGACACCCGAATCTGTAAAGTGCTATCGAGCATGCTATCTTGCTCCCTTGAACCCGAGCATTTCTAGCTCTCTATTCGTCACTTTCGATTGTCGAAAGTTATCACAACCCTGCATCGATTCCCGATCGGTAATACCGAGCAGCTCAAATGGCTTCCCCTAACGAAGGTCTGCCCATGCGGCCGATGAAGCTGAAGATCCTCTATACATTCGATCCAGATGCCAGAAATAATTGCCTAGCAAGACCACCAGGAGTTATTGACGTTCATACTGCAACTTTGGATGATGGGAACGAGATTGGGGTGGTGGATCTCAAGACCTGTGCATCTGCACTTGCCCAAGCCAGTCCAGAGCTGGTGGGCGCAGGCAACAACGATTACACTGTCTACGCCTATGACTACAGTGAGCCAGACGTTCCGCTTGCCGGGCAGGGTATGCTGTCGTGGGCTCTCGCGTCTCCCCAACAATCGCTCGACTTTGCTCAGACAACTAAGATGGTGACCGGTCGTGTCACTCGCAACCTCCTCGCTCTTTTTTCCCGCAACTCTTCTGAGACGCTAGAGGTGAAGCTACGGCTTACGCCTGTCCAGGGCAAGACTCAGGGAGAATATCTGGAAAGCCTTCAAACATACCAAGCCATGAGCAACATAATCGGGCAAGACTTTGATGCTCAAGCATGGACGAGCTTTGTCCAGGCTAATCCAGGATTGCTCGCTCCAGGGGCGATAAACTCGAGAAATCAGCATACGGGATCCCCTTCACCGGCGGATCGGTCAAGTCTAGAGAATGTTCAACGTTTACTCAGTGGGGAAGCAAGCAACAGCCAGAGCTTCTCAAGACCAGGCAGCCGATCTGGAACCCCTATGCTAAGTCAACCTCTTGCCCCCGCCGATCGTCGTGTCTCTTCCCATTCGAGACCAAGCTCGCGTAGCTCCATGCGGGATGGAAGCGTGTCAGTCCCTCTACAGAGTTCACATCAACGACGCGCTTCGGTCAATAGTGGCTATTGTAGTGGAGACGAAGCATTTGAGGATGGTCCCGCCAAAAAAAGAGCGAAGCTTACACAGCCAGCGTGGCAGGGCACGCCTGATTTCAATATCGAACGACAACCAGATTCTCTTAGAGTCGCCGCTAGCACGGCCGCATCTGTTCGCCTTCACCGACCAACACCCGTGAATCCAGCAGTGTTCAAACAAGATGGAGACAACACCAACAACGAGGAGCCTGTTAGACCGCCCACACCAGTCCCGGCGAGCGGCCGAGCTCCTCTGCGCCGCGCTGCTACTGTTTCTAGTGGACTTAGACGGGAGTCGATCATACGGTCCTCATCCCCTCAAATTCCTCCTCCAGGTGCAGGCTTGGAATATGTCTCGGCTGAGTCAGCGCTTTCTCCAGATGCTCATAGCAATGTCAGTTCCTACAGTACGCCTGCGACAGCCAACATTCCTTCGTCCCCACCAATGTTGATGGGACAACAATCGAATATGTCCAGTCCGGTCCTTCCGCCCATGCACAAAGTAGACGATTCTGGATTTATGAGTGGCAATTTTGAAGATTTTCTCAATGATGACCCGCTGATGAACTTTGATGAAGGAAACGGCAATGTTCCGCAGCTAGACTTTGAAAATTTCGAAAATGGCCAACCTTTTTTAGTGAATGGACCTGGCCCGAATAGCCACGATCAGCAACAAGTGCCACGTGTCGCCCCTCAACCGCCAGCTACACAAAGTGCCACCACTCAACAGCCACAAGGACAGGTCAATGCTTCATTGTCAACCCAATCAGAAACAGCAATTCAGCCACCAAAACCTCAAGGGCAAGCCCAAACTCAGGCTAGCCAAGCTCCTCCCAAGAAGCATGTTCCAATAGCGCCAGCTATTCGCCCGGCCTCTAGAACAGGCGTTCGCTCCCCACGGATTGCCCCTGCGCCTGCACCTATGACGCGGCAGGTGCAGGAGGAAGCCAAACTCCCTCAGCTACGACCAAGTGTCCTACATAGCGATCCAGGAGGACCTTCTCTACAAAGGTCACGTACATGGGCAGGCGAATTGAGTGATATTCCCGGGTCAGATGCAGGGTTGAGCACGGACAATCTGACCAAAGAAAGAAGACGAAAGCTTGGTAAAGAGCAGACACATGCTCGGCTTGAGGCTGCCGTCAAAACTGGGCAAGTGCCGCCATTTTGCGAGAATTGTGGCACCATTGACACTCCTGCGTGGCGCAAGGCCTGGTCAAAAATGTTCGGTGGTGGATATGATCTCATGCAATGCTCTGGCAAGGACGGCCAATTTGTATGTAAAGAAATCCTGGAGCAGGATGAAAGTGGGTACGTGAAGCTATTTCGCGCGTATAAGCTGCAGAAAGCTCCGGGGGACAAGGAGGATGAATTTGCCTCCGTGAATTTGTGCAATTGTGAGTGTGTACTATTTTGACAAGCGACACAACACTGACTGTTCTAGCCTGTGGACTCTGGCTCCAGAAAAACAAGTCGATGCGGCCGGAATCACGTTGGAATAAAAAGGCAAAAGACCCGAATGAAAAGAGGAAACGCCCAGACCGTTCACGAAATCAGCGTAATGCTTCTAAGCGAGTCAAAGGCGGAGATGCATCCAAAAGTGACGCTCCCACCGAACCAGCGTCCTCACCTCCTGACGAAGGGTCAGATGGAGCTGAAGAAGACGAGAGCGGCGAAGGCAGTACCTCATCAAAACGAGAAGAGAGCAGAGACAATACCGAGCCGCAACTTCCTCCAAACGAGCCACGGATGCGATCTAAAAGCGATGGGGCTACGCCAGGTTCTAGAGAGTCCAGAAAACACCCTTCCAGGAATACCTTTACTGAACGGACTGTGCTTTCGAGCCCTCTTCGTCATTCTGGTTCCGATCATAATGACCCCCTTCAGATCGATCTGACACCAAAACCACTACGTCGTCAGCTTTTTTCCTCTCCGACACGGCCTTCTGATCCGGGAGTCCTAAGTGAGGTATCTCCAAACATTGTCCGCAGGAGCCCTCGACTTAACAAGACACGCGATGTCCTTAGCCCTACAAAACGTTCACCTCCGAAAGCTGCTTCTATAATTTGCCAGCAGAAGACGCCTCTCCGCAAACAGGCAGCCACTGATGACCTTGATGACCTCTTCAATGGGTCTGACAATGAGAACGCTTCCCTTGCACGACCGCCTCAAACTCCTACTCCAATACGACGCTCTGGACGCCTTTTAGCAAGCACACCTAATCGATCATCGCATATCCCTTTACACGAGGACATTGACCCCCAAATCCTCACTCCTTCGCAACAGCGCCTTCTCCACATTATGCGATCACCGAAAGGCCAAGCCCAGGTCACACAGCATCCAAAGATCGCCGCGCTACTAGATGACGCTCCAAGCAATGTTTCAAACGAGATGACGCCGTTCACTCGTCAAATACAAGCTATTCTTGAAGAGAATGATAATGCCATGCCCTCATCAAGTCCAGTGCCATCGAAGAGCAAGGGCAAAAAGCTCCCTACATTCGACTTTCTAGATCTACCCAGCCTAAAGGGCAGCAACAACAACAGCCCAGATAAAGAAAATCAAATGCATGTTGATTTCTCGGAATTCACACATTTAAACAGTGATGGCATTGCAGAGAATGGTACATTTGCCGGTTTAGACTTGCAGGACCTCATCAGCACCGATGTGCCGATGCCGAGCTCACCTCCAATCTTCATGGATGGGTGGGCTGGGTGGCCGGAGAAGGATCAGCAGGAAGCAGACGGAGGCCAGCAGCAGAGGAGGATCAGTCCCAGGCGGAAAGGCCAGATGGCACAGCCGCAGATGCATCAGGTTGACTCTGCTATTGGGTTGATGGATATGAGTGAAATGGACTTGGATGATGGGAATCTCGACAGGCTTATAGAGCAGGTCTTTTCATCGGCAGGGTGACCGGAGGGAAAGTACATGTCTGAGCATGTTAGACTATTGTCCAAGATCAGTAGCTTGAACGCTTCGCAGATACTTGTGCATAGACCATAGTGCCTTTTGTAGGACCCCAAGACCACTTAGCTCACGAATAAGTATTTTCACAGCGGCTAGGCCCATCGAACACTCTCCACCATTCACCTCAGATAAACCACGAATCCGAATATGCTCCCCCCCAAAACTCCCCCAACCATTCATCTCTTCTCCCCATCTAAAACCAAACCACGTTTGTAGAAAACACACATCCATTTGGCCCCTACCACGCCCTAATCCCCGCCATCGTAAAAAATCTCCTTGACCCGATGCGTCGCCTCCACCACCGCTTCGTACGCCCTCATATCGATCCCGCTCACACTCCCCGTCCTCTCATCCGTGTAGCTCGGCCACTCCGTGCTGCTCAACAACTTGAGCCCCTCCCCCATCCCGCCCTCCAGGTTGATCACCTTGCCCAGCACTTCGTACGTGCTGTTGAGGCGGAGGTGGGAATCCCTGCATGAGCGCAGCGGATGTGGTTAGTACCAGGGGTGGGGATGTTAGGGGGGGGAGAGAATGGGTACCGGTTTAGGATGCAGACGACGCTCGAGCCGCAGGACTCGAGGGTGGCCTGGTCGCCGCGGAGGGAGGTGATGGTGCCGAGGAGGCGGACGACGGGGGTGGTGGGGTGTTGTGAGGGGGCGAAGTTGTGGATGTGCGTGGGGAGGATGCGGGGGGTGGAGGTGGACATTTTCTTTTTTTTTTTCTTTGTTTTTGGGCTGGGAGGGAAGGGGGAAGGGGTTTGGGTTTTGTTGTTTGGTCTGGTGGAAGGGGCTTAGGGGGGGGTGGAAGGTTTGTTGGTAGGCTGAGGTGGATGGATACCTAGATGGGCGGTGGCGGAGGTGGTGATTCTATGTACTGTACGGTCCTCGGGTGGGGCGTCGCGGTCGCGTCGGACGCGTAAAGGGGTGGTGATGGATGATGTCACGTGCGGCTGGGGCTTATGATAACTACCACTGTAATTGCGATGCTGCCTTTGGAGCTATTTGATGTATCTTTTACTTTGCAGCTGGGCTATCTTTGCTCGCACATCTACGATATTTTTTATGAGTGACAATCGCTCGCGCGCATGGGAACGCTTCTGTTGTGTCCCTTGATAAGAGAAATGATCACAGCTCCGATCACCGCTTGATGAGGAGTGTATCAAGCTGAACGCGTAGATGTTGCAGGCCAGGCATTGACAAGACGTCACTGTTGGGGCTGGATGCCTTGAAAATCATTGCAATTCATCTGTTTATTACCAGCTGCTGAAAGCTTGGGAATGATTTGTACAGCTTGGTAGGACGGCTACATCTGTAGCTAGGACGATCGGAATGACTAAATGAGTAAACAGCAAGCAGCTTTTGAAGACATTCTGATGAGGCTGCGAGCGAATTGGGCAGTCTGCCGGATACGCTTGATCCTGCTATGAACATGTTGTGCAGGTCACGTACGCGGAAAGCAGGAAACTAGTGACAACATACGTTAGCAGCTGTTGATGTATGCTTCCGTAGCTAACGTTAGTCGGAAGGGTCCAAAGGTCCTCATTTTATAAGGACGCACTGCAGATGCCCCTGTGCCACTCATCTCAACCACAAAGCAACTTTGATAGATGCTTCATGAGAACACCATCGCGATGAGTTTAATTACGATTGTAGCCAGCAATGCCGCGATGACGGCAGATAAATATAGGACGACTAGCCCGCCTTCAACAATAATTCCAAACGAGGAACCTTTATGTCGCACATGACAAATGATGGCCCAGTCTGCAGGTGTATTGGTCAGCACATACAACGGCTGTCAGGAATTATAGATGCGAGCCTTCTCCGCCCGATCAAGTCGAAGACCCAAGCTGCATCGTTGCTTGGAAAGATGCCAGGGACAGCTGCCACGTGGCCCCCCTCTATGCATCAGAGGATTAGAAAGGAAGTGCAGGCATTTTCGACAAGAAGAGCTTGCCTAGACTTACACAGTTCACAGATGGCTCCTTAGGATGCTAGATATCATCCCATACCCAGACTCGGTGCACATGTGGTTGTCTAAGACTGCTGGCCCCCAAATTCGATGTCGTCCTGAGCCATGATCAGCATGACAGACTGACCAGTTGTTGATCGGGATTGCTTTGTAGGTTTGGCTTATTCATGGAGCTTTCCTGCAGTCTCCCTACTTTGATGCTTTTGCGAGAGGTGTTCTGTACGTCCTTAGAGCCCTGACCTTTGACTTTCTGTTTTCTTCATGCACAACCTCTCCTTCATACTTTTTTGCGCCCTCCTACTTCGATTTCTACATCTGCTAGAATCATGTCTTCTTCAAAAATCCCCAAAGATCAGGGTAGCACTCTTTTGGGCGTGTCATGGGCTTTGACAGCTTTGGCTACAGTTTTCGTAGGAATGCGGTACTACTGCCGTATCAATTATCAATCGAGGTTGTGGTGGGACGATCTTTGGATCCTTATCACCCTGGTAAGTCAACATCAAGTTCTGTTCGGTGTGAGGATGATTTCTTACTTCGTTTCACTGTCTACTAACGATTTTCGTGACAGCTGTTAAGCTGGGTCATTTGTTCCATATGGGTTAGGTATAAAGACATAGGTGGGACTACATATATACCACCGCCTAGCTACGATGCGGAGATACATATAGGTCAACTCGATGTAATATCTCAAACATTATGCGGCATTGCTCTCTGCACAGGCAAATTAGCAGTAGCTGCTCTCATACTACGTCTACAGGCTCCATGCAGATGGAGAACTTACCTCATCTGGGCGCTGGCTGCAAGTATGATGATCTTAATATCTATTCATACTATCTTGATATACGCAGAATGCAGACCGGTCCAGAAACTATGGAATCATCCGCTCAAGGGGCATTGTTTTAGTCCCACCGTTATCATAAACATTTCATTCGTCTCAAGTTGTAAGCTGTTCGGCTCGTCTCATCTATGAAATTTAAATAACGTATAATCTTAGCATTTCTAGCATTCATGAATCTCGCACTGGCAGCAATTCCAGTTCATATGATCTGGAATCTTCAAATACCTCTGAGACGGAAACTTGCGATCTGCGCCTTGTTGAGCACGGGCATCTTGTGAGTTCTTAATGCACAAAATCTGGCTAGATTCTCCCGACGGCTAAATTCAATTCAGCGCGTTTTCAGTTGCGGTTGTTAAGACTATTCTGCTTACGCAAAATAATCGCAATTCTGAACTTGCGTCAAAACCTATTCAATTATTGATATGGAACGCGGTCGAGATAAACACCGTTATCATTGCTGCATGTATCCCCACCGTCGTACCTCTCGTCGACTTTCTCCGAGGCCGCCGTCCGCATCGCGAAGGATCCACAGGACATTCACGCCAAAGGCTCCTCTTCAGCAAGACAAGTCCAGAAGCAGCTTCAACGTGGAGTACTCGTCGGCGGCCCTACAACAGCGCCACATCGAAATGCCAAAGGTCAGGTAGCGAGTCTCGCATCGTTCACGACAATCAGGATTGGAATCCCAGACCTTACTGGACAAGTGTCTCCGTCAACAGTGGAGATGTGGAAATGAACGATGGGATACGCGTCAGCCATCAGGTTGACGTCAACAGCTCCCGCGTGAAGTCGGACACGGATACGAGAAAGTATGGTAGAATTTGAAGTCGTGCCAGGTACCAAAGAGTTAATGATGACATTAACTTGTGTGGTGGTAGCTGTATCAAGGCCGCGGACGAGTCTGTGGGGGTATATTGGCAAGTTGTGCAGCAATTGCGTTGATTGTATGATTGGCTCTATGATGATTATGAATGATTGATTGATTGTTAAGCTATCCGGGAAGAAAGGAAGAAGTGAAGGAGGTGTAGGCGTTGCCCTTGTGCCTTCCCTATCCAGGTATACTTTAGGAAAACAAGCACCT
This sequence comes from Pyrenula massariospora, assembly GCA_021030905.1. Lineage (NCBI taxonomy): Eukaryota > Fungi > Ascomycota > Eurotiomycetes > Pyrenulales > Pyrenulaceae > Pyrenula > Pyrenula massariospora. The sequence continues at coordinate 582,873 of JAGFMI010000013.1, forward strand.
AAATTTAAACCCTAGGTAAATTAATAATAGTCGCTATTAGCCATTAAATATTAATGATGTATAGAGGTACATATACATGTTAAAACAAGTTAATTAGATCAATAGGCTGCTAGAGTTACCTCTAAACTCTAGATGGCTTCTCAAGACTCGCTGTCCTTCATTCGTCCCTCCCCCTAATTCGCTCACCGTTCAAGATTTGCAATACGGCTACTAATTTCTCTAACCTTTCCGTAATCCATTACCAGCATGCACAGACAAATGACAGCATTTTGATCAGAAACAGTTGTCCAGATGTAAGCTTTGACGTAGGAAGTTCTTCGAATGCTCTATGGGATGAAGAACTCGGCCAAACGAAACAGACTCGCAGCCGCCAGCTGACGATATTCAAACGTCCGATTTACCCACCATCGCTAATACCATTTCTACTACCACGAATGCCCACGGAAATCCATGATTGCCTTACCCTACGATTTCTGTTATTGATCCCAAGCCCCTAAGCACCCCCAGAAGCAGCACCAGCAGCATTCGCCAGCTTATCATCCACGATCTTCACAGCCAGCGCGCTCATGCTCATGCTCTGGTCCAGCAATTTCAGCATGCTAATATCCGTCTTGAGCACATCGACGAACCAATTGCGCAGCTCAGCAGCAATCAGGCTGTCAACGCCATAGTCAGCCACCGACTTCGCCGGGTCCAGGCCCTTCGGGTCGATGAACAGCATGTTCGCCGCCGTGGCCGTGATCGCGCCCTCGACAAGTGCCACGGTGGCGGAGCGTTCGGCGGGCCCGGCTCGGATCCCGGCCTCGAGGTCTTGCTGCAGACGGGCTGTTGCGCTCGACTTGGTGCCGCCGCCGCCGCCGCCCGGGACCGCGCCCTCTGCGCTCTGGTCTAGGGCGTGCTGCTGCGCGTCGGCGAAGGCACACATAATGTGGGACACACGACCATCGCTGTACCAGCGGGGCGTGGCGCCGGTGTCGGGCCCGCCATCGCGCATCTTGGCCATCATGCCCGCTGGGTCAAGACAGGTGATCAGGTTGGCGGCCGAGAGCGGATCGCGGGTACCTCCCACACCACCTACTGTTCCCGGGGAGCCTCCTCCTTCACTTGACAAGAAGGCCGGCTCGAGGAGGGCGAGGAACTGCTTTTCGCTTAGGGTCAGGGTTCTATTTCGCTCGAACGTGTCAATGGTGTTCGGGTCCGAGCCCGTGGCACCCACGTCACGGATCAGGCTGAACGAGACAGTCGACGCGGGCAGGCCTAGTGCCCGGCGATGGCGGGCAAAAGCGTCTTGGAAGTTGTTAGCGGCCGTGTACGCGGCCTGCGTCGCCAGGGCGTACACGGATAGTAGCGAGGTGGTCATGACGAAGAAATCGAGTGGCATAGCGAGCGTCGCCTCGTGCAGGTTCTTGGTGCCTTGCACCTTGGCTGCCAGACTCTCGCGCCACCGCTCAGGCGAGAGCTTATTGAACGACAGGTCGCGCCATGACACGGCCGCATGCACAACGCCTCGGATCGGAAGAGAAGCCTTGTCCATAGCGTTCTTGACTTGGCTAAGGTTGGTGACGTCGCAGACTACCGGCTTCACGTCCACACCACGGCTAGCCAGGGTCCCGACAAGACGCTGTGCATCAGGAACACTGCTAATAGCACGTCTGGATAAGAGTATCAGGTGGCGTGCGCCGTGGTCGACCATCCATCGCACGATAGACTGTCCGAGGCCGCCTAGCGCACCGGTAACAACGTAGTTGGCCATGCTGTCAAACTGTGCTGTGGGCACCGGTGGCACCATCTTGACCTCTGACTTGGCCTGCACGAAGGTTACAACCAGCTTGCTACCCTTGTCACTTGCTGACTTGGAGAAATCGGCCAGCTCATACGGTAGGTCAGCGACATCGGTAGCAACTCCACGGAATAGCTGGGCGGGTTTGATGAGCCCCTGGCGGTAATATCCCTCGACAGCCCGTAGGAGCTGGCCACCGAGGGCCGGAGCCGAGTCGAGGAGATTAGCGAGGTCGACCAGGGAGAAGGTAGAGTTTTTCTCGGCCAACAAGCCCATATCCATCCCGCCAACGATTACCGGTGCTGAACTTTGGCCCTCGATTCGGCCTATATGGATCAAGTGGCCCGGTGCTCTCAGGAACCGAGGTGTCATGTACAGGAGCTCCAGGTCAGCCTGGGTGGTGCTCAAAATGATATCAAACCCGCTCTTCTCCTGGGTTGCGCCTGCGGCTCGGCGCAGATCCGCCGCCGGATCCTGCGACGCAAAGATGTGCGAGGGCGGTATACCTGTCTCGCGGATTAGTAAGGCCACATCTTGGGGCGAGTTCATCGTAGCAAAAACGTTAGCGCCTTTGGATTTGGCTAGGACAATAGCCCCGAGTCCGACTTGCGTAGTGGCCGACTGGACCAGCACCATCTTGCCTGTCCATGCCCCCTCCGCCAGCGGCATGTGAGCAATGTGCTCCAGGGCATAAACAGCCGTTGCGTACGCCCGGAGCACTGTGACTATCTGTTCAGAGTCGTCGTCGGGCTGCAGCTTGAGTGCCAGCGCACCTGGGATGCGAGCCGAGTTGCCAACCTGGAAACGCCCTGTGCTCAGCCCACACACGCTGTCGCCGGCTTTGAGGCTGCCACTGACACTGGCGCCCACCGCGTCCACGACACCTGTGAATTCAGACAGGCTGTGAATGACATCAGTACGGCCACACCAGACATCTAGATCGTCGTAGTCCAGGCTGACAGCGGTAACCTTAACGTCGATACAGTCTTGCGGCAGCGGTGCCCATATGTCCTTGTTTGGGGCAAAATACAGCGAACCAAGCACGCCGGGTATTTCGAACGCGGCACGCACAGCGTCATGGCTGCTGATGGGCAGTAGTTCCATGTTTGTCTTCCCTGTACCTCGGCCGTCCGAGCTGTAATACTCTGGCGGCACAGGCAACTCGGCCTCGGAGACGGCCACAAAACGACTCACCCACAAACAGCCATCCTGCCAGACAAACTCACGGTCTGATGGGTTGTTATTTTCCTCCTCCTGAACGCTAATTGTGGCCCCGACCCCACGAAGAAGTGCTATCGCCTGGTCGGCAACGCAACGCGCAAGATCTCTTACCTCGGCATCACCATCACGCACCTCAAAATTATCGCCGTCGACATCAATGGAGAGGAACTGGCCCACAGGATTCTCGGTCTTGAGCACGCGGAGCAGTCCCGGAATCAAGGCGCCGTCAGCATTGTGGCACTTGGCGATGCCGGAGCTCGTGAGGACTATGAGGCTCACCATGTTCTGCGCCAAGTGCTGGAATGAGGTGAGGAGATCTGGCTCTTTGTCGTTGTCGAGCTGTAGGTGTTTCTCATCGAGGAATACTACCACGTGCGAGCCCGGATGTATGCTGCTAGCACCGTGAAGCGATCCTGATTTCATCGCGAGTCCACGTTCTTCCAGCTCCCGACCAAGCTGACCTAGGAGAGACGGAGGAGCAGCTCCTCCGCTGGCGCTATAGAGCAAATGTAGACCCTCGTCACTACCGCTGCTTGTCATCTTAGTCTCGGGTACAGGCGTGGCTGTGCCGACAAATGTGGAGACGATAGTGGACGTGGTGTTGTAAGGATGTGGGAAGTCATCGAGCACCAGCTCGGTGCCCGAGAAGCCTGTCGCCCGCAAGTTCTCATCCCACGCCTCTAGATTCATAAATGGGCTATCGATGCGTCCGTCAGGGATGCCAGCCCAATAGCCTGAAAAGGTGCCTACCACGACTGCGGGCACTATAAGGTTCTGGGTCGTCTCCTCCAGGATCAGTTTTCCTCCCGGTTTTAGAAGCTTGCCGACGTTGGCCAAGGTTCTCTTGATGTTGGATGTTGCGTGGAGAACCTGGCAGGCAATTATGACGTCGTATACGGGCTCGTAGCTATGCATGTTAGGGTCTTGCTCGATATCTAGAACATTGTAGACCATGTTGTCGAGGCTGGAGTTGGACAAGGTCTCGCGCGCAGTATTTAGTAAGCCAGGCGAGATGTCGGTGAAGGTGTAGTCCTCGTAGCGCTTGATACTGTTAGAGTCGCGAAGGGCGCGCATAGCAACGCGGGTGGCACCACCTGTGCCGCCTCCAATCTCGAAGTAGCGCATGTTCGGATTGGCGTGCCCAAGACTATCGAGGATGCTAAAAAATTGCGGGTGCGCACCTGTCATTAGCAGGCCCTTCTCATATAACGGTGTGAGAAGGCCACTGGAGATAATAACTTCAATGCCAGATCGTTCATTGGCGAGGATATCAGCCATGTTATCATGTAGAAGCTTGGATGTCTGAACCTCTACAATATGGGGCGCCTGGACGACTAACTCATCGATTTTGGCGAGGCGCTCCTGGCTTGAGAGCCGCTTGAACTCACGCCGAAACTCGTTGTCGTCGAGTGTGCCTCGCCTCTTGACCCAGTCGAAATAATAGCCGGCCTCTCCTGATGGCTTCGGCTCTGGTCCTGTCGCGCTGTTCCCAGCGAATGTCTCGTATATGTTGTAGACGATGGCGTGAGCCAGTGTGTTCAAAACATCCCAGAACGGCGCGCAGTCAACATTTTCAGGGGCAGGTGGGAACAGCTCGCGACACTGGCTGTTGCTCAGAGTTCGGATGTCGGGCTTCCAGAGCAAGCGCGCGAACGGACTGCTATGGGCTTTTTCCAGGGTCTGGGATACGTGGGAGTAGCTTGTGCAGCGGAGGCCCTCAACCCATAGAAGCTCGCGGCCGTCGGGTGTCATCATTTTAAAGTCCAGATTGGCACCGCGGAGACCACGGCGCTCGCCGCGCGCGATGGCAGTAGCTGACTTAAGCTCATGAGGAACGCTCGCGTTGAGGTATAGCTGGGAGAAATGCACAGGCACAAAGGCCGTGCTGGCTTCGTTGGCCTGGCCGCCGTGGCATGCGATGAGCCCCAGTTGGATTGCACCGTCAAGGGAGGCTGGGTGTATTACATAGGGGGACTCGCCCCCCTTGATTGTGCCGGCTGTAGTCTCCAGTGACACCTTGGCGGAAGCCTGGTTTTTGTTCTGATGATCAGCGCGGATTTCAGATAGGAGTTGGAATGTCGCGCCATAGCCCAGCCCAATAGCTGCGAACTTCTTGTACCAGGAACCCGCATCTACATCCCGAGCCGTAGAAGAGGTCACGTTCAACCCCGAAGCGGAATAACTTGATGATTCGGGCTCGGCTATTTCTACTCGGACGAGCCCAGTGCAATGCTCGGTCCATTCCTCCGACTCGCGGGTCACGGAGCTGATGGAGAAGGTGGCCCACGTGGGGGCCTGGGCTGTGGTGATATCTACAAGCTCCATGCTTGTCATAACCTCGATACCGTAGTCGTCTTTGGGAATCCGCATGCTCGACTTGATCGACACATTGCGCAGCGAATAGCCAACGATGGGCGGAAGCGGCGTAGGAAACTCGTGGTGGATGCGGAAAGCCGCCTCGACCACCATAGCGATATATCCAGCTGCAGGTAGGACAGCGTCAGGCAGTAGACGGTGGTCGGCCAGTCACGGTACATCTTTGATGCGTAGGATATTGCGCCACTGCGGCCGCAATTTTGCGTTGCCGGCAATTTTGGAGCCGAGGAGGTCATGTCGGATGACTTTGCGGTATCGATACTCCTTGCTCTGCCGGCTCTCATGATATGCCACCGGGCCGTACGCATACTGGTACGTGGGGAGATCAACGGCGATACTGCCGTGTTCTAGCCCACCAGCGACGCTGTCGATGGCATTTACTGCAGCCAGGTCCACATCAGCGTTGAGGCAAAACAGAGTGCCGGCGAGTTGCAGCATGGCCTCACATCCATCCTGCTCCCGCTTCATCGTTGATCCGTAAGCAATGGAAGAAGATTTGCCTGCCTTTTTCAGGATCTGGTCGATGGGGAACTTGAGAGCAGGATGAGGACCGATCTCGATGAGCACTTGCACCTCGTCCAAGCTCACTAGACTCTCAACCGCGTCGGAGAAGCGCACGGGAGACTGAAGGTTGGCCCTCCAATATGCAGGCCCGGCCAGGTCGGCCTGAGAAGGGGTTTTGTGGGGCGTGACGGACGACATCCAGGGAATCAGCGCATAGCGTTGTCGGCTGTCGAGCTTCTGGACGTGGGCAAGCCCCTCAGAAAGCATGGTATCATAGTCGTGGCCAAGCGGAAGCATATGATGCGAGTGATAGGCATTGCCCCCCGTTTTCAGCGCCCGGTTAAAGACACCGTCCTTATCCAGGACAGCGGACAATTCCTGAACTGCCTCTCTGTCGCCTGACAAAGTAACGCTGCCGGGAGAGTTGTATGCCGCAATGATGACCTTTTCTTCCCGCCCAGCAAGATAAGGAAATATCTGCTCGGGACCTATACCAACCGCCAACATCAGGCCCTCCTGCTTATTTCGCGTAACGGCTTGACCACGGAAATAGGCTGCAACAATAGCCTCGGCCGCTGTCACACGCCCCGATGCGTAGGCCGCGCCTGTTTCGCCGGACGAGTGTCCAGCAACAGCCACGGGTCTCACGGACCACGATGCGAGTAGGTCAACAAGGCCAACTTGGAGAGCTGTACAAGCAGTTTGCGAAACCTCAGCTGAGTGGATCAATCTCGGGTCGCCCTCGCCCACACCAGAAAGTATGCCACCCAAGGTCCATTGGGGGGCCACCGGGAGGGTGCTGAGAACGTGATCCAGGTACGCAATAGCCGTTCGGAATATGCGGTACTCGAACAACTCGGCACCCATGGCAAGCCATTGCGCCCCCTGCCCTGTAAATATAAAGGCAACGCTGCCCGGCTGGAGCGGGCTCCTCAGCACCTTGCCACCGTCGACGCTGAGTCCCTCGGCCGGCTGGTCCTTATTTACCACACGGAATGTGCGCTGCGGAAGCCGGGAGCGTTTGGTCCCCAGGGTGTAAGCGACGTCTGCAAGGGGAAAATGATCGATAACGCCGCACAGGGCGTCTATATTCAACTTGAGCGACTCTTTGTTGTGGGCTGCGAATAGTAGTAGCACTAGCTGCCGCGTGCCTGCGTCAGCCGTCCTTGTCAGCTTGGGCGCTTTAGTGATTGGATGGTGCTGCCGCATTGGTTGCCGATTCTGGTGCCCATTGGAAGCAGAGCCATTGGTAAAGCCGTTAACAAAACCAGTAGTAAATCCGTTAGTAGAACCATCGGTAAAGTCGTGGTTGACTGACTTTTTCTTATGATGCACGCCCGCCTTGACGTAGTTCGGAAAGAGGGTCTGAACATGGTCTATAATGCAGTGTGAATTCGCACCACCATACCCAAACGAGTTGATGCTTGCCCGTCGTACCTGATTGCTTGGCCACTCTATCAGCTCCCGCACGACCTCAACCCCGGCTTTCTCAAAGTCGATGTTGGGGTTCAGCGTCTGGAGGTCAAAGATAGGGGGGATGGTTTCGTGTTCGAGGGACAGGACGACTTTCATGATGGAGGCAAGCGCGCTGGCGCCCTCGGTGTGCCCCACTTTAGGCTTGACGGATCCCACGAGAAGTGGGCTGCCCGCAGGCCTCTCCCCGACAAAGACATTGCCTACGGCAGCGACTTCAAGCGGGTCACCAACGTAAGTACCCGTGCCATGGCATTCGAAGTAGCTCGTGTCGGCCAAGGGGAGGTTCCCGGCGTTGCGGTAGGCCGCTCGGATCACCGCCTCCTGCCCGACCGGGCTCGGCCGCGTGGTCCCGCCGGTCCGGCCGTTAGAGTTCATTGACGAGCCCCGGATAAGCGCCCGGATCGGCGACTCGTCCGCCACGGCTAGAGTTGCCCGTTTGAGGTAAATCGCTCCATATCCCTCGCCACGGGCGTATCCTTCTGCGCGCGCGTCAAAGGTGTGGCACCGGGCTGATGCCGACAAGGCTCCAAGCTTATCCAAAGCGATCTGGACGCCTGGGTCCGCGATCCAATTAGCAGACGCCACTACCGCAGCGTCACAGTCGCCAGCGCGAATCGCATTCATGGCGAGGTGGAGGGCATACATAGATGATGAACAGGCTGTGTCGACGGTCAGACTGCGTGATGGAAAAGGCAAAGGTTACTAAATCGTCTATCCCTGTTGCCTATGCTTTAAGATGATCACACATACCTTGGCCCGTTAAGATTAAAGATGTAACTGATACGGTTGGCGAGAATGCTGGTGCCGGCGCCAGTGAAAGCATACGGCCTTGGGTGATCCCAATCACGGGACTGGATTATCCAATGGTCGAGACAAAAGTTGCCCACGAAGACACCCGTACGCGTACCCGAAACACTCTCCCACGTCTCGCCGCCGTTCTCCAAAGCCTCATATGTTACCTCGAGCAACTTCCGCTGCGACGGGTCCATCGTCTCAACCTCGAGGCCTGTCATGCCGAAAAAAGAGTGGTCGAACATTCGTGCATCTTCCTCGGTAAGGAATGGACCCTGCATGGCCACAGTTCCCGGTCTATTCGTGTTGGGGTGATGGAAGCCAACGCTCGAGAAGCGAGGGTTGTCGAACTCACGCCAGCCGTCGACCCTGTTCTTAAGAAAGTCCCATAGATCGGGCGCGTTGCGGACATCACCAGGCCATCGACATCCTGAACGAGACACGCTTCAGCATTACACTTTGTCTAAAACAAAGCAGGATGGGATTTGTCTCACCCATGCCGACAATGGCTACAGCCTCATGCTGGTCTTGGGTCGTCATGATAGATATCTTGTGTGTTGAAAAGAACAATGCTGGAGGTGAGTTCGTCAAGTCACTATACACATATGCACTGGTGCATACAAACAGATAAAAGACTTGGATACAGTAGCAAACTTGGGTCTAACTTGTCTCTGAGCTCCTAAGAGCATTCGATATATATATACTCAACAGTATATTGACTATCATGTTTGTGACCTGATGTCGGGGATTCGTTCAAAGCCCTAGCAATTTCAAGCAGCAAGTGCTACCATCGACGATCTCATGTCGCCATAAAACCGCTAGAGTAGGTCGGTTAAGCATCCTGCATTCCGTATATGTGCAGATAAAGAAGGATGCCATGAGGATTCCTCGTATTTTTCATCGCGTGCTAAGTCGAACCACAACTTATCACGTATCCTTAGACGGGCGCGTCATGAGACAGGTCGTGTTTTGAAGGATTCGACTCACCGCCAACTCCGGCCAAGCTGGTGTAACATTTTGACTGATTGTTATCTTGCAGAGGCGCACCCGTTCTAGAGACAGGTGCAGCTGAAGGATTGAAGCCCTTGTCATGCTGACCCGACATTGAGAAGTGGCAATGAAGTTTCAGGGGCTAGCCGTCCTGGCAGTACAGGTAATGAGGAAAAATCTTAGGGATTCTCATTAGTATTCGAAGGAAGGGAGAAATATGGATCCATTCACCTCTGAAGAGCACGATACTGGATTTCTTGAAGTAGTACGAGATAAGGCATAATTAGTCGTCAAAGGACCCTATGAAGTTCGTCCATGAATGAGTAAGATCCGAGTCTTCAGAACAGTGAAGCTGAGCTCGATAGGACTGAAATTTAGCGAATATGGTGGCAAAAGTCATAGAAAACGATCGTACCATTCAATCGTACTGTTTGACTTCTTGTCATAGCAGGTACCGCATTATCCATGACAATGACGCTATCAGGGTCTGCATGTTTGCACCCATATGGCGCTATTCCTCGGCTGTCTCGGCCCGCACCGGCTTGGCATCTCGTATAGCCTTATCCAACGACTCTCACTACTCCAGAGTATCATTCGACCATCGCTCCAGTCCGATATTACCCAGAACCTTACAGTAACTGCTATAGTGAGGGAGAAGGCTGTGCTTAAAATATTCTAGAAACTTCTGTGTATTAAATTAGTCTCCATGAATCGCGTACGAAGGATGATATCCGTTCAACGATTAGTCGGCTTAGAAAGACCAGCTCTTACTAAATCGTAGTGAATCCCAAGTCAAGAAGCTTGACTAATCGGCATATACTTTACAAGCTGCTAGCCACTTATTTTATTGAACAATAATTCATCTAAGGATATTATTTGTTCAATTTCAGCGCTGACTATTGAGTTGAAATAAGCAGAGTACAATTCAGAAATCTGACCTTAAGTGATTAATTGTAGCTGTTCGTAGCTTTATTTCTCTGCGTCCATTAATTAGATACTTATTAGTTAATAATCGCTAGTTCCCTTTTCAGTTTGTGAAAGATTGAACATGTCTTATTGACATGCTGTTAGATTCAATCTTAAGAATTCATGAAGAGCTTCTTTGTCAGCCTTAGTAAGCGAGCGGGTTTCACTGACGTGTTATAGACCGGGTGGAAAACTAGAATCGTATAAGAACAAATTCTTTTGAATGTTGTAGACTATTGGTGAATTGATAATTAACATGCCATACAACGCGAGTATTCACCTGTCGTCCGGTACCGAGCCCGAAGACGGCAGAGCACTAAGCTATTGCTGCCTTTTCCAACTACAGACAGCAAGAGTCTATCTGAAGAGTCTCTCCCGCTTCATACAAAGGGCAGTGATAAACATGACGCCGCCGGCGACAGGTACCAGCACAAAGGTCATCTGCATTGCCTTGGTAATAGCAAAAATTGCTCGGTCCCGTAGATGCCCATTTAGCTTACTAAACAGGGCACTCTGTGCGCCCACCACCGCGCCGCGAATATCAGAGTCCGCGTAACCGGAGCCGGCCAGGACGGTGGACAGGTTCCTGAAACCCGTCGACTGATAGACCTGCCCCGCTATGGCGAGTGCAATGACCTGCCCGCCGATCTGTGAGACGTTCTGCATGTTGAGTCCAGCGCCGACGTCCTCCGGTTTCAAGGTCAGTGTGGCGATCGTATAGGCCATTGTCATGGACAGACCACTGCCAACGGCAACGAGTACGGTCAAGCCGTAGATAAGGCCGGCATTCGAATTCGGGTCGAGATAAACCATCAACGGGCCGCCTCCAGCTACCAAGAAGATGCCGGCTATGAGGTACAGGACCATGTAGACCTTGATTAAGTGAAGGAAGGATCCCGCCGAGATGTTCGTTGCAACGGCAACGCAGACAAAAGGAAGCAGGCGCACGGCCGCCATAATGGGTCCGTCGCCATTAACGAACTGAAAGTAAATGGGAAGATAGTAGACAACGACGAAAAGTGACGTGGTGCCGGCTGCTGTCACTGAGTATAAGAGCACCTGGGTACGGTCGCGGAGCAGATGACCTGGAAAGAGGCGCTGGGCGGGGCTGGTAAAGACGGCGAAGTACTGCTGCAAGACATACGCAATCAGGACCACACCAAATACAACAAAGGTGGCGATAGTACGTCTGTCATTCCATGGCCAAATGCCGCCAGCCATGGTCAAGACCAGGAGAAAGCTAACCCAAGTGCCACACCCAAAGACGAATCCGGCGAAGTCGATGGTAGCTAATCGCTCTCGGATACTGATACCTGGTAGAGGATGAAAAGATGGAAGGTAGAAGAGGAAGGCTGCAGCAGCGAGGGCACCGATGGGCAGATTGATGTAGAACGCCCACCGCCAGGTGGCAGAGGACTCGGCAAAGGCGCCGCCGATGACAGGTCCTAAAACACTACCGAGTCCCCAGAAGGCGCCGACGAGTGACATGTACAAGCCACGCTCTTTTTCGCCTGTCATGAGTGCAACGTACTGGAGGGAGCCAAGGTAAATGCCGCTGCCCCCGCTACCCGCGATAACACGACCAACAATCATGGCGTTCATGGTTGGGCTAGCTCCACAAACAGCCGAGCCGACCTCAAAGAGCAGCACGGTGATAATAAAGGTCCATTTGGTGTTAAATATGTTGTAAAGTTTACCGAGCAAGAGGATGACACACACAGAACCTAAGGGGAAACCGGCTCCAACCCAGGCGAGTTGCTCGACATGGCCCAAGTTTTCAACAACTGAGCCTTGGATATCTGCTGCAATGGTGGTATCGAGGCCATAGAGGGTGCAAGTAGTGTAGATGGCAATGCATATGAGTAGCCAACGAACGCTGTGAATGGTCCTGCCCTTGTTGCTACCCTTTGATACAGTTCGGGATTCTTCCACTGTGGGCAGCTCCTGACTGGCCCCCTCCTGTTTTTCGGCATCTCGAGCACCATGATCTTCACCCTTCTGGGTTTCCACCTGAACTCGGTCTCTGTTGTGACTGTTGTCCTCCACCAGTATTGACATTTTAGCTGTAGTATGAGTTATTAGTGTTGAATTTACTAAGTCAAATAAGGAATGTGAGATTCCTAAACAATGGCCTCTTTGACGACACTTACACTCGTGTAGACAGTAGAGCTGGACATGAGGGCGGATAAAAGAGGCCGAATGTTTTTCAATTTCTTCAAAGCCACTGACGAGCGGATTAGGAATTGCTGCGCTCAAGCTGACGGAATCTAGGATTGCTAATCGGTAGATCAAGTACGGGCAGAGTACTCAGTAGCAATCGCCGTGGAGCTTCCGGTCAGATTCTTACCTAGAAACGTGTGATGGCAACTAATATCAGAGGGCATGCACCTACCGGACGTGGAAGGGGTGGGTGGATCCGCTAAAATTTTACAAGTACGTCACGTACTGTATAAACGGAGTAGATTTGGCCCGGATCTTCGCACATACGTACAATTTCTGACTCCTCTAAACAACCCGAAGGATTTTGCCCTGGCCGGCCTATTCTCATCTTAAGTCGAACATACATATTGCAGCCGGTATACTCATAGGAAGTGCTCATCTCAGGGCCCCTATTATATATCAGTACCGTCTATCCTTTCAGTATGGCAGCTGTGATACCAAATTTCCCACCGAGTCCCATAATCTCCCAAATCCACAGCGGATCCCAATGCCGATCCCGACCAAACCCTCTAACATGCCACTCAACACCTCACCTCCTTCCAAACTCCGCGTCGCCATCATCGGCGCCGGAATCGGAGGCCTTGCCGCCGCCGCATTTCTCCGGAAACACCCCCAGTACAGCATCACGGTCTACGAACGCCGCGACGCTGACTTCAAGGAGACCTCCGCGGCATTTGGGATACGGACCAACGGTATCTCCATCACGAAGCAGCTGGGCATCACCAAGGAGGAGATCCGCACCGTGGTCTCGGTCGGATACCGGACGTACAACACCCGGGAGGAACTAATGAGCAAGTCCCGATTGGACGAGCCTGGGCCAGACGGGGAAGGAGCTTTGTGGTTTCAGTTTCGACAGGATTTTAAGAATGCGTTGATGCCGAGAGTTACAGGCGAGAAGGGGGAGGGGGAGCCGATCAGAGTGTTGTATGGCAGTCATGTTATAGGTATTGACCCGGAAGCTGGGGTTGTCAAGTCTGTGGACGGCACACTTGTCGAGGCAGATCTGATCATCGGTAAGTAACTCCATCACCAGCCGAGTGCAAGTCCGTGAGAGCTTCGTCTGGCCCACACATAGCCATGGATGACAGACTGACATCCTATGCCTCCAGGCGCCGACGGCATTCACTCCAAAGTTCGTGCCGCCGTCATCCCGCCCTCGCACCCAGCCCCTAGCCCCTGCGGGCTATCCCTGTTCCGCTTCCTCCTCCCTATGGATGTCGTCAAGGACGCTATCGGATCCGATAAGCAGTGGCCTGCCATGTACAATTATGACGACGTTACGTAAGTAGCCATCATTGCCGCCGGCAACGAGGGCAACCGCAACGTGGTTATGTATCCCTGCCGTGGCCATGAGATGATGAACTGTGCCGTCGCGGTTCCGGACTCGAGCCTAAGGAATGAAGTCGGGCTTGAGTACTCCTGGAACGCTAAGAGAAGTAGGGAGGAGCTGGTGGAGCAGATGCAGGAGTTCCCCCCGTGGCTCAGGCGGCTCTTCAGGTAGGTGATAAGCATCTGACCTCTGCGTGCGGTGCTCGCTGGATGGGACAGGGCCAACACTAACAAAATCGTGTCACCAGTCGCAACCCTCCCCAAGTCGAGCTCTTCCAAGTCCGCGACCAGGAGCCCCTGCCCACGTATGTCAAGGGCCGGGCCGTGCTTGTAGGTGACGCCGCCCACCCTGTGGTGCCGTACCAGGGGCAGGGCGCTAACCAAGCCCTCGAAGACGCGGAGGGCCTCAACGTGATTTTGGCGGACGTGATCGACCGCGACAGCATTCCCGGCCTCCTGCAGGTCTGGGACAGCATCCGTCGGCCTCGGGCGTCCGAGGTCCAGAGGGGCTCTCGCGTTTCGCAGCTCAAGATTTCGACGAGGGAGGCAAGCCAAGCCATCCTGGCGGTGAAACCATATGTGAGTATGAAGGAGGCGCTTGCGCTGCTAGAGAGGCAGCGGGAGGTCGAGGTTGCGATTTGATACTAAACCCCGAGTTAAGTACGAAGTTGTTGTTGTTGTTGTTACGATGAGGACCGGGTTCCCTCATCCTAAGCGAGGCAAGATGACCGGTGATTAGCCGTACGGGCGCGGCTGCTCACAATGAGGTGCACCACGACTTCTGATACCTTGTCCAGAGATAGCAGGCGATATTGTAGAGGAAGACGCTTAGACAGCCAATGAAATAATCCGTCCGGTGATTACAAGACGACATACGCACCCACTTCCAGCGTATTCTTTGTAACCCCAAGTTTGACCGATGGTGGCACTAATGTAATCCCACACAAAACCGTCACGCCGAGTCACTGCCGGTCCTCAGCATGTAATCACCATGTATTCTCTTCGTCGTTACACAGAGGTGGCCGGTTTCGATGTAAAATCGGCTGCGTATCTCTCATCGGTATTTCTCAGCGGAGCTTCCTTGCACAGACCAGAGGCTTCCGTGGAGCCGCCGCCAGTTCCTTGCGTTGTGGTGGCTGAGCTTACTTCGCATCAGCGGAGCTTCCGCCAGCACCTTGCATTTGTTAGCGGAGCCTCCACGGAGTCACGGAGCCGTACATAGCACATACCCAGTATGACCGCCATGGAACCTTCTGACAAGCCGTCCCCACTAATCCCTGCCCATATCTAACCTACTTGACCCGCGTCTGCGTACTTCTACACATTATCCATGGGCTCGATAGGCTAGTCATTGCTTCAGTCTCATCGACTTTGACGCCATTGGCTAGGGAAAGGAACGAGCGTACATTGTATAGCTCACGCCAAACCTAACACAGCAATTGAAGCTGTGAATTTTTCTTCGCCAGTTGGTTACGTTGACATAAGGCCGACCTCGAGACATTTACAAAACTGTCGTCTGTATCTGCGAGGCCGTGCAGGTCCCAGGACTACGTTGCCCACCAACTCATCCTCAAACCAAACTCGACTCAACCCTGGTCAATATGGAAGGAAGCCATCCACCGCAGAGAAAGGTGATGTAGTCATCTCCTGAGACACATACTGCAAACAGTGATACCTGGCGGTGCTAACATTCGGACAAGGCTTGCGATCTGTGCTATCGTAGGAAGATCAAATGTGACGGCCAACATCCCCGCTGCTCTACCTGCGTGGTGTACAAGTCCGACTGCACATACAAGGCGGCTAGTCGAAAGACACCATCACAAAAGCAGAAGGCTCTTCAACGGCAACGTCGCGAGTGCGAGTTACAGTCTCGGGTTGAAACCATCGAAAGTCAGCTGAGCACCGTCTTGGAAAAGGTCGAGAGGCTTGAAAGAGAGCAAGCTTCAAGCTCGAAAACCCCAGCTTGCAGTGAAGATGCTGCTGGAGTGGCGAATCAGGCCTCAGGCTTACCCGACCTGCCCTCGTATCAGGAGGTCCTTCCCATAGTGGAGTGTTATCTTGCCGCTTTTAACTCGGTCCTCCCTCTGTTTGATCCACCGACGCTGTTACAGACGGTGAAGAGCTGGTATCAGAATCCCCACTCTAGGGATCCTGTCACGTGGGCAGTCATCAATGTAGTGCTTGCTCTAGCCCATCATACCAGCAGCCCAGGTGACTGGAACCCGACAGGCAGCACTGCAACGTATCTAAACAACACTCAATCGGTCCTGACGGAAATTATCATGCGCGAAACCGACTTGGTCAACGTCCAGGTCCTTCTTGGGCTGGTCATGTTATTTTGGACAGCGGAGAATTCGGAGCCCGCCTTGATTTTAATTGGAACCGCTCTACGCCTGGCACATAGGCTCGGACTTCATACCAGGAAAAGTTCCGAGCATAGCAGTCCTGCTTTATCCTTGCAGAGGATGCGAGTATTTTGGATGGCCTATATTCTCGACCGAGATATCAGCTTACAATCTAGACTGCCGCCGGTCCAGTTTGACAGTGACATAGACCTGGATTTGCCATCGTCCGAGGCTGATGATGACCCGGTAGGGTTTATCTTCGCGGCTGATGGCCACACTAAGATGAATTACTTCCGTGCTCGTGTAGAATTGGCGAGAATCCAAGGCCAAGTTTATGATTGTATCTACTCAGCATCTGCACAGAATCAGAGCTCGGAGGAGAGAGTCCAGAGCACCGCACGCATCGCCCACGTGCTTGACGACTGGAGCTCTCGTATCCCCCCGGATTTCCATGCTGCAAAATTGTCACAATCTTGTTTGTCTGGACTCTCAAGATATTTTTGTATCCTTTACTCTACCCGTCTCTCATGCCGGGCTTTGATCAGTTTTGCCAGCGCATCCGACTCGTTTCACTATTCCGAATGGATGGAGCGTCTGCAAGACTACGGGGGGGAGGTCGCCGCGGGACAGGTAGTCTCGAATGCACCTGTGCCGCAAGGATGGCGGGCACTTGTGGATGCATCTCGGGAGTATATGAGGCTGTTCGAGACAGTTACACCGAGGGATACATTCTTCATCTGGTGCGCTATAAATCTTATATCCGGACAAACAAACATGATCTCGTAGCTAACTTGCTAAAATTATGCGGCATAGTGTAACTTTATGCGCTTACAATTCAAGCTTGATCTCCCTGACAGCCAACGGAATATTCGACATCCATCACAACGTCGTTGAATCCGATAAGCAGATAATCAAGACAGCCATGAAGAACCTAGAGGATATGACTAAGCAGACAGGTAGTGATAAACTACGGAACATCCAGGCTGCTCTGAAGAGGGTGTGTTCGTATGCGGACTTGATCTCATCCCAAAATAACACCACTAAACAACTTTCGCCAAGCTTGAGCGTTTGGTGTGGGGAGCCACGAGCCAATTTTGCCGAGCCTCTGGGGTACCAGTATCTCGAGAAT